>JADAZR010000022.1:0-740699 GCA_014872995.1 Diaporthe citrichinensis
ATTTGTAGTAAAACCCAGAAACCCCCTCGCTTGTAATGCCCAACACAAAAAAGAAACCCCCCAACCCCCCCAGGAAAAACACCCCCCCCCCCCCCCCCCCCCCCCCCAAAAACCTCGCCCGTCACAGCTTCTGCGCAGAATGCTGTGATGGCTCTACAGGGAAAAGCACCGAGACCGCCTAGTTGGAACGAATGACCAGCTTGGACAGAAACTTGTTCGACAACGAATCAAAGTCATCCCTGTCAAACTTGGTATCTGGCCGTGTTCTCAAATATGCCTCTGTGAATGACATTAGCAACCGCATCGGGACGACATTTCAATTGTTCAGGAAAATGTGGAGGTGATGAGACAGGAGGCGGAGGTGGTTGTGGACTTACCATGCTTCATAACATGCTGTCGTACTTCAGTCATGGCCTCACAGACTGCTTGGTTGTTGTTGAGCAGCTGGCCGTGTCTCCGCGTGTCCCACTCAGTGAAAGCAGGCAGCTTCTGGGAAATGGCGTGGAAGAGGCCAACAATGACGCCGACAGGGATTGTCTCCATGTCACTGCAGAACTTGTTGACGGCGACGGGGTCTGGGACGCGGTAGTGGCAGTCGAACTGCATCTCCTCCCAGACGGCCAGGAGTATGGACGCCAACATGAATATCGTGGGCCAGTTCTTGAGACGGTCACCGCTGTAGACACTCGAGTAAAGCGCCGAGAGCTCTTCCAGGATGTCCTTCTGCAGGTCCCGCCACATGTCGGCCATAGCACACTTGATCTGGAAATTGATCATGACAGGGGCGACGACCTTGCCGAAGTACTTGGAGTCCTCGTCGTCGATGGTGCCGTCCAGCTGCTCCTCGGAGCCCTGCTGCTCGACCATGGTGATGTGCAGTGTCAGGTTGTAGGCCAGCACAAGCTTCAGCGCCTTGCGGATGACCGGCATCCTCTCCTTCATGTAGAAGCGATGAGCGGTCTTTAGGATTTCGGTGATGAACGGCGTGCCCTCAAAGTGGTCGTCGATGAAGGTCTCGAACGACTGGTCAATATGCTTGTCTAGGTACTCAGACAACGCCTCCATGGACACACCATCCCGGCCAACATCCAGCTTCTCAGTCCTTATCTCGAAGTCGATCGGCTCCTGGTCCTCAAGATGTGACTCAACCCAGTCGACCTGGAAGCAGCTCTCGTCCGCAACGAAGACCTCGCGGACCATGACGGGAAGGCAGAACCCGTAGCCGTGCGTGATCCACATCAGAGTCTCCTTTTGTGCAAAGCCCTTGACGTTGTAGACGGATACCCCGCGGTCAAGGTGCCTCTCGTAGTCGGCCTTCCAGTCTTTCATGAAGAAACCGATGTCCTTGATGTCAATACGGGTGCAAGGCACCTGCCAAAGGCGGGCGTGAGAAGGCTGGCACCCAGCGCAGGGCTCTCCCTTGTCACAAGTCTTCTTGAGGAACTTGCACCGCAGGCAGGCCCGCAGCTTCCGTATCTCGCTCGCTTGCTTGCGCTGTTCAGGCAACAGGGGTCCCCTACGCCTGCCCACCTTCTTCTCGCCGCTGCCGTCCTTCTTGCCGTTGGACGTCCTCCGAATGACCGCCTTGGCTTGGCTCGGCTTGGCAATGGGGCTCTTCCTGGGAGCCGTGGTTCTCCTCGCCGGCGGCGAGACAGAGGACGGCTGAGCGTTGGTTGAGCCGACTCCAGAGCCACTGGACGGGCTCGAGCGACTGCTAGGCGTGGTCTTGATGGGGACGGGGGTGACAGCAGCGGCGGGGCTGATCAGGTCATGCGAATGATGGTGGTGGCTATCTCCGTGGAAGCAGTTGCGGTGGTTGTTGGAGTTCTCGGCGTACGAGTCGGAACCGGGCGAGAATGGGGAGTAGGGGAAGGGCACCTCCTCGTAACTGCCAAACTCCAGCGAAGTGCCATCTGACTGGGACGAGTCCGAGTTCGTGCGCAAGTGCAGGGTCTGTCCGGGGTTGAAGACATTCTGGGCCTGTTGGGTCTGGGAGAAGGAGTCGAAGTTAGGGTGATACATGTCGACCATGGCCCATCCGTTGTCGCTTCCAGAGCCAAGGGACAAGACCTCAAGGTAAGTGCCGGTGGGCGAGTTGCTGCCCATGCTACCCACCCGAGGGAGACCGTCCGCAGGCATGTGCATGGCCGCCTCGAAGTCCTGCCAGTTGGCCATGCCCGTGCTCATATTGGTGGTGCCCATGTCCCACGGCATCTGCTGGGCGCCCTCCTCGACGGGGGACATCTGGAATGTGGAGGGGTCGGCCTGCTGCATACCGGCACCCAGGGCAGCTTGCGCGTTCGCGGGGAGATAGCCTATGGGCGAAGGCTGTAGGTTCGCCAGGAAGGGGTTAAAGCTGATCATGGCGGACGAGTCCTGGATGAAATGGGACAGGTCCTGCGGCTGGGGCTGGGGTTGGGGCTGCATCTGCTGCTGCTGGAAGGTCCAGTCTGGAATCATGGGCGGTGCGTGTGGGAGGGCAGCGGTGGTGTAAGGGGCCTGGGGCGACAGCTGCTGTTGGTGAGGACTTGACGCAGTCGAGCTGTGATGGCCGATGGGGGACTGCCCGTGCGGGGACTGCACCTGTTGCTCTTCCGGAGACGAGGCAGCGACTGTGTGGGTGTTGGGAGAGTGCATTGAGACGGGAGACACGCCGGCGGCGGCGGCCATGTCTAGAGGCATCTGCCAGTTGCCCGAGGGGCTCTGCCGGCTGTGTTGTTGGACCATGGCGGTCGACGTGGTGGCCGGTATCGAGTTCTGCGAGACCCCGGTGGTGGTGAAGGTTGCGTATCGTTCGCGTGGGTCGTACCCGAGCTGTTCCAGCAAGGCAGCCTCTCCTGCCTGGCCGGCGCTGAAATCAAATGTCATGGCTGCCCGAGTTCAATAGTCAGGAGGGCGGAGGAGGAGGAGGGCAGACGGGGCTGGGCCAGAGGGATTGCGATGCCCGATAGTATTGTATTGTGGTGTGTTGCAAGCGCGGGAGTCAGGACACCGCTCTTTCAACAAGGCCTCGAGGGGAGACCGGAGGGATGTCAGAGAAGGGTCATGAGCTGCGCGAGCAACCGTTGACCTGGACCTGGACCTGGAACTGCAACCTGGACCTGGGAGGGAGGAGGGATTAAAGCAGAGCGGCTAAGGTGGGAGAAACTCGGTAGACCCCGGGCGGACTGCGAGAGAGAGAGGAGGGAGGAGCCGAAGGGGCGAGGGCGGGAGTGCGAGGAGAGATCTCTCAAGTCAAGGTTGCGCTGTGGTGTGCTGCTCTTGTCTGTCTGTCGACGTCAAGACACACAACAATGCCGAGCTCTACGCAACGTGCGATGTCTTCGGTCTTTTGGTAGGGTTGTGGAAAAAGAGCAAGACAAGACAACGTGACAGAGGAGAAAAAAAGAGAGACCAGGACAGAAGATGGAGCCGAGAA
This sequence comes from Diaporthe citrichinensis, assembly GCA_014872995.1. NCBI lineage: Eukaryota > Fungi > Ascomycota > Sordariomycetes > Diaporthales > Diaporthaceae > Diaporthe > Diaporthe citrichinensis. The sequence goes on from JADAZR010000022.1 coordinate 3,419, forward strand.
GGCCAGAACAAGACTGATTCTCTTTCTCGCGTCCCCTCCCTGCTGCAGTGTTGCCGTGTCTGCGTCTTGGGCCTGCGCCTGCGTCTGCTGTGGTTCGTTCTGGCGCTGGTCTCTGTTGCAATGGGGACGCTCAAGTCCCGCACATCACTCTCGTCTCTGGTCGTTGAAGAAGCGGTGAGCATGCAGCACTAGTAGCACGGCCAATCCCAGCCTCGACATGAATCAGACCAGGGTGCCGTCTCCACAGCTTCGAGAAAGTCTCTTCTCGCATTCTCTGGGGCAGAAGGGACTTGGGGCCACCTTGGCCGGGGTCTGCTGGCCCCAGCGACGGACTGATTGGTGCCCGTTGCAGAGCCCAGAGTCCGGCCTGCTCCTCACCCATACGCAGTATGGACTGGTACCCGCAGTAGACTGTACACGACCTGGTTCCCGGCTCCACCCAAAATCGGAGGCCGGGACGCCCACAGCACCAAGCCACGTACGGATCCGTGGAGCGCGGAGAGGGACATCGCGGTTGCCGTCTTCGCACTGTCCTCGAGACCTTTCTTTCTCTGCCTGTCGCTCTCTTCACGAGGACGACGACAGCAGGAGGGCAGGCGGGCAGGCGGGCAGGCGGGCAGGCGGGCAGGACCGTCATCTCCCCCAACCCCCGAGAGCCTGGGCCCGACTCCCAGCTGTCTTGCCTGCCGCCGAAACAAGATCTGAGCAGCATGAACATGTCAACACATACCTACCACCCACGGGTCATCTGAGCCAGCGGATCAGGTCTTCTGAAACCCCGACGACGACCTTTGTTGGAGAGTTGGACCCGACGTTGCAAGAGAGGCTGCGTTGGCCCAGTCCATCTACTTGTATGTATGCGGTCCACAATAATCAATCGCCCACATGTACAGTACTATGTGTGTATGTAGGCAGCAGACCACATAGCAAGAGAGTACAAGCACAGCGAGTGGGTAGATGCAACAGGTCACAGAGCAATTTAACGTCAACGTCTCATCTGCCACGCTGCCCACGAGGCCCTACTCCTGGGCGATGGGGGTGGTGTTCATGGTCTCTGATGTTAGTAATGCGCCCATCCCACCCGCGTTGATAGTGCTGATCCTGTGAGACACTGTCGGCACAACCACCCTACATCCAAACCAAAGGCTGGCCGTCTCGCATTCTGTTGCCACCCTGTGCCACCCTGCGGGCGAGGATGAGGATGATGGCACAAGACACAAGAACCACCCTTCAGCCTCGAGAGGGAAAGGCGCCGTGGTTATTTGAGGTCTGACACTGGTGAGTTCAGATCGCGGCGCCAGCCGATGCCGGCAGATCAGTTGACGACGTTGGGGTTGCCCAGAGTCGATCATGTTTCCAACATGGAAGACCACATATGGGACATTGACCGGACGGCTCAGGTAGGCCACTCGCCCGCCGACAGCCCAGCCCACGCGCTCCTCTCGTCCAACGGGACAGAGCCATGTCCGTGCTCGGCCAACACACATCGCGGCATCATTGCGTCAGTAATCCTGCTTAAGTGGTGTGTGGACGTCTTGCGTCGCTCCCATTCTCGTTGCTGGCTGAGAGCTCCATAGACTGGAGAGAATAGAACAGGCCATGCGGGTTCTTGCCTTGCGCAGGTCTCCGTCCGAGGGTGGAGCTGTGGGGTGAAGCATGGTGTTGTCCTGCTCCTGCAGAACGGCACGGCACAATGGGCATTGTGATACTGGTGGTAAGCATCAGGAAGCCACCCTTCCAGAGGTGGGCCTGGTCGACAGCCGGGGCAGCATCTCCTTGCCAAATCTGGTCTTCCATGGCTCCGAGGCTGGGTCCGAGGCTGGGCCCGGTGCAGTGGGCAGTACTGTACTAGAAGCAGGTATAAAGTACAACTGTACACTACTAGCATAACAGTATGTACAGTACTATGGTAGGCCCTCTCCGAGCAGTCCCCGCCCAAAAACTGGGAAGCGATGGGCAAGTATCGACACAGTGAGAGAGACGGCCGGGCCAGGTACAGACGGCAAGTCTCGGGTGGGCAGGACCAGTGCATTCGCTCCATCGCATCGTATCATTGCCCGGTCCAGATTGGCCTGCCGGCTTGCTGGCCTGCATGGCGACCATGACGGTTCGTCTTGCTTGTTGAGTGGCCAGAGGCCTGGACACGCATGCTGCGTGGCAGCTATTCGTTGGACGGCGACGGCAAGCCCTGCTGCCCCTGCAGCCCGTCAGCCATCCTATTCTTCCCCACGCCCACGCCCACGCCCACGACGCTGCCGTACCCGACCAGGCCACATCAGGTAAAACCCGTGCGCATCACCGTGCCGTGCGTTGGCGTCCAGACGGCTCTCAGAAGACCAGCCGCAGGCCCACGGCCAAACAACCCTGACCCACGTCCCTTTATTAAGTTCAGCGAGGACCCTGCTTCCGAGTCCCCTCTTTCTTCCCTGACGTTGGTTCTCCCACGGGAGCTCGAGAGGGGCACCGAGGCGCTACTGTGGCATTGTACTCCAGATACCGCGACAACAATGGAGCCTGCCCGGGTGCGCGCTCTCCTTCATACCTGCCAGCCAGCAGGCTGAGGCACCGTACCTACAGCCCGTACCGTCCTGTCACGTAGCCTCGATGAGGCTGTCAGGTCGTCGACTCAGCTGCCTTGGTTCGGCAGTCCGTCTTCGCGGGCCCGGTGGGCACGGAGCAATTGAATCGGACGATGAGGCTCAGGGTCTTTGGGATGCATCCTGCTCCATGGGGCGGTGGGGTTGCGATGCTGGCGTTGCATGAGGGGCATCTTTCGCGTCGTGTTGCCCCGTCTGCAATCGACTGCGGCTGCTGGCAAGATGAGCCTCAATCCATGGGCCCGGAGATCGATCCATTCTTGATCGTCTGCAGGCGACGAAACACCGTGCTGGCCCGGGCTCTTGATTCGCGCTGCGCACTAGAGGCCATCGTTGTAACTGACCGCCGTTTACCCGTTGCCTACCGGTAGCTCTTTGGATGCCTAGGTACAGATCCGTAGACACTGGGCTCGTCGGCGGAGGCCAAGGGGCCCCGCCGCCACGGGAGACCAAGACAAGGCCAACGGCTTGTTCGCTAGGCAGGCCTGTCGAGGAGCTCGCCTTCGCGCATGCAGTGATAAAGCACGCAAAAGGGGCCATGCCACCGGACTCGCACTCTGCTGTCAATACTGTAGAGCATTGCTAGTCGGAGCGAGTACCACGGCTGGCAAGGCACGCCTGGTAGGTACATCACAGACGTACGCACTTGGGATTTCCCAGGAAACCCCTGGTGGATGGGACATGGCATTTCATAGCGGCACTGTGCAGTTCACGACACTGCTGTAGTTGCCATTGAGTTTTGGGGATTGCAACCCTCCAGATCACAAAGAACTGTGTTCCGTCCTCGCTTGCCGCGCACGTCTCATCAATTGGTCTGGGACAAGGAACAAGGCGAGGGTCTCGAGGTCTGAGCACCTGCGGGCCATCCTCTCCCCATCCATGGGCGATCTACTAGTTGCATGCACGGTGACTACACGATACGTGCCGAAGCGGGACAAGCTGGACCAGACGACTCGCTGGACAGGTTGGTCCCTGTTTGCTGAGACTATCATGGTGCCGAACTGATGCTGCCTCGTGCCTCGACGACAACGTCGGCTGCTGGCAGGCTGCGATAGCGTGCCTCTTTTTGATATCGTGCAGCCAAGGCATTGAATATTGGACCCTCTCTGCTGCATGTCTTTCTGCAGGCCATGATGAGCATCTGCAGGTGCAGTCTCAGGGGTGAGGGAGAATTTTTTGCCTCCCCCCCTCTTCCTAGTCTGCGCCTGCGCGGGTCCGGCGTGACGCCCATGCTGGGCCTGCTGGCCACGGCCGCCACTGGGCCATGGGCCATGGCATGGTCGCAGCTTCTTGCGTGATCTTGATTGATCTGGTGATCCAGATCGTCTCATCGTTCCCGAGGCCTGTTCCTGTGCCTGGCCTGGTTGGGGTCTCGACGTCGGCCCAGCGCTTGACGAACGGTGAGTTTCGGCTACTGTGGGTGGGTGCGGTACGCCTGCTTCATACGCACACAACCGCAACGGCAGACCGTGAGATGCCCGTCGTCGAGGTGGTGCAAGACCATATTGTAGGCGCATTTTAGGGCGACACTGGGAATGCCGGGCGTGGGGAACTTGTTGCTGGCAGCCCCTTCACATCTGTCGGTGGCTTGTAAAAGTCAAAGTTGCACCGAGACTTCAGGCCGAACGGCGGTCAGCCAGCGCTATGCTCATGCTCTTGCTCATGCATTCATGGCAGAGTGGCGGCTGCCAGCATCGACAACGGCTAGGAGACACACACGCAGATTTGGGAAGTAGCAGCGAGAGACGCAAGGGCCCTTGCTGCCCAGTGAATCTGCCTTGCCTGCCAGCCTGCTTGCCTGCATCGAGGCCACCACCTGATAGAGTTGCAAACAGAACTGTTGGAGTACCGACCGGTGCTGTATCGGGGCCGTGTGCCACCGACTGCGAATGGGTTTTGACATCAGGCAGGATAGACATTATTCCGGTCCTTGCTAGTCATGCTGGCGCTCACCTACAGTATGATATCTCGGTGCTCGCCGAGGGACACCAACGGGGCCGGTCCTAGCCTACGCATTGCCTATCGTCTTGGAAACCAACCGTTCGGGGCTCGATCTCAGCACAACGGTAGGCGGGCGCTGAGGGTGCCCACTTTGCGCCGATCCGTTTCGGGCTTTTTCCGGGTCCATTGAGGAGCCCCCTCGGCATCTGCGAACTGCCAGGCTTGTTTCTAGCTTGCTAGGGCCCAGCAGGATGATTCCTGAAGGGCCAGAGAGGTCGCACATGCGTCTGTCGAGGCTCAGATCAGCAGCGCGTGTGCCTGGGTAGGAAGAGAGCATCACTGCGATGGTCACCAGAAGCGCCTCGACACGCTGGCACACAGTGAGAGGCCCTCGTCCGACGTGTCGGACGCGTCGTCCCTGGAGGCTCGGTTGTTGTTGTTGATGTTGATGTTGATGTCGATGTTGCTGGTGCTGCGGTCGCTCACCCAGAGCACCAATCCAAGCGTCGTCATGTTGACGTCGACACGGTCATGACTGGGCCCCGTTCTCCGTGCGTGACAACAGTAGCACCCTGAGTCTTCGTATTTTTTGCTGGAGGATCTTGTGATGCTAGTTGGGCTGCCTGCAACCGGTGCCGGGCCGCGTTGCGATCGTGCTGGTTCTCGGGCACCCCGGATTCCAGGGGCTGTTCGCCCCTCGTACAGGTCCATGCCCGGTCCATTTCTAGGACGAGCGATGAGGATCATTGGCATGGGTTGCCAGGCCGCGCTGCTCTCCACGACGATGCCATACTCGAAGGTTGGTTCGGCGGGGTCAGACAACAGGCGGCCTGGGGGTGCCGAGTTGGCCGTGCCAGACCTTGGAGAGCCGACAGCAGTTTGACAGGAGGGAGTGGAGGATGCAAGTACTCGTAGACGAGAATATGCACCTGACAAGTATGCCATGAGCATAGACCCCAGTAGCAATTGCCAGGCTCGGTGACGATAATTCCCATGGGCGTTGAATTGAATTTGAGGTGAAGTGAAATGAGCAAGTCGGCAGCGATGAGCTATTGCGGCTTCCTCAGGCGGAAGTTTTTCTGCCTGTCTGTCGTCAGATCAGCGGGACTCGATTCACCTCGATGAAGCTCGGGAATTTGACTCGATCATCCGTTCATCAAGCCAGCGCCAACCACCAGCCGTGGCCTGCGTGACCTAGCCAATTGAGCTGTCGTCGGCAGCAGCAGCAGCGTGCCCTTTGACGTCGGTTGATATTGTTCACAGGGCGACAATACCAAGAAAGCGGAAGTCGTGAGCGAGGCTCGGCCCAGCACTGGAACGTTGGTCCCTCGCCGGACTGCGCCTGTAGCGCCTCCGCCCAACCAGCTCGCACCTCGATTTCTGTTCTCTTTTGTCGTCTCAAGTAATGAGAGCCAGGACAAAGAACCAAGGCACTCGAAATCGTGTCGTATTCCCTGGCAGAGCTGTTGTTGCATCCATCTTGCAGGCAAAGAACAGCCAGCGCAGGACGGCCACGAGCACCGCACCCGACCGAGTCATCGATACATCAACAGACGGCCGCACGCCCGCCATGATCCCTGACCTCTTCACGTCGCTGCCGCCCGTGAGGGATGAGCTGCAGTCCGCGACGACCGTGGCCCAGGATGACACGGTGGACCTCTGCCTACCGTTCCTGACGGGGGAGAAGAACGACGGCTGTAATGGCTACGGCGTGCCCCGTCTCGACCGGGAGAGGCACATCAGGTTTCTACACAAGCAGCTGGGTGGTTTCCCAGCCCCCTTCGTCGCCGCAGATGCCAGTCGGCCCTGGTTTCTCTTCTGGTCTCTGAATGGGCTGAGTCTGCTGGGCGAGGACGTGTCCTCCTATCGGACCTCCTTGATCGACACCGCCCGTTCCATGCAGAACGACACGGGTGGCTTTGGCGGCGGCAACGGTCAAATGTCACACCTGGCGACCACCTACGCCATGGTCCTTGCCCTGACTCTCGTGGGCGGGGACAGCGTGTATGAGGTCGTTGACAGGCGAGCCATGTGGAAATGGCTTTGTGCCTTGAAGCAGCCAAACGGCGGGTTTCAGATGGCTGTTGGCGGAGAAGTGGACGTCAGGTAAGGGCTTCACCCACAACCTTCTTCTTGTCCCCACTCTATCGCTGTGCGCTCGAATCTAAGACCCGGGCGTAGGGGCGCGTATTGCGCAGCGGTGGTGATCTCCCTGTTGAACCTCCCAACGGATTTGACCCCCGAGTCCCCGGCGTGGACCCCCGACCATCCCACACTATTCACGAAGCTGCCAGAGTACGTTCAGAGATGTAGGTACACAAAGGTCCCTCCGCCGTCTGCCCCTCTCTCTGGCCCGCGGGCGATTCTTGCTAACCTCCCTTGGTCCAAGGTCAAACATTCGAGGGAGGCATATCGGCCCACCCGGGTGCTGAAGCACATGGTGCATATGCCTTTTGCGCGCTAGGCTGTCTTGCCATTCTGGACTCTCCCGATCGCATCATTCCGAGGTAAGCAGCCTCCAAACAGGCAGGCAGGAGCTTTGGGATGGTGGTCACGCCGGTCCCCCTTCCTCTGCCCGGCCAGTCAAACGATGACAAGAAGCTGCGCATGCTGACTGACACTCGCCGCGGGTGCTGCTCAGATACCTTGATGTTCCACGACTCATCTCTTGGCTGTCCTCGCGCCAGTATGCCCCGGAGGGTGGGTTTTCTGGTCGCACTAACAAGCTTGTGGATGGATGCTACAGCCACTGGGTCGGCGGGTGCTGGCCGCTGATCGAGGCCGCACTCGCAGGAGGGGCAGTAGCAACAGCGGCAGGAGGCGGCGGCTACGCACCTCCGCTGGGAGATGGCCAGCCTGGCCGCAAACACAAGCTCCCTCTCACCAGCCGGAGCTTGTACAGCCGAGAGGGATTAACTCGCTACATCATGTGCTGCTGCCAGGACCAGAGCAAACGCGGTGGCCTGCGAGACAAGCCCGGCCGGTACGTAGTGGATGGGTCTTGCTGCCAAAGCTCCTGTGGTGACGTGTCGAAGACCTTTCTAACTCGATCTTATAGCACCTCAGATGGGTATCACACATGCTACGTCCTTGCGGGCCTGAGCTCCGCACAGCACAAGTCGGAGCTGGTCGACACGGGTGTTCCTGGCGTTGACGCCACCCAGTGCGATGCAGGGGACTCGGGCAGTACGATGCTCAGCGCTGGCGGGCAGCCTTACCTTAACACCTCGTGGTCGGTCACGCCGTACCTCGATGAAGCGCAGGTTTTTGACGAGCAGGATCGTCTCGTCCCGTTGCACCCGCTCTACGCACTTCCGGTCGATCGCGTCGCGGATATAAAGCGGTACTTCGACGCGAAGCCAGGGTTCTAGAATCCCTCGCCCGCTGCGGGCCAAGGCAGGCGCGCGCCGCTCGTCTGTCCTTGTCCTGCAGCATACACTGGCGACTTGCGCACACACATAAAACTCTCGTGTAGGGCGAATCGGAGGAACCGTCTGAAGCCTGCTCCAGATCGCACAGTTCAACGGCCACGTTTGCCCATGGCACAGCATGTAGGTCCGGATGTCACGTGGCGATGGTGAACGACGACATCAGACGCAATGCAAGTGAGGATGTGCCCCCGTCCTGTCTGACCTATTTCCCTCGGGAGTAACATTGATCGGGTTGAAGCACGGGTTGCATGTCAATGGACTACACAAGGCAAAGCGGCCAGGGACCTGAGGATGTGATGTTCTGGATATCCAGCAGGGTGTGATTCGCAGGACCATGGGATTGGTCGACACGGTCTCCTATGTGCCTGTCTCTAGGTACAATGCTATGTAATCAAGTTGATTTCCCTGGGATCCCGGTCAAGTTCGGTTCGACCGAGGTGAGAGAGGAGAGACTAGTAGCTGTCAACCCCGTAAACCCTGTCCTCAAAGGATAGCCTCCTCGCCAACAGTACAACATATGCGCATGAACTATGCCCGGGGGTCGAGGCCCGGGGTCAGGACCTGTACACATACACAGAGAGCTGCAGCGGGCGTGGTTTAGAACGCCACTCAGAAGAGGGACGCCTGAGGGCGCTCCGAATCGCGGCATGGGGGAAATACAGATCCCATGTATATGCACGATGAGAGAAGTCTGAGGAGCCTTTGCCAATCAAGGCGGTGCCAGAGGCAGGCCAAGCAGGCGGCGAAGTGCTGCTGCTGTCTTTTTGGGCCTCTTGCAGATTTTCTGACGATGCATTGCAGATTGCATTTCAGTTGACCGACGAGCTGGCTGGGATGAGGAAGAACCAGGAAAGCGGAGAGTAGTATGCAGGGACCGGGCCCAGAGAGACCGCTTGGGATCATCGTGGGACGCTGGAGACCGATGCCGAAGAGATGACGGAAACGACGCCTCTGGCGATACACGGCACACCCTCCTGGGCCTCGAAAACGGGCCCCTTGAGTTGACGTGTCCGCCTGGTGTTGTTCATGTACGTACTATGCAGTCAGATATCAGATGATCATGTAAATGGCTGCTCCCGATGGTGGGCGCGGGTGCTGGGTAGTCTACATGTATATGAGAGGTATGCATGGATAGAAGGAGAGCATATCTCTGTGAGAGTAGGAGGGAGAAGGAGGGGGGGGCTGGTGTAGGGGCAGGCCAGGCTGGACTGGATGGAGCTGGAGCTGGAGAGGGCTGCATACCGCAGTGGTTGACTCAGATGCATCTGAGACGGACTGCAAGAGGAGTCCACCACTGGGAAGATAGGGAGCACAGGATGCCGTGCAAGGGATGTTTCGATCTTTGTGGGACACCTCGTGGCAGCTTCCGGGGCGTCGTGCCACTGGCACACACACTCTCACACACACACACAGCACACAGGCTCTGCACGTGCGAGGACACACATATCGCCCCAGCAGGCGTCCGGAGTCGCCTTGTTAAGCTCGACTCGAGTCTGATGCAATGCAGTATGACGTTGGCGGGCTGGACGCGATTGACGTGGAGGACTGGACTCGGACTGCAGGCTGCACGAGGAGCAGGCTCGCGCGCCACCAGGGAGGAGAGCCTGCGTCGAGACCGGGAGGGATGATGCAATTGGCAGAGCAACAACGGCAGTAGTCAGTGGTGGATCTGGACGCTGTCTGCCTGGCCACGTCCTCGAGTCCGACGAGGTCGAGTCCAGCGTGTGGTGTCGTTGGTCACGGGTTGGTTGCATGGTGACGGACGGCTGGTGGCAGCTCTCGTCACATCGCACGGGACCTCACCGACCTGGCCAACCTCGGGTCCGCCGCACATACATCTGAAAGGACCTGGGATCGAAGCAGTCGGAGATCGAACGTGCTGAAACACACAAGATTGGCAGACCATGTTGTCGAGATATTTCCATGTGGTGGAGGAGAAGGGCGAGCTGGCGCTTGGGCCACATCGAGAAGCAAGTTCCTGTGTGGTCAACGTCGTGCCAGGTACCTTGGTGCTCCGTTAGACCACCACGCATCGACACCGTCTCGGCCGACAGCGAACGACATCCCATTCTCCATATGGTATGGCACAGCTTCACTTCTCTGCCCTGCCCTATTATGCTCAACTTGGTCTATTCCTCATGCTCATGCTCTTCGTTAGCTTGGGACCCCGTACCTATCTAGGTAGGCAGGTAGACTAGCTCACAACCTACCTAGTACCCAGGTAACAACAGTGCCTGCGAGTGAATGGGGGCTCAGCGCAATTGGCCAATCACAAGCACAGCCGGCCCTCGGTCGGCCTTGCGATTGACCCCTCGACCCGGTCCGTGCCCTGCCTGACTGACCTCAGACCTCTTGAGCTCTGTTTTGCTCTGCCTCCAGCCCGCGCCCCTCCTTTCGAATCATTGCATGTACCTAGGTAGTGTACGCCCTTCAACAGCCGCGGCGTCTCGCTCCACAGCACCACAGGGCCCCCTCCCCAAGGGCCCTGAGCCCCTCCCTCCCCATGGCCGATCGAATCCAGATCTACACAGTACACGAAATCGCTTGTTGTCAGTGTCGAGACTCTCAGGACAGGACCTGGGTCCCGACTCAAGACTCCCGACTCTCGACTCGGCGCTCAAAGACTCGAGGCTCAAGGCTGAAGACCCAGCACTCAAAAACAGGGCACCTCCAAACCAGCCCCACACCACCCACCAGAACCACACCGGCGGAGAGCATCGGCTGCTTCTGCCGTCCTGTTGTTGTTTTTGCTGCTGCTGCTGCTGGCTGCCCCTCCTCGCTGCTGGGGCTGGGTACACAGTAGTCTCCGAAGTGCAGTTGCCCCTCCCACCCCATGTACTGCCAAGGTACTCGGCTGCGTGGTGCAGCACAGACGGTACAGCACGGATACGGTGGCCCCTTGCCCCATGGAATCCGGGGGTACTTGGAGCCGTTGTGCGCTACATTCTGATATCTCGATTAATTTCAAAGCCGCATTGCCAACTCATCACTGCATGAGTGGCATTGCTAAGGCCTGCTCTGCTCTGCTCTGCTGCGACATCTATAGTACATGTACACTGCGGTACACAGATGCACGAGGCGCGCTACCACCAAAACAAGTGCAGTGAGAGAGCGCCGTTGCCTTCGCTGTCCGCGACCCACGACGCTTGATTTCTCGACTCTACCGAACGAACCATCACAGCAGATGCCAACGTTTACGGTAGGCGTCAGTCAATGGATGGTCGCGTCAGTGGTCAATGGCCAGTGGCCAATGGCCAATGCCTGCGGTCCGCCAACGGACTCGAGCGATATGCCTCCCTCACCCTCCCCATTCTGTCCTGTTCGGCCCTCCTCCCCTCTCACGCCACACTGCTTACAATCAATCGGACCCGGACTGCTGGACCGTTCGATTGCGTTATACCGCGCAGTAGCCGTGTGCCCTTGCTCAATCACCGCGGTCCCAGCAGCTGCAGGCCTATGCAAGGGTCTGCCAGCTCGCGGCCGTTTTCTCTGATTTCTTTTCGCCTCACCGACTTCCTCCACGGCAGTCTGGCACGGCCTGGCCTGTCTGCCGCTCTCCTGCTGGGTCCCATCTTCTGTCCCCATCCCCTCTCCTCCTCGCCGCAGTCTACGGACCGGGCTCCATGTGCTGTGGTACAGACATAGCACGACTCTTCTGTCGCAAGCAAGGCTCTTCCTCGTTTCTGGCGACCCCTACTGTGCCCCCTCCGACCCACGAGATTGGCTGCCATAACCCGGGCCCATCATCAAACAAGCGCTGATTCTCCTCCCGCCACCGGGCTTGTAATTTGCCAGCCGCCGTCCGCTCATCCAAGGTCCTCCTACCTTCGTTACTTCCCGGACTTCTGGTCCAATTCATTCAACGGTTCAGTGCCTCCGAGAGGGGCGGGCCTTTCACAAACTAGCTGTCATAGCCAACACCCGTTTCACTTGTGTGAATGCATTAGGTAGGTACACCGCATCCAATTGCGACGTCTCGGTCAGTCTTTTCCAGTCACATCACTCTCTATGCGAAGCATCTGGCAAATCCCAACAGGTGCTCCATGTAATGTCTAGCAAGCAGCCCCAGGAGGCGCAGGGTAATAAAAAGACAAAAAGCGAAAGGCCCAAGGCCGGAGGGGTTCGCAGCCAAGCGCCTGCGCCAGTCGAGATAGATCTTACATAGGTTCTGCAGCACCTGCTCCATTGAGAGGGCTGGAGAAACCCCGAGGGGTGATAGCTCCCGCCCCCTGGCCGGAGCTTAATCTCGAGCCGTTTCCGGAGACGCAGACGCAGCGTCTCGCCGCATGGCAAGCTGTGGGCATGGCACAACAAATCCTTCCAGAACGCGAGCCCTGTCGCGCGAGTGGGAAGCGCCAGTCTTGGGGTATTATTGCTGAGGCTGGAGGGGTGCATGTATGTACAGATCCGTACCTTGTCCCGTACCCGAGCCACGGCGAGCCCCAGGAACCAGGCATACCCCTTCCCTGCTCTTGGTCCGGATTCCCTATGGCGGCCAATCTAAGTGGCAGGCCGGAAGATGGGCCATGTCGAGTCCTTTTCTCTCTTGCAAATTTCTCTCACGTCGTCGGCCCCTCGGTTTGCATCTCTCTTGCAGTCGATTGAGGTGCAGAGATTGGTCGAACCCAAGGACGGTGCCATTTGCCACATCACTCGGCCAGTCTCGTTGTGCATCGCACCGGCCTTCTACCCAGCAGAGACATGCGCCCCCGAGCCCTCCCCGGGGCTCGCGAGGCCCAAGGGCCCTCGACATATCCGTACCGCGCTTGTGACTCTGCTGGTCCAGATACCTCCGGCGCTACACGCCTCCTAGGAGGTGCCGTCAGACCACGGTCAAGGTTACGGTCGTGGGGGAGAGTTGCGGTCACCTCCAGAGGCCCGGCTCTCCCTGTCATCGGGGGATACGTACCTCGACAGAATTAACCGAGAGACTGGGCTCACTGGAGAGATGCCCCCATCGCCAAGCTCGTGGCCGTTGTCTGTTCTCGACCTCAGTCCCCTTCGTCACCACCCTAGACTCCCATCCCACATGCTCGCTCGTGTGCGTGCTGTACACTCTGCTGGCCCGGTGTCGTGCCTCTTGTACCCACCGTGTCCCTTCCTTTCTGTGTCTAGTCCTTGTCTGCATCCGATGGCCACCCCCTTGTGTCTTGGTGGAGCTCTCTAGTTCCCAGCGCTTCCTATCAACTGGCAACGGCGCACGCCAACACATCAAGATGGGTCACACTTTGAGAGCCGCATCTCTCGACTTGCATCTTTCGAACCCTTCCCCTTCCTTGCCCTCAAACCCCATGCTATGTCCTAGCCTGTTTCCCGCCGTCATTCCTTTTCCAGGTGGGAATTGGACCGGTTCTCGAGGGAGCCCCGCACCACATTCAGAATTTCTGCAATAAAGCACACATGTCTCGCCGTTGCTGGCTCGTCTTCTCCTGCATCTCGAGGCCGGAATACGTAGCAGCATAGTAGCCCCTACCACCACCACCACCGCCGCCGCCGCCACCAGCACCACCAACAACAGCGCATCCTCCCTCCTCCTCCCCTTGATCGAGCTCGCCCTTTTCCTGTCCAGGAATTCCAGAACGTCCCGAGTGCAGGGCACGGCAGACAGCCCAGCTTGTCCCCCGCCCCCGTCCGGCAATCAGCATTGCTGCCCTACGCACTCATCACCTCGGCACTTCTCGGCCGCCCAGCTACACTTTGCCCCCTTGGGTTGGGCTTGACTGCATCGCCAGGAAGCCAGACTAGCCCGTCGTGCTCATCCACCGCCGTCAGAGGAGGGACTTGTTTTGGGCTGTTGGCACCGCCACCGGCACTGCCTTTGGAACACCTCGCCGGGGCACCGGACGACGTTCTTGGTCATTCTCACCTCTAGCCTGCCGGCTCGGGGATCCATCCACGACTTGCACCCTGTGCCTCACCAGCCATTGAGGCCCCAGTACCCAAAATGCGCGGATTTTATATGCAATACCTTGACAGTAAGTGACAGGCGGATTCAATTGGCACCTTTCAGACACCCATTGGCACCTCGCGAGCGCGATCTCATGCGTTCTTGCCCGGCCCGGTTGTGGCAGGGGTGGGGATAAGTGACCCCGGGAAGCATGATGCATCCATCTTATCTCAGATCCCTTGCAACACCAGACAGAAAGTACCTGTGCAACACCCCTTCTGCTACTCTCGTACGCTTCTGTTGCTCCACATAGGGGGTCGGACAAGACCCCCCCAACCCGGAGCTTGGGATCGGAGCCTTAAGTTGCGTTCGCCTATCGATCCAGCGCATGCCAGAAGTCGTGCACCATTTCATCTACATTTTCCGTCATAGGGCTGGCCTGGTGGGTGTTTTGCATGGTTGGGTCGGCATGCAGACTGCCTCCCGCCATTCGCCTGCGTCGGATCCCGCCCCTGGGCAGCTATCTGCATGCAATACTGTCGTGCCGAGGCAGGGAGCGCGTGTAGGCGACGGCGGAGGGGTTGGTTGGTCTGAACGGCCAAGGACAGCCCATTCTGGACACTCTTCCCCCATCGACGGCGCCGCGGTGTTCAGTGACAGCCTTTAGCTAACAAAATGCGTCTACAGGCCTCTGCCAGCGGCGTGGCTGGGAACAGCCCACATACGAGTGCTACCGCGAACCCGGTGGCTACACGTGCCTGGTCTTGGTCAACGGGCGCGAGTACCAGACCGATCTGGCTTACGAATCGGATGAGCTGGCACGCGAAAATGCGGCCATGCGCGCCTTTATGGTGTGCAGGAACTTCAGCGTCAATGGTGGTATGCTGGCCCGCAACGGCATCGTCCAGGGGCTTCCCGCAGACGAGGCCAACCGCAAGCATAGGAAGAGCAGCAGCCGCCACACGTCCTCGGCGTCTTCACACTCCCACTCGTCGCACTCGCACGGCCACCACAGCCGCAGCCGCCGCTCTGGCCAGCACTCGAGCGGCAGCTCCACTGCGTCCTACGAGTGAGCAGGGCTGAGGGGCTGAGGGGCCGAGGGGCACGAGCCACAACCGACGAGTCACCAGCCCCGACTTGGCCAGTGACCGTCGTTTCGCAGGTGATGGCGGCGAGTATCTGAGCTGTCAGGTGGAGCGCTTGTTCCAGGCGGGCCACGCTCCTGCTCCGAGGCCGACTGCCGTGTTATCCCCCCCCCCCCCGATAACTCAAGCCCTGATGGACCGTGACTTTTGGGCCGAGGGATGGCCAGGTACGACCAAGCACGACCCGAAACGACGAGCGAGAGAAAGATGAGGATGAACCATCACCCTGTCGATATAAAACATGACGAAGGCTTCACAGCAACTGCGCCCTACTACATCGGGACGCACCCAACAAGATCATGGACTGCTATTTCTTACTTTCTTATTCTCTCCTCCTTTGCCTCCTTTTCCAGCACCTACCTCATAACGAGCAAGATATCTTGGGTGAAGAGAGACATGACAAAGCCCTGCATCAGTCCCTGGCTATTAACGACATTATGATTATACGACCTAAAGAGATGAATATTCGAACATTCGAAACCAACCATCGCGGCATTTCTGATTTCACCATCTGGGAAGCGACTTGGCTACCATTCCGTCACGTTTCCTTCCCAATAAAGGTTATGCCACAATGGGTGGCTTGGCAAGGTCCCCAGCTGGGGCTCACAGAATCGGCGTCAGACACAAACCCCGGGGTGCGGTTGAGCACAGCCGGCTATTATGGGGACCAACCACATCACCAAGGAGGAGTGGGAGAGGAAAGGCCGGAAGGGACTGTGAAAATGGAAAAGGGGCAGCAGAGCACCGTGGTTTTAGAGAACCAAAAAAAAAACGGGGCGGGAATGGGCAAGGTGAACCGCCGATGCGAGTTGAGGTACAAAAAGCAAAGCAAGAGAACTCCACAGGACAAGAAGTGTCTCAAATGTGCCTTGCGTTCGCGACAAGCGAGGCCCGAGGAGGGACCTTTGATGATTGATTGACTGACGCGGCGGATGTGCTGAAGTCGGTGGCAGGAGATGGTGAACCTCGAGAAGACAAAAGCGACGTGACGACTTTATGACTATTCCAGATTTACAGACTTCTAGAGCTGATGATAATGACAACCACAGGCGGAGGGGAGGTGGGAGAGATATCTAGGGAACAAGATTTCAATGCATACCAAAATTATGATTCCGACAATGAATAGACGGGGATAGCGTGCTGCGTACGTGGTAATTGATTGTGGCGTGTCTGGAGTGACCACGGCGGTTGTGGTGAAGGTGGACGACAATGGACGTTGGCTGTTGGTTGAGATCAGCCAACATCAGGTGACGCTTGCTCGCCTGCGTTTGCCTTGTGGCGCTGCAGGACAGATTTGGTCTAGATGCTTGGGTGATGGTGGCGTGTGTGTTCCTCGTATTTGTTTTGCATTTTCTTGCCTGCCATGCCATGGATTGGGAGGGAAAGTGAGAGGATGCGAGACACGAGGCACGAGACACACCAGACACGATGCCCAGAGGACATGTGTCCTCGATGCCACAAGTAGGCGGTTGTCTCAGCCAGGGCACAACGCCTGTCAGCGCCGTATGATGGGCAAAAGCGGGCTGCTTCTTTCTATTCCGGGGGTCGCGCCAGCCCTGCACCGCCCCACCGGGGGGAGGATGAGCAAGGAGATGTGGGAACCAACGCGTGTACAGCGTACGCTGGCTGGTGCTGTATGTGGCCATACCTAGGCAGGTAGACTAGGTTTCTAGGTATGCTGCTACGTATCTACAGAGCTATGTTCTGGACTGCAGTCGACGGTGGCAGCATGGGGCGAATATGGCATACCTGCTTACCTAGGTAGGTTATATAGGTGCAAAGGGGTCCAAAGATGAGTTAACACTATCACTTACACACTCTGTCTATTTGGCAAATTAGTCGGTTGGACGAGCAGGTGAGGTGAGAGGCAGCATCAGCCCACACGTAGAGCAACAAGTCTACAATGGGTATGCAGGCCACGGTCTCAGTCTCACGGTCTCAAGGCCTCTCTTCAGTCTCACAGGCCCAGACACCAGATTGCCCAATCCATGTCCATGCCCAGCCCATGCCCGTCAATTGATCCTCATTACCCCACCCCTCCTCTGCCCCCTTTTCTGCGCTAAACCTGGGAACCAGGCGTGCCTGGCCCGCCTGGGACTCTCCGTACCTCAAGTATGTACCGGCCATAGGTACTGGGCCATACCATTATTGCGCGTCTAGTACATGCAACATCCTAGCTACACGAGGCAAATCCCATGTCCCTCCCGCTCCAAATTAACAGAGGCACATCTGTCACCATCCGCCGTCCAATTCCATCCGTCCAACAACGCTGCAACCTCCCTTCCACATATCTCAACACCAACCCAGAAGCCTTCCCTCTTTTCCTGGCCCCAGATCTGATCTGCCTTACTGTGTGACACCCGCCAGTCTCCATCACTCACTTACCACACCAAGACCCTACCAGCAAGCTTGCGCGCGCCTTCTCCCAGGAATCTCCTGACCCTCCCTCGGCCGCGTCCTCGTCGTCCTCCGGCCGTCGTCTTTCGTCTTCGCCGTCGCATAGCAGCAGCCATCCCGTCGCTCATTATCCCTTCACAACGCTCCTTCAAGGCAGCCTCGTGCAGTCCACTTTTCAACCACAACAATGAAGGGTGAGCGACTCCAAGCCAGTCCCCCGGCGCGCAAGCCACATGCTCGCGACTCTGGTCCAGGGAGCTGACATTTCTTCTGACTACAGCTCTTATTCTCGTCGGCGGCTTTGGCACCCGCCTCCGACCTCTTGTACGAACAACCCTCTGCCCGACCATTCCTTCCTATAGTCACCCGCCAGGTCCACATGGCATACAGTCCATCCGTCAGCTCAACGGGATGTCGCAGTCACTGACCCTATATTATGTTACCAGACCTTGACAATGCCCAAGCCCCTGGTCGAATTTGCCAACAAGCCCATGATCGAGCACCAGATAGAGGCCCTTGCTGAGGCTGGTGTTACCGATGTCGTCCTTGCCGTCAACTACCGCCCAGAGATCATGGAGAACGCTCTGTCAGAGGTTAGTCCCCGGCAACTGTCCCTTCCTGTCATATAACATTCTCCCCAATCCCATTCTGGCGACGAGTTATACCAGCCGACCTCCTTCCTCCCTTGGACGCGGGCCGGCGCCCCACCGACACACCCTCTCTTTTGGAACTGCTCTGACCGTCACCTCTCCCAGTACTCCAAGCGCTTCGGGATCAACATCACCTTCTCGGTCGAGACAGAGCCCCTGGGCACTGCCGGCCCCCTGAAGCTGGCTGCGGATACCCTCCTCAAGGACGACTCTCCATTCTTCGTCCTCAACTCGGATGTCACTTGCGAGTACCCGTTCAAGGAGCTCATCGAATTCCACAAGAAGCATGGCAACGAGGGCACCATCTGTGTCACAAAGGTCGAGGAGCCCTCCAAGTACGGTGTCATTGTGCACCTGCCCGGCCACCCGTCCCGCATCGAGCGCTTCGTCGAGAAGCCTGTCGAGTTCGTCGGCAACCGTATCAACGCCGGAATCTACATCCTCAACACCTCGGTCCTTGACCGAATTGACCTACGCCCCACCTCCATCGAGCAGGAGACCTTCCCTGCCATGGTCAGGGACGGCGAGCTGCACTCTTTCGACCTCGATGGCTTCTGGATGGACGTTGGCCAGCCCAAGGACTTCATCGCCGGCACTGAGCTCTACCTGAGGTCGCTGGAGAAGAGGAAGTCCAAGCTCCTCGCCCCGCACACCGAGCCGTACGTCCATGGCAACGTCATGATCGATCCCTCGGCCAAGATCGGCAACAACTGCAAGATAGGACCGCATGTCACCATCGGGCCCAACGTGGTCATCGGGGACGGCGTCCGCCTGCAGCAGTGCGTCCTTCTGAAGGGGTCCAAGGTCAAGGACCACGCTTGGGTTAAGAAGACCATTGTGGGCTGGAACAGCACTGTCGGCAAGTGGGCGCGCCTCGAGAACGTGACAGTCCTGGGCGACGACGTCACGGTTGGCGATGAGATCTACGTCAACGGAGGCAGCGTCCTGCCCCACAAATCCATCAAGGCCAACGTGGACGTACCCGCCATCATCATGTAAACCCGCCGTTTGGGGGCCTGGTCGTCGTGGTGGCGGCGGCGGCGGCGGCGATTCATGAACAAAATAAGCCAGCAAGCAGCAAGCAAGCAAGCGGCAGCGCTGGGGGGCAAAGCGGGCCACCAGCACGCGGGAACCCCTGTTTCACTTTTATACCCCCCTTTTTTCTCCCCTTCCCGCGCAAAGGAACCCTTTTTCTGTACGGATACCATGTAATCGGTGAATTCCCAAGTGATCCACTCCCCTCTATCTTCCTTTCGGCCCCGGCCCGCGCTGCTGGGCAATCATGAGACCCTGGGTCCCGAACATGTGCATTTGAATTATGGCCCGGCGTCGGATATGCGGCACATGGTTTGCCTGCCGTTTTGATCACTCTCACAGGCTGTTCAGAATTTCACCTCGAGACATGTTTCGCATGACCAAGTTTTTTCCTCTTCTTCTTATTTATTCGATTTCATGGAGACGCAAGTGGTGAGAGGGGTGGAGGGGTGGAGGAAGAGCAGCCTCTGGTGACGGAAGTCATGATCAGCATAAAATTGGGCGACGGATGAATTTGACGACATGGTTGGTGCCTTTGGGGCTGCAAAAGGGGATTTCTGAGCATTGCGAACCCATCATAGAGGTCAAGAAAAAGAAGAGGTCTCAGGTTGCTCTTTTGGAGTTGAGGTTTTAGAATTGCCCACCAGTGGTCTCGTGGGCACGGTTCTAATTCGAGTCCTTATCTTGTCTTCGACTCTTGGCGTCGTCCCCATATCCTGACTTTTTTGCTAGGTGAGTCGTGTGTGGGTTGTTGCATGTTTGAGTACATATGTGTATTGGCATATGCGCGTATAGGGATGCACCTGCATATGCGATTGCGCCCCAAGACTGATTGAGTCGAGGACGAGACCGGGCGTGATGTTTGAAATGATGCAAGTGCCCGCTCCCCCAAATCTCCGGGCGACACCCGCTCACATAGGCAGAGAAGATGTGCCTGCATAGATTGCTACATCACTCAGCACTCAACCTGAAGCTTGAGCCCAAGCTCTAGATGGAGGACAAGGACGAGGCCGGACTTGGCAACCGTGCGGGAGACAGGGACGCGCAACGTTTATAGGCTTTAAATAACTACCCAAGTCCTGGTATAAATGTACTGAATGTACGTACACCTGCACGTACGTGTGCATGTTTCTGTGTTGCGCCGACTGGGCTTGTTCCCGCCGCCTGGCTGTTGGGCATTGAACGAAGAAGGTGATGCCTTGGCCGGGCTACGACGGTCTCTTCCCGAAGCGAGTGGTAAGTAACCAAATATGCTGCTGGGTTGCATCACGCTGTGTCCCGCCTGAGGTTGAGGTTGGCTGGCCCGAAGTCTAGCTGGACGAACCGGTCAAAGTCAATCGAGGGGCGGCGCGGAAGTGGTCTGCACAGTAAACTCGATTTGGGTGTTTCTGCGTCACCATCCAAGCTGCCAGCACGCACAATTCGACACGGCGGGCAGGGCAACCTTGAAGAGGAAAGCTTGAGGAAGCCCTGCCCGGCACTTGGGGGAACGCAGCCAGTCGGGTTGGAGGTTGGGAATCCTGATTTGAGCAAACAAACCTGAGAGTGGCAGCAAGGCTAGCCACCCACACCTTGGTTCCCATCTGACTGTTCCGTGCCTGGTAGACATGGATGCCCCTGACTGTCCCGGCTTCCAACGTCATCCTAGCAGGCTGTGTCATCGGATGGCAGCCGCTCTGATTGCTGCTGCTGAACACACCTTTGCCAGCTTCTCTCTCTCTGTGTGTGTGCATGTGTGTGTGTGTGCACGCGCATACCTGACCAAATATCAGCATCTACCTATCTGCATATGTTCCTGCTCCCTCGCCTCGTCATCTCCTGCCCTTTTGTTCTTTTCCGACCACCCCGTTCCCTGACCTGAACTGACCTGGACTCGTGTGAAATCACGCCGTGTCTGCAACTAAAACTTACATCTTAAATCTTCATATATATCCGAAGTGTGCCGTGTCATTTGACCCGCCCACCACCTGTGTCACACATGTCGCCAGTCCTTGACCCGCCTGCCAGTAAGCCGAGGCCGAGGAACAGGCTCCGAAAGCTCACCAAGCTCCGCCATGGCTCGGCAGCTTCTACTACCGCCACCACCACCACCACCAACAATGTCTCACCGCGGGCCTCGTCCGACTCGGGCAGGGCACTCGGGCAGAGCCAGAGCCCACGGTCGCCCAGGCGCGGGTCCATCCCGCCGTCTCCAGATCTGAGCAGCCAGAAGTGGCTCGAATACATACGGAAGAGTGGCTACCTGTGCCCCATGGAGTCGTCGCCTCACCTGCAACACACAAGGTCCCGCTCGCTCACGCACCACGCCAACAGCAACATCGTGCCCGAGCTCGCCCACCTGGCCATCGACATCCCCGCCAAGAGCCCCCGCCGGTCCCTCGAGACGCAGCGGACCACAGCTTCACCAAAGTCCGCATCGTCGAGCCTGAGGCGGTACGCAAAGACACCGGTGCTACGGGTTGGGCAGCTGGAGGCCAATGTGGCCACGGCGCCGGGTGCCGAGCCCATCGCGGAGCAGTACCGCGCCCTGCTCAGGCCTCGCAGTCACGATGACCTGTATTGCGGCGGTGTGGGAGACAGGGCTGATGTCAACGACGCGGACACGAGGCAGACCAGTATAGAAGCTATTCGTGGGGCCACCCGCCGGCGGTCACCGCTGCTGCCGGCGCCGTCACCATTATTGACACTGGGGGCTGGCGAACCGGAACCGCAGCCGGAGTTGGACCCGGGCCCGGAGCCGAGGGGATCGCCGACTTCGGACGGCACACTTGTGGCGTTCGAGGAGGACACCATCTTCTTCAAACCCGTGTCCTTCTGGCCGGAGCCGCTTTCACCGATTCGCGAGGGCGGCGGCGGCCAGGACGGGGACCATGACAGCGACAATAGCAGAAATTTTGGGCTTGGGCGATCAGAACGGCCTCTGCCGCAGCCAGGGGTGCTCAGCCTGCAGATCGCCACGAACCTGCTCTCCAGGGAGCTATCGTGCGCGGTGAGCAACGAGGCGCTGAGGGCGCCGACGGACGTGCGGCAACTACAGACGTGGGTTATGATCGAGGCGTACGAGGCCCTCCGCGACCAGGTGCTACACATGGAGCTGCCAGCTGGCGAGGCCGAGGCGCTGGAGAGCGCCTTCGACATGTGGTTGAGGGCTTTGTACCGGATCCACGACGGCTTCGCCAGGGAGACCAGCGGGCCTAGCGACAGCGATGTCGAGGCCATGCAAGCCGAGGACCTGGACTGAGCAGCTGCTGGCCGACTGGCCATATGAACTTATCTATTTAATGACCTAGACTTTGATATTCTGTCTGTAGCACAATAAAATCCCATAATCATAGTTGAAATCCGAGAAGATGCCGCAGAGTGGGTCATCTCTACCTACCCCTGCTTCCTTCCCCCACAGTCCGTGTAAGTGAGTGCAGTGGCTCCGTCATAGGTACCGAGGTACTTGTCCATTGTGTGCTGATGTAGATCGCGTCTCAATCTTCAATCCTCAATCCTCAATTCTCTTCCTGACGCTCACCCTCACACTCTCCCGCCCGACCGGACCCCTTTCTCCTCTCGCGCACTCACGATGCACGCTGTTGCTGCTGGATTCTGAATCTTGACGACACCTTCACAATGGACGACGACTTCGGAGCCGACCGAGACTTCCTCGCCGCCCTCGCCGCCTCCGACGCACCAGGCCCCAGTCGCGTGAATCCGCGGCAGCCTGTCCCACAGAGGATCCAACAGCCCACTCCCCAGAGGCTCGACAGACCTCCGCCCAGCAATGCCGCCTCGGCACCTGGCGTCAAGCAGCCCACCCCGCAGGCCCTCCCTCAGCGCGCCGCCGGCTCTTCCATCTTGGTCTCGCCCCGCCAGAAGGGCAATCCCGTGCTCGCATGCCTCAAGTCCCTCCCTTGGGAGTATAGCGACATCCCCGCCGACTACGGGCTGGGCCTGACAACATGTGCCCTGTTCCTGAGGTGTGTCACTGTCTGTCCACCATGCTGCAGTGCTCTCGCCTGCTCTCTGCACCAGGTCTAGGTTCAAGTCTAACGCAAGCGTGCCTTTGCCGCCACTGCAGTCTGAAATATCACCGACTCCACCCCGAGTATATATATACGCGGATCCGAAACCTCCAGGGCCGCTACAACCTTCGCATCTTGCTCGCCATCGTCGACATCCCCAACCATGAAGACTCGCTCCGCGAGCTCTCCAAGACCAGCCTCGTCAACAACGTCACCCTGGTCCTGTGCTGGTCTGCCGCCG
The DNA here is from genome assembly GCA_014872995.1 of Diaporthe citrichinensis. Taxonomy (NCBI): domain Eukaryota; kingdom Fungi; phylum Ascomycota; class Sordariomycetes; order Diaporthales; family Diaporthaceae; genus Diaporthe; species Diaporthe citrichinensis. The sequence continues at coordinate 26,753 of JADAZR010000022.1, forward strand.
AGGCCGCCCGCTACCTCGAGCTGTACAAGTCCTACGAGCATGCAAATTTCGCCGCCATCAAGGGCGCCCAGGCAACCTCGTACGCCGACAAGCTCGTCGAGTTCGTCACCGTGCCGAGGTCCGTCAACAAGACCGACGCCGTCGCCCTGGTCAGTACTTTTGGCAGCCTCAAGGCCGCCATCAACGCCGACCCAGAGACCATTGGTGTCATTGGCGGCTGGGGAGAGAAGAAGGTCAAGGCGTGGACAAAGGCCGTCGAGGAGTCTTTCAGGGTGAAGAAGTCCGCCAAACGGAGGCTGGAGACCGAGGAAAGCACAGATGCCGAGGTCCAGAGGAGGAGGAACCTGGAAGTGGCCAGGCCTATTGGTAGGATGCCCGAGAGGGAGGTGGCCGAGTTGGCGGCTTCGAGAAGCCGCGGTGAAACAAGTGCCGGTGAGCAGGGCCAACAGCAGGCGAAAAGAGCGAGGCAGTTCCAAATTGCCGGCGAAGATGACGAGGACGAGGACGCAGAGCTTGCTGCTGCGATCGCGGAATCGAAGCAGACGGCTGAGCAAGAGGCCAGGGCGCGGGCAGGGGCAGGGGCCGGGCCATCTACATCAGAGCGGGCCCCGTCAGGGAGCAAAGGAGGCGATGAGCTCGCAGGTGGCGTTGCTGCGGCTTTGGCGAAGCTGAGAAACGGATGAGTCTTTGTTTGGAACGACAAGTCTACGACATCAGCCAACACGGCAGAACCACACAGCCTTGCCACAGAAGCCTACCGCACACGGACCCCAGAGGCTGCTCCAGCTTACTCAATCCTACGCGACCAACGAGCAAATCCGGGGAATCATACCCGGTGAGTATGCTCCGCTGGCTGTGCTATAGGGGCGAAGTCACGGCGAAACGAGTCCTGCCTGGGAAGTGGTTGAGACTTATTAGCTGATGTTCAACATGCGGACGCGACCATGACCGGGATGAGACCGCCGATGTGGTCCCGGGCACCGGGTCTGCGGGCGGATAGCACGTCTCCCCACCCCCACATCGGGACTCAGGTTCACCGCGGTAGTTGACGACAAGTGCTCAGACTAATAATGTAGCATGCAGCCATTCTCTTTGCTGGCATCCGGGACGAACAGTACCAATTCACCAGGCAGAGCGGCACGGTAATATTTACTACTCGAGACACATTTCCTGGAGTCCAATTTCCAACATCTCGGTGCTTGCAAGTAAGGATAGCAAGCAGAACGCCACTTACTATTGTTACCAGGCACGGCAACACCCCGTCATGCCTGACCAGACGCTTGCGGGCAAGGTTGCCATCGTGACGGGCTCCAACGCAGGAATAGGCGTTGCTATCGCTCAGGAGCTCTCGTCCCGAGGCGCAAGCGTGGTCATTAATTACCCCTTCCCCGCCCTCGCCGAGGAGGCTCAGAGTGTGGCCGCTGGCCTGCCCACCGCATCGACCTCGATAGCTGTCGAGGCAGACCTGTCGACAGAGGATGGCCCCGAGAAACTCATAGACGCCGCCGTGGCAAGGTACAAAACCATACACATCCTCGTGAACAATGCCGGCCTGGCTGTCAACAAGCCCCTGGCCCAGCAGACCCTCGACGACTGGAACAAGCTGGTCGGCCTGAACGCAAGGGCCGTCTTCCTCCTCGTCCAGGCCATCCTGCCGCACCTGCCGACCCCGTCGCCGTCGACCCAGGACCGACCCCAGACCGACGGCGGCCGCATCGTCAACATCGTATCCATCTCGTCCCGCGCGGCGCCCCCGCTGCAGACCATCTACGCCGGCACAAAGGGCATGGTCGACAGCATGACCAAGGTGTGGGCCAAGGAGCTCCCGCCCCGCTACGGCTGCACCGTGAACGCCGTGTCGCCCGGCCCCACCATGACGCCAGGGTTCGCGGCCGCCGGCGACGAGTTCATGAAGGAGATGGCCCCCGTCATGGCCCAGACCCCCGTGGGCCACCGCATGGCGTTGCCCGAGGAGATCGCCTTCGGGGTTGGCTTCTTGTGCGAGCCGCGGGCAAGCTGGATCAACGGGTTGCACTTGAACGCGAGTGGTGGGTTGCATATTGAATGAAAGACGAGGAGTATTGGACCCAAAGGAACAGTGGCCTATGTTGTTGTGTAGCTGACATTTACTATATCTGATGCCCGTCTGGGGCATTCTCAAATTGACCAAGTAAACAATACGCTGCTATTTAGGTTTCATTCTGCCCGTTATCTGTATCATGACATGAGACGGCCCAAAATATCCGCCCCGCCTACTATATCAACGAGCGCCATTCTAAATCCCGGGGTACCAGGCCCCGATGTGCCAGGGCCATCTCCAAAGGGGGCCGAGGGGTGGTATCATGCAAAAGGGTACCTTCCTGCCGATGAGAAATTCTCAAAAGGCCAATGTGATGCTGGTGAACAAGTTGCTGTATACAGGTAGGAGAAGGGCGCGTGCGGTTCAAAGACTACCACTGAAGGCCCGCGCCGCCGGCCTTGATGACAAGCACGCTAGCCTTGACGCCGCCGTTGACAAGCTGCTCGGCCACGCTGCCGACCGTCTTCTTCAGGTCGAGCGCGCCGAGCTCGACCTGGCTGTCGCCCAGCTCAGGGTGCGAGCGGCCGACGACGACGATGTCGCCGGCGTTCTTGGGCATGTTGCCGACGGTGGACCTGGCCTTGGATACGGCCTCGGCCACCGCGGTCCCCTTGGTGACATTAACCTCGGTGCTGGTCACGCGTCCGGCCAGCTCCTTGGGCAGCATGGACCGCAGCGAGGACAGCAACGCGAGATCCTGAGCCGACGCCACCTCCACGACCTTGACGGCATCCTTAGCCCCGCCGGCGGCCGTGGAGGGTACCTCGATCTCGTCGCCCGAGTCGTAGGCCGCCCAGCTGAAGTGGGCGATGGTGAGGGTCACGTGCGGGCTCTTTGCGAGCTGCAGCGCGAAGCGCAGGGCGACCCGGTCGTCCACGCCGCCGAAGAAGGGGAAGAAGACCTGGTGGCTCTTGTCCTTGACGGGCAGGGTGGCAGCATCGCGCTGGCTGTGTATGGACATGGCGCTCTTGGACTTCGTGAGGTTGGGCCGCTCCGCCGGGCCCATGCCGCCGAAATTCTGGTTGATGAAGATGCCGATGTTGCACACGGGCTTCTCGAGGGTCTTGTTGATGAAGTCCAGGTGGCCGCGACCGTTGTAGCGGTCCTGCGCGGATGTGACAAAGGGCACTGACGTGTCCTCGGTAATGCTGCCGTACTCGCTCCAGGGCACAAGCACAAAATCTGACGAGACGTCCGAGGCCTGCTTCATGAGGGTCTCGGAATAGGAATCCTCGGGCACGATGGCAACCTTGCCGGACACGGCCACGTCGTTCAGCCGCGAGAAGGTGCGGAAGGCGTTCACAACCGGGTCGATCTCCGAGTAGTATTCACCACCCTCCGTGACCTGCATCACCGATGACGTCCGCTCCGTGAGCGCCAGGATGCGCAACCCATGGACCTCCAAGGGCCGCTTTGCGGCTGGCTGTGAGCTGACCTGGGCCTCGCCCTTTTCAGAGGGCCCCTCCTCGTCCTCCGTGATGGACCTCTTCACCACCTTGTCGCCTCCCAGCAGGGCGATGAAGGTGAAGAGGCTGGGAAGACTGTCGAGCCGCAGGTAGACTAGCAGGCGGCGGATCTGCGCCGTGTTGAGCTGCTGCGCCCCAGGATCATCCCCACTAGAGGTCGACGAGATGGGGTTGCCGTCCTTGTCGGTCTCTCCACGCCGCCATTTCTCCATTTTGTCTTGGTACCACGGCGGGTAAAGCCACTTGACCAATGGCGTGGTGGCCACGGTCGTTACAACAGCCATGACGACGAAAATAGTGAAAGTACGCCGGGAGAGGATCTTAGCCTGCAGCCCAATGTTCTGTCGTTGTGATTATCAGCAAGCAAGTTCTCATACCCGTCCGAGGCGCCGGCCTCTTGGAGGAGGTTGGAGGTCGAGGTTGGGACTCACAAGCACGATGAGCTCCACGAGACCCTTGCAGCTCATGAGTACACCGATAGTCCAGCTCTCGCGCCACTCGAGCTTGTTCAGTCTAGCTGCCAGGGTGCCTCCAACGATCTTACCAGAGAAGGCAATGGCAATGACACCGATCACATAGGCCCAGGTAATGCCATTGTCGAGCAGGCCAAGATCAGTGCTGAGACCCGACAGCGCAAAGTACAAGGGCAGGAAGAGCACGGAAATCAGATCCTCGATTTTTTCGGTCAGCTTTATAGCAAAGCCTCCCTCGTGGGGACAGATCAGACCAGCGAGGAAGGCACCGAAGATGGGATGCACACCGATGATGCCTGTGCACTATGTGTCAGCTTGGAGATAGGTTCCTGAACGTGAGATGACCGCACGCGTTGGCCAGAGAGAGGGAGGGTGGGTGAAGGGGACAAGGACAGCGGGGCCACGCACCAGTGAACCAGGACGAGAACAGAACAATCAGCAGGGTCAGTGAGACCATGCCCTGAGTGGGGCCGTTCTGGAGGCTGCCGGTCTTCCTGAGGCACCACATGAAGCCGGGGCGGACGGCGAAGCACAGGAAGAGGGCCCAGCCGATAGTGCAGAGCAGGGCATAGAGGGCGGCCAGGCCGTTGGCGTTGTTGACGAGGGCGACACAAAGGGCCAGCAGGATCCAACCAGTGACATCGTTGCCGATTCCGGCGGCGAGGACGGTGACGCCGACAGATGAGCGCAGCAGCTTGAGCTCGGTCAGGATGCGGCAGAGGACCGGGAAGGCCGTGATGGCCAGGGCGGTGCCGATGAACAGGGCGAAGACGCCGAAGTTTATGGCGACTGTGTCGGCCTCGTCACGGAACTGGTGGTAGAGGCCCCAGGCGATAGCGCAGCCCAGGCCGAAGGGCAGGATCATGCCTGCGAGGCCGACTGACAGGGCGACGCGCCAGTTGCTTGTGAACAGCCGGACGTCGACCTCGAGGGCGACGAGGAACAGGAAGATGATCAGGCCAAGGTTGGCGACGTTGTTGAGGACGGGCATGGACTCTGTGGGAAAGATGTTGGCCTTGAAGCCGGGGATGCGCATCATGACCGAGGGCCCCAGCAGGATGCCGCCGATGACCTCTGCAATGACGCGGGGCTGGCCAAAGTAGGACAGGGGGTAGTGGAGGAGGCGGCAGAAGATGATGATGATCATGGCCTGGATGATAAAGAGGGTGATGGGGTTTGAGGCGCTGTACTTGATGGGGTTCGCGCCCTCGAGCACGCCGGTCTGGGGCGTGACCTTGCCATCGCTACTGTTTCCTGCGCCGGCGGCGTCGACACCGGCGAGGTTGGAGGCCAGGACGAGGAACACGGAAAGAGTGTCAGCCATGCTGTGCAACTAGCCGTGCGACCCCGACTGACTGCTCACGGCGACACGGAATGGGCGAGGCGTGCGGACGGGCAATAGGGCTGCGACGCTGCGACGCTGCGACTCTGCGACGGTGGTGACAGACCCGCGGGGGCGGAAAGGCCGCAGATTGGCTGGGCGGGTGGTTTGGGCTGGGTGTTTGGGAGTGTGTGTCGAAGCTGGACCCGGGAGTCTGGGCCGAGAGCCTCAAGACCACGGAGCAGACCTCCGCGTGTGCAGTGCGCGCAGCAGCAGCAACAAGCAGGACAGGCGTGTGTCCTGTCCGTTTCGACTCGTAGCTGTGTGGGGAGGAGGAGGAGGAAGCAAGTCTCTGGAGGATGGACGGGCCCCCGGTGTGAGGGGGATGCTGACAGTGTTTGGGCGGCCTCGTCCAACAGGCGAACGAGCAGGTGTGTGTGTGTGTGTGTGATAAGAGCAGCAGGTGGGAGGGAGTGTGTGGCACTGGCAGGGAAACAGACCCACTGCGAGGCCAATTACGAATGCATCAAGACCTCACTCGGCTCTACTCGACTCGGCTCGGACTCATCAAGGTTCGCATGGGAGATGCAGGTGCAGGTGGCAGGTGCAGGTGTGAGGGACAGGGGTGCTTTATACTTTTATAACAAACACACCTCGCTCTTGGATGAGGAATCAAGAGTGTGGGTCAGGCGAGTCGTGGGGAGAGGCGGGGACGCGGAGAGAGGATGAGAAGTAGAAATAGGTTGTTCGAGGTAAAGGAAGACAGAGATGTGCATGCAGCAGACATAACAATAAGGATTCAATCAGGTGGTCGAGACTCGCTGCCGGCGCCAACTACGACGGTTCGGGACTGGAATGGGCGTGGCATGGCACAATTCACCACGGACATTGGCATTGGCAGTGGCAGTGGCGCCGGCACGACGAGGACGAGGACGAGGGGAGCGGTCAACAGACTGGGTCAGCAGAGGTGATCCTACAACGGAGAGCCCTGCAGGGTTCGGCGCGGCAGGAGAGAAGGGGAATGAACGAACGCCTGGGGGTGGGGCAGGAGCAAGGTGAGCAGATAAAAGCTCGAGCGACAGACAACCAACCGTGCCTTCGATCGCGGATGCCCCCCAAAGGCCCAAAGGGCTTGGTACTTTCTTGGGTCTCCTTCCTCGCGCGCACACACACCACATGTACGGCCATGTACGGTCATGTACGGTAGGTGCAGACTGGGCAGACTGGCTGCCACATGCAGCGGACGGGTGACAAGACAAAGGGAAGCGGCGCCGGCAGCAAGAGGCTACCTAGGTAGGTTCTTAGTAACCGTCGCACACTAGAGACTCAGCCGCATGAGGTCGACCACCATGTGTATGTGCTCGTGCTCGTGCTTGTGCTGCTTGTGTTTGTGATTGTGCCCAGCTAGATAGCTAAATATGCTGGTGCTGGTGCGTGGCGGGCGACTAGGCCGTAGGACTGTCTGATGGCTGCTCCAGTTGTGTTACTGTATGCTAACTAAAGCATTAAGCACGTCGGTGAGTGGGCCCTGCGATGAGAATAGGGGCCCACCGCTGTGGTAGTCTGCACTCCACACCCACACGCCCCGCATCTTGGGCACACCACACCAGCCACTAATAGTACCGTGAAGTGCTCATTACCCAGGTATTGGGTATAATCATGCATGGGCCACGGGACAGTCAGATGATCTGATAAAAGCCTGGGTCAGTTCTATTCGAGACCAGCATCTAACCCGAATGCACCACACCTACATAGCTGGGTTCGAATGACCTGCATGAACCAATTGGCTGAATGACCTTGACTGACTCAGGTGAGCAAGGTTCCTAGGTAGATCTCCAGCGGCTTGGTGCCGGGTTGGGATGGTGCTGATGGAAGAAGGAACGGGCAGAGGAGGGACGGAAAGTGCAGCACCACAGCGTAACCTGTCATGTGATTGCTCGCTTCACTTCACCTCTCTTCCTTCCTTGCCCGCTGCCAGGTGGATGGCTGCATACGCATATGTCAAAATATTACCACCAACACTCCAAATTTCCGGACCGTCACCGTGAAGGAGAAGCGACAGACAGCATCAAGACAGCCGCCAGTATGGCTTTGGCTCACCCGGCCCGACTGGCAGACCTCACCACCTGCCAACACCGTGTTTCACCAATTCGGGCCCCCCGTTTCGTCCCGGGTCCCGGCCTGCAAATACGGAGCCCACGTAGCGGCAGTCGGCACATCTCTCAAACCAACATTATCGCACCTTCATCAGCTCACTCACTCAACTCGCACACTTTCTCTCAAACTCCCACTCACTCTCTCTTGGTTACTCATCCACCTGGGGCAGGGACCCACCATGTGGGCAGCATGTGGGCATAGAGCGGCCCCACTTCCAACGCCCCGGCCAGCCCCGGGCCACACTTGCATTCTCACTTACACGCTCAGAAGTGTGGGTATAGTCTGTTGGCGTAGAATTACATAAACCTCCGGCTCACAGTCCCGGCGCTGGGCCCGCTCCGTCCGCTTCTGGCCCGGGCCTCACCTCGTGGCCCGGCCATGTCCAGAAACACTCCATGCCCAACCACAGCCCCGAGTCTCCCCCCAGACACCGTCTGGACACCGTCTGGAAGGGCGACGCCTCGATGGCTCCACCCTTGCCATTCCTCTCCAGCCGTGTCGAGCACCGGCCGCCAATGAAACAGGAACAGTCTCTTGTTGGCCGCATCTCCTTCTGGCTGCGAGCTGCCAAATCTCACCTCAAGGCCTAGACTCGTCTCTGCCCTCGTGCTGTGCCGCCTCTGTCTTGTGTCGTCATGTCTTAAAACTTGACCTGGCCCTCTTTCCGCCGCATGGCTCTCTGCTACAAGCGTCAGGACTGCTGCCTATCGTTCTTTTCTTTCTTACCTCTTCTTTTTTCTTCCGGTTTGCCTATCACTTTCCGCGCAGACAACCGTGTTGTGCTGTGTTACTACTCCAGAGCTTCCGTCGAAACTCCACACCTGACAGACAAGCGTCCATCTCTCCGTCCACTCGTCCATGACACTCGCTGAATCCCTAGAAATCACAACATGAGGTCCTTCACGGCCAGGCGCCATGCCGCCATCACAGCTCTGGCATGTCTGCTCGCCCGGGGCAGAGCTACAAACCATGCCGGCGAGGGGGATGCCCCAGCCGCCAGCCCTCCTTTCCCGGTTCTACCAGTAGCTCAGTCATCGGCCCAAGGCATGTCTATCCTCTCCTAGGTTCTCACGCAAGCACCGGACTAACATAGTCTCCCAAGTCATGTCCAGCCCGCCCGCGTTGAGCTATCCGGGGGCCACCAGTAATCAGTCGTATCTCGCCTTGGGCATGGAGATGCCCATAATAGCCACCGCAGGCGCTGGCTCTACCGACAGCGCAGAACTCATCTTCGTCTCGCCAGAATCCTATCTGCTCTTCGTCCAGCAGGGCATGACGCTGGACGGCTCCACCAAGCTGAACATGAGCGGCGGCCTGCTGAGCTCCGCCGCCGACCCCTTCGTCTCGTTCGAGGAGCCGACCGGGCTCTTCTCCTCCATCTCATCCGCCACATCGGGCTCATCCACAGGCTCGTCCTCATCAGACATGCGCCTCCTCGCAGTCCTGCTCTACAGCCCGCCCACCGCCCAGCCTGGGACACCCGCCTTCAACTGGACCGCCTGGGCTGCAGATATGAGCGCCAACCCGTCACTGCGCATGGACTTTGACGTCCAGGACTTTGCAAGCCGCTCGGGGCTCGGCGAGCCCGTCGCCGCCGAGGTGCTGATTGTCCAGGACGAGGTTACTACCCCCACCGACAACCCGGACGATAACTCGCAGAGCCTGGTCCCTGTCAGCACCATTATCCCAGCCAATGGACAGGCGGAGTCTAGTGCCAGTGCCAGTGCCAGTGCCAGCGACAGTGCGAGTGCGAGTGCCACCGGGGCGGGCGCTGCCGTGGCCCCAGGTGCTGGGCAATCGGGCGCAGCGGCGGCCGCCACTGGTGCCGCCGCATCCGGTGTGGCCAATGGCAGCCCTTCTGGTCTCGGTATGATGGGCCCCGGCGGTCTGGCGACTGGCGGCGCTGGCGGAGCCAGTGCAAGTAATTCGGCTGCTGGCGCAAGCGGGACGGGAGCAGCTGGGGCTGGCTCGGCAGGTCAGTCAGGCTCCGAGTCGGGCGCCAGTAGCGGTGATGGTGCCAATCCAGGCGCCTCCGCAGCAGAAGGGAACGGGGCTGATGGGACCGAGGGAGCTGACGGTGCCAAGAAGGGTGAGGGCAGTGGCGCTGGGGCAGGAGGAGAAGGGAGTGATGCCGAGCAAGGCGGGAAGGGGAGTGGCGCTGAAGCTGGAGAAGGAGGCGATTCTGAGAAGTCGGGAACAGGCGGCGCCGGGGCAGGAGAACAGGGTGACGATAATAAGGGAGAAGGGAGCGGCACTGCAAAGGAAGGACAAGAGGGCAGTGGCGCCGCGGCGGGATCTAACGCTGGTGAAGGAAATGGTAAGGGCGAGGGCTCCCAGGGCGAAGGCTCTCAGGGCAAGGGCTCCTACGGAGAGGGTGCTCAGGCAGGAGGACAAGGTGATGCCGAGAAGGGAGAAGGAGGAAGCGCTGGAGGTAATAAAGACGGAGGAAAAGGCGCAGCTGGAGGGGCAGGCGGCGAGGGCGCCGACGGCGAGTCTGCCGATGGTGAAGACGGATGTGACGCAGAAGAAGAACAGGGTTCCGGGGCGGCAGGCGGAGCCGGCGCGAGCTCGTCTGCTGCCGCATCCGGCAGCAACAGCACCATGGCGTCCGCGACGGGCGGGGGTGGCATGGCGGGCGAAGGGAACAAGAACGGCCTTCCGCTCATGGGCACCGGGGCAGCGAGCCCAGCAGGCATGGCCTCGGCCGGCGGCAAGATGGACCCCGCAGCACCCGAGATGACGGCGGCGGCGGGAATGGGCGACGGCGAGGACGACGACCTCTTCACGATAGGGTTCGATGTCGACGGCAAGTTCGGGACGACCATTACCGCCGAGCTGCCGTTCCGCGCCGCCCGCCGTACCGCCGCCGCGCAGGAGGGCGACTGGACCATGACGCTCAAGACGGACGCGAGGCTCGCCCTGGGCGGCCTGATGCAAGCCACCGCCGCGTCGGCGAGCGACCCGGCGCTTGCGACTGGCTTGTCCACCATGACGACGACGACAACGACGTCCTCCGGTAAAGGCGCACCGGCCGCTGCCACGACATCAGCCTCGAGCGCCACCTCGGCCTCGACGAGTCTGTCCTCGACCGTCTGCCCATCCTCGGGGCTCCGCGTCTTTGGTTTGGCCTCTGTTTCACTGCTTGTGTTAATGTTAGTATGATGGTCCACTCCCCAGGGAAGTGATTGTATTATGGCGTTCGGTTGGATTTTGGTCGCTTCATCTTGTCCGGTGATGTTGTTATCATCACAGGAGTCGCAAAGGGCATTGTCAGGCAACTTTGCTTCATCCAGCACAGCAAGTCTGGATTCTTGGAACCGTCGCGCTGTCATTGATACCGCTGTTGTTTTCGTACATGAGTTTTAAAGTTACAGTTAGAGAATAGAGTCACCCAGTCCTTCTTCACCTGCCAAACAAGCCGCCCCCAACCTTCGTACAGCGTAATCTTGTGCTCGTTCACTTACAAGACTATAATGTCCGATCACCTTGCAACACCGAAACGCAGAATCGAACGCCGCGGGTATTCCCATCTATTGGTCCTTTCCCCGGGACCGTCATGCAAGCGCAATAAAACCAGTGGCCTCGCCCCTATCGAGGGGCATACCAGAAGGCAACATGAGAGTTTGTTGATTCAGGTAGCCACCAATGCGAACAAGGCAAAAGAAATACACCAAAGAAGAGAAAGAGGAAGAAGACATCATTCTTGGGGTGTAAAGGCCAATCGATATTCCACAAATGACTGACAAGACGTGCCTCTCATTTTCGTTTAGAGTAGTCAATGAGGTGTCTCGAAGTTGAGTGAAACTTTGATGGGTATCATCGCTGAAAGAAAGCCGAAATGATTTTGCCCCTCTTCCATGTGACATCCAACAGAAAAAAAAAGAAATATCAAAACCATAAAACTGCCGCATCGCTGTGATATGCATATACTCGTGCCGTCATAGGCTGGGACGCAGGTTGTCGAATTCTAGAAGCCGCTTGTATTTGGGCTTCCCACGGTACCTTGGAGGGTCGGGTTGCGATTCGCTGGGGCTCTGATGCTCATGATGGCTGCTGGAGTCTTGAAGTGTGCCAGTTACGGTTGCCTCATGGTTGTCGTTGTTGAGAGGTTCATCATGGCTGCCGCGCACAGATTCCCCGTGCGTGCTGAAGATAGTTTCTTCCCGCGTGTCGCCACCAAGCCCCTCGCACGTGCTACTGACTGTTCGTTCGCGTGTGTCCTCATTGGTCTTCTCGTGTGCACCCGCGACAGGATCGCCACGCGCGTCACCAAGGAGTTGATCATCGCATTTTCCGCCGAGAGGTTCCTCATCTGCGCCATCAGAATGATTGTCATCGTTGACGTCGACAGGTTCCTCATGCGTGCCGTCGAGGAATCGGTTTCCGTAGTTGCCGTCGCCAGGTATCCTATGCGCGCCGTTCACGGCTTCCTCACGTGATCCATTGGTAGGCTCCTCACATGTGCTACGGACAGTGTTCCCTTGGCTATCGTTGAGGGATCCGTTGTCCTCGTCATGAACATCATTTGCATCAATGGAGGTGGTGGGCTCCCTTTCCGCTTCGAGCTCCTCTTCCACCCTGCAGTCTTTGGCCTGGCGATCTTCTTGCAGTTCAGCGTCCTCCTTGGGTTTCAAAATCTCCTCCTGCTCATTTCTGTTGTCCTTTTGTCTTTCAAGTTCCTCAAAAAAAGACTTAAATCGTGATTGGGGCGGCGGTGGCTTCTCTGCGCGCCACTAGTCGTCTGCAGCAGAGTACTATTTATCACGCAGACTTCTTCCAGGATCAGGGTTAAGCGTCTTGCCTGGTCTTGCCATCTCGGGCGGCTCATCACCACCGCCTCCGATACGAGGTTGCTAGTCGGATAAGGGCAAGAGGCTTGATGATTTGTATGCCATGAAATTGGTCTCGGGCGGTGAGTCCTCCTAGGAGAAACCGGGGTTCCCATTATCCGGCATCGCGTTGTCAGAGAGAGCAACCAGCAGCTGAGTCAGACATCTCTTGGTGGCTGCGTCGTCCCGAAGGACAGACGAGAACGTCGCATCGCGGAGAGGCTCTGGCAGACACTGGCGGAGTGCCTCACGCGCTCTCGCATTGTCACTTAGCCTGCGCCCAGTTAGTTGTGTATCCACAAGATTGTAGAGGGAGTGTCACAGCCCCGCAAAAGTAGGACTGGGTACATACCGCAAGAAGCACCTGACGACATGCTTCAGCAGTCGGGCAGTCTGCTGCTCGACCAGCTGGCCCACCATGTTGCTCAGGACGGTGCCGACAGCGTAGAATCTCTCATAGGTGGCGCAGATGTAGTTCAGGCCATTGTCGTCAAGAAGGATCTTCTGTACGATGAAGATGGCTACGGTCTTACTGAGCTCTGAGCCTGTCTCCATGATGCGCAGACAGAGAGGGATGATCTCAGTGGTCAGCAGGAAGTTGATGACCTCTGACGAGTCATTCTTGACAAGGGCGCCAATGACACCGAGGCTGGTGAGGCGGAGGTACTCGAACGGGCGCGATTTGGACGTCGTGTTCAGGAAGGGATAGAGATAGAGGGGAATGTGAGCTGAGGGAGGGACTGGTCAGTCGCTATTGCGCGTAGGTTGGCGGGGGACAAGGTGTGGCAGCATACCGTTGAGGAACAGTGTGCGGGTCTCGTTGTGGGAGGCCACGCACTGGAGGAGGGCCAGAGCATTGCAGACCCTGTTGGAGGCGGCAGCGGTGAGCTGGGAGGGGTTGAGGAGGGTGTAGACAGATATGATCTCCTGGACCAGAGAGGTCATGACGCCGAAGGAATGCCACAAGATCAGCGCGAGCTCCGGGACCTGTTCCCGCTTCTTGCTGAGCTCAAGGAGGGCCTGCTCGCGCGAGTTCTCGTTGAGCAGGTCGGCAATGTACTGCATGGTGCGACGGTTGTCCTCGGTCATGTTGGGGTTGTCTGCAGAGGCGTCCTGGTGGACGGGGTTCAGGGCGTTCGCATGGTTCGAGGAGGAGTTGATGCGACTGTAGTGGGCCTGCTGGGCGGCGGCTGCTGCTGCTGCTGCTTGTTGAGCTTGGGCATGCTGGTGGTGGGACTGGGCCGGGTGCATCCAGGGAGCGTCCTGTGGGAAGTGCTGATGGCCGTACATGGGGTGGTTGGGCATCATCTTGACTTGTGGGTGGTCTTCCGTCGTCGCGCCCCGCGACGCCGTGCTGTGGGAACGAGGGCGATTGAGTGTAGTGGGTGTGTCGATACTCGGTAGGAGAATACTGTGTGGTGGAAAAGAGCGGCAGGAGGGGCGTCGTCGCGCAGGGCAGAGGACTGGCGAGAGATAGGTACGGATGGATCACTAGTGACAGTGTGGAGAAGGGCGTGTTGAGCGCGCGTGAGGGCCGGAGATGATGCGATGAAGATTCTGGGGGAGGATAGTGAGGATGCAAAGGGCTGGCTTGGGCTGGTCAAGGTTGGTTGCTGTCAATGTCAACAGCCCTCGTAGTGAGCAGCAGGAGCGTGCGAGGCAAAGCTCCAGGCCATGGCCCAGATCACTGCGGCGGTGGGGAGCAAGATGTGGCCCGTGCGCACAGGCTAGCGACTGCCGCCGGCTGAGGGATGGTCGACCACACAAAGTCCCTAGTACCTCTCTACTGTAGATGCACACCAATTTGGCAGTCGGCCAGTAGATCTACACTGCCTAGGCTGGTGAACAAGTTGGACAATCTGTGCTGCCCTGATAAGCGCCCTGGTGTATCCCGATGTATATGGGTGTATCTGTTTTTCACAATACATACATAGGATCTATCAGCGCCTAATCTGGATAGCCTGCCACTGTTCACATCTTACACAAACTCTCACACAGTCAGAGGGAGGGAGTGTCTCTCGTGATCCATATGAATACGCTTCATATGTTCCTCACTTCCAGAACAGCCCAAGGACTCACAAACAAGCCGAGCCTTCCCCAGCGTGTTCAGGAACGGGTCAATGGGGAGGAAGGAAGCCTCGGAGGAAGCCTCGCACCGTCCTGCACCGTCTCAAATCAGCTTGCGTTCATTTCGGCGCCGCTCTTCCTCGCCGCACACTGGACCATCTGCTGAGACTTGGTCGTGCCGGCCACTGCAAGGAACAGATACTCGCGTGCCCCACAACCAGTCGCGCGTACCCCTACTACACTCTACACTACTATGTAAATAATTGTTAACCCTCGGCATAGCAGGAACAAAGACGTATAGCGCCTGTGCACGAGTTCCGCGTGCCTGATCCCCTTCTCGCCAAATTCTCGCGCACCCACTTGGATCTCCCGTCAGTCGGCATCGAGAGCCACTAATTCGACGCCGCAAGCCCGTCGCCACTGCCAGACTGCACGCTTGCTTATCCAGCACGCGGCGGCCACAGGTACCAAGCATGCCCACAAGCTCCCCGGCTTCTCGGCCTTCAGGTTCCAGACACAGACCGGCGGATGGACGAAGCACCTTCCTCAGCAGGAGCGAGGCCACGTAGGTGATCCGTATGGCCCCACCCGCGAGACCGCCCCAGCCTGCAGGTGCCTCACCCTGCTGGCGGGTCCTCTGCCCCGGCCGTCCGTGGCCACGACTCCACCGCTTGGATGGATCACGGCAGAACCTTAGTCGCCCTGGTCGGAAGTTTTCGCGCCAGTACGGACCCGGCTTCTACCTCTTCCCACCTCTCCACGCGGCGGTTTCCGGGATCCTTGCGGCAGACAGCAGGGCACAGCCGGGTTGGCGACCGCCCAGCATTGCTCGTGGGGGGCTCGGGCCATTCAATACCGGGCTTGTTGATGCATACTCGGCGGGTTGATAGCGGTCATGGACGGCTAGCATGATGGGCCATGGTCGATATCATGGCTGCTGTTACTACCATGGCTGCCATGGCAGTAGGGCGGGCGAGCGACGACGGTAGTGTTCAGACGGCCGGCCAGGGTCGGCTCTGCCAGAGTATTTGATGCAACATTTTTGCTCCTGCATCGGCTGTACCTGCATGCGTAGGTACAGATCTGAGGCATTTTTCACAGCGTGTATGGATACTGCGCAGCCTCACTCGGCACCGGTGGCAGACCACTCTTGTTTTGCTGACCATTACTGTGTACCTTCTTCGCTGTCCCTTCCGCGACTTGGCACTGCTCCATAGTATAGTCTTCCGGCCCAAGCAACACGACCGTGTGATTCGCTGCCTGCGGCATCAGGAACAAGACCCTCCAAGTCTGCGGACGGGAACAGGTCCAGTCCGGTCGCTGCCCGGCCCAGACGCGTTCGTACAGATGTGACCTGTAGGTCTCAGGGTACACAAGCATCAGAGGACTGCGGCTCGTACTATCGAATACACAATACCGGTGACGGGCCTGGCTAGGTGTGTGGATTAAGCCCCAAAAATAATTATCGTTGGAAGGGGACATGTGCCAAAGCTGTCCGTCCGTTCAGTGAGCTCCCAATTCTCTCCATTTCTGAAAACTCGCGGCCGCCCTTAGTCCCAAAATCTGGACAACCGTACCACGCCAGAACCACAAGATTAAGGCCAGTGATGCCTTTTTCAGCAATTTCTCGGGGCTAACCAGCACGGTTTCGACCACCCAGTGAGCCGAATGGATACCTCGAAGGCCTGCGGGTTTAAAGCCTTCGCCTCCCCAGCTTTACACCGCTGATCGACCCTCTTCCTGATATCGATCGATCTCAATCACTTACTCACTCACTTGATCCCACAATCAAGCAACCAGTCAACCTCTCTTTCCAGGTTTCGTGAAAGCCAGAGGCACTCATTTTCATCTTATGACTGCGGCATGAACCCGGTTTCAAGCCAAAGCGGCAACAGTCAACCCAAGTATCAACCTCAATCGATGAAGTCATAATGGATACCACGCACCCAAAGAAAAGGCTCAAGGCCTTCTTCAAGCATGCCACCATTCGCATCTCGTCAACCAAGGACCACGGGTTTCCGAATGATTCCGCCTCAACCCACAGTATCGACGACGACGGTAGATCTCAAAGGTCTTCCATCAGTGCCAAGAAGGACAGCAAGCTGAGGAGGATTGGGCGTGGAATCCGAGAATGGAGGTCAAAAAGGAAGAGGCTGCGCGGGGACATACGGCCACAATCCTCATTTAACCTGGAAGGAAAGAGCTTTTCGTCGTCTGAGGTGAGCCTTCCGGAGGGATCATTCGAAGAGGACGAGGATTTCTCAGACGAGGACGAACCGGTCGACCGGTTAGAGGACCGCGCTCACGGGAAAAGCGAGGGGTGGCGGAGGGAAGTTCCAGATGAAAAGCTGCCATGCGAGATAATTCATGAGGAGGTCGCCGTGAGACAAAGCGCAAGGGAGCATGCCACCTCAAGAGCAAATGAGAGTGAGACCCGGTCATGGAAGGAGGTGACCGTTCCACAGACGATCATAACGCCCCCACCGCCTGAACCTATCTGCAGCTCATTATTGTTGCCGGACGAGGCCCCACGCGACACAAACCTCAAACCCAGTGGCATCGTGTTCCGACGAGACAGGAAGCGCGCCTTTGACTTTGCCCAGACGCTGAGCAATGAGCCTGCACTATGGACAGATGCTTCTCACAGGCCGATGGGGCCCAAAAGCTGCGACCCCGAGCATCATGGAGGAATCGCAGTGGCCCAGAAGCTTGGCCAGCGGTGGGCGGTGGATTCCGCGTACACCAACGGTGTCACAGACAGCATGCAGCTCGAGTCGCTCGCCATCCTCATGGCCCTCCGGAGGGCCGCCCTGGAAAAGAGATCAGGCAACTTCGGGGAAGGCACGCGCGGGGAAGGCACGGTCTACATATGCAGTGACAGCGACTCCTCCCTGCAATGGATAGAAAAAATCCTTTACGAGGCCATCGCCACCGCGATCAGGAAGGTGGTCCAAGAGGCATGCGCGTTGGGGGCCGACGAGGACTATCCCAAATGCGTGATCCGGCGCTCTAAGCAGCTCGATTTGTGGGAAGTCCTCCGCTTCAGCGATCACCACCGCCCAGAGAAGAACATGCTAGCCTCGATCGGCAAGGAGATCCTGGAGCAATACTGCGAGCTGCGCAGGCTCGGGGTCTGGGTCGAATTCCACTGGGTCCCGGCTCATTCTGGGCTGCCGGGAAACGAGATCGCTGACAGGGTGGCCGCACTGTCCTGCTGGTGGCTCGCAAAGGTGGCCCCTCGCGCGGCGCAAGGCACTGGCTTGTTGACGCCGTTGAAGGTGCTGACCTTCGACGAGCCGTGGACGAGATACTGTCCCCACAAGGGCCTGCCGCAATACAGCGCGTACAAGGCACTGCAGCTCCTCGAGGAAACCAAGAATTTGCGTGTTGTTATTTCGACCAAGGCTATCGGACCCGCAATTCGCAACATGACAATCGTTGGGCCAGTCGGAGCGAGACCTGGTCCAGATAATTTAGCCATACAGCCCGCGTCCAAGAGTACTTGCCGGCTTCTGCAGCCTCCCTCTGCACGCCCTTTCCCAGAGCAGGTTATCCCAGAGCAGGTTATCCCACAGGAAGGGATCCCACGGGAGGTTATCCCACGGGAGGTTATCCCACAGGAAGGGATCCCACGGGAGGTTATCCCACAGGAGGTTATCCCACGGGAGGTTATCCCACAGGAAGGGATCCCACGGGAGGTTATCCCACGGGAGGTTATCCCACGGGAGGTTATCCCACGGGAGGTTATCCCACAGGAAGGTATCCCACAGGAAGGGATCCCACAGGAGGGTATCCCACTAGAAGATGGGAAGGCCAAGGGACCCATACTCCAACCACCACCACCATTCCCCCAACCCCAGCCGAAGAGAAAGAAGCAGAGAAAAAAGACGCCAGCGGCGTTTAAGAATTTGCTTTGTGTCCACTGTTGGCACACGGGTCATCTGATCCACCAATGCTTTGAAAAGTTCCCAGAGCAGAAGGTGGCATTCCCGCATAGGTATGCTCGCTACGTCGGGCGCCCGCGGCTCGAGAAGGTGATACCGGCGGCGTTCCACAACATAGCCCGACTACACCCACAGTTAATGCGCCAATCGATCCACGGCCAGGACTCTAGGTACATAGTCGGCCGGGTCGGGATCTCGCCGCACCTCACGGGGCAGTGCGCCGTGTGGGCGTTCCGGTACCAGGCCGCACAGCCGGGCTGCGAGGACGCAGCGGCGGCAGCCCAGAAGTACCGTTGGGATGAGGCACAGGGCGCCGCCCAGCTGGACTAGGGTTTGTATTTTCCCTGGAAGATGGGGCTTCCTCAGCTGGAAAAGAAAAGACAGGGTGCCCGGCCCTCCTCCCCTGCGCGTCGTGGGTGTTGCTTCTTACGTCCTCGTAGACAAAGTCGATGTCATGTATGACCGATGGCACATGGCTCGGAGACCTCATGAGAGGGGTATGCATCATTTGTTAGCACTGGCTATGTGAAGACGGCACGGCTGCTTCAGGTCACAAAGATACCACTTCAAGAATGAAGGAAAAACTGAAGTTACGTGATTACATATTAATCCCACAGCTTTGTGACAACGCAGAGGCATCCTCGCATCCCAAGGAGAGTATCCTGCCAGAGACCAAGATGGTATCCCGCAGGAGGGTATCCCGCAGGAGGGTATCCCGCAGGAGATGCCCCCACAGGAGGCTGCGCTTGCTTGTGGCCGATACACGGTGGCTCAACGCTAAGTGAGCTAAGCAGGCTGTTGAGGCAAAAGGCAAATAGATCCAAATGTGTACATGCATCGCCACTCTGAATTGCATTAGTGATCCTTCTACTGTCCTCTCGGGAGATGCCTATTAAAAGTACTACATGTGCAAGCAAAACAAAACAAAGCACTGCCGGTGCCGTGCTGTGTTGTGCCATGCTGTGCTATGCCGTGCCGCTCCTGCTGTCGTTTCCACCAACCCTCCTGGCGCCCGGTGGCGCGCAAGGAGCAGGAGACCACCCTCTTGTTGTATCTGAAGTTGAATGTCTACCGCGCCATTTTCGGGCCCGGTGGGGAAGAAAGAGAAAAGAAAGAAGATGACCCCGAGCGAGTGCTGCCGGATGCATGAGTCGTTGCCAAATCGTACCGCTTCCCTTCTTTCTATAACACATTGCGTTTGCTGGTTCGTCATAAAGCGCCCCTCCCTGCCTCTGTGTCCCGCCTCTTTACAGCGACCGTGGCGCGCTGCCTGATCGCCACGGCCTATGCCGCCTCTCTATCATAGCCGGAGTTCCCTTAATATCTGATCTGCCATGTTCTTGAATTGCCACGTGTTGCCAGTCATGCGCTTGAACTGGATACCATGCAAGCTGATCATTGGTACCTTGACAATGAAAATCTCAAACTCGAGAACCATGTTTCCGCCTAGGTCGTCCTGTACCCGTGTCGTCGTCTCTCCCGGAGGGGCTCTTGACGGGCCCCCGGTGTCACGTGAATTATCAATGTCTGAGACATCCGAGTTGCTGCTGCTCCGGTCCTCGCGAGCCCTGCCTGGGGTCCTCGGCGTGTTGGGCTGGCCCCCTTCTAGTATGTCGCGCACATCATCTGCTCGCTCGCCCCGGAGACCGAAACTAAAGCGTCTCCTGTGGCCCGGAAGTTGATTGGGGCTGTTGGGCGGGTCGACCTTCTTCAGGTCTATGCTGGGTGAGTGAACACAACGGAAACCGCCCCGAATCTCGCTATAGTCCACGCCAAGCTGCTTGAGCACTCGTTTGATGTCTGCCCGTATCTCAGGTACGGGCCTCGTCGAGGTCGTGCTGACGCTGAAGAGACCCTTCAAGAAGACGGGCTTTGCGAGGCTTGGGTTGTCGTGGCGTTCGTCGTTGGACAGGCCGCTCTGGTCGCCAAGCTCTGCGTCCGTTTCCTCCGGCACATTCAGCTCCCGCTGCTCCTCACGACGGGCGCGTCGCGCTTGGATGCTCTCGCGCCTCGCATGGCCCAGAGATTTGGCCCTCATGGAGACAGACCGCGAGGCCGCGGCCCCCCTGCCCTCAGCTTGTGGTTTCGGCCTTTCCATGGACTGGTCCGAGCCGCTCGTGGGTGGTGGTTCCTTGCCCTCGGTGTCTGTCGTCGATCCATGCGATGCCATAGCCCGTCTTCTGCGGAATTCTGCAGAGTTGACACTAGTAGATCGTCCGAGGACCTTCTTCTGGCCTTGCACATTGGCACCGGCAGACAGCGGCGGGCTCAGCAACTCGCTGTGTTGGGGCTGGCTGCTGCCCGAGCGCAGCCGGGAGCTTGATCCATCTTCCTTATCACGTCTCGACCGCCTGATGCTGAAGGATTTCCGAGGTGGTATACCCGGCACAGGTGGCTGCTCGGATGGGGAATGGACGTGGACCTGTGGAGGGTGCGACCGGTCCTTCTCCGGCCTTTCGCCATCCCTTGGCCGTCTCCTCGTGGAGAACCTCCTGAGGATGCCAGCTGCCGCGCTCTCCTTCTTTTCAGGCCTGTCCGCTGGTACCTGTGCCTCTGGGCCGAGGGCTGCCTTTGGCGACAGAAGCGCCTTGTCAGGCACATCGTCTTCTCCATGTGTCCGCGCCCGCGGCCTTGATCTCCCGCCGGTCGCCTTCTCGCCCGGCATCTCGTATGCTGAGGCATTGGTGTGGGCCTCCTGTGGTGGCGCTATCTCGGGGACGGGGTCTTTTTCCCTTTGGGCCGGAGGTTGTTGCGTTGCCATGGTCGGCACGACGTCAACCCTCTCCCGGTCCTGCTTCTCCTTGACCAAGTAGTAGATGGAGAGCAGCGGGCTAAAGGCGTTGAGGGGGTCGTTCCCAAGTGCGAGGGCCTCGCTGCTCGGGGCAGTCAACGTGTCCCTGCTGGTGATGGAATTGCGCCGCTTATAGAAGTCGAACATGCCTCTCTTCTTGTCACCATCCTTGGACGGCTGGGGCAGGTCCTTTTCCTGCTGGTAGAGGCGGACACCGCGCTGGTATTCCTCCGACTCGATCAAGCGCGTCAGCTGCGCCTTGATGACCTCGGGCGGTCCAAAATTGAAACCAGTCATGGCGTTGATGACCTCCGGGTCTAATGGCAGGGTGAGAGGCTCACGGCGGGGCAGGAAATTGTCGGGCGGGCTGCTGTAGCCCTTGTTTATCCAAGGGTGTGCCAGGACCTCACCCATAGTGGCTCGTTGCTTGGGATCCGTGACCAGCATCCGGGAAAGCAAGTTCTTACACTCTGTAGACACGAAGGTTGTCAGCCGCGCGTATCAGCGTGGGGAGTCGATATTGGGAGATCTTACCGCTTGACAGCCAGTTGGGATAATCCACGAGGCCCTTCTTGATCTTGGCGTGGAGCGCAGGCATGCTCTGGTCGTCGAAGGGGACCTTCCCGCAGACGAGAACGTACAAAACAATACCAAAGCTCCACACGTCGACCTCGGGGCCGGTATATGCCCTGGCCTGGAGGAGCTCTGGGGCGGCGAAATACAAGCTACCGCAGAAGGTCTTGAGGTGGCCACGCGGAGAGAACAGGTTGCTCAGGCCAAAGTCGATGATTTTGATGTCACCGATCTTGCTGATGAGGATATTCTCGATCTTTAGGTCTCGGTGGACAATGCTGTTCCGGTGGCAATAGTCGAGGGCACTAGCAATCTGACGGCTGAACTTGCGAGCCTGTTTCTCCTTGAGCTTCCCGTGTGAGATGATGTAGTCCAGCATCTGGCCGCCGTTGACATATTCGAACAGCATGTACCAATGGTAGTTGGTCCTGACGACGTCCCGCAAGCCGCACACGTAAGGGTGGTTGAGTAGGGTGACTATGGCAGCCTCTCGCGCGGTGCGGATCTCCTTGCCTTGCTCGTTACGCTCCTTGTCTGCCCGGCTGTGGTGCCCGTCGTCGGTAACACCCCTGGGGATGATCTTGCACGCGACCTGGAGGGTTGCCGGCAAATGTTAGCATGGCTTCCAAGACGGGTTGTGTCGCGGGGTGGTTGGCACACTTGCCTGCTCGTTGCTGTCCTCCTTTTTCGCCAGCTTGACCTTGCCCATGCTGCCAGCGCCGATTGTCTTGCCCAGGATCCATTTCCCCGATTGTGTCGGTATCGTAGTGCGAGACCTGGCCTTGGGCTGGCCTGAAGACCGAGGGTCGGCAGAGGAGGGGACGGCAGCAGGGCCGGTGTTGTGTGCAACGGTGGTCGCCATGGCTGCTGCAGGGCGAGGTTGTGGGGGGTGAGAGGGCGGATGCTGGCTGGCGCGAGGGTGCGGACGAGAGGATGACGGTGACGGGTCGGCCCTGGTGGCGGAGAGGGCTCTGTCCCTCTCTCTGCTGGTGCTTCTCGGGTGTTGGTGGGCTAGGCGTGTCCGCTCATGCTCATGCTCGTGGTGTGGATTGGGCAAGACGGGAGGTTCTCTGTGCTTGCTCGGGTGGGAATGGGATTGAGTGGCCGAGGGGGCGCGATTGGGAGTGGCAGAGGAGTTGTGGTTCTGGGCCTGGGCCGCCTGGGGGGGTTACGGCAGCAACAGCAGCAACGGCAGGGCCAGAAGCAGGGCTAGAAGCAGGGCCAGGGACAGGGACAGGCACGGAGGTACCGTGGCGGGAGCGGCTGGGCTGGGAGGTGGTGGAGGTGGAGGCTGCTGTGGACTGGTTGCGAGATGGAGATGAAGGGTCTTTTGGATGGGCGTGGGCGTGGCGGTTGGGGTCGAGTTGAGGCCGTTGTGGATCAGGGAGAGGAGTGTTGGAGCCGGGCGAAATTGCTGCTATCATTTGGGGGCGTTAAGGGGATCCGTACAAGAACGGGCTGGGCTGCCGGCGATGGGGAAACTTGGCGACTGACAGGAGAGAGCGCAGAGCAGCTGTACAGGGACCTATCCTGGAATAGCGTGGTGTTGAGTTGTACTATGATGGGCAGGGCAGCCCAGGGACAAACAAGCGAGAGCCAGAGCAATTGTATACTATCAGGTGTACGGGTGTGTTGTATGAATGTGAGCAGCGCAGGGACTTTGTTTCTTTGTGTGTTGCGACACGCTGTCGCCCTTGCTGTGCCTGTCGCCGTTGACTTGCACCGTCACCGTCGCTGTCACCGTCGGCTTGCTGCTGTCAACGTCACGGTGCTCGCCTACTCGTGCCGCACATGCGGTGGTGCAGCCTGTACCTACCTAGGTAGGGAGGTAGTCCAGGGTAGCCCCAGGTCCTGCAGGGCAGTGGGTTGTGTTCCGGTCAGGTCGACTACCTAGGCACGACAGATGGAAAATAGCAGGTAGTTGGATAGACGGCCTAGGTACGCCTGCTCTGAACGTAGTCTACTAGTTACCTTGGTACTCTGAAGTGGTCCCGGGTACTGTGTAAAAATGCAGAGCAGAGCAGAGCAGAGCAGAGCAGCAAGCGAGCAAATGAGTCGGGCACGGCGTGACAGCAGCCCGCGTCGGTGGGGACACTATGGGGGAATGGGGGAAACAATGGAAGGGAGGGAGGCTGGTCTGGTGCTGCGACAGGGCAGCGGGAGCAGGCAGCGGGAGCTTAATGGAACTGAACTGGGACGGGAGGAAACGGTGGAGGATCCGGTTCCAGGTTGGGGAGGCACGCAGCAAAAAGAAAGTTCAGCGGAACCCTGTGGCGGTCTCCTGTCTCGGTCCTTTTGCTCTTGTTGTTCTGGTCGTTCTGATTGTCACCTCTACTCCGTGTCATGCCAGGCAAAGCGTGTTGGGCCCAGACAGCTGGCAGTGCGATGCTATAGGTAGTACGTGTACACACGACCTAGGAAATTCCGGAGCGTCGATGCTGTGTTAGTCTGCCAGCCCGGTTGTTCGGCTCGCCATTGCAATTTGACCGCATTACGCTGTGTATGGGATGGCTGGGGTCAAACCTGACAACCGGGAACCCATCACGGCAGGTTTTGAATGGTTCTTATCACAGGATTGCTATAGAAAACGGTTCCCTCGAGATTTTCCCTACTCAAAATGCAGTCTACACACAGTTGACGTGTGCTCATCAGACAGCACCAGGTCCCTCCCTCCTGCGTCTGCTGACGTTGCCACATCATCTCCCACGATCCTCCCTTGATCTCACCGTACATTTACCAAGTACGCCACGGCACAGCACTAGACTATAGTAAAGAAGGGATTGGTGGGCAGGTCTGATCCTGCACGCTCACGATATCCAACGCCAGGACAAATGTACATGTACAAGTACTTGTGCCTCTACGTGTGCCCTCCAGTACGTAGATGTTAGTAGCGTACAGGTCGTGAGGCCAAGTCGTGCATCCACTTGAAAAGACACCGGGCATGAAAGGGGAGATTATCTACTTGCAGTACACACTATAGTTATTATATTTTTGGAGGGCTTAAGAGTATACTGCAGCATACGTGTTTCTACAGTGGACATGCATCCGCAATGGGTATCTGCAGTACCTCGTTGGAGTTAAGCATGTTTCCATATTTTCGGATGAACCCGCTACGCTGAGCTTGGCCCAGTTTGGCTTGGCTGCTGCTACCTTGCCTGAGAGCTGGCTGGCTGGCTGGGCGCCTGACAGGGCCGATCGAACGCTGACTGCGCGGTTGATCAGCCTTGCCTGCGGGGGAAGGAGAGGGGGGAACAGACCTGTCCAGGTACTGATACATGCCCAGAGCACACAGACATGAACAAACACGAAGGCCTGCACGTCCCAATCAGCTGCTAGACGTGCCAGGCCCCGAACCCTGACAGCTTCGGGACTTGACACATGCAGACCCGGTTGGCAGTGAGAGCTGCTCAACATGCGCTCATTCATGCCTGCGGTTGAGCTTCACCAGGACCCGATCTACCTGTCCCCCAATTCCAGACACTGCTTGCTCACCTTCTATCGCGCACACCCACCTCTTCTTCCCCGGACTGGGTCTACGCTCTCACCAACAGGGCCCCCCGTGACCAGAGCTTCCCTCCCCCGCGAGCTCCCACAAGGCTCTCCACATGTCCTACAAGCGGACGCGCGCGCAATACGAGGCCGATCTCCAGAAATCACAATCCCCCTACGTCGCCTATGGTACGCCGCTGCCGCCCTTGGACCCTGACGTCCGTGACGATGGATCCTACGTCCCGGTCTGGAAGCAGGAGGTGAGGGACGAGAGGGGCAGGAAGCGCCTGCATGGCGCCTTTACTGGCGGCTGGAGCGCTGGGTAAGCCGTCACCAACTGTCTACTCACTACCAAAACACAGAGCCGCATTGCTGATCCTCGTGTGCGCGACAGCTACTTCAACACCGTAGGATCCAAGGAAGGATGGGCGCCCTCGACCTTTGTCTCGTCACGGTCCAGCCGCCGCAAGGACGACAAGTCTGTCGCCAGCCAGCGACCCGAGGACTTCATGGATGAAGAGGATCTCGCCGATGCTCAGGAATCCGAGAAACTACACACTTCGCACGCCTTTGCCGGTCTGGGCGCAGCAGACGCCGACGGCACCCCGTCAGGAGGGCTGGCCGGTCTGTTGCACGTACAAGGCGAGACCATGGGCACGAAATTGCTCAAGAAGATGGGCTGGAAAGAGGGCCAAGGAGTTGGACCCAAGATCCGCAGGAAGGCAGAGCTTGGTATGGCGACTAACCCGGGATCGGAGGGCACAGGCGAGACCCACCTGTTCGCGCCGGAGAATGCTCCCATGATACAACTTGTCCGCAAGACCGACCGCAAGGGTCTTGGATATGACGGAGAGTCAAGGCTTACGCCGCTAGCATCATCGCGGCCGGGCATGCCTGCGCAGTCCGACGACGAAGATATGGACGACCAAGCCTTCAGCCTCAGCCGCCCTAAGCTGTCAGCCTCCAAGAGCAACAAGAACAAGGAAGCCAGAGCCCGCGGCGGAATTGGCATGGGGGTGCTGAACGACACTGGCTCTGACGACGAAGATCCGTACGAGATGGGGCCGCGGATATCGTACAACAGGGTCATTGGCGGTAGCAAGAACCTCAAGAAGAAGAAGGACGCAAACTCCACCCCGGCGAACCCAGCTCTGAAATCCAAACCAGTTTTCGTGCCGAGACGAAAGGCCGTGGTAAAAGCGGCCCTCGGCAGCGTACGGAAGTGTCACGATGGTCGGCCACCCTTGGAAGGATTTGTTCTGGGTCAAGAGTCGGATCCTCTGATATCTATGATCAATGCCGACGGCAAGTATCCACCACCAGAGATACCGGCAGGTTGGAAGTCGAGCAAAGACCCCGAGGCCACTCAAGACGCTTCGCACTACAAGTCAACGGCCGATGCTGCAAAGGGCTCTCAACTGAACCCATTGAGCCGAGCTGATATACTGGGAGAGAAACAACTACCGGGAAAGTCTGTCTTTGATTTCTTATCCGTGTCTGCCAGAGACCGCCTGGCGTCGGCGACCGGGAAGACGGACCTGCCGGCAGCCAGAGGCGAGATCCCGGAAGGCTACGCACTGTCGGGGGAGGAGAAGCGACGCAATCTGTTGGAGCGAATACCAAAACTGGATAAGCAGAGTGCCCTGGGCGCCATGGCGAGGGGGGCGGCGGGCGGCGGGCCGTATGGAGACAACGAGGACAAGCGATCTCGCTACAGGGGCTATCTTGAGCTGCAGGCTGGCTTGAGGAGCGAGCCGCCCAGTAAGACGGCCAAGATGACGGATGATGGGTGGATACAAGAGTTCCATGAGTTTTACAACGTTGCCAGGATATTCCGGCCCATGACCGGGACCATGGCCTCCAGATTCACAACGTCGTCGTCTTCCACCCTGGCAACCGGGACCGACGGAAAGGCTGGAGACACTGGCCTGCTCTCCAAGCCACCATCCAAACCAGAGGACCCAGCTGAGGCGGCTGCCAAGATGGGCATGTACGGACATATGACGCGATCAATTCGTGATTTCTACCCGACACGGTTGCTGTGCAAGCGATTCAACGTCAAGCCGCCGGCACTCGTCCAAGCTGAAGCAGACGTGGACGCCACAGAAGTGCAGAGACCTGCTGGATCCGCGCCCATGCGCGGAATGATTCAAGACAGCTTGGTAAAGGCTCCCACGACGGAGTCGGATGACCACCAAGCACAAACCACCGGGCCGTGGAAGCAGGAGGTTGTGATCGATAGTAACAGGAATGAGGCACTGGAGGCCAATCGGGCCGGCGAGGAGGTTTTCAAGGCTATCTTTGGCGACAGCAGCGACGAAGAAGGCTAGAACGGCCCCTCAGAAATAAAGCAAAATACAACCACCACATGAAATTCTCGTCCATCGCGTGGTGCTAGAACAGAGCCACTGTCCTCTGGCCATGTTCTTGCGGCACGGTCAGGGAGCTGTTGGGCCACGACATGCAGCGGACACATGCTGCTGGCAAAGGCACCAACCCCTTGATGATCATTCGGTTGCTGCAGACACTTGGAACTGTGACTTGCTGGCAATGACAACAACATCGTTAGAAACCAAGTAAAACACCAGAATGACGGCAGCCTTTCCAATATTGTACTGTAGTCTTTGCCCAGGTCCGCCAGTAATATTTCCCGGAGGACAGAACGGCACACGTGCTCCGTGCCGGGGTGGTGCTGAGCCGGAGAGCCTGAGTAGCAGGTACCTGCCTAGGTACTGTAGGTATCGTACCTGAGCCAGGGACGCCCCTCTCCAGGGCCACCGTTGCCGCCAGGGGGCAGCTGGGCTCGCTCGCCAGGGCCGTGGCATGCGAAGGCGCAGAGCTGGGGCGTCTTGCCTGATTTGGCACTCGCTTACTGCAACTTTGGACCTTCATCTCTCGTTCATTTCGATCCGACTTAAGCGCAATTCAACCACACCCAGTCTTCAATCTGCCCTCGTCAGTTCTCCGTCCAATGCGTGCCGCCGTTTGATCGTGTACTCGAAAGGTCGCTGGTGCTATTTGCTAGCAGTCTTGTTGTCTCGCCGGTGCCTCATCCTTCCATCGCCCAATCCTCCCTCCACGCCTCACCCAGCAGACCCCGCCGACCGGCCAGCCCGTCTCGTCAATCAATCAATCACCTCCTGATGCTCTAGCCGCCCACCCTGCTGTCCAGCACCCGCCGCCGACCGACGACGAAGCTGCCAATATCCCCAGATCAACAGCACAAGACGGAGCCCAGTACCGTCTCCACATCAGCCAAATTGTCAGCACCACAGGAACCCAGTCGGGGACGTTCCGTGTCTTCTGGGTCAAGCCATTCGAGACGAGTCGTCGACGAAGCCCTGCTAGGACACGACGATCCCACAGCCAGGCACAGCCAGGAGAGCCTCTGCGGCCCAGGCCCAGTACCACTCGGTCCTCCTGCACCATCACCATCATTAGCTGCCGCCGCCGACAGCATCGTCCGCTCCACCCAGGGCCCAGGGGCAAGACCGCAGCCTCCGCCGCCCCAGTACCCTGCCTCTGAGGCATCTCGCCCGACTGCTACGTCGCTCGTTTCTCACCGGACCGCACCTCCGCCCTTCTCCTCCCTCTTTGCCAGCTTTCCGCCGCCGGACCAACACAGCCCTGCTTCTGAGCTCGAGACCGACGATCCCTCTGGCTCTGCCGTAGCTCCTTCCGACCTCTTCGATCCGGAACCCGCCCAGCGCGACAAGTCCCCTGCCCCTGCCTACGAGCCGCCAGCCGCATCGAGCTCCTCGGAACCGCCCAGCACCTACCAGGAGACCCTCGCCGAGACCAAACGCGCCCTCCCTCAGGACACCAAGGGCGAGAGTAGCTCGCGCCCCAAGGACGACGACGCCGAACCACCACCAGCCTACTCGGAGGGTTACAGCCCCCTCCAGTCCTTCACATACCTGATGGCTGCCGCAGGAGGAGCCTCGAGTATCATTACTCAGGTGCAACAGGGCGGACCGCCCATCAACACCATCGGAGGTGAGAAACGTCGGACTGGCTTGTTGAGGCACAATCACTGACGTGACAAACGAAAGATGTCGGCGCCGATGAGACTATAACCATGGACCTTAGGTATGTTGAGCCCCGCTTTTTGGGCGGTCTTTGGACGTGTCAGGATATGGAGGCTAATGCGCAATATCAGGGGCACACGGTTCGTTCTCTCCCGCGATGAGCTCCTGACGCTCCCTGAGTTCGTCCTGCTGTCCCTCTTCCCTAACGGGCTCTTCCCCGAAGGGCACATGGGCGGGTCGACCGACGGCGACGCCATTCAAGTCGATGTTAGTTGTTGCTGCACTCAGCCCCTTTCGTGATGCCTGCGGGAAATAGTGTGAAGCTGACGCAGTTGCCACTTCCGCCAGTATGACCCGGAATCTCTACAGTACATGCTTGAATTTTTCCGCAAGGTTGCCTCGTCGATTCCATCTGAGTCGTCACCACCACCGTCGCAAGATGGCGACGCCCTGCCTATCGAGCCGCTGGGTGGCGCAGGACGTGATGACTCGTCGAAGAGGGCAGGCATCATAGTACTGCGCGAGGACCTCGACTTCTATGTCATCCCGCCCAAGGCAGATATCCAGCAGCCGGAGATGATCGAAGTGAAAAGGGCCGCGGCCAGGGCGCTCTTGAAGCAGGACGGCATCTTCTCCGGGCTGAAGCGAAGCGACGAGCCCGGGACTACAGAGGCTCATTTGATTGAGATGTTGACAGCTGGGTATGTACCTAGAGTCTTTACAAATTCTCTCGCGCACGCAACTCCCCTTTTGCAGCATTTCCCAACTGACAGCGTGAAACAGTGGTTTTAATCACGATGACCAATGGGGACACCGAGCAGGCGAGCCTAACAAGGCCGTTGTCTGCAGTCTCGCTCTTGCAAGGCTCCGCAGTGACATCCGTGGTAACGAGATGGGCAACAACGCCGTGGGCATGGCACAGAAGCTATTGCTGTTCTGGCGGAAGCCGGCCAGGAGATGTTGGTGGGAAGGCGTGGAGCTCGACAACGTCGAGGGTGTGGAGGGGAAGCTCAAGGTGTGGATCCGACGGGTCTGGACGCTGGAGATGAGTGTCATCGGTCTGCGGTGATTTCTGCGCTATGAATGTGAGCGTTCAAATGAAGAGCATGAAGCGTTCTGATCGTTTGTGGAATAGCACCGGGGGGTGGGGAGCATCCAGGGGCCTGGCGAGCCTTTGCTTTTCAGATACCAACGTATATAATTGGGCTCGACAGCCTGTGTGGGGGTGGCGGACTGTTCCTTTTCTTTCTTCTATTGTCATGGTCAAGAGCATAACACGGATACCATATTCTGTTCTTCGCATATTTATCTGCTCATGTGCTCCCGTAACAATGTCGGACAATCGCCAAGCCGGCGACGAGGCCGGGCTGGGTAGCTAGAACTCATGTGGTGAGTGAGAGCTTGGTCAGCGAGCTCGCAGCTACCAGTGTTCGCTCGCATACAACAGCTCGCCTGCAAGGCGGAGTAATTCGGCTTGCGGCTGTCGAAAAGCCCACCCCGGATCGGGCGATGACATCAACTACCAAGCCTCGCTGTCAAAGCTGGGGTAGGCTGACTGGTTAATGGGTTGGTGGCCTGGGGGCCAAGCCTACAGACACAGGACGGTGCATCCAAAGAGAGCACAGCCGGTCCACACTTGGGCGATTGAAACTGGTCGTCGTTGAAGACTGGGCAAGCATGATGAGAGATGTACTCCGCAGATACTGAGGTTCGTCCAGGTGGGATATCCTCCTGCGATAATTCCGAAGCCCTTTGTATGAATAAGTGCCTTCAAATTCTTGCAATCTTCCCATAGATGAATAAGCGAGATGGATCTCTATAGACTTCAAAAGGCCAGTCAGGGCGTCGGATTTCCCATGTCTTACCGCAGGCTTGGGATCGACGGCAACCTCACTTGGCATGAGTTTCAAGATCTGCGCCGACTACTACAGCATGTGGAAGTCTACGCGTCCGGGATCCCAAGGCATGACGCTACTAAGAAGAGCTAGATCTTTTCTGGCTGCTCAGCACTGGGCGGGTTTATACCTCGCCCGTCTCTATATAATGGGAGGGGGTGTTGGGCACATACACACACCAGATCACGAAGTAAAAGGGACTTGCTTGGGAGAACGACAACATCACATTGGGTACTGCGTATCTGGCGATTGCCGATGTTCACCCAGGTTCCTGCCATATAGGGACGAACTAATAAGAGAGGGGAGCCTGAGTTATCTCAACCAACCCTGGTCTCCTACTTCTCGAGCGACTGCCCAGCAATCAATTGCTACTTCTTTGGCAACTCCCGGCGACTAATCTTCTAGACGTCAACTGGAAGTCAGATTTATCCAGCTGTCTGGAAGCAGACTGGGGAAGCGTCCCGCCCAGATCAACTCCCTCAAAGGGAAACATCTGATTTGTGAGGGCTGTCCTGGTTGTTGAACCATCTGGCATTGACTTTCCCTCGTCCTAGCCATCTCCCGAGAAAAAGAACCATGAAGCCCCTCAGCCAAGTCGCTGCATTCGCAGCCCTGTTCGGGAACACCACCTTCTGTTCCGCCCAGTCCACAACTTCCGCTGCAGGTGCTTGTCCGACGGTCCTCACCCCCTCGTATGAAGCCCCTGTCGTTGGCTCGGGATGGACGGCCCAGCTCATCGCCACCGGCCTGACGAAGCCACGGAGCCTCGCCTTTGACCGAAACGGTGCACTGCTCGTCGTCCAGCAGGGGTCTGGCATCGTGCGCTTGACACTGACTGACAACGGCGGAACCTGCTTGGCTGTCAACGAGACTTCCACTGTGGTTGAGAACTCAGATGTGGGTGTCTTCTTCTTCTTCGAGTTTTGGAGAGGTCAAACCAGATTGCTAACAATCTTGCCTGTCTAGCTGAATCATGCTGTCCAGCTGTCGGCCGACGGACGCACCTTGTATGCTTCCACCTCGAACGAGGTGTATCGCTGGCCCTATGACGCTGCTGCCGGCAGTGTGGGAGGCAGCGAGACACTTGTGACCAACATGAGCAACTCAGGTGTAAGCCGGCCACTTGCAATTTTCCCTGTCAGTTGCTAATCATCCTCAGCATGTGTCACGAACGTTATTGCTGTCCCGAAAGGCCGATAACACTCTGTTGGTGTCTCGTGGAAGTGCTGAAAACATGGACTTCGGTGCCGCCCAGCTTGACTCCGGGATCTCACAGATCCGGGCCTTTGACATTGGCAACCTGCCTGATGGGAGACCCTACAACTACCCATCCGAGGGGAGACGGATGGGCTGGGGTCTAAGGAACAGCGTTGGAGTTGCCGAGCACCCAGTCACGGGTGGGATCTATAGCGGTATGCTTCTCTGCATTATTCGCTCCTTCGAATTCATTGGACCATTCTGACAGAGACCCAGTCGAGAACTCGGCGGATCAGATCGAGAGGAGCGGAACTGATATCCACCAGGACAATCCTGGCGAGGAGATGAACTATCACGGATTCCTGAATGGCTCTACGGAGGACCAGGGAGGCAATTACGGTTATCCGGACTGCTTTGCCCTATGGGGCACCGATAACTTTCCAGACAAAGGGAACATGACCGTCGGGAGCCAATTTGCGCTCAACCCCAGCGACACACTCAACGACACGACTTGCGCCCGGGAACATGTCCCGCCTCGGTTGACATTCCAAGTAAGCCTCTCTCGAGAACAAGGAAAACCCCAAGACTGAACAAGACTGACGGGGGACGCAGGCTCACACAGCACCACTGGACATGGTATTCGACAGCAACGGCACGACGGCATACATCACCTTCCACGGCTCATGGGACCGCACAGATCCCGCGGGTTACGTGCTGTCGAGCGTGCAGTTCGACAACAACACCGGCGCGCCCGCCGCCCAGCCCGACAGCAGCAGCGCCACGGCCGACGTGCTCAGCAACGCGGACCTGTCGAAATGCCCGGACTCGTGCTTCCGCCCCGTCGGGCTCGCCTGGGACAGCCAGGGCCGCCTCTTTATGAGCTCGGACTCGACGGGCGAGATCTACGTGCTGCAGCGGTCCGAGATGTCCGCGACCGGGGGCACGGAGACAGGCACGGGCACGGGAACCGGCACGCTGGTCACGCCGACGTCGAGCACCAGCCCGAACCTTGCGCCGCGGTCGGGTAGGAATCGACCGGATGGTGAAGCCATCTTCCTCACGGGCCTGGCTGTTGCGTTGTCGGTGGTCTGTGGGGTGTTCTTTACCGTGGCCTAAACGTACGAGCACCAGATCATAATGTTAACTTGCCGGATTGCCTGTCCCTCGTCGGAAGGGCATAAGTGGCTTGGAGATGGATTTCCAGGAGACGATAGGACTGAATCTTCTTGGTAGACAGAAATCAAGGCGGAGCTTCATATGCGAAAATAGCATTGAAGCACGGCCGCGGAGCTTAGCAGGCTGAAATTATGACTGACTTGTCCCTCTTCTTTTTATTTATCAATACCCGTCCGGTAGACCCCAAACGCCTCGCGACCCCTCGACTCACTCCTCGAGTGTCTTCACAATGTCCCACTCGCCCCGCAGGTTCTCCTTCCACAGCGTGACCTTGTTGTCGCTTCCACTAACGGCGAGAACGTTGCCGCTGAGGGACCAGCTCACGCGCCAGACGGGGGCGTCGAAGTTGAGCACCTTGGAGTTCCACTGGCCGGGGCTCGCGGGGTCCGACGTCCAGATGCGCACCGTCTTGTCCTGCGACGCGCTCGCGATGTAGCTCTTCTGCAGCACCGTGGGGCTCCACGCCACGTCCCTGACCCAGTCCGTGTGGCCCGAGAGCGGCTCCCGCTCGGGCTTGTAGCTGTTGTTCGCCGGGTCGAAGACCCAGATCTTGAGGAGGTTATCGCAGCCTCCCGAGACGAAGCGGCGGTTGCCCGTGGCGCCGGGGCCGGGGGCGCTCGACACGATGGAGCCCGGGGTGGTGGCCGGCGCCCAGGAGACGGAGTTGACGCCCAGGCCGTGGGCGGGGAAGGTGGTGTGCTCGAAGCTGTTGTCCTTGAACTCGAGGACCGAGACGTTGCCGTCGGAGGAGGCGCAGGCCAGCAGGCAGCCGGACTCGTGGGGTGACCACGAGACGATGTTGACCGAGGCCTTGTGCAGGGCAAAGTCGAAGATCTTCTGCCACGCGCCCTGCTGCTCCCGCCAGATGAAGACCTTTCCGTCGTAGCCTGAGGAGGCGAGGATGTTGCCGTATTTGGGATGGGCCCAGGACACACACCACACAGCGCCCTCGTGTCTGTTGTCCGGGCGCGTCAGTTGTCTGTGACGTGCCGTGCCTTGCCCGCGGCTGCGGTCTTCTGACTGGACACTGGAAAGTGCCATACTCACCCCTTGAGTGTCTCCGTCAATCGCTGAGACTCGCCCTCGATTTCAAAGATCTTGATTGTCCGGTCCGAGGAACATGTCGCGAGTCGGCGTCCGTAGTAATCGAGGACGGCATCGTGCTAGGAGGCGAAACGGTCAGGTTGAGCTGGCAGAAGGTCGTGTTTGTCCCTCTTGGAAATGCGAGATGGAACGTACTATCATGTCATCGTGGCCGGGGTTTGAAATGACTTGAGTCGCCTGTGGTGGCCATGGTCAGAATCGCAACTCGACGCAGATCCGAGGCATCGTGGGCATAGCAATACGCACCATGGTGGCGGGGAGACGGCACGGTCGAGGACAGGCCGATCAAGTGGTGTTTTGAGGAGAATTAAGGGGAAGGTCTGGGTAACTCAATGAGGGTTTGAGGTTGGCGCAGGGACTGGAGAGGATGACAACAAGTTGGGTTTCGCGGTGGCCGTCTTGAGGAGGTGGGCAGTTTCGCGACGTGCTGTCCTGTCCATTAAACCAAGCAGTCAAACAACTCTCAATCTACCACAGTAAGCTTCTAGGTATGTACTGCTAGGGGCCAGACAAGGCGGTAGGTACCTAGGTACCTAGGTATCCCCTGCTGGGCAGGACGACGTCAACTGGAGGGTCCGCCTGCTTTGTGTGTATGTAAGCAGCACCCCCTGCCACTGCAAAGGGCCTGCTGCGGGTAGGTACCTAGGCTGAGGTACCTCTCCCATGTGTCTAATGTGGTAGGCCAACGGCCGGCTGACGGAACGGACTGACTGCCTTTGCCTCGGCTCCTGGCTTTCGGTATTTGCCTCCAGCAACTGTCCACATGGGGCTTGACTTCTTCTTTCTACCACATACATTGCCATGATAGATGTTCCGGGCCTCAAACGATCGTTATCTTCTATGTTTTTAGCACATCCCCCGGAGCCTTGACTGGGACAGACAGAGCATTCATGGGCTCTGCTCTCAGAGCCAGTCGGTCAGTCGGTCGGTTAGTCTCAGGGTTGAGACCGGTTCCCTCGAGTGCTTTCACTCACCGCGGATGAACGCCCTTCTCATAAATCAGACACATTTACACATGAAAGTGGATGCCATAAAACCTGCAGCATCTAAGTTTCTTCGTCTGATGTTTCTGAGTGGAAAAGTTTGTGTGGGAAACAAACAATAGACAGACACATCTTTATTGTTCAAACTTCGTCCCTCTTTCAACCCCAGGACTTCCATAAGTTGTCTTTGAGCAACCTTGAACTTCCAACAGGAAGTGCTGCAATCTTCTCATTCTCAATCACGCAGTGTGGCGCTTCTCACTTTGTGTGTGATTGGCACTCATTACAACATTATTGGCACCCTCAAGCACCGTGATCACCGAATCGCGAGCATCAGATTGCAACCACCAAATCACGACCAACGACCACCAGGTCTGATTGACGGTCTGAGGCTATCGTCGATTGAAGACACGTCGACAACTCAAGTCTCAGTTCCCATCGTCAGCATGGCGGACAACCTCTGTGGGCCGTCTGCCCCGACCAAGGGCTTGATTGGGCATCTCGACCGCGACCGCACCCTTCAGCAGGACCGTGTCGCAGGCTCTCCTGCCTCTGCCGCTGGGGTAAGTTGCACCTCAGGACTCCTTTTTTCTGGGGAATGAAGCTGACCTGTACAGTCTTTCCGGTCAACTACCCAAGAGACGGCCAATACCGCTGCTGGAGATGCGTCTTTCGCCAAATTCAATGGTGCCTCGCCTCAGCCCAGTCACCAACCTACTGCCACTGCTCCACCCCTTGTCAGACCACGAGAAAACCCCAATCATAACCCATTTCTTTGGATGCAGTACCAGTCACGTTTTCGTGGCCATGTTGATATCCCCTTGGACGGCAGGGACCAAATCGATCTGGAGAAACATGTCAACCCGCCAATTCCTGATCGCCGTGGCGGAATCGACCATCAGCGCCCAAGTGCAGCTCTGCAGGCAGCCAATACTTCCTGGGTCAATGACTTCCGACGTGCTCAAGAGGAAGACTCTCTGAGGAAGGATATGGAAGTCTTGCGCTTGAATCCTACTTACAACGCAGGACCTCACTGCCCAGCCAACCTGTATCCTCCTGCCATGCACGCGGTGCCCATCAACACTCCAGGCTATGGTCCACCCACCTTTGCAGCACAAAGCGGCTACGCCTACCCCAATGGCCAGCTTATGATGCAAGGAAACATTGCTTCTCCCTACGGCCATTCGCACATGATGCCCGCCCATGCTCCAGGCTTGATTCCAGGCTTTGGTCAGGCCGGTATCGCAGCGCAAGGTGGCCAACACCTCGTTAGGGATCAGCCAGCGCAGCAGGATAATGTTGCTCCATATGGTTATGCTGCTCCGGGCACAGCTCAGACTGGCCCGAGCGGCCTCCCTTTCAGCCACTACCCTCAGAACCTCGCCTTGGCAGCCAACACAGAGGAGGCCCTCGGTGCGGCGTTCGCTGCATACGACCAGGAATTTGAGCAGGAGATGGATCAGTGGGTGGCTGCTCACGGACCCGAGGACCGTGAGGATCACGAGGCTATCATGACCGAACATGCCAAGAAGTTGGATTCCAAGCGCTGGGAGGGTGACCCGAAAGTCATGTCGCAGCTGGAACCCAGGAACCGCTTTAACCTCAAGAGGCGGGAGGACATGGAACTCCAATCATATGCTGCACGCATCCTGAACACCATGGTATCAAGCGACAATGAGAAGTTCAGCGGCTCTTCCTTTACCGACCTCATGCGCCGCATCGTCAACCGCGAGGTCGTGGTCGAGGGCGACGATCTCATCGATGTCGCCACGGGCAACCCCACCGACTTAACCCCTCGAGACCTCAAGCCCGTCATCCAAGTGCCCGACGTGCCCCCGACCTTCATACCCCCCTCGGAAGCGGAGCTCAGGGCGCGGCAGGAGGCCGGGCCCAAGGAGAAGGACACTGTTGCGGCGGGGAGCCCTGGCGGTGCCTGAAGGGGGCCAGACGTCCAGACGGAAGTGGTGGGGGCTGACGTTTGGAACCTGTCGCCCGTTTGGAAGCCATCGAAGCTGTCTTCTCCAGAGGGAGAAGGAGATGAGGAAGAAGCCGGGAGAGACTACTGGGGCACCCGCACCAACTTCCTCGCGTCTCCGTGCACCGGATTTCATGGGATCCAAGTCCCCACCGCCGCCGCCCCGGAGCCACGCACCGGCACTGATCCAGAGCGGACCCTCGACGGACAGGCTGAAGAGATGCGGGACCTCGCAGAATTTGCGATCGGGGAGTCGAAGCAGTTCACACCTTTGGCATCGCCGTTGCCACCGTCTTCACCCACGCGGTTTGCGTCGCCGTCCGAGGGAGGCCGGTAGCAAGATAATGGCCCTAATTATTGATTTTGAATTGCTTTTTGTATTGCCCTTTTTTCCCCCTTCGAATCTGTCTGCAAACCCTCTTCGGACATTGTCAAAGCTGCTTCGAGACCATCTCGTCAATTGCATAAGAACCACCAACCCGCATTGCCCCTTCGTTCACCACCCCTCCCCAGCAGGTATCAAAATCTGTTCATATCCACACCTTGTTTGTTTATTTTGCATCTCATAGTCTCCAGGAATCAGGAGACCTCACAGTTTGTGGCGTTGGAAAATTAGGATCGTTTCAGTGTGGCCTTCTCAGGGGGCGGAGGCAAGGGCTCTTGTCCACGATACCAAGGCTCTGTTTGTTACTGCATCATTTTCCTGCAGGTGGTTCGTGCATGTCTTCTGGACTGGCAGAGCAGCTGGCCTCATGGGAACGAGCTGACAAACTTGGCAGCATACCACACGGATTTCAGGGATGGAAAGGTCGTCTGTCTGCTCTCATCTTTGCCATCGTGTGCATTTGTGCAGTACTCTAGACCAGGAATTGACTGCACACATTTGACAACGTGCTGTCCATATTCAGTCGTATGAATCACCGAACCACATGATCACAGGTGAAAGTCCATGACCGTGCAAAATTGTGATAAATCATGCAGGTAAGTCGTACTTGTATAAGAATTCAATTGGGTATTGGTATCATATTTCCTTTCCTTCCCTTCCCTTAGGGTTTAGCGGGCTGCATGCACAAACACACCTAGTGTTTAAGCTTCTTAAGCCAGCTCACCCTCCGTGTCTGCTTTTGTACAGGTGTACATCCTGTGCCAGCACTCGTCTCCCTCTCACTATCCCTGTGCTCGCTCGTTATACTGTGCATACCGGCCTGCTTGTCCGGTAACACCACCGTGTTGCCACCCGTCTCAGTTGACTGGGAGTGAGACTGCTTCATCATCCGCCGCTGCATAAAGGCCGCGCCCGTGCTGACTGCCCTCCTGAGGCCAGACTGCGCCGGCGGTGGCGTATTGCTGCTGATGTTGCTCGTAGTCGACCGCCTGGGCAGTTTGAGCGCATGGGATGCGCATGACATGCTGACAGACGGTTCCCGCGGGTGGGCGGCGCTCGCATCACTCGTCTCGGCCGAGTCGGGCGCCGCTCCGCCGAGTCGCAGGGCCAGCCAGAGGCCCGTGACTGTGATGAGCTTTTTGGTCTCGTCATCCACTGCGTGGGTCTGGCGCTCGGCGGCGGGCTCATCAGCAGAGAAAGGGGACGGCGGCAGGTCCCTGGTGCTCGCTGAATCGAAGTTGTAGCTCATAGGGCGGGAGGGCGGGAAGCGGCCCTGTGATGTCGACACTGTCGTGTAGTCCTCGAATACCTCGAGTGATCTGGGAGTCAGGTTCGCCAGAATCGGGTGGCGCCTGGACTGAGGGTTGATGAGGCTGAATGTATACTTGTAATCGCTCGGCTCCGCGGCAGATGTGCCATCGCTGGCCACTGTAGCAGCCGATGACGAGAGCCTGTTCGCGTTCTTCTGGTTCGAGACGCTCCTGGTGGAGTTCCGCTTGGCCCAGCGCGCAGTCTGCGTGATGCCGTGCTTGTCAGTGTGGACAAACTCGTAGTTGCCTTTGGGACCAGGAGTTGCCCTCCAAACAGTGCCGTCTTCCATCACAATCTCGTCACAGTCCTGGCCCCTTACTGGGCTCAATATAGCCAGGGGCTCCCGGCGGCCGCCGACATGCTCATCCTCCTCTTCCGAGTCACTGAGACCGGTGTCATAGTCCTCGGACTTGAGCAAGATCAGGTCACGAGGGCCCAGCTCGCCCTTGACCCCGAATATGCGGGGGAAGAGGTTGATATAGCGAGCGGTGACTATAGGCCCGGCTATGACGGACGCGGGAAACACGTCGATTGCTGGCCGTGGCCGCCGCTGGTTTCCAGGGAGCTCCTGGAGTTGGAAGAGCAGCCTCGGGCGGATGTTCTTGAACAGGTGCTTCTTGGAGCCCCGCTTGGGGGCTGGTAGGGCAAGGAGGTAGTTGCTGCTCTTGCGAGGGGTGGCTCTCCTCCGCTTAGGCCGGGCGGCCGAGGACGTCTGCGAAGTGTCGGAGTCGTAGAAGGATGGCTCATCTTCTGTCATGGAGGATTTGGGGGTCTCAAGCGGCTCGGGCTCCTTGAAGCGAACGACAGGAGCAGCAGGGACAGATCTCCGGGCGACAGCACGGTCTCCAAGCACATCGGTGACGGGTCGCACGTAGACTTCAGACACGGGTCTCGTCGCTTTGGGTGTCTGAGGCAGAGGCCATGTGCTTGCGTGAGGCGGCGTCGTCGTGGAGCGGAGTATGGGGGCCGGAAATGCTGATCGTAGATATGGCCTTTTCCGTTGCAAGGGCGCGTGTGTAGGTGATTGTGGAGGGTGGCCGTTTCCCGAGCCTGAGAACTCGTGGCCGTGAAGGGAGGCACCAGCATGGAGAAACATTTTGCAGGCGTCAGTCGATACACCGTACTAGGAACTCATACACAGGCACACAGAAGTACACATGAACACGCAACGGGCTGGCAAGACGAATGCGTGAGGTGGGCAGGATGGGCAGGAGGGACCAGCGGCTGGTCACGTCCTAGAAGTAGAAGGAGTGACTGAGGCTCCTTCCACTCCGTGACTCCCGGAAGTCCAGCTTCGAAATCCAAATCCAAATCCAAACTCGGGTGCAACACAAGTGCGAGTGCAAATTGCTGCGGAGCTGGTCCGTCCCGGTTTGCGTCCTGGTCCCAGAGGTTCCGTCACTCGTTCCCAGGGCCGGGCGCCGTCAACCGCGGTCATGGGGCGCGCTGGTGGTAGGGCGGGTTGGTAATTGGCGCCGGAATGGGCGGGTAGCAA
Organism: Diaporthe citrichinensis; assembly: GCA_014872995.1. NCBI lineage: Eukaryota > Fungi > Ascomycota > Sordariomycetes > Diaporthales > Diaporthaceae > Diaporthe > Diaporthe citrichinensis. Next base: position 67,492 of record JADAZR010000022.1, read on the forward strand.
GACAGAGACGTCCAGCACAATAGCTAGTAGCTAGGTACCGTGTACGCAGGATGGTGTTGCGAGGCCGGTGGCGGTCTAGATATCGCTTGGGCTCGGAGAATAGAGTTGATGGACAGCGTGTGAAGTGGATCCGGGTGGAAAAAGCATTCAAAGTGTGGCGTCACAGTCGGGCATTTATGGGAGGCCGGCGCGTGTGGTTTTTGTATGAGATCGAACGACAGAAACTGAGATCAGCAAGACGGGGTCGGAGGTTGGTAGTTTAAGTTAAGCTTCCCAATCGTCGAGGCCTTGCTGTTATCGGTCATCAGGTACCCGGTGGCAGGTCGATATTACCCCGTCCAGTCCGTTGGAAAGACAGAGTGCTGCACAGCAGGGTGGCAGATATTGACTGGGATGCCTTGTAGCGGGAAGACGCGTCGTCCCTGCACAGAATGTGGGCTCTCCAGGAAGAGGGCGGGAAGGCTGGACAGGAGGCAGGTCAGGGGTGTAAGGTGGGTGAGTGAGCTCCAGGCGCGTACACGAAAATGGGAACAAGGGCACACAGAGCTGGCGATGGGCTGAGAAAGGTTGGCGTCGGTGTGTCTGATCAGGAGAAGGATGAGGAGCTTGCTGAGTTGTTCTCGCAGGAGAGAGGCAGAGAAGAGGAGTTGAAGAAACGGAGTGCGGAAACGAAGACGAATACAAGACACCAATCCGCCAGGGATAATGGCGTGGGAGTGCAGCACGCAGTTGCAGCGGGTGGGACAAGCCTCCCGAGGTGCAGGACCGCGGCAGTGGCAGAGAAGCTGGTGAGGTTGGTGAGCTGAGCTGAGGGCGCAAGATCCTGCATGTGCGTGCAGGCAGCTACTTTCCTATTGTATCCCGAGCATGTCCCTGTCGGCATGCCACTGTGCCCACTCGGCTATGCTGCGCCCGTTCCAATGAGAAGGGGGAAAAGGGGGTCAGTTGAGCTAAATTGGGCGTCGGGCACGGTGGGCATGCAAGGGCATTTCCCCAACTGTCACTGTGTGCCGCTTGCAAGCCTGTGCTCCCTCGCTTGCCTGCTTGCTTGGCTGACATGACCTGACAGCACAAGAGTCCTCGATCTGGCCTGATTTGACTTGTCAAGATGCCCGCTTCTTACTCTCGTTTGTGGACTTTGGATGTTGGCTGCTGTGTGTTGGCTCTTGGGCCGATGGCTGACGCACAATCCGTCATTCCATCCATCATCCTCCGTCAAGGGCGGTGACGGACTTCTTCTCGTCTGGTCTATTTTACTGCACCGTGCAGCCCGGCTCGAGCCCGGCAGCACATGCAGCAGCCGGTCAATTGGACTAATAAGCCTAGTGGTGCTCTACTGTAGTAGTGCAATCTAGCAATCTGGGGATATTGACCAGACTAGTCAGTCTCGTGTGTAGCAGGTGGCACGGCAGTTCTTGGACACACCACTCAACCGCAGGGCCATCGATGCGGTGGGGGAGCTGCGGATATAGCCGTGGAGATTGAAGTCGCCTCCGGGCCCTTGACGAGACCTCGAAACGGGAACAAATGGAACAAGAGAGAGTGAGTGCGAACTTGTGTGTTTCAGCTGTCCATCCTGCCCCCATCCTGGGCCTCTTCTTCCTTCATCAGACATCAGACGGATCCCCATGTGCTCAGATCCCCACATGTTTGCCACCAGCCCACAGTCAATCTTGTGCTACTTGAAGAGTACGTGCGTACTTGAGGTCTGGCACAGGCAAGCAGACAAGCAGACTGGACTGATAGGTCGGCACCAAAGATGAGCACCTGCAGGTGCCAGAGACCTCAGGGGCCCAAATCCCGCGCCGGTGGAATCTCCAACAACCGGCCTACTAATCGGCAGCCTTGTGGCGCCGACTGATATTTTTGGCGTCAGGTGTTGGTGCTCTTTTCGTCGACTTTTTGATTGCCCAAATCTCGGTACTTGCCGAGGCCTGCCCCAAGCCACAGCAGGGGTGGTGGAGACCCACAGACGCGCTGGGCATGCCTGGCATACTGACAGCCTGTGGGCCCGATCTTCTCAGGGGGGAGCGTGCCCCATGCTATCCTCTATTTGTGTCTGTCTATCTGTTGTCTGTGTGTCCTGTCAAGCCCGTGTGTCTGTGTACAGCAAGTAGAGCATGATTGCTATGAGCCACGCAGCATTCTGGTCCCCTCCACCACATTCGCCGCCATGGCCGCCACAAGCATCAACAGTGGCTCTCCCTACACCACGCTGACGGCCACATTCCTCTCGTGGAAGGCCGTCCTCTTCGCCATTGCTGCCGGCAGCCACGTGGGCCCGACCTACGACACCTCCTCGAGCCTCCTCGTCCCCGGCAGCCCGCCAACCTTGCTCACGCGCCTGTCCTCTTGGGATGCCATCTACTTCCTCAAGGCCGCCCAGAGAGGCTACATTTTCGAGCAGGAGTGGGCCTTTGGGTCCGCCTTGCCCAACTGCATCTCCCTCATCATCCGAGGTAACGCTCGCTCCTCCTGCCTACCGGTCCGCCCAAGTTTTAAAACCAAGTCCAAGCTTCTAATCACAAGCCTCAGCCCTACGGATCCCTCGGCTCGGCCTGCTCACTTCACCCGACCCCAGCACTCACCTTGAGGCTCTGGTCGCCGTCATCTTCTCCAACGCGTGCCACCTGCTGTCCGTACTGGTTCTCTACCAGCTGGGCTTGCACATCTGGAGGGATTCGAGGTGGGCACTTGCTGCTGCCCTGCTGCACGTCTTGTCCCCGGCCGGCCTGTTCCTGTCCGCCCCCTACGCTGAGAGCGCCTGCTCCCTGCTGTCCTTCACCGGCTGGCTGCTCCTGGTCAAGAGTTGCGTCAGGACCGGCACGTCTGTTTCATCGCTTCCCAGAGATGCCTTGACCCTACTCGCCGGCCTTATCTTTGGCCTCGCCACCTATTTCCGTACCAATGGCCTGCTCAACGGCGCCCCGCTGGCCTTCGATTTCCTCTCGACCTTTTACCAACTGACGGAGGATCTCGATCACACCAAGACCCCCGATTACCTCCGGAGACTGGTTGTCCTCGGCATCGCCGGCCTGTCCGTCGCTGCCGGCTCCGTCGTCCCTCAGTATCTTGCTTACCAGACTTACTGCTCCACCGCTTCCGCGCCTTCCGAAGCGAGGCCATGGTGTACCCACCTCGTGCCCAGTATCTTCAACTATGTACAGAGCCAGTATTGGTAAGAATCTCCTTAGTAACCCACAGGCTGCGGGCCACATTACGGTGGCCTCGGACATCAGCAACGTCCGCTCGCTCACACCGCAGAACAGGAATACCGGTTTTCTCCGCTACTGGACGCTGTCCAACGCCCCACTCTTCGCCCTTGCAGCTCCCATGCTCTTCGTCATGGGCAAGGGCGGGAAAGATATTTTCTTCCAGGGCTCCAGGATCTCCAGGGGTCACGGGTCGGCCTCGGGTCTTGACAGCTCCCGCCTTGTCTTGGTGGTGAGGTCAATGGTCTTTGCTCAGATCCTGCTAGTCGCCCTGGCCTTTACGAGCTATCACGTCCAGATCATCACCCGCCTATCCTCAGGCTACCCGGCCTGGTATTGGTGGCTTGCGGCCTGCCTTAGGAGCCCTAAGACGAGGAACATGGGCAGCGGGCTTGTGGTCTTCATGATCATGTATGCTTCCATACAGGCCGTGTTGTTTGCTTCCTTCTTGCCTCCAGCTTGAGACATTCTGCTACTACTTATCCTGTGTTGCTGCAGCATTGTCCTTGCCTTGAAAATCACAGCAGGCGGCTAATAATCAGCGCCGAGTGATCTATAATATCATGTCCCAGCCATTGTTGCAGCTTCGACTCTTCAAGTAGCCCAGTATGTGATATTCTTTCTATATTGGGGCCGTACCATTCTCAGTCTACCCCTTGAAATCTTCAAGACAAGTTCCTCTTCAAATCGAACAAGTGATTCACATACGAGAATTCTCGCCTGGAGGGCAACCAAACCGTCTTCCATTCATTGAGGAAAAAGGATTTCATTGCGTCAAACTACTCTTCCAGCATCTCACATATAGGCCTGACGACACCATTACTTCGAAAGCCGTGTATGCTATCTAAGAGATACTTTTCTCGTGAATTGTATCGTACACCCGCAGAAGTGGGCCGTCCATCAAACCCCCCCCCCCCCCCCCAAACAGGAGAGCATTGACTTCTCGCCAAGGGCCAGTATGATTGCCGCCCGTTGGATTTTGTCCATGGTGAACAATGTCTCACCAGCACCCCAGTGGATATCTCCCGACTCTCTCAGTCTAGTTGTGGGGACCTGAGAGACGTCCATACTCGAAGTCGTGGGAATGGGAGGACTTGTAGCCGTGACCGTAGGGCGGCGAGCTGCTGGGCCTGGGCGAGCGGTGACGCGGCGGCGGCCTGTCGCGCGTCAGGTACCGGTCAAGCGCGCGAGCATCGAACTCATCGCGGGGCAGCGGGTGACCGGCCGGGCTCAGGAAGCGTTGGCGCGGGTGACGCTTAGTCAAGGACCGCGGGGGCGGGCTGTCGGGAAAGCCGCGGGGAGGCGAGAACCTGCTACTCCGTCGGCGGTCTGGGGAAAGCAAGTTAGCAGTGGGACAAAGTAGTGTGTGTTTGGGCATGCGGTGCCAGTGTGTTGCGCGCTTGGCGCGAGGCAGAGGGGGCCGAGCATGGATGAGGGGGCATCATGAAGATTGTGAGGGGAATGAGAAGGAGATTGGCGGGAAGCAAGTCGGGGTACCTTCTCGGGCCTGCCGCTGTCCGGAATCCTCAGAATCGCGGTGGTGGTAGCCGTGGTAGCCGGCGCGAGATCCACGGTGGTTATTGTTGGTACGGTAGTACTTGGCGGAGAAGCCAACATCTGCGTCGCCATCACTCTCTTCTCCGCGCTCTCTCTTGATGCCGCCTGTCACCGGGTACCGGCCAAGCATCCTATGCTCAGCCGGCTTGACATCTTCGGCACGCCGGGGCGGCGCAGGAGGCAGCAGCGGTGGGCGCAGTCCAGCGCCGCTCGGGTGGCTCGCCTTGCTACCCTCGACGAATTCCTCCTTCAGTCGGGCCTTCTCGCGCTCGCCTTCCGCTTTCAGCTCGGCGCTCTCACGGTCGATCTGGTCCTGTCGGCGGAGACGGGCCAGCTCGCCTGGGCGGTATCTGAGGTTGTCCCAGCCGGTCAGATACAGCCAGTCTCGGAGGTCGGGGTCCTGAAAGTCGGAACTCTGCACCTCCCGGCCGCGGTCCTTGATCGGCCGCGACACCTCAGGGGAGGCCGGGCGGGGACGCTGCTCGCGGCTGGACCTTGCGTATACATGGTGGGGGAAGGGCGGCGGCGGCGCCTTGTGGGCCTCCCGGGTGATGTGGTTGTCGTCGTCGTCTTGTCTGCCCTGGCGGGCCTGGAGTGGGCGGCGGCCACGTCCGTGCTTGCCTGTGGAATGGGACGCGGGTGGACGAGCAGGGGCTGTGTCACCTTGGGCTTCTCTGTGTTTTGGCTCAGACTTGGCCTCGAGAGCCCTGGACACATTGCGCTCGGCACGTGGCTCGGTTGGCAGAACGGTGTTGGCTGTCGCGGCACGGGTGGGAGGCGTCCTCTTGCGCGAGGCAGGCTGGGGCAACGACTCCTGGACGGAAATCCTGCGCGTGGGGCCCGAGGGCTTGGTTTTGATCTCGCCCTCTTCAGTCGACGACAGCGCGCTGGCTTTCTCCTTTGGGACCACCTTGCTCTTGGTGCCACTGCGCGATGCAAGTGTTTCCTCTCTGGCGGTGCTATCGTCTCCTCGCTGGGCCTTGCTGCGGGCACAATCGTTGGTTTTCTTTTGGACTTCTGCGGCTGCATGGCCGTCTGTGCCCTGGGGCGCCTTTATGTCGCGTCCGACCTCGTTGACGGTCATCGCGGCGTCGTTTGCATCCTTGCTAACGGTCTTGGATGGAATTGAGGACGGTAGCTCTTCCATCAGTTTCTGAGTAACATCTGGAGAGCGCTGTACCTTGTCATTGGCCTTAAGTTGGTCAGGAGCATTCACATCGGACGGTTTCTTGGATTGCGAAGCCCCCCTGTGTGTGTCCCTATCGTCGGGCATTTGATGGGACAGGCCTGGGATGGATTGTGCTTGAGCAAGGGTAGATGTCTTGGTCTGGATGGGTTCGCCCCTGTCTGAAGTTGGCTGCTTTTGCTGTTTGCATTGGCCTGACACGTCTTGCGAGGAGTTCGTGTCCGCAGGTTGCGCAGTTGCAGCCTGCAATCGGCGCTCCATCAGCTTCTGCTTCAGCTCAGCACTTCGGGCCTTCCAGTAAATCTGGTCGGATTGCTTTGCCTCGGTGGGCGGGGAAGGGCTTGACACATTTGTAGAAATCATAGTAGAAACGGTTGTAAAGTTTGTCCTGGGTGGTAGTAATCAAGTTGATATGTAGATATTATTTCGTGTTGTTGTTGGTGCCCGTCAGCATTGCTGCAGGATAAGGCCAAACGGTGTTGACACTAGCAGCACAAATCTCTCATTCACCAGGACAACAGCACAGCCTGGCAGGCTGGAACAGATCCAGGGAACGTTGACAGTGAATGACGAATGACTTCTAGGGCGAATTTTTCCGTTGTAGGGAAGTCACGAGTTTGGATGTGTCTGTGAATTTGCAAAGCTGAACGGGTAGCGACAATCGCAATCCCTTACGAGGACATCTACCAGCATATGGGGATGTCAAAGAAACCCCAGCAGAGGAGTGGCAGCTCATGGCATACATGCATGTATCGCCCCTCATGAAACACAAAAGCGATGCTGGTGGGGTGGGACAGCATTCACCAGCATAGAAGAAATGGTACAAGATCGATTCTTCTTGCAGGGCCATCCATCAACATGGATTTCCTTTGCTAACTGGCTGCAGTATGCTGCTTTCCATTGGCAGAGCAACCTCAGCGACATGTTGTTGGCTCGGGTACCTGCTGTTCTGCTGCATATCTTTTGCCCAAGCCAAGCCATGCCATTGCGTTTGCTAGAAAGGTGCCTAATTACACCGCCTAATGGACTCGTCAAGTTTGAATATTTAATTCTCTTTCTCCGAGACAGGGAACTCAGATTTGCCAACACCTTTTCACAGTTTCCTATATCTCTAGTCATCCATCAGCCACAACTTATTTATCTCTTGAGGTTGGAGTCGATCTGGACCAGAAACCCTCGAGAAAATACACCCAAAGCCATCCATGGAAGTTTGGACAAAATGTGTGGCCATCGCTCAAGCTTTAATAACGTCGAGGTTTCCATCATCAACGTGGAAGCAAGGCATAAACATTGTTACCTGCACATGAACTAATCATACCGCCGCAAACAAAAAATGTGCCAATCTCGGAATCTGAGGAATCTGGAGATCACTGTCCATTACCAGCCTCGACCAGCTTGATGAAAGTGATGACATACCTGGGAATGATATCAACATGCCATACATATTCACTGTGTATGGTTATATTTTAAGCCGGCGTGTGACCAAGGAAGCAACCGGAGGCCATAGAATAATTTCGAGGCAGAGACTGACAGGAAGCTGGAGATATGATTTCAATACATACACACTAGGAATGTTCCTTGCATCATTCGAGCAAGTTTCTAAAAATTGCGGCATGTGCTCGGAATGGTACAGATGGCTGGCGAGATGTGCTGTCAACCCGGCTCGGAGAGCTAGTATTGGTGAGCAATAGGGTAGCACGAAGGACCATTTCATTCTCACTTGATCACGAACTTTTAGATCAAGTTGAGTCACCTCCATCTCAAGTGGGATCATGGCAAAAGCAGGTGGATGATGCTACATGGTATTGATACAAATTCAAGCCAAGTTCTGCTCTTGCTTGATGTCATGGAGGGACCAGCTGACATAAGGCCAAATGTCATGTTCTGTTTCATAACAATGTCTTACCCTAACCGGGTTCTCAACGTTACTCAACGTCTGTATTATTCTGGCCCGGGTTGGTTTCCCGGAAATCATACATTTGTTCGGTTTGGCAGGGATTGATGGTGTCCATGTGTTGTCTCTCAAGCCAATCCCCCGTTGATTTGGGCAGTAGCAGTGGCAGACCTTTCAAGCAGCTCACTAGTCATGCTGGTCCCATGCATTTACTGACGAATCTTCCGGAGGCCGTGACTCTTTATAGGTACTGACTTCTTAATTGAGCGCAGCAACAACTGCAGTCTGCAGATCATGTCTCTTCGTTGCAGCATGAGCCCGATATTCATTGTGGATCAAACATGACAGCTCGTGTCTGGGTGTAGATGAACCGACGCCGTGCGTTAACAGACGAGCGGAAAAGAGCCCTCGGTCTGGACCTTGCTCGCTTGAGTAGTATGGATGCTGATGAGGTGCGGCCAAGTGTGTGATGGCCTCAAGGGTGGCTGGGTCCTGGACCAGAAGAGGAAGGGGGGAGATTAGCCGAGGTAAGAAATGCAAGGTCGAGCATGCCTGTGTACCAAGGTTGATCTATTATGCCAGGGAAGCAGTGTCTACCGTATTCCTGTGTAATGGAGATTAAAATCGAATATTGAGCCTCAAGACCCCGCCGGAGCCGAAGGATTCCAGCCAAAGCATTGAAAATCAAATACCCAAAGCGGCATGGCGGACGGAGGCTATTCTCTTGTACCTTGGTGCTAGCCGCGAACTGAAACGGAGTTGTGCACGGGGCTCCCAGCGGCCCGGCCGTAGGTTTCAGTCCGTTGTCATTCCGCTTAGCGCACTGCACGCCTAGACAGCCTACGTAGATTGCCAACAGTTTGTGGAAGGAGCCTGGAAGTCTTGAGGAACTTTGGCAGATGCAATGGTCCGCGAGCCCGGGTCCTGTGTGTGCGCTTTGTTCCGCCCCAAAGGCCAACCGAAACTCAATCGCCAGACGACGTGGTCAGCAGAATTCAACTGTCTCCTCTGATCATCCTGAGCCAAAACCCTATCTACTGTTGCAACAACGGGCACGACCGAGTCCATTCCAAGCAACGACCCAAGATTGACAGACTGCCTTGCTCGATCGGGTCGGGGATGGATGACGAGGTCGTGAACCGCGAACAGTCAATTGAAGTGTCACGCCATCAACTTATACCTTTTCGCTCGGAACTACCAGATCCACAAGGCCAAGTATCGTCCGGTCTCGTGGCTTCGCTGCGGCCGCCTCCCTTTGGGTTGTTTGAACAACAGCTTCTCTTTAGATCCCGTTGTTCCGTTCCTGCAGCCGGCTGTTCCAATGCAGAACGAACCTTGGCCTGTTTGCCGCGTGGTTCGCGACGACCATCCGGTAGCGTTCGACTCTTGCAGGTGTGCAAGCGAGACATGGTTCACCAGTCCTGTCAGTTTCGGCTGCCGGCTGCCCCTTGGACCCTTGCCTGGCCACACGGACCTCTCGCCCTCTCTTTCCCTCCCTCTGATTATCTACAACGCACTGGCCCCATCGTGAATCTGCACACATACACACTGGTGCTGCGCAGAACCCGTCGGCCGCAGGATCGCCCGGATACAGTCCATCCACACCCACATCAACTCTCCAAGGACCGGGACACCAAAGTCAATCTGGTCTGAATGGCGCTGATGCAATGGAGATCGTTCCAAATCCGGCTAAACCTCGTCCCTGACCGGACGACGAGCTTTGGGCCGGCTCGCTTCTGACGTCTAGGGTTTCAAGTGAAACACAGAGCACATGGGTCACGATGCTACACCGGTGGCACTATCCACCTTCCATTCTGAGAGACTTGGCGCCGCCGCATCGCTGCTGTCTGCCACAGGCGCCTGCCCCGTCTTTGGCGCCCACCACCATTCATCCAGTCACCCAAGCCTGCCGTGGCGCTTTCCTCGCCCAGCATGACCACCGAGCTTGCCATGTCTCGAGCCTGTCCCTGTCCCATGGGTTTGAGCCTCACCCTACCCTCGCTACCGGGATGGCTGGCTAGTCTATTCCAGGTACCAGCCCGACGTGCGAGATGGGGCCTCCCTAACATACCCACACCATCGTCGGAGCCACTCCTCGATAGCGCCCTCAATGTCGAGATCCCGCTGCCAATGTTTCCCTGCCGTCTGCAGCATCCACTCCGCTCCTAGTTTCGCATGCTTCAGATCCAGCGTCCCCACTTTGTCGTGACTGCTGCTTGACACTGCCCGTCCCGTCCTGTGTGATCCCAGTTTCGCTGTCTCTTCTCTCTTTGCTCACTTCTCTATTGCATCAATCACTACGGGAAGTGACGAGAATGACAGGCGCGAGTTTGTGAGAGTGTCGTCGACATGTTGACTGTGCGGAGGATCACGAAATGATGAACTGTTAATGCTTTTCTTGATACCCTTTTCGTTCGCTTCGAATTCCCCATTGACTGGGCTGGCTTTTCCTCAAACTCCCTTTCGCCAGCTGGCGTCGCCATTATGGCGATATCTGGAACCACCTCGGCCCTCGTCGCCGCCTTCGCGTTGTGAGTTACTGCCCCTTGTCCCCGACGGCATGAGATGGCGGTTGTGGTATCGGAATAACACTGACGAGAATCGACAGTGGCATCGTTGTCAACGCGGCATCGGCGGCTCTATTTCTCAACGTCAGGGGCCATGGCTCGTCGATCTTTCGGGACGGCAAGAGGCTGGTCCTCGCTATTTTTCTATTCAGCGCCGCCACATGGGCCCAAGTTGGCTTCATTACAACTCTAATAGATCCGGCCGCCGAGAATTCGTGCCAGATCGCCATCATCTTCACCACTATATTTGACCAACTCGCCCGATACTCCATTGAACAACATTCGCTCTGGGTTATAAACGATGGGACTCAGGCGTCGGCCGGCCAGATCATCCCGCAGGTCTTACTGGGCGTTCGGTTCGTCCTGGGGGCCGTTTTTGTTGGCCTTTCAAGACCGCAGTTCAACACCGTTTGTGTGCCGGTCTCATCTGTTCTCGCCCTTGCCATCACATTAGTAGTGGTGGATGCGGTGATTGTCGCGATTTTGGCCGGCCGGGCCATCTCTGTCGGGCTGATCAAGAAAATGCAAGACGGTGGCCCAGACTCGGCCCGAAGCAAAGCTGTTGTTGCGTCGCTCATTGGTCTGACAATATGGATGGCGGTCAGTCTCACCAGGACCCATCAGACCTGTCATCATGGTGTATACTGACAGGCATACAGACGAGTGTGGCCATGCTGCTGGGCATATTCACTACGGACTACATATTCAGAAGCACGGTCCCAGCGGGTGGTCTCACCATCTTGCTCAGTAAGCCTTCTTCCACTTAAACATGCCTTCCGGATCGTCCCCTGACCGTGATAGTTATTGTGACTGCGAGCACAAGCGCGTTCGGAGATCAAAAGCCGAGAGATAGGGACCGGAACGTACCAGAGGCACCATCACCGAGACAGATTGTAACTGCACGGTCCATCTCCACCTCAGCCTCCAACGAGTACCCGCCGAGCCGATACGAAGATCTCAAAAACGAGCAGATCACCTCCAGCACCGCATTCGTCCAGCCGAGGGAAGTACCGTTCCCAAACCAGGGCTTGCCGAGCATCACAAACCCTGGCATGTCAGGACAGGGCGTGGGTGGAGTTCCAGTTCAGGGCCAGTTGTTCCCTCCCATGCGGTCGGTCACGGCACCCGTCAACCCTCGTGACGGAAGGCAGCAGGAAAGGCTACAGAACAAGCCCAGGACGTTGTTCTCGAACGCTGGTGCAGGGCCAGCGAAGACGATCACGGTCGGGAAACTGGCTATATCAGCTCCTGTCCTTCAGGAGGGCGGCTCAAATCCGTTGGACAAGGTAGCCACAACCGATCTTGACACAGCAGCAAGGAAAGAGAGAGAGAGGAGGGCGCTCCTGGCGAGCCAGAGTCAAAGCTCGTCGGCTGTCCGGAATGAGGCCGCTGCTACGGCCATAGAGCCGGCGCAGGGCGTTATGCGGGCCACGAGTACCGTCCGCAAGGAGGTGGTTGGTCAGGCATCTTTGCCCGCTTTGCCCAATGGAGCCCCATCGGCAACGGGCATCACGACCGGCTCCCAACTTTCGCCTGGCGGTGAGGAACTCCGGAGAAGATCGCCGAGGCATGCGCCCTCGACCTCGCAGACCTCGGCACAATCGGTGGCCGTCTCAGCGACCAGCCGGCCACCTTCTCCCCCACAAAAGTCGGCGGCCCGGGCTTTGCCGAAGAATCAAGATGTTATTATCAGGACAGATATCCCTCCGTCTCGACAACTACCTCCGTCACCGGAAACCACAGCACCTGAGCCATCAAAGACGCCTTTGCAGAGACGACCGACGAATGGCCTCCCTGGAAACCCGAGAGCAATGTCTGTAAGGAGGCCGCAAGGGGAACCTGGGCCTCAGAGGCAACAAACTGTCATGTTCGTCAACAACATCATATATGACGACCCGAACTACGTCGAAAGCGTCATGGGAGATGCTAAGGAGCGCGGCCCAAAGACGGCTGTCCCACCGCCTATCAACACGGCGTCTGCAAGCCCGCCAACAACTCCTCTGATTCCGGAGACACCTGGCACCTCAGGATCGATTGTTCACCGTCCGAGACCAATCCCAAGAAGAAGCAATACATCGGGCATGGATACGTACTTCCCTCCAATCGCGCCACCAAAGGGCCACAGGAAATCGAAGTCTGCCGGGTCTATACGAACCGTGAAATCTATGCTGCAGACGGTGCCAGGCAGCCCGACAAATCTTCCTCCCCTACCTCTGCCTCCTACGCAACAAATCCCGAGCTACGCTACTCGGCCGAAACCCAATGACACGAAGAGCATGACTTATGATGAGAAAATGACCCTGCTCTTCCCACAGCCACCGAACGCAGATGGGAGTGCACGTAGGAGATCATCAGTGCCATCATTGCCTGGGATGCCCGTCTCGTTCATAAGTAGTTCACCGACACTCACAGATAACCTTGGCTACAATAACCAATACCGAGACTCGAAGAGGACAACGACGTCGGTGCAGACAAGGAGCCTCTTTGACGAGCCAGAGGAGGCATCCCAACGAGAAGTGTCCATGGAGGCGAGCCGTGACCGGCCGAGTGCCACGGCATATCAGAGTCTACTATCAGAGGCTGACCAAGATGTTATGGCCGAGGAAGACCCGGTGGACGAGAAGAAGCGGTCTGTGGCAACGACAGGAAATGGCAAGCGAGCATCTTCGCCGGTTTTACCCGCCCGATTCAGTATCAGGACAGCGACAACGACGGATAACACCACCACGGACGATGCAATTACGGAATGGGGCACGGTCCATTCTCCGGCACCAGTTCAGCAGATAGGCTTGACAGTTCATCAAGCCCGGGCCATCGAGGTTGGGAAGGCGGACAAAACCCCAGGCCAAGACCAGAGAGCCGTTTCGGCGATGACCAATAGCGAGGAGATGGTTTTTATGCTCGACGCGTCCGTGGCGCGGGACTTACAGCCCAAGGGCAAGGCATCTGCTAATGTAGAGGAGGAAAGCCCGGTAGCATCAAGAGCGTCTTCTGGTCAATTCTACCGGCGGGTTGGAGACGAGACGCTCAGTTTCTCTTCGCGGCCCGATAAGACGCGGTCGAGAAGAGGCCCACCACCAGTTCCCCTGGTGCTGAGCGACCGACCGACGACAGCCAAGCAAGCGGTCCTCGTCAAAGCTGCCGAGCCATCGCCTCTCCCGTCCCCGGAAGAGGCCCTCTTGATGATCCAAGCACAGCTGAAGAAGTACGAGCAGCCCGGGCCGGGCGCAGCCGATAGCCCCGGGCACGGCCGACTCGCACTTTTGAACGACCTGGAGGCAGAGATGGGCCAGCAAGAGACGAGGTGGCATGGCATGCAGCACGACCTTTCGCGAGATTCGTTCTCTACCGTCTCGCCCACCGCGCAGTCCCGTCGCAATTCTGAAGCTGCGCCCACGTCACCCGCTGAGGCTCTATCCAGGAATTCTTCAACCAAGTCCAAGGAGAGCATCGCTGTAGATCGGAGAGCATCACGCCGGGCACGTATGGGCAGCATCTCGTCGACGCGCTCCTCGTCGCGTGAGAGCGATGACAGCAGGAATCGAGCGAGTCTTTGGCAGAGGAGGCTGGCAGAGGCACAGATGGAGTACATGGAGAACGCCAACGAGCTCATTCGCAAGCGTAGTCTGAACTTCCTCTCCGTGGCCAAGGCCGACTTGGGCAGTCCGACGCCCCCGGACTCGGATGAGTCGGAAGGAGAGATCGAATCCAGGCGCAACCTGGCAGCACTCCTCGAGGCCCGTGCCAAGCATCAGGCGGCCGAGACGGAGCGGTCTGCTGGGGCCGCACAACTTCTCTGGACACCTCGTCGGGAGCCCAAGCCTGAGAGCGGGTTTATGTGGGTTCGGCCACAGCGACCGTATGAGCAACATTTGCCGCGTCAAGAGCCCCCCCTGCCAGGACTCTCGGTCCGCCCAGCTCAGAGGAAAGAGACTTCTACGCTGCCCATCCAGTCCACACAGCTTTGGCAGAAGCCGACTTCACTCGGCGACACCGGCCTATCCGGCCTTTGGAGGTCTCCAGCCGAAGTCCAGGCGCTCAAAGACGCATCTCAAACGACCAGTTCTGCAAGGCGTCAGGCTCCCAGCTACTACAACCCCGGCATTCAGCGTTCCCGGTCCGCTTCCGGATCCCGCCCGTTGACGCAACGACCACCGCGGCGAAGCAAGCGGATCACAGCGCTGCCAGACATTGTCGAAGATCCTCAGCCACTTCCAGACAAGCGAGGAACTCTTGGTATCTTCCAGTTCCCCTGGGGTGAGAAGTCTGACGTTGCCTCCGTGCAGCCTCGCCCATCACTCTTCATGGCGATGCCAGGCACCATGTCCACCGGTGGCAGGGACCTCAACATGGCTCTAGACGCGAGAGCCAGGCAAATCGAGTCGGATGAGTACTCTTCATCCTTCTTTGATGACTATGACGAAGATGCAGAAGATCGAAGCGACTCCTCGAGCGACATGGGATCGGACAGTGACGCCGGATTTGATGAATCCACGTTGTGGGAAATCGCAAGCTTGCTCAAGACTGATCAAATCCCATCCACGAACAGCCTGTTCCCGCCGCGGGATGATGCCACGAGTTATGTGGTTGATGACTATGCGGATGACGACGAGGCTGCTCGGATTGCTCGCCAGACGATCCTCGTTGGTATCGAAGAACCAGATGGTCTCCAGGAGATGCCATCCCCACTACCCCCATCGGACTCGCCCAAGAGGACGCAGTCGGCCCTTTGGCAGGCCACGCGAGGTACGGAACGGGCGTTATCCGCGAAGGGCCTACCTCAACCAGTGGACTGGCCCAGCTACGATGCACCAACAGAGACCTCCCGTGCGAAGCCTCGGGTGCCAGTGCAACCTGCGTTGATCGAGAGCGACAACCTCTGGATCCCGTCGCAGGCCGAGGCTGTGGAATCAAAGTCGCCAATGTGGTCGTTACCCAGCAGCGTGGAGTCTTCCCAACCAGCCTCGCCAAAGGGGACGCCAGAAGTGTCGCTAACGCGGGGGCCGTCGACGGAGCTTCCTGGCGTAAGGGAGCTGTCGAGGTCTATTTCGACGTCAGACTCACTCTGGAAGGTGGAAGAGCAACCCCAGAAAGGCAATCATGGTGTCGGCCTGCCACACCCGGACAACTGGGAGGCACTAGACAACACCAAGTCTACCGTTCGTGCAAAGCCTCGTCAAGCTAAGCCTGCTGTCATCGAGAGCGGCAATCTGTGGAAGACTTCCTCCGATACTCGTCGTTCCAAAAATTGGCTGGAAGCACCGGCGCCAATTGTGCCTAGCAAACCTCTGTGGGAAGTGGTTGAGACGCCGAAGCGCGGCGAGCATGCTATTGGGTTACCTCATCCTGATAACTGGGATGAATATGAAGGTGCCAAGCCTACTCTGCGTTCCAAACCGAGACAGTCTGGTCCCGCCGTCATCGAGAGCGTCAACTTGTGGCAGGCTCCTTCGGTTGAGCAGCCCGGTCCGAGGAACTGGTTGAAGCTACCAAGAGCAATTGCTACCAGCCACAGTCTGTGGCAAGTGACTGCCCGCCCAAAGAGAGGCGAACACTCTGTCGGCCTGCCTCATCCCCAAAGCTGGGATAGTTACAACAATGTAACGGCAACAATCAGGGCGAAACCTCGACAATCTGGTCCCGCCACTATCGAGAGCGTCAACCTGTGGCACGCTTCTTCAGTTGAGAAGTCTGTCCCGAGGAATTGGCTGAAGCTTCCAAGCCAGCGTCTCTGGCAGGAAACTACGCGACCAAAGAGAGGTGACCACGCCGTCGGTCTGCCTCAGCCTCAGGAGTGGGAAAGCTACGATGGTGTAAAGACGACTGCTCGGGCAAAGCCTCGGCAGTCTGAGCCCGCTATTATTGAGAGCGCCGACCTTTGGCAAGCTTCGTCAGGCGAGACAACTACTTCGCCTTCCAAGCTGTGGGCACCGAGGACGCAGTCCGCTCCTGTGACGCGTGCTGCATCCCCTGTCGTGGATACTTTCAACCAGCCCGAGGCACCTAAGCTACTCTGGTCAGCACCAGTGTCACCCAAACTGCTGGCTGACTCTGGCCTGTTCAATCCCGATGCCAGTCGCACAGACTTCAGAAGTTCATCTCAAGCTCCCGCCGCTGTTGACATGGGCCGCAGACCCCGCGCAGCAGACCGGAGGCCCGTTGACAAGCTGAATTCGACAACGCTTTGGGTCGCCGATGTTGCGCCTCAGATCGAGCGCAACTGGATCTCACCGATGCCCAGCCCCAAGGAGAAAGTTTCCAGGATCCCAGCCCCCGTGCTGAGGTCAGCTACTCCGGCTAGACGGCAGCATCGATCAGTTGTTGCTTCGCAAGTGGACTGGGACGCTGCTCTCCGACAAGCCCTTGCAGCCAGCTACCCGGTGCCATCGCGTAAGGCGACCACTTCTCAGCAGTGGGATACCGCACTCGACCAGGCTATAGCTGCCAGCTACCCTGCCCCCTCTGTTCCAAGCCGCAAGATGACTGCCCAGGCGAGTGCTGCGGACTGGGCCGGTGCTTTGGCTGAAGCGGTGTCAAAGAGCTATGGCAAGCCTTTTGATGTCTCGAGGCGCCATCCCGTTTTCGCCGCGTCATCGTTGACCTCCAGTGCTATGGTGACACACCCTGTTGCTACTGGCTACACATATGATGTTGCTGCCGTGCATCCTGTTTTCTTCGGCTCAGGCATTGCCACATGCCCGGAGGACAATATTCACCCAGCCATGGGCCGATCGTGGCCCACAACTGACATTGAATTATCCCGCGAAACCACACCCGCGAGCACAGCCTCGATTCCTGCCTCTGCCGATCACGTAGTGGACGAGGAGGAAGAGTACTACGCAGAGAGTGAGATGATGATGGACCCAGCACTGCTTGCACGAATCGAGGCACTCGAGCAGGAGCGACAGTTTGCGGAGCAGTGGGCGAGGAACTCCTTTGCGCCTGTTGATGTCACCTCCAGAACGCCACAGGCTCCAGTAGCCCTTCCCAGGGATGAAGCACTGGAGGTCCCTGAGCAAGCCTTCGACTTTGACTTCGAACCCGTCGATGTCACGCCGACCGTCCCACTCGCCCCTTTAACGATGCCACACGCCGCCCAGGAGCCTGCCGCGGCACCAATTGGCTCCGCGTTGGAGTCACCCGCGGTTCAGCGCCTCAAGCGCGCAGACACTTTCCAGTCTGTGTCCGAGATGAGTGAGGCCGAGTCGTCGGTAGTCAGACTGAGGGATAGCCTCGTGAGCTTGGATACTCCTACGGAAAGGAAGCCTGCGGGATCTAGTATCAAGTTCATCTACTGAGAGTGTAAAGGAAGGAAGGACGGAATTGGGAGGGAAGAAGAGTCGGAAACCTTGGGCATCCCAGATTTGTTTTGTAGTTTATACTGTGTGACTCGATCGAACGATCCACAGAAATGATACCTCGGACCTGTAAAATTAGCATGATCTTACAATCTTTTACTTCCAACTACACACACTTGCTTCATCCAATTTCAATTCATATGAATGATTATCATCATCAAGGCACCGTTTTCAGAAGGAGCATGTGTGAAATGTAAGTATTCCGGCCTGAACTCCTTGCCTTTATGACGTCCAGTCTGTCTATTCAAATGCTGTCTTTGCGCTTCAAGTTTCTTTCTAGGACAATGAGCCCGCCGTTCGTTCCATTCTATGGCTATATGAGACGCCTAACATCACTGTTTGATTCCTTTCAATGTAACATGTCTGAAATAAACGATCGCGTTTTCACTGATAGTCGCCACAAATCATACCAATGCCTGACTAATCCGACCGCACCGTAATCTGGGCTTTCTTTCTTCCCCTCTGTTCCTCTCTCTCTCTCTGTCGCGCGCGCGCGCGCATCAGAGCGCGAATTCAGGCTCGGGAGAAGACGGGACGGGCGAGCTATCGATGGGCGAGTAGACGGGCGAGAAGGGGTCGCTCTTGTGGAAGACGCGGCTTCCAAACTTCCAAACCTCGTCGGCGACTAGCTGGACGGCGCCGTCGGCTGCCACCTCCTCCGAGAAGATGACGAGGTCGGCGTCGGCGCCGGCCTCCAGGGAGCCCTTGACGCCCGTCAGGCCCAGCATCTCAGCCGGGGTGGACGTCACCGCCCTCAGGACGTTGGGGATGCTGGTCCCGGACCACTTGAGGAAGTTGTTCACGCATTCGATGAGGGTGATGGAGCTGTTGGGAAGAAAGGGGGGTAAGAAGTCAGCACGGCCGTTATTCTCACATTTCAGGGGGGCTGTGGGACGTCGGGAGGCCCCTCTCGAGTAGACTCACCTCCCTGCTATGCTATCTGTCCCTTCCAGTGTTAGGACGTAGCCCTTCTTGACGATGTGGTGCTCGCCCTCGCCGTTGGTCCACTTGTATCTCCCATCCGGCAGGCCTACCATGTGCATGGCGTCCGTGACGAGGATGAACCCGTCCGGGTGCGAGTTGTGGGCGATCTTGATTGTGGTGGAGTGCAGATGGATGCCGTCGGCGATGATACCGAAGTAGGGGCGCGGCAGGCTCTCGGCGATGCCCAGCACGCCGAAGATGCCCGGGTTCCGATGGTGCAGCGGCCGCATGGCGTTGAAGAGGTGCGTGATCATGGTGGCGCCGCTCGCGACGGCGGCAGAGGCCTCCTCGTAGGTGGCCTCGGAGTGGCCGATGGAGAAGACGATGCCGCGGGACTGTAGCTCGGGAATGAGCTGCGTCATGTTGCCCAGCTCCGGCGCCGACGTGATCATCCTTATGGGCAGGGGCCCTCGCGCCAGGTCCGGGTTGATGTTCTCGGGGCCGTACATGTCCTCGAGGTCCTTGAAGGTGTGCGCCTGCCGCATGACCTCGACGTTGTGAATGCCGTTCTTGCCCGGGTTGAGGAAGGGGCCTTCGCAGTGCGCGCCGAGGGACTCAGCGCCGTCGTCAGCGATCCTCTTGGAGCCCGAGGGCGCCAGGTGAGGCAAGACCTTGCGGTACAGATCGCTCGTCTGGGTCGTGACGGTGGGCACGTACGAGGTGACGCCCGTCTGGACCAGCCTCCGGTTCAGGTCCCGCACGGCCTTGCCGTACAGCGACATGTCCGGCACGACGGTGGAGAAGTTGAGGCCGAAGGCGCCGTTGAGCTGCACGTCGATCAGGCCCGGCGAGAGGATGCGGCCGCCCAGGTCAATGGTCTGGTCGGGGAGGACAAAGTCGTCGTAGAAGGCCTGCTGGGTCTCGACGATCTTCCCCGTCACCGAGCTGACCCAGAGGTCCTCGTTGACCAGGCTGTCGCCCTTGACGAGGCGGCAGTTTGTGAACTTGGTGATGCCATGTTGGCGGTGCTCTGTGACGAGGGCTGGCATTCTCGGGCTCAAGGACGTATCGTCTGAAGTGATAATTGCAATCTATGGGGGATATATCGTGTATTTCTGGTGTGTCCTGAGCCTGCAGGCTTCTCTTTGGTTGTGAAGGGACTCCATGAACGGGGAGGGAGAAGTGAGGACAGGGCGTATGAGAGTCTATACTTAACCAACATACCAACTAGGTTTACGGCCACCCAAGGTAGCAGGTTGCACTCCGGTAGCACTCCGGTCGTGACGATAGGACCTGCAGTACATCACACTGACTGACTGACTGACTGATAGACCCCGGGAAGCCTAGAAAGGGAAGTGGATACAAGGTAGGTATCACGTTGCCGGCACAAGCAGACCGGGTGTCCCGTCAGGCTCACACAGCTCCGGACAAGAGCCGCTAGGGATGGAGGCTACGAACCCTCATGCAAACCCACTTAGTCATTGGGGGGCACCTGGTTGGATGCATGGTGATGAAACTGGTCATAGTAATAAGTGAACTGAATCGAGGCGGCGGCAGCACATCGATCAGCATGGGCACAGTGCAGCACAGTAAGCCAGTCGTCGCAGGGCGACAGTCCACATGGCCACCGTCACTGGCTCCCGTCCATAAGCCTCGAGATAGGCTCCGAATCCCGACTGTCAGACTGAATGCACTTCCTCGGTTGAGCGTCATCGTGGGTGGGAGCGCAGGCCCGAGTCCCGCTCGAAGCTGGAATCTGGAACCTGGAATCCGCCACGGTCGACAGATAGGCGTGGCCTTCCCTCCTTCAATAGTATGGCGGGATGGACGACAGAAGGGCCACTGGTAAGCCCACACCAGCTTGAGAGCTAATGTGGTGATGATCTCCGGCCGTCACGCTCCATGATGGATCCGGGCCTGGTCTGCGTCTGCCTAGGTGCTCCTTGCCGTTGTCACTGATATGGGACCAAGGAGGGGCAAGGCGACGTTGAAGCTGTCTCAGAGATACGTGTGGTCGTTGGTGGTGGGATGTCTCGAAACCCCGCCGTCACATGGACGATGTGCTATGTGGAGGCGGGATGGGAGGATGAAGTCGGCGACAGTGACGTTACATTTGTGAGGTGGTCTTGATAGATAGGGTACCTAGGTACATGAAGTCGGAGAGACTATCGTTCCCATTGCAGCCTAGCGCCACCTATGTCCCTCGAAACAAAAACCCTAGCCCTAGAGCCTCGTTCTGGAGGGAGGGGGAAGGGAGAGCAGGGGGATGGGGAAGGTGGATGGTCTAGCGTTCAGCCTCATGGCAGTCAGTCCCGAGAGGAAGCAAGCGCTAGACTCTGGATCACTCTGCACCGCCCGTCCGTGTCAACGCACTTGCACTCCGTCACGGTTGAATCGGCATACCGGTATTGCCTGCAACAGTAACCCCGACAACTCACAGAGCGCTGCACAGCACACCACGGCCTGCCATCACTTTATCACTCTTTTGTACACAATCTCAATTGCACCGCCCAGGCTACTGCCCGTCCCGAGACTCTGGGGTGGTAGGGAGCGCGAGTACAATGCCACCCACGCTCCTCCTCCACGTGACAGCTACATAGGACCCGGACCCGCCCCCGAGTATCATTATTAGAGGTAGAGCTGTTATGTTCTACTGTCCGGAGACAGAGTTTCCCAAATAGCCAACAGCAATGGCTAAGCCAGACGGTGACTTGGACCCACTATGGCAGGACCTTGATTGGTAGGTCAACGGGCATTACGTTACGACATCACTTACTTTCCGACTTGATTCTTGACGCTTTCATATGCGGGAAATCGATACGCCATGGCTCAGCCTTGCGCGGCCGGCACCTTTATTGCATCATGAGCTGACGGCATGGTGTTGATGCAGGGCCATTGGCCAGATGCTCTTAATGGGCTGGGACGGCACCGAAGTTGTGAGTATTATACCCCCCCCCCCTTTGATGTTTGAAGCTGACCCTCTACAGACACCTCAAATCCGTAGTCTCATCGAGGATCACCACCTGGGGTCCATCATCCTCACGGCCAAGAACTTGAAGTGTAACAAACCCCCATCACACTGAGTCTTACCTGCTCCGTCATGCATGCTGACCAGATTCCTCCACAAAGCGGCTCAGCAGGCGGCCAAGCTCGTTCAGGAGTTGCAAACAATTGCACATGGTGCAGGCCATCCTTATCCCTTACTGATCGCCGTGGACCAGGAAAATGGCGGCGTCAACAGCCTCTTCGACGAGGACTACATCTGTCAGTTTCCCAGTGCCATGGGCGTGGCAGCAACGGGCAGCCTCGACATGGCATACAACGTAGCCAAGGCGACTGCGAAGGAGCTCTCGGCCGTTGGTGTCAACCTCATTCTCGGCCCAGTATTGGATGTTCTGACCAACGCCCGCTACCAACCCATGAGCGTCAGAGCCAGTGGTGACGATCCCCAGGAGGTCTCCCAGTACAGCATCGCCGCGCTGAACGGCTACAAGGATGCCGGCCTGGCGACATGTGGCAAACATTTCCCAACCTATGGCAACTTGGACTTCAGGGGCTCCAGCCTCGATGTCCCAATCATCACACAGACCCTTGAAGAGCTCGGCCTCAGTGCCCTCGTGCCCTATAGGAACGCCATTGCAACGGGCAACTTGGACGCAGTCTTCATCGGCGGCTGTGGCATCGCATCAGCCAGCATGAATGTGTCACATGCTTGCCTCTCTGACCAAGTAGTCGATGACCTGCTGCGGCAAGAGCTGGGTTTCAAGGGAGTCGCCATCTCCGAGTGTCTAGAGATGGAGGCCCTATACCAGGAGATCGGGGTTAAGGGAGGTACCGTGATGGCAGTCGAGGCGGGATGCGACCTGATCCTCCTGTGCAAGGACTACAATATCCAGCTAGAAGGCATTGCAGGGCTCAAGTTGGGCATAGAGAACGGCATCATCACCAGGAACAGGGTCATGACCTCCCTGAGGAGGATCCTTCGCCTCAAGTCAGGCTGCACTTCTTGGGCCCAGGCACTCAACCCCTCCGGTGCCTCTCTACTTTCCCAGATGCACCCATCCCATCTCACCCTGTCCAGACAAGCCTACGAGAACTCCATTGCGGTCATGCGCGACAAGGACAGGCTGCTGCCCCTGTCCCAGTCCCTGGATCAGGGAGAGGAACTGTTGCTCCTGACACCGCTCGTCAAGCCGCTGCCAGCGTCGGCTGCGACAAAAGCGATCGAAGCGAAGAAGGGGGCCAGCGCTTCCACCATGCACGACAGGTGGACTCATCGAGAGAGGGGTGCTATAATGAGCGGCGAGGGTGTCTTCCGGGAGATGGGAAGGGCGATCGCGCGCGCAAGAAACGGCAAGCTCCTACACACGTCATACACCGCAAATGGTGTCCGCCCGGTGCATGAAAACCTCATCAATAGGGCCTCGGGAATCATCATTGTGACAGCAGATGCGAACCGGAACCTCTACCAGTCAGGCTTTACGAAGCACGTGGCCATGATGTGCTCGATGCTTCGGGCCAGCGGCCAGAAGAAGTCATTGATAGTTGTTGCCGTGAGCTCACCGTGAGTCCGTCCTCTGGGCGCTGGTTCTTTAGAAGTCTGCCCTGCCTCTTTTGCGGTGGCGACGACTATAGTTTTCCAATTAAGACTAACGAACGGGATAACAGGTATGATTTTGCCATGGACAAGACCATCGGGACGTATATCTGCACTTTTGACTTCACCGAGACAGCGATGCAAGCACTCGTGCGCGCACTGTTTGGCGAGTTCACGCCACAGGGGTCGCTACCAGGGACGCTCAGGAAGAGCAAGAAGGTGCTGAAGTCGAGGCAGCAATGGCTTGTCGAGAACTACGAAAAGGCACGAGATGCGCGGCCCCTGGACGACCTGATCAGGGGCCTCGCCAGGGCCAGCGCCCCGAAGCTCGAGTTCCTGAGGGCGACTTCTGCCGCGTCATTCGATCTCTACAACGCCAAGATTGAAGAGGCACACTTTGTCGTGCGAAACAGCAGCACTAAAGCGCTGTACGGCTTCTGCGCGACATACTACACCCAAGGTATTGGCATAATCGGTGCTCTATTCGTGGACCCGACGAAGCGCAACGTCTCGATTGGGCGCTCGCTTCATCGCCGCGCCCTCAGGCATCTCATCCAAAAGCGTGGGATCAAGAAGGTCCGGCTTGGTATCTCGTTCCCCGGGGTATTCCTCGGCATCCCGGTCGATGACAGCACGGGGCTGAGGAGCTGGTTCATCAACAGCGGCTGGGACACGCAGTTCCCGCGGCGCCTCACCAACATGGTGATCCCGGAGCTGGGCAGCTGGACGGTGCCCGAGGGCTTGCTTCAGAGCATTTCGCGGGCGGGCATCAGCTTCGACCTGATCCACGGGCTGGACAACGCGGACAACGTGGTGGAGCACGTGCGGGCGCAGGCCAACGGCGAGGTGCTGGAGCTGTACAAATCGGCGCTGCAGGAGGTCAAGACGTGCGGGGTGGTGCGGGCCAAGAATGGCGGAGGCAAGATTCTGGGGACGGTGATCATCTGCAGCCCGGGCAGCTCGCTGTCACACCTGATGCCGTGCCTGCAGCCGGGGTCCGGGTCGGAGGCGGTTGGTGGGATCGTGGCACCGCTGGTGGAGCCGACGGCGCAGGCGACGCTGGTGCTGCAGGGCCTGGTGGTGATGGGGGTGCGGCAGAACAAGGCGCACAAGACGGCGAGGAGCGTGCTCAGCTGGGTGACGGACGAGCTATACGAGCCGCTGCTGTCGATGGGGTTCCAGGTGCTGCAGGTGTTTGAGGAGGTGACCAACTCGCCCGAGAACGTGAGTTGCGTTGCTGGCCCGTCCTGGAACATGCAGGGGAGAATGAGTGCTAACAGCTTACAGTGGTCCGACATATCTTGAACTAAAATCTACAAAGGGCGTCGCAGTCGCTGGTGTTTGTCGTTCATGGACAAGACGGGCTCGGCTGACTACAGCCATCGATGTCAGCTTGGATATTTTTCATCTATTTATTTGGAACTGCGGGCGGTGTTCTGCTCGTGGTATTATGAAAGAAGGTCATGTCTCAGACACAGCATATGGTGGGTGCGCTTATGATAAGGGCAAGGGGCGGTCAGGAGGCGGCACCCAGGCAATGAATTAAACAGTCTTCTTGTTTGCATGGGATGCCTTCGTTGTGGACAGAACGGCACACAACTACAAACTTATTGAGAGACCGAATACTTGATCATTCTGTCCTGATCATGCTGGTGTAATTTTGAAGGTAGTCCACCATGTACTGTAGCCTAGTCTAGATACGCGCATCAGGGGACAGCCTACCTCGGTCCCCTGTATTTGTAGCCACTGCAGATACCTAGGTAGTCTAGACTGCCGGCCCAAGGCAGGGGACCCTCACACCCGTTGACCTGGGGTAACTCCATACAATACAGTACGGGTGCATTTCGAACTCCGCTCGGCCAATGGGCCCTTCCCCGCAGGAGCAGCGCACGCAGCGGCCCAGGCCCACAGATTAGGGAGATTGAAGCTTTTAAGACGAGCAGCACAGGCGCTTGTGTGCATCGAGGCGGGCGGGTCCCGAATCTCCATGTTGCGCCGCCGCGGCCATCGACCCTCTCTCGTGCACCAAGCCAGCGAATGCCCTCGCCCGCCTGCATCTGCATCCTCTCTCCCGCCTCGCCGCCCTCCCCACCCCTTTTCACCCACGCTACCTCCGGCGTCATTCCCGAGAGAAGCGGGCAGCGACAGCAGGCCAAGCAAGCAGCCTCGGGATCGACGCCTGACTCCACTCGGACGAGAGCCTGGGAATGCGCCCGCTGCCGCCGTCGTGGTCGCATGGCCGATAAGACAGAATAGGGTGCCCACGCCCACGCCCGCTCCCAGATGTTCACCTCCAACTCGGGCCATGCTGCTGCTGGACCTGCTGCTCACGGAGCCGGTCCAGCCCACAATCCCACTCCGCCCACTGCCGCCCATGCCAATGTCCACCACCCTCACAGCCTGCCCATGGCCACCAACATGACCAGCGCCGGCGTGGACATGAATGTCTTTGACCAGGACCTCAACTTTGACGAGTCGCTACTGTATGTCTGGTCATCTTCCTGAACATTTCCTCGTGTCTCTCTCCCTTTCCCTCCCCGCCTCCCGTGATACTAGACTATCCACATTCCATATTCCACATTGCACGTTCCACGTGCCAGGCACATGGCGAGGCCTGCCATGACATGGCCTGGCGGGCAAATGCGCCATCACCGGGACAAGACAACTCGGTCGAGTACCTAGACAAAGGCCCTTATGGCTAATCAGATTCGCTCACCAGTGACGGCGTCAATGGCCTCGCGCCCCTCCCGTTCACGCCCTCGTACGAGTTCGAGAACTTCAACACCTTTGAAGACCCCTTCTCCTCCTATTCGGCCCGCCCAGCATACGATGTCCCCGCCGACAGCACCGAGCCCTTCAACGAGGAGTCACCCTCGCAGGAGCTCGACAACAAGCTCCTCAGCTTCTCCGCCCCGATCCCCAGGGCCCAGATCATCGACGGCGCCGGCATCCTGACAGACCCCAACATGACAGCCGAGCTCTATGGCATGTTCTTCGTCGCTGAGGACGTCTTTGGCGGCGACACTTCCGGACGCCCCCTGGAGCTGACTTGCTACCGGAGAAACCTGTGGCAGTGCTCCGGCCAGATCACCCTGCCACGGAATATAAGTCATATCATAGACGAGCAGTCGCACCAAGTCCAGATCTTTGACCTCGCAGCCTCCATCACCGCCATAGAATCCATCGAGGGGAAGGCCACAGAGATCATATCAATACCCTGGAAGTCTGCCGGCGACGAGGGATCCAAGTCGCCAGCTGCTCCTCCCAACATAGCCCTAGACCTGTCCACCGGCCAAGAGCTGGACCACAATCGCGTCTCGCTGCCTGTGTCGTGGAAGCGACTACAGTTCAAGCACGCGACAGCCAACAATGGCAGGCGCAAGGGGTTGCAGCAGCATTATGTTGTCCAGATCAGCCTCCTGGGCAAGGCCAAGAGTGGTGAATACCTCAAGCTCGCAGACATACAGTCCGGGCCCGTCATTGTCAGGGGCCGTAGCCCGAGAAACTTTGACAGCCGCAAGGACGTGCCCCTGTCCGGTGACAAGAAGGCCGAAAGAAGGGCCACCCTGACGCCTTCAGATACAGCGCCCATTCCCAAGGTGGAGCGGACGGGAGATTTGGCGCAGAACATACAGAAATATCATTCTCTAGGGAATGTGCAGGTATGATGATCTATCACCATGGCTTTGCCTAATGACGCTCCAGGCCGGAGGCTAACCCTCGTTGCAGCAATCCGGAGAATGGGCATCCCCACATCCGTACGTCCAGCCAGGTCAGTCGTCTTCCAAGAAACTCGCACTATCGCCAAACCTCAGCCGACCACCCGTGCCGCCGTGGTCCTCGGAACCATCAATATCCAAGCCAGGACAGCCGACAACGCCGCGGAGCAACTCCTTCCAGCGCGGGGTGCCCTCGAGCTTGCCCATCAACCTGTCCCTCTCCGAGGACGAGCGCAGCCCCAACCGCTCCAGCTCGGACTGCACGTCACCGCGCCACGCCAAGTCGATGGCGGTCGCCCAGAACCTGCAAAAGAGCCCCGAGGACGACGAGGAACAGCTCTACGAGTACTTCCCCCTGAGCCTTGACGATTGGTGAGTCCCGACTCGTCCCTGCGCTTCAACGTCCCTCACGCAGCCACGCTCCCCCCCTCCTTTTGCTATATTGGCATGTGAGCCAGAGTCAGCATTAACCAAATCCGTAGGCAACAACCCGTAGACGCCATCTACCGCCCCCACGTCGTCCACCACGTGTTCGTGCCCCCGGAACTGAAGGCACAGCAGGTTCGGAACAAAACCAAGCGATATTTTTCGTCTGACTGATTTTGGTCTTGATGTGATTGATAACCTTTCGTCCACGTCAAATTTTGTTGTACTATACTGTGTTCACGGCATGGGGCATTTCCTGGACGAGACCATGATAAGGAGGCGTTCATATTTTACCTGATGTGTGTGTGTGATCGTGGAAGGGCCCTGGTGTGTGTGATTCACCTGTCATGAGATTGCGGGAACTCGAATGGCTATGACCAGGCGGTGGTGGCAGATTAATTGTTTTGGCTGATGATATGAAGTACTGATTGTTGTTGAGAATTATACCCCTACTTGGTCTGGATACATATATAACAGGGAGCGGGGAGGGCCTCGTCTTGTCACTCTTGATAGTGCTTTTTTTGTTTTAGCACCTGCTGGTTGCTTGGAGCTGGGAAGAGAGGCGCCATACCCATGAGGTTGTGGTTGCTCGTTGCATGGTATGCGGCACAAACATCAGCATCTGGGAGGATTTGCGACATCGAGCGTCTTGAGATCGTCATCAAATTATTATATGATTGTGTGTGTGTGTGTGTGCTTGTGCTTGTGCTTGTGTTGAGCACCTGATGATGCGTTCACGCCTTCAATGCTACCGTGGCATATTCCAAATCCAAAATGCGACCCGCAAAAACCCCTTGTACTATGCTAGATGTATGCAAGCCGCAAACAGCCCCGGATGGACACGGCTGGCTGTCGCGGCGAATCGCTAATTCCTGAATATCCAGATGCTTGCTTCTCCAACACCAACTGGAGTTTCATGTAATGATATCTTGCCCCTGCCGCAAGCGTCCTTCAGTTTGCCTTTCCCTCCTCCAGACAAGCCAGCGCGACCGCCGCCCCGAGCAGCGAGCTCTCCTTGGCCCCCGCGAGGCTGATGGTGCCGGCCCTCGCACCGGCGGACGATAGGAGCCCGTCGATGTAGCCCTGGCAGCTCTCGAGGTAGCGGGGGTAATGCTCGATGACGGACCCGTTGAAGGCTACCACGTGGCCCTCGAGGTTCAGCTCGCCCTGCGCCGCGGCGGCGGCGAGGTGGGAGGGGCCCGACCGCGCGGAAGTCAGGAGGTCAGCCTCGGCCTCATTTTTGAATTGCCAGAGGGCGAAGAGGGACGCGGCTACGATGGCGGCTGAGCGCCGCGATATGTATGATGCAAGGGAGCGGATGAAGGTGATGTCTGCTGTGGTGGGCTCGACGGGTGATGGGTGGCGGGATTGGAAGACGGTGAGTGAGGGTTTTAGTGATGATGATGTGTCTCTGCAGACCTTGTCAGTCAACCTTGCTATGTTCTTTCCTCTTAAGTAGGTAGCTGGGCTCAATGGGGTTGCACGTACGCTTCTATCAAGGATATTGTTTCCGAGTCGAGTGAGTAGGGAAGGTTCAACGACGGGGGCACAACGCCACCGAGCACGCCCGTCGTGCTGATGGCCTCGATGAGCGCCAGCCTGCACATCTCGCCCAGGTAGAACCCGCTGACCATGTGTTCCAGCGGCTGGAAGTCGGGCTTGGGGTGCGCGGCGTTGAGGGCCCTGTCCCATCGGGTCACGGGCAATATCCCCTTGCCGAACATGCCCAGCTCCGTGTTGACTATGACGTGGCTTGCCTTGTCGAACCAGAAGTCGGGCCGGCTGCCAAACTTTTCCCGGCCGATGGTGGGCACGGGTAGGTGGACGGCGATGTTGACGCCGGTGCCCAGTATCAGGCCGAAACGCGTCGACGAGTTCAGGTAGGCCTCAGACAGGAGGCAGGCGGACGAGTCGTTCACGATGGCGGCCAGCTCCACGTGGAGGCCCTTGGTCTCGCAGGCCGTCCTGATGACATCCCCAAGGTCGTGGCCGAGGAGGCCATCGGCGGCCAGGAAGCCCTTGCCCATGCCCTGCAGCTTGCCGCCCTTGTGGGAGGTCTGCTCGATTGGGAAACTCCAAGCCAGCCCCATGAGCAGCGGCTTCTCGGGGCTGTTCTCCGTACCCAGGGCCTGGGACACTGTGTCCACTATCCTCTGCGCCATCCAGTCGAAGAAAGCAGTGCCCTTGAGCTTCTTGATGGACGGGTCGATCTTGAACGAGTCCAGCCGGGCGATGCGGCTCTCACTGCCGCGGGCTTCCCGGCCCCGCAGCTGGACCAGGGCCACGCGCAGCGTCGAGCCGCCGACATCGAGGGCGAGATACTGGCCGTTTTCTGAGCGGCTCGGCAGCTGGTGGTTGTATGACGGCAGCATGCAGGCCGGGTTGTTCAGAAGGCCATCCCTGAACTGCGCCTTGAGCGCCCGTGAGAACTCCCCCAGGCCGTCGGGCCGGACTGGTTGCAACAACTCCTCCTCGGCCTCCCTGAGGAAGTCCTCGGGACACCTGCGTGGTTTGGAGGCCAGCTCGTCTCCGTTGGGTATCGGGGACCCTGGCCCGGCGTCCTTGATTGTGGCAGGGCTGATCCAGAAGGCGAGAAGGGCCTGGAGGAAAGTCTTGCCTCGTAGCAAAGACTTGAGCGCCGCGACAAAAACCTCTCGCAGTGTTGGCATTGCAGCGGGAATAGAAAAAAAACAAAAACGAGCGGCTAACCCTGACAGTATAGAGGGGGAGGGTACAGAGGGTTCGTCAAGACGTATATCAAGTCATTGGAACCAAACGGGGGTGTCGAAGGGATCCGAAGCTGGTCGAGTCGCCTTATCAGGCACAACAACTATTATATGCAAGAGACACGCACGCCCTCGGTGTCACCGCTACCACACTACAAACGGCACGCACACAAACACACCCGCGGGAGAGAGGCCCGGCAGGAGTGGGAAAGGCTGACAGCGGAGACGGTTGCAGTTGCGGTCACTTCGTATCGACCCAGAACGTAGTAAATAGAAAGGGAGGGTCGGGCAGGGTATAGCAGGGCAGGCTAGGCCGTACGTAGATGATATGGAAAAACGGCAAATGTAGCCCACCACGCGCCCGGGGGGGTTCTCTGGGACTGGGACTGGGACTGGGACTGGTGAAACGAAACAGAGGGAGACGAGAGGCAGGCCCAATCAGGAGTAGGGGAGGTTCTCGTGGCGTGGGGTGGGAGGGCGGATGACTAAATGGCGATTGCAAGTGCAAAGCTGCAGGGAGGCAGAGATGGGTGCAGGCTGATGAAACAATCGATGGACGGATGGCTGGCTGAATGGATGGATGGTTGTGGTTGTGGTGGTTGTTGTGGTTGGGTTGTGTGATGGCTTGCCCGTGGACAATCTCCTCCTCCCGGGCTCCTTGGGCAAGTGCCGTGGGCCGACAGGATCACAGCAGAGTCACAGTGGACTCGTTGTTGCCTCGGGTGCTGGTGTAACAAGAATTACGAGGGGAAAAGAGCACACGACCAGCGACTGGGAAGTGGGAAGGGCAGTGCCTGGCAGCCCCATTCCGCTCGGGTTATTCGCCCGCAGAGACTGATTCAGGATACGGTCGGGTCCATGCTAGAAAAAAGTCAGGAACATCCTGAGAGCTACAAGGCCGGCCCGCAGGAGTGGCAGGATGTGGATATGGACGGGTTGCGTGTTGCGAGTGGTGTTGTGTTGTGAAGGCGACTGGAACGTAACGTAACGTTGCCCGAGGGTTGAGGGTCCGGAATCCAGGAGTCCAGAGTCCAGATTCCAACAGTCCAGAACCCAGTGGTCAAGCTTGATCGGCGGCTCGGCATGCGATGGACTGACTGCTCGAGCACCACCGGCAGGCCCTGTCGTCACTGTCGAGCTATCATCGTTGACAGACGTCGAATCAAGCCACAGCAAAACACGGTCAGATATGTGTACAAATTGATGATTCAATGCAGAAGAGGAATGATTGCTGTCTACTCTACATGGACCACATCTGACGTTGCAGCGACCCAAGTCATGTAGCCCCCTGCTTGTGCAGCCCCCCCAAAGCCCCACCAAGATCAATACCTGCCCTAACCCGCACAACGTCATCCTCCTTCCCCCTTTGGTGTCTCGATATGGCTTCCTCTTCGACCTTGTGTCGGCCAACTCGACATGCTTAATGGTCGACCGAGGCGAACTCGTCAAGAAGTAATGGCACACAATTTTATGGGCCAGCGGGCTGCTGCAGTACAGAGCATTCTCAAGCTCTGTTGTTCCCTTCCAGTCCAGAGTTCCAGCACTGCAACCATGGCCGATCACTCGTTACCTCTACTCCGCGCCTACCCAGCACGATATACACGGTACATCCTCTCACCTGGTCGTCGTTACAGATTGCGGCATCAGACTATCGGCCCGTCAATCGGAGCTCTCGATAGCAGCCTCTTGTCGCTGTTATCTCCCGGCTGCTACCATGTCACAGCTAACGGCAACCGACGGTCCCAATCACACCCAACGCCCAACACACCCACACTCAAGCGGCTCCCATAGCCCGACCCGGACTCATTCATGCCAAGCGATGGCATCTCCCTCATGGTACCCGATACATGTGTTGCGTATCTCCTGCCTCCCCGGGCATCTTTGGTGGTGTCGAGGTCAATGTTGCAATGCCGTTCGCTTCGTCCCCAGGCTCTGCGCGAGTCAAAGCTGCCTAGCTCCCTAGACACAAGGCTAACCGTCTGACAGCGGCCGGCGCAGAACCGAGGACGTCACTTGATGGGCCCAGGGCCATTCCCATCTGGCACATGCTCCCATCCATGTGGGAGGCTCCAACGTCAGGCTAGGCCTGGATGGGATTTGGCACCACCGGGCACCACACCGTTCCCGTCTGATATACTTCACACAGTGGGGGCTCTTGCTCCATCACCACAGTGAACGTTCCATCATGTTGCTTTCGCTTCATGGACCTCGTTGCCGGCAGTCGGCCGCTTCTCTCATGCCTCCCTGGCGTTGGCAGTGTACACCACTCCGGTGATGTGCCGGCTGGCCACCCGTCAGGCTACCCCAGTGCACGCTGAGGTCATTGTTGGTCCCTTGCCAGAGGACTTATCAAGTCTGGTCCCGATAGTGGGTGGCAGTAAATTCTCTCTCATGTTTCCTTTCTGTCATTACCAAGCACTCCCGAATTCAAGTGAAGCAAGCTCTCCAGACACAGCCCCCCAGTCATCGATAAAAAAAAAGTTAAACCACCATTCCAACAGCACCAACCTCAGCTGGCTACGAGACTGAGATTCCTGGCTGATTCTTGTTGATTCCCCTGTCATCATATCTGTGCCTTCAAGATGAGATTCATCATCCGCGACGACGCCGAGCAGGCCAGCGTCTACGTGGCGAATTATGTTGTTGATCGTATCAAGCACTTCAACCCAACCCCATCTCACCCCTTCGTCCTTGGTCTACCTACCGGCTCCAGCCCTCTCGGTGTCTACAAAGTCCTGGTTGAAAAGTACAAGGCTGGCGAGGTAAGCATACTGAATATCCGCGTTGATTCGTGCAAAAATATAGAGTTGCATCGAGACTCATGAGATGACTACAGATATCCTTTGAGAATATCGTAACCTTCAACATGGACGAGTATATCGGTATCCCCCGTGACCACCCAGAAAGTTACCACTCCTTCATGTGGAAAAACTTCTTCCAGCATGTGAACATCAAGCCCGGCAACGTCAATATCCTCAACGGGAACGCTCCCAACCTTGAGGCCGAGTGCATCGACTACGAGGCCAAGATCAAGAGCGTAGGCGGGATCGACCTCTTCCTTGCAGGCATAGGCGAGGACGGCCACATCGCCTTCAATGAGCCCGGCTCTAGCTTGGCATCCCGCACGCGCGTCAAGACACTGGCCTATGACACGATCCTGGCCAATTCGCGCTTCTTTGAGAACGACCTGGAAAAGGTGCCTAAGATGGCTCTGACCGTGGGCGTGCAGACGGTGCTCGAGGCGCGCGAGGTCGTTGCTATCATCCTCGGCGCAAGAAAGGCCCTGGCGCTGCAGAAGTGCATCGAGCAAGGGGTGAACCATATGTGGACGCTTTCAAGTCTGCAACTGCACCCTCACCCCATGATTGTGTGTGACGAGGATGCTACATTGGAGTTACAAGTCAAGACCGTCAAGGTAAGCTTTGTGCCTGCATCTGGACCCCTGCCTGCCCTTCAGCCCCAATTCCCCATCGCGTAACCACCCCTAGCTGGGCTTGCGGCTAATATCCACGGTCACATGCAGTACTTCAAATCTATAGAGAAAGTGGCCACCAGCCAAGGCTTCGAGCAGATCCTACCATCCTCGATCCGCACCGGCCCCAATGTCAAGAGCTTCAAGCCTATCTCCGCCCAGCCAGTCCCCACTACCGTCATCGACGAGGTCTCACCCCCTCTGTCGCCCAAAGAATCGTCCCCGACGATCCTCAGCCCTCAGCCCACAACATCAAGGCTCTTGCGTGCTACGTCGCCGGCGAACGAGTACCCTGTGCGGTCTGTGTCCCCAGACTTCGATCTGGTCCCAGACAGGATGGCAGACCGCCTCCCAGATCCGGGCTTCGCAAACATGCGATTGACCCCCAACCCCGAAGCGCAGAATGCTAGGCAGGTTGGTGTTTACTAGATGAGACGGTTATGCAGGTTATCTCGATGCTTTCTTTGGATTTGGGAAAAGGCAGCATTAGAACACCCAAGGCGTTCAGGCGGAGGAATCAAGACTGACATGTCACGCTGGAGTCTCTTACTGGATTTAGTTGCACAGTCGATCGTTACAGGACTCAGCCAGTGTGGACACAATCGTTTAGAGACACAGGATGATATCTGCAAAGATTTGTGAGATAGGTTCTCTTGTACGATGGGATGCGCCAACAGGATTGTTAGAGTACGAAAAATGAGAAAACACCCACACTATGCTGGCTCCCTCCATGGATGCGCAGCACGCCTTGAATAAATGGCGAGGGATTTAGATTTCATTCTACTTGATTTTGGTCTATATGGATGTCTTCTATGTGAGTAGCTTGATACCGCTGCTCACAGACTCGTCGATTTGCCTCCCGTCCTTGCTCACAGTCGGTTTCCCCTTGAGGATTTCCTCACCCTGCAACTTTCCATCAGCCGCCACTCCTATCGTACCAAGCTCTTGGCCCTCATTGTCCAACAGCGTGGCCTTGGTACCCTCACTGACTCCATACAAGCAGACCTCCAAGTCCTCGGCGTAGTCATAGACCGCACCTCTCACGCCCTGCTTGCCGAGCAGCAGGATCGAATTCTGCCTGACGTACAGCGGCAGAGTCCCAAAGCCATGCTTCTCCCTGAACCAACCGGGCCCAGTGCGCACCTCATTGGTGAAGAACGACGTCCACTTTCCCTTGGGTAGGTAGAACTCCACCTCGCCGCTCTCGTCGAAGATGGGCGCCGCCAGCAGGTTCTCGCCAACCATAAACTGCCTGTCCAGGTACCAAGACGTCGGGTCGTCAGGAAACTCGAGACACATGGCCCTCAGGCTCAGGGGCAGGCCGCCGTCGATGGCCTTGGCGGCCTGGGCGAAGAGGTACGGCATCAGCCTGTTCTTCAGGGCGGTCCACCTGGCGAGGGTCCTCGTGCAGCCCTCGTCGCTCTTGTCGTCGCCGTCGATGGTCCACGGCACGCGGTAGGAGCTGCTGCCGTGCAGTCGCGAGTGGCTGCACAGCAGGCCGAAGGCGACCCAGCGCTTATACACCCAGGCGGGCGGGTAGCCCTCGAAGCCGCCGATGTCGACGCTCCAGAAGGCGAACCCGCCCAGGCCCAGGCCCAGGCCGCCGCGCACCGACTCGGCCATGGCCTCGGGCGTCGACTCGCAGTCGCCGCCCCACTGCAGCGGGAAGCGCTGCGTCCCCGCGGTGGCGGCGCGCGCGAACAGCACCGCCTGGTCGGCGCCGTAGCGCGCCTGCAGCGCCTCGTAGACGACCTTGTTGTACAGGAAGGCGTAGAAGTTGTGCATCTTCTCCGGGTCCACCGAGGCGTCGTGCCAGGCGACGTCGCGCGAGGGGATGCGCTCGCCAAAGTCGGTCTTGATGGCGTCGACGCCCTGGTCGAAGAGCTTGTTCAGGCAGCCGACGTACCACTCGCAGGCGGCCGGGTTGGTGAAGTCGACGAGGGCCATGCCGGCCTGCCACAGGTCCCACTGCCAGATGTCGCCGTTCTTTCGCCGCAGGAAGTAGCCCTTGTCGGCGCCCTCGCGGAACGCCTCGCCGTGCTGCGCGATGTAAGGGTTGATCCACACGCACACCTTCTTGACCAGGCCCGAGGCCTTGAGCCGGCCGATCTGCGCCTTGGGGTCCGGGAACCGCTCCGAGTCGAAGACGAAGTCGGTCCACTTGAAGGCGGGCATCCAGAAGCAGTCGTAGTGGAAGACGTCGACGGTGATGTCGCGCTCCTTCATGCCCTCGAGGAACGAGTTGACCGTCGCCTCGTCGTAGTTGGTCGTGAAGCTGGTGCTCAGCCACAGCCCGAAGCTCCACGACGGGACCCTGCCCGGGCGGCCCGTCAGGGTGGAATACCGTTGGAGGACCTCCTTGGGCGTCCTGCCGTGGATGATGTACCACTTGAGCCTCTGGCCCTCGACGCTTGTCTGGACGCGGGCACAGCGCTCGCTGCCAACCTCCAGATCGACCTTGCCCGAGTGGTCGATGAAGACGCCGTACCCGCGGTTGCTCAGCCAGAAGGAGATGTTCTTGTAGGCCTGGTCGCTGGACGTCCCGCCGTCGGCGTTCCACAGCGTGATGGACTGGCCCAGTTTGTTGAAGGCCCCGAACCTCTCGCCGAGGCCGTGGACAGACTCCCCCACGGATAGGGACGTCTGGGTGAAGAGGTAGTGCTTAAAGTCCCGCATGTCGCCGGTCTGCAGGGGGTTGCTGGGAGCTGGGTTATAGGCCAGGCCAACACTCCTGTTCAGGAGAGAGGTGAGGTGCTTGGAGCCATCTGCGGCATCGAAGCTGATGTCGAACGTCCCGGGCTTGATGGTAGCAGCCAGTGAGCCCGAGGTCAAGGTTATGCCTTTGTCCCCTTCGGCAACCTGTAGTTCGACCTCGGGCTTGCCTCCGGGATACAGGTCAAAGTGCGGTCCTCTGTTGATGGCCCCATCCCAGTGGGTGGTCTCGACGGATATGATGCCGTCACTCTGGGCTTCAACGTCCTGTGTGGGTTTCAGCTGATGTATTCTTCCCCTTTGGGCTGGTCCGTATGTCTTTGGAGACATACGATTGTCAAGGTGCTCAGGTTCAGAGTATCCCCGCGAGACTTGATCTTCTTGGTGGGGCAAAGCAGACTCAAGCCCCGGTCTGTCTTTTTGATGTTGTATACCTCCTCCGCGTACTCGACCCTGACCCCCTCGGCTGTCAGCCACATGCCATCGCGGAACTTCATTGTGAGAATGTATGGTGTTTCTGCGCGCTTGGCTACACAGTGAGACTGAGATTGGTCTATGTATTTATTCCAGAACAGGCCTGGTACAACAACACGAGAAAGAAACACCCTTCAACTTTGAAGGGTTCTGGTGCAATAATACGAGAGGGGTATGGAGGTGGCATGTTGACTCTCAACAAACTACTACGAGCATTTGAACGAGACGGCAAGACGGGCCGGTGCAGGCGACAGTCAGTTCAGGACGTTTTACAGTGGGTTCTAGCAATGGCAGATCTTCGGCAGCAGGTCTTGAGGACCTTAGCTCACGAGGTGCCGTGCATATGGGTGACTGGGTCGTTGCGGGACGAGTTGGCGTGCACGATGTTGAATGCTCTATTCCCGAGCTTGTGTTGGTCTTGATACCCGACGGGTGTGTTTGCCCGCTCCCCTCCCCCAGAAAACCCCCAGGTTTCTAGGAACCAGGGGCTGTCTTTCAGGAGGATCCTAGCCTGAAATGGGCGGCAGCTCGGTGGCCGGGACAGTGTTTGGCCGCCACAGCTCCAATTCACTTCGACTAAGCTTCTTGGGCTTCTCCAACGGCCACCAGCGGCACCACGATCCCCTCATCTTGAGCCTCCTTTTTCCACGAGTCAAATTCGACGTCGCCTCCAAGGGGAAAGGCGCACACCCCACTCAACCTCCAGGCTTCTCCCCTCCGGAATGCATATGCTGTTTGGATGAACAGACAGGTCACACTCTGATGATGTCGGCTGCTGAGGGGTTCGGGCCAAGCCGTATTGGAGCTTCTTTCTAATTCGGACTCCCGCTCGGAGCCACTTCACCGTCTGCTGCCCGTTTTTCTGTTTCGAGGCCTGATGGTAGAGATCCGTGGAACAAACCTTAAAGTCGTGAATTAAGGGGCCAGGCATGGTTGTCATCTCCGGCCTCGTCTGGATGAGGACGCTACGATCCAGGCGCGCTACCCTCTCTTGATCCCGTCAAGAATCTTGGGGCCGGTCAGCCCGGGCCGTCGAGGCTTGACTATTGTGCGGTAGACTGGAGAAGGGAATGCAGTCCCCATGTCCTGATCTACGCAGAGACATGGTTTCCCCAAATACCACCCTGCATCTAAGATTGTACGGAGGCTCGACGAGTCGCAATCACCGCCTCCTGGGCTCAGGAGAGGCTAAGTTCTGCTACCCACAGGCATGGTAAGCTCGCCCAGAAAGGCATCATCTATATCAAATGTGGGTGTGCCAGGACAACAAATCTCGCCTGGCTTCCCGTGATGCCGGCGCCAAGGGTAGGTCGACTACGTGTATATATCAAAGACCTCGTCCAGCATCCGATGACAAGTGTCACCCTGAGCTCGACCAGGCCTTCCCTCCTCAGCAGTCCGCCCGCATCCGAAGATGAGGAATTTCACCCCCGTCCTCGCCACCCTGGCACTCGCCAGCACCGCCTGTGCCCAAGGGTCCTTGTGGAATGGGACATCACCGCTCTACAAGAACCCCAACGCCACCGTCGATGACCGAGTGGCCGACCTGTTGAGCCGCATGACAATAGAGGACAAGGCGTCCCAGCTGCTCCAGGGAGACTTCTCCAACTGGATCAACGTCACAGATGGCAGCTTCAACGCCAGCGGCCTGGAATGGAACATGCAGTACCGGGCGGCTGCCTTCTACGTTGGCTACTACACCAACTGGACGACCCTTGCCGACGGCATCAAGGTTGCTCAGGACTACCTGACCCAGAACACCACCCTTGGTATTCCCGCCTGGGTCCAGTCCGAGGGCATCCACGGCTTTCTGGCCGTCAATGCCACCATCTTCAACTCGCCAATCGCTCTCGCCTGTTCCTGGAACCCGGGCTTGGTCGAGAAGATGGGCAAGGCCATTGCGCAGGAGGCCCTCGCCCTCGGCGTGAACAACATCTTCGCTCCCGTGGTGGATCTCGCCCGTGAGCTGAGGTTCGGCCGAGTCGAGGAGACATACGGAGAGGACCCGTACCTCTCAGGAGAAATGGGATATAGCTACGTCAAGGGGTTGCAGTCCAACAAGGTCGCGGCCATGGTAAAGCACTTCGCCGCCTTTGCCTCGCCGGAACAAGGCATCAACACCGCGCCCGTGCACGGAGGAGAGCGAGAGCTCCGGACAACCTACCTGCCACCTTTCAAGCGCGCCATCATCGACGCCGAAGCCGTGAGCATCATGTCGGCGTATCATTGCTATGACGGTGTGCCAGCGGTGGCTGATTACCACACCCTGACAGAGATTCTTCGGGACTCCTGGTGGGTTTTCCTCTTATGTTTTTCTCCCTACCATCCATGCCGCAGCCTTTCTAAGGATTGCTTCGATCCTACAAAAATCCTTATACCTCGACTATGTCGGTCAAAGTAGCCCAATAAGCCACAAAACGTGCTCTGTTGTTAGTGCTTGAATATTTGACATCTTACTGATAATAAAAAGGGGCTACGAATACTTTGTAATGAGCGACGCAGGAGGTACGGATCGTGTTTGCACGGCTTTTGGGCTTTGTCAAGCCTCACCCATCGACTCCGAGGCTGTCGTGTCTCTTGTTCTCCCATCTGGCAACGACATGGAGATGGGCGGTGGATCTTACAACTTCCAAAAGATCCCCGATATGGTCGAAGCCGGCACGCTCGACGAGACAATTGTTGACCTCGCCGTCTCGCGAGTACTCCGGGCCAAGTTCAAGATGGGCTTGTTTGAGAACCCCTTCCCTGGAGTTCCAGAGGATGAGTATGAGAAATACATCAACACCAACGAAACGCAGCAGCTTGCACGCCAGCTCGATACCGAGTCCATTGTCCTGCTTGAGAACCACGACAACGTCCTCCCGTTGAGCAAGACTGCTAATGTGGCTGTAATTGGACCCATGGCCCACGGTCTAATGAACTGTGAGTAACTTCATACGGCGGACTTTCTTGCGCCCTGACCACCTTTATTTGGGCAGCTACTAATTTCTGAACAGATGGTGACTACGTCGTATACAAATCTAACTACCGTGGTGTTACGCCACTCGACGGTATCAACGAAGTCAGTGAGGGCACCGTTACCTTCGCTCAGGGGTGCGAGCGCTGGTCGACCGACGAGTACGGGTTCCCTGAGGCCATCGCCGCTGCCGAGGCAGCTGACGTCGCCGTCGTTGTGGTGGGGACCTGGTCTCGCGACCAAGGCGAGCTTTGGACTGGACTGAACGCCACCACGGGCGAGCACATCGATGTCTCGGACCTCAAGCTCGTCGGCGCTATGCCGAAGCTCGTACAGGCTATCATCAACACGGGAAAGCCGACTGTGGTGGTCTTCAGCTCCGGGAAGCCAATCACAGAGCCTTGGATCAGCAAGAATGCCTCGGCACTCGTGCAGCAGTTCTATCCCTCCGAGCAGGGAGGCCATGCTCTCGCTGACGTGCTGTACGGAAACTACAACCCCAGCGGACGCCTGAGTGTTTCCTTCCCGTACGACGTGGGAACGACCCCCATCTACTACGACTATCTCAACTCGGCTCGTGCTTATCCCAACCCTGGGCAAGTCTTCCCCAATGGGACATTGGTCTATGGCAACAATTATGTGCTGCAGTCGCCTTTGGCGCTATACGATGTGAGTTGAACCCGCTCCTCTTGCCATCTCTCTATCTCGTGTAGTAGTCACTAAAATGATTTCCACAGTTCGGCTACGGCCTCTCGTACTCCAACTTCTCGTACTCGCCTGTCACTCTGTCTTCAACCACTGCGTCCGCAACCGACAAGATCACGGTTTCGGTAGACGTGACCAACAACAGCACCGTTGATGGGACAGAAGTCGTGCAGGTCTACGTCAAGGACGTCGTCTCCTCGGTCGTAGTCCCGAACAAGGAACTCAAGGGCTTCGCCAAGGTCCCCATCGCGGCAGGTGCCACGGAGACAGTCAGCGTTGACTTGGACGTGGCAAATCTAGGGCTTTGGGACATGAAGATGAACTATGTCGTTGAGCCTGGCAACTTCACCATTCTTGTTGGCAGTTCCAGTGGTAACTTGCCTGTGAATGCTACGTTGACGGTGGCCTGAATAAACAGTGCCCGATAGTATACACGAATTAGTACGAGTAAAACAAAATGCTAATTCAGCCTTCAAAGGCCCTTCTGAGAACCAAGCCCTTTCTAATTTCTACATGCGCGACTATGAAATGAATTCGCAGCTAGAATGATCCACGGATAACTGCTGGTCTGTGTGACCTATCGACCTACAGAATTGTCACCAGCTGTCTCAGGTTATTGAGTGGCTGCTCCGTATGATAAAATAAAATCCTATTGTCCTGAATCTTCGCCATTGGTCCAAATGCGTCATAACATATAAATGTGCAGAATTGAAATACAAAGGCTCTTCTCATAGCCTTCTCAACGACCGTGATTTATCAAGCCGTCCACATGGACGCAAGACTTTGATTGCCCTCTACAGTACCACTCAGCGCCTCGACACATGTGCCACCAACTTCTAGAAGCATTTGCGATGTACGATGGACGGTCCACTTTCGTCGTACTCCTGTTTCGAAATCCACATCTGCTGGAATGTCGACAGAGACGCGAGGATAGAGCCTCCGATCCAGACTGAGTACTTGCGCTCAGGAGGCGCAATGACCTTGACCCTCATCGATGAAGGCGCCATGTTTGTGATCTCCTGCTGCAAGCGATCGGTTATACCCGGGAACATGGTCGTGCCACCGGACTATTGCGACAGAGTGGTTAACAAGGCTCGGCGCGGGGAAGAAAAGGAAGAGATGAATGGTGAAGCAGGGTAACTCACAATGACCATGTTCCCGTACAGTTCCTTCCGGACGTCAATGTCGCACTTGTTGATGGAGTTGTACAGCGTCTGATGGACTCCTCCGCCCTCCAGTCCGAGGACCGTAGGGTCGAACAGCGCCTCGGGCGCCCGGAAGCGCTCGTCGCCGATGGTGATAACCTTTACGAGAGTCAGCACATGCTCAAAAGAAACAAAAGACCTGCTTCCTAACGACTATCCTCACCTGGCCGTCAGGCAGCTCGTAGGTCTTCTCGATGCTAGAGCTGTGCGCCGCGGTCTGCAGCTCCTTGTCGAAGTCAAGCGCGACGTAGCACAGCTTCTCCTTGATGTCGCGGACGATCTCGCGCTCGGCAGAGGTCGAGAATGGGTAGCCGCGCTGCGAGAGGAGCTTCATCAAGTAGTCTGTGAGGTCGCGCCCGGCCATGTCGATGCGCGAGATGGCGTGCGGCATCGAAAAGCCCTCGTAGATCGGCACGACGTGCGTCACGCCGTCGCCCGAGTCGACGACGACGCCTGTCGTCCTCCCGGAGCTGTAGAGGGAGAGCACAGCCTGGTCGTTTGCTGCGTCAGTCTTGCTGGATCTCTTGGGGTGTCA
The DNA here is from genome assembly GCA_014872995.1 of Diaporthe citrichinensis. Classification (NCBI taxonomy): domain Eukaryota; kingdom Fungi; phylum Ascomycota; class Sordariomycetes; order Diaporthales; family Diaporthaceae; genus Diaporthe; species Diaporthe citrichinensis. The sequence goes on from JADAZR010000022.1 coordinate 109,717, forward strand.
TGGTGCGGAAGAGGGCTCACCTGGATGGAGACATAGAAAGCCGGTGAGTTGAACGTCTCGAACATGATCTGCGTCATCTTCTCCCTGTTTGACTTCGGGTTGATAGGGGCTTCCGTCAGAAGGACTGGGTGCTCCTCCGGGGCAACTCGCAGTTCATTGTAGAATGTGTGATGCCAGATTTTCTCCATCTCATCCCAGTTGGTCACGATGCCGTGTTCGATCGGATATTGGAGGCTGAGAACACCTCGCTTGGACTGGGCTTCGTCGCCAACATACGAGTCTTTCTGGCCCATGCCGACCATGATCCTAACACATGAATATCATCAGCCACTCTGGAGATCTTTTACGTCGGGGTGTAGCAAATCGTACGCCCTTTGGGATGAGTTCCTTGTGAACGCGGGAAGACTGTGAGGGACAATATACATACCCTTGGTGGCGAGGGCGTCCGACTATGGAGGCTGATCGCAAGTAAAATTAACAACAGAGAAGCCAACAACAAGGCCTTTGTAAGTTGAACTCACGGAATACGGCTCTAGGGGCATCGTCACCAGCGAAGCCGGCCTTGCACATGCCGGAGCTGGTCTCATTAGAATCATAATCTAATTGTCTCGAGTTCGCGTCGGTACGTACCCATTGTCAATGACGAGAGCTGCGACTTCGTCTGAACGTCCGAACCAGATTGACAGTCAGTACCAGTGATGGGTTCGAAGAGAGCTACAAGAGCAGGCAGGGCCGGCACTGCCTTTGGACCCGGACATCCCGTCCAGTCTGGAGGCTGCGGTCCGCGATTGTACAACTTTGAAGGGGTGCACGAACCTTCCATTGCGACTTTATATCTTTACTCGTATATTGGAAATACAACAACTGAATTTGGTGTGTCGAGGACCTATGAAGAGGAATAATTGCTGCCGATTTACGAATCAAAAAGATACGCGGCACTGGTAATAAACTTGAGATAAATAGATGGGTGAATCCATGGCCAAACTTATCCAAAACAAATTCAGGCAGCATTTCGTGCAATGAGGCAGACATTTCGGACTGCGCATCGACCTCATCCGGAATCTCGTTGCCTGTAGCACGAAGTATGTCCACCAAATAGCAGCCCTCTAAATTCCGCACGCGTGCTGACACAGGCCGCGCGGCACCGCGGGATCGAGCACCACGGCCAAGACGACATTTTCTATTTGGAGCACGACGAAATATACTGCCTAGGCCAGGCTTCGAGATAATTTTCTCGTCCCGTTCTACAGCCAAGAAGCCGTCGTAAGGCTCACTGCCAGCCTCCTTGGAATCCAAGCTCAGCCTAGATAGGAAAGTCAAGATCTCTCTCGTACAATGAAACTCGTAAGCGGCTCCACCCCTCCACTCTTTGCTGAGGCCAAGCTATCTACAAGCAACCAATACTTCGGCGCGTTGCCATGATTCATCGACAACCGCTGTGTATTGGACGAAAGATTACTTGGAACAGGTAATGGATTTGTCAAGGCATTTTCCAGCCTCGACGACCGCGTGACGCCGACTGCCCTGCCCCAGGAATAAATAGACATATTGCTCAACAAAGGGGATAAGAACTTGGTGGAATTTGCGTAATAGTCATTATCGGCTCGTAGTATTTGCAGGACACCAATTATAGTCAATTATGAACGTCAGCTCAATCCCCGGCTACATATGTACATCGCAACCTAAGTCAGAGTAAACTTGTTGCTAGTCCCATTAAAGGCGGTGATCGTCCCGCCAATGTCCTTTGAGTCACCATAGTACCTCACGCGGTACGTCCCCGGCTGGGCGTAGTCCTCCGTCTCCCAGCTGATGGTGACCTCCGAGTACCCCAGAAGGCCGTTGGTCCGCTCCCACGTGTAGACCAGGAACCAGTCGTAGTCGCTGCGCACCTGCGACCACGAGGTGCCGTCCGCGCCCAGCTGCTCGACCGCCGCGAAGGTGCCCTCGAGCCGCAGGTTGTTGCGCGGGTTGGCGCCGACGAAGGTGGTGTTGACGACCGCGCCTTTCGTGTACGAGGCGGCCGGCTGAGTGACCACATCGCCGTACTTCTTGCCGATCGGCGCCCCGTCGTACACGACGCCCGTGATGAAGTCGAAGGACTTGGCGCGGTTGTCTGGGGGCGAGGGGCCCGCGGCGGGCGAGCCGGTGGCTGTGGGCGCGAGGTAGTGCAGGTTGCTAAGCGTGAGGTTGATGTAGGCGTTCAGCTCGTTGGGCCCATAGAGCGTGCTGGCGCCCTCGTACCGCTGGATGGCGTACTCCTCCTCGGTGGTGACGTAGTGAGCGTACGTGTTGGCCGGGCCCCCGATCACGACGAGTGGCTCGGTGTTGCCCGAGTATGTCGCTGCGGCCTCGGCCTTGACGGCGTTGCGCCAGCGGCGGCCGGCCATGGTGGTTGCCTCGGAGGGCGAGACGATGATGTGGAGCTGGCCTGCGCGGAAGGACTGTACGTCGACGATGTTCGGGGACCAGGCGTAGGGCTCGGTCTGCTCGCCGACATCCAGAAGGACAGGTTTTGGCGCCTGACACTTTACTTGCTCGGGCCCGGGGGCCTTGAGCAGGGCGGCGACGGCACTCCACACGGGGTTGTTGGGCGCACCAGAGTCCCCCTGGGTGAAGTCAAAGGCGCCTGGCCAGTCCGTCGTTCCGGCCGCGAAGGAATAGCCAAGAGCGGCAGGACAGGTCTTGGCAGCAGTGCCGTTAGGGAGTTGGAAGTTGAACGTGCTCATGTCCTGGTAGAAATGGAATGACTTGACGGTGGTGCCGACAACAGGCGTAGATTTGGCATCAAAAGAATCGTAGAGATCCTTTGCACCCTGGAATTGACGTCGACCAATCTCGTAGCAGGAAGACACGCCGAGGTCGAGAGCCTCGAACCTGGGACCACGGCCATGGCACGACTGTGACTTGCCATCGGCGCAGGTGCTGTTCTCATAGCTACACATCTGGCCTGATCCATCATCGCAGAAGGCTCCTAGCACGTTCGGCGTGGTGTCTCCAACGTTGGCCTGGGAAAAGCCAGCGACAAACCCATCGGCCGCAGTACCACCGGACTGCACAGCCTGCTCGAGCAGATAGGCGGCCACGCCCTTGTTGTCTCCAGCCACATGGGTGTTGTTTCCATACATGGAGGTCCCATGGACGGGGTACCAGGTAAGTACGCCCATACTAAGGCCATCTGATGCGCGCTGGAAGCGGAGCATGGTCAGTGTCGTGTCTGTGGGGCTGTTGTAGAGGGCGCGTTCCGCAGCTGGGTTGTTGTTATAGGCAGAAGGGCTTCGGGACGCATTGCCGTCGGTAATGTTGACGGTACCGACATCCAGATAGCCAGTGGTGAGGCTTTCATGGGCTCTCTTGATCGAGAGGACAGCGCCATCAGCAATCGCATTCAGGGACTGGGCGTCAAAACCAACGCTAGTGATTTGAGGAAGCAGGTAGTTCCACCAAGCGCCCGGGCCATTGTGCGAGTGAGTCCCGGTCACGGCGATGTTGGTCTGGCCGTAGACAGAATACTCCCCGCCGAGAGCAGCGATGCGTTCTAGGATGGCATATCTCTGGGCCGTGTCACCGGCTGCCACGTCCAAGACGAGATAGACGAAGCGGTCATTGGGGTTGCTTGCGTCACCGACGATGAAGGCACGCGAATAGAGGCGCTGGCGGAGACCAGTACCGATCTGGGCCAGGTCCGCATATCCAGCAAACTCTACCTCGACGACAGGTCCAGTGATATCAGCCTTGCCCACTCCGATGCTGTGTAAGTCACAGAGTGGTCAGCCATTAGCCCGAAGAAGAGACATGGAAGGCATGTTGCTTACAGGTACTGGTCGCCTGCTGCCGAGGCTCTGACCTTGGAAGTGAGTAGTTTCTTGACCTCCTGTGCATCGTCAAGGTCGACATGGCCAAGCTCCTCGAAGTTGGCCGCAGGATACCTTGGCTTCTGATTACTGCTCAGCACGGAAATAGAGAGCAGGAGCAGGGCAAGGAACGAGAATATCGCGAAGATGCTGAAGACACCCCTCCGCTGCCCGTTGCGGTCCGTAAACAGGGGTTGGGCCATGATCTCTTGAGAAGCTGGGGCAGGAGAAGCCGTGGATGGTGTTCCAGAGCAACAAGTATGAGGTTGCCAGTTCGCCCAGTCCGATGGCGTTCACGTCGTACCCTGTGTGACCAAGGAGGCCAAGCTTTGATGTGACAGAGCTAGAAGTGAGCGTCCCTGGGGTGGGTCAGAGAAGGGGGTAGCTGCGAGACGGGATGGCCGGTTGTTCTTATGATCATCAAGAGAGTGGCAGGCGAGAATACCTCTGCCATGTACATGCTCTCTGGCTCTGTGGTCCCTGGTCACTCGTCCCCACCAGTGGCTTGTGCAGAGTACCTAAGGTATCTTGGTCGACCTGCCTTACAGGTGGGCCTGCGTGACGTTGAGATTGGAGAGAGTGGCCCTCACGCGGGTCGGTGTACGCAGTATCTATCTCTCTCGAAGGCTGCATCATGCTATGGGACCCGACGGGCTTGGAGACCAGAGGTCACTCCCCCCATGGCCCTCCCTCCCCGTGGCCCTCGGTGTCACCCTCTTTGTGATTCCGTCTCCGCACAGGGGCAAACAGGGCCCAGGAGGGATGGAATTCCCATGATCCGCGTTGGGGTAGCTGTGAATCGGGGGTGTTGCATTGGGGCTGGGTGGTGGTGGTGGTGGTGTTCTTGGGTCGATAAGAGGGCGGAAACGGTGCTTAGCTGAAGCTAGTTTAGATTTCACGAAGACGGCAGCCACCAATGAAACCACGGTGCCTGTCAGGAAAGAGAAGGTGGTGTCCGGGTCGAGCGCGAGCCACTGGCAGAAGCTCGTCGACGTCGTCGAAGCGCGGACGAGACCATGGTTATGCGATGGCAGTGCCGGGCATAGCAAGCGGGGGAGTCCCTGCGAGCCAGCGTCGACGGTGGCAGGTGACACCCTGTCTCTCACTTTGCTCGTCCGGCTTCCCCAGATTCTGTACCATCTACCGTAGTAGGCCGTCCATCACGGGTGCTTCTCTGGGCGAGCGATAACGAAACAATACCACTCGGCGGCACTGTACCTTGGCCATGACCATCCATATCGTCACCACGGCCTGGCAATATCACCTGTAAACAAATTAGCGAGCGACACACGGGCACGCCAAGGGGGCAAAAGGACACACAGGCGACAGGGCAGACGAACAGCACACACACACACACACACACACACACACACACACACGCACATGCACATGCAATAGTTCAGCCAATGCACAATGATGAAGCCTACTTTGGACATCGACAAGATCCACGGGCGTGGGGCCAAACAAGAAACAAGCTTGTCTCACTGACAGCCGGACGGGAGCCGCGGGCGCGTGAATGGAGGAGAAGGCCACCCTCCTGAACTGTCATGTTGCTGGTGTGGAGGGGTGGGGGGTTGAGAGGGGAGGAGCGGATGTGCCCCTGTGCATGCGTTCGGGCGTGTGCATGGTCCAGCTGACCTTGTCTCCGTCGATAGATTCGGCTCTTCATCCTCGGCCTGCATACGCGCCACGCGACTAGCTGCATACTATGCTGTAATAATACTCCCAGTGCCTGTTTAATTCACTGCCAGACCGCAGATATCCATCACCTCTATCTACGTATCGGCGCATGCTGATGATGGACTGCGCAGGCACAGCGCGGTCTCCGACTTCCGTATCGGGTTGCAGCAAATGGACGACGGTAACTGGATTGAGCCTTGTTGAGTGGGACAATCTCCCATGGGCAATGCCACCGGAAATTCCAGATTGCTTATCTGATACAGTCACAATGCAGATCGATATCTGTGTCTTGGTCAAAATGCCTACTAGGGTTATCTGGGTACAGTAACACTCACCGTCACCGCAACCTGACACGCCGTCTTTCCAACTGATGCGGACTTTTGAGCAGACTCTGACTTATTTCGAAATACGGGAACCCACCTTTGCCTTGCCCTCCTTACGGTATCCTCTTCGCGGCTTGAACGCCAGCGGCAAGAAACGGCAGAAGACGCCGCGGCCTGCTTTTCCCTCTTTTCCCCGTGGCCGCCTCTTCCGAGGTGGTGTGGTGAACCATGAGGCCCTAGAGCGAGACTGGCCTTGACGCGGCGGCAAGATACAACCGCATATCTATCTCAGGCCAAGTGGCCTAGTGACGGCAGGGTTGTGACGGACGGATAAGAAGGGCAGAGAGGGCAAACAAGCCACGGGCGATGCGCACCTCTATCTTCGTCGGCCTCCCGCGGGCCAGGCGTTGGCTGTCCTAATGCGCCCACCGCGCCCACCGCGCTCAGCCACCGTTCGGTCCCATCTCGTCTTTGTGGTTCATCTTCGAATACCTCAAGCAACCGGCGGTGGGCCTATCGTCAGTGTCTATTCAGCCTATGTGCCCTTCCCAAAGTGCTCCCCACCGAGGATGTGAAGTCACATCTCCGAGTGCCATAGGCCTCGTGAATGATGAGGTCTGGAGTCTGCTGCATCGACCTTGCTCGGTGGCGTCGGTGGCAGCACGCAGAAAGGACTGACAACGGTGCAAGCCAGGCTACACAGTAAGTGCGAGAAGCCTCGCTGCTTGCGGACCTTGAACTGAACATTGACTCACCGTCATGGGACCCCTAAAATGAGATCAGTTCATCTCGTGTCATGGGTGTGACGGTGGGTTCTCGTACTGGGAAACACACATGAGGCCATGCAGCCTCGCATGGTGACGACGACGACAAGGACCATCAGAGGCAAATCTCCTTCACGGCGAGGGACCGCGGGACCTGCTCTCGGATTTCAACATTCTCACCGCCAGTCGCCGAAGCCTCGGTCGAACAAGGGAAGCATGGAACATGTGGGCTCGACGCCCCTCAGAAATGATGGAGATCTTTGCTGCCAGCAGAGTTTAAATGGAAACTGCGTCGATCCTGCGGGTGCTCCCGAACAATAAGCTCAGGAGTGCGTTTCCCCTGAGGACTCTTCACTTCTGGTCCGCCCTTGCCCATCAGCCAAATTGAACTTGTTCACCTATCTGTTGACGAAGGCGAGGAATCTCGAAGCCCATTCGACCACCCTAACAGTTGAAGCTTCTCACTTTTTTGTCATGAACCGTCTCCATTTTAATTGAACCATGCGGACGAAAGTTCTCCGGTTGTGATGTGACACGACGGATGCAACTGCCGAGGACCAGGTAGTTAAATTAGACGTCCATCATGAGTCGGCAACAGCTCCACAGCAGGGCCCCGGCAGTGGGAGAGCACTCGGAAGGTGCGCCGGAATCGTTCGATGGGCGACTGCTCACAAACTTTGGGATTTTGTGTGGTGGATGAGATGTAGACTGCCCGCTGAGAACTCACTCCACTGATCTGACTTCATCGTCACCAGCACGCACCTCCTGCCACTCATTCCCCTAGTTGGTACCTGTCAGGAACGGGCCGGGCCACCTTTCTGTCACAATTTGACCATGGTGCTCTCCTTCCTCCCAGTCCAAGGGGCGCTCCTGGCCTACCAGTGCCTCGGCACGGGGCCCTTCCTCCTCACAATCCCAGGCGCCAACGGCGACGCCGCCATCTTCAACGAGGTGGCGCCCTACCTCGCCCAGGACTTCACCGTCTGCACCTACGACCGCCGCGGCTACAGCAACAGCACGCTAGCCGGCACCGCGCCGGCGGATGACCTGGCCATGCCTTACCGCCTGCAACGCGACGCCGACGATGCGGCGGCACTGCTCTCGCACGTGTCCGGCGGGGACTCGGGGCTTGTCTTCGGCACGAGCAGCGGCGCCGTCGTCGCCCTGGAGCTGCTGCAGCGGCACGCCGGCCTGGTCGACTTCCTCATCGCCCATGAGCCGCCGCTAGCTTATGTCCTTGGCGGCGCCTGGGCCGAGGAGACCTACTCCGTATTTGAGGGCATCTACCAGACGTTCCTGGCCGACGGCGTCGACGCTGCGACGTTGGGGTTCCTGGGCCCCGGGGCGGCCAACTCGACAGACGTCGAGACGCAGGCTGCGTACCATGCCTTGGTTGACCCTGCTAACAGGGGCAACGCGGAGCTGTTCTTCGGGCACGAGATTGCTGCGTATACTGCCGTCAATGAGAGCATACCGGAGCTGGTGGGCCTGGGGGACAAGTTTGTAATGGATATAGGTGAGGCGTGCAACATTCCCAGCTGCAATATCAGCGCCACCCTGGCTTCCGAGGTGGGTGTGGACCTGTATGTCACGCCTGGTGGACACTTGGGATATGTCTCGGAACCAGAGGGGTTTGCGAGAAAGATTTTGAGCATATTCGCTGCGCAGGGGAAAGCCTAAAGGATGGAATCTTGCTTCTTTAGAGCGGGAGCAGCTATGCAAAATCTACATGTCGAATAATAAAAGGCACATAAATGATAATAAATATATTCTTGCACAAATTATCGACTCCCAAGGCCCCTTCATCGCTTCCAAAAGTTCATACGACCGTCCCTTGTCTGCTTGTGAAAAGATTTTCCAATACCATGCGACATGGTCCAGTCAACCACCGTGTAACACCATGATTCCCGGTAGTGTTCCTTGTATAATATTCGACATCAAGCATACTCCGCCGACTCCCCGTCCGCACCCGCACCACTCCACGACGCTCCATACCTGCCTGTCTGTGCACTCGTTGAGGCCGACACTAATACAAGCGACGCCTCTGGTGGGCGCGGCTATCCCCATCATCGCTGCCGGTCTCATCGTCCCTGGGCCTCCCAGAGTTCCCCACCAGCCGGCCGATGATGCGGCAGCCAAAGTCCCGCTGCAGACGCGTGGCGAGCTCACAAGGCGGGATAATGGAGCCCCTGTAGCGGCGGTCGTAGCCGTTGAGCCACGTCTTGACGCCCTCGGGCCCCCACTTGGACACGGCGGTCATGTCGTAGACCAGGTCGTCGTAGGCCACCCACAGCGGCATCTGCAGGTCGGCCTCGACGCGGTTGCGGGGGACCTTCATGCCCTCCGGCAGCGGCATGTGGCTCCCGTTGTTGGCGCGCAGCGTGGCCAGGTCGACCTCCCTCAGGGGCACGGCCAGCTTCGCCGTGATGAGGTCGGGCCTCTCCGGCAGGAGCTTCAGGCTCTCTGGTGGCAGCATAAAATCGTGGTTTAGCACCGCGGTCATGTCCTTGCTCCTGAGCCCGCGGCTGTCGAGCTCCCTGATAAATTCCCTCTCGGGCTCACCGTTTCCGATCCTGCTGAGGTCGTAGACGTGCCCGTTCAGCACGACCTCGTTGTGTGTGAGCTGGTCCATTGCCTTCTCCGCGACCACGCGGCCGACCCGGAGGTAGTCGAAGTCCGCGAGGCACCGGTCGGCGTCGGCATGAAACCTCTCGAACTCCTGGGTCGAATCCCTGCCCGCCCACTGCCGCAGGATGGTCCTTCCGCCGGGGTGGAAGTCCATATAACCGGTCAGGTTGTAAACCTGCCCTCGGATGATCGTGTACATTGTCGTCTCCGGATATACGCGGCAGGCTACCTCTTGCAGGGTGAAGTGGAATTCATGTGCGGGGCCTGGTCCCTTGTCGGGTACCTGTGAAGCAATCACGGCGCATCGGTATGGCTGAAGGTCTATGTTGAGCTGGTCGTAGTCGATCGTTCCGTCCTCGACAATAGCCTTCCAGGGGTTGCCCCCAGGTACTTTTGTCATAAGGTTTCGCTGCTTGTCGTCCTCGAAGGGGAAATTCGATATGTCAAACACGTCATTGCCGACTGAAATCCAGAGGGGCTTCCCATGCCTTCCGTCTCTCTCTGCGATCTCGTGCCGCCTCATCGGCAGGATGAGCTTGCCCAGATGCTCAGCCTGCTCCTCGAGGTTTCTTTGGAGATGAGGTAGAGCCTTTAGGCCCAGGAGGGTTCTCTCGCAGTGATCATTCAGGGTGAACGTCACATTGTCGTCGGCCCACATCTCCTCGACGACATCCGTCGCGTCGTAGACATCGTAGCCGTGTGCTCCGTCGTCGGCGATGATCCACAGGTCGCCGCTCGAAAGATGGTCCCCGGCCTCGCCCACTGTGTAGTAAACTTCGTCACGGCCCTTCGCGGCCCCTCGTGCCTTGCGCGCGGCCCTTGCACGACGAGACCGTGCTAAGATTGGGCTCACCAATCCAGCCGGTGTACCTAAGCGGGATATGGTGGGATACGGTGAGCCTTGGGTTGAGGTCGAGCTCGAGCTCGAATCCGGTGTCTTCGGGCCAGGTCCACTGGCAGGACCTTGCTGAGGCGGCTGTGCGGCACCGGGAACATGTTGCTGCGGTTGGGCACTGGGATTATACGGGACGTACTGAGAAGAGGGTGAGTATCCGACATTTTGCTTTGCCTGCTCAGTCTGCCAAGGAGGCAGAACGAAACCGATCTGGTTAATCAGCCATTTGTCTTTGACCTGATACTGAGGCTCCTCCCGGTCAACATTGTCAAACATCGCCTTGAGCGCTTGATAGACGGGATCCGGAACCGGGATTAGCTTCTGACGATTTGGGATTTCGTCCTTCAGAATTGCCATGAGACTCGCCCGAGTGCCCATGAGATTTTTGGGGTCTTTGGGAGCGAACTCAATGTTGCGCGCCTCTAGGTAACTCTCATCGCAGTCATCCTCTACTCCTGCAAGCTTGATTTCGAATGGTCTTGCAGATCTGGCGGCAGCATCGGCAGCGGCCGCAGCGCTTGGTGAATGCTCATCCTCTGCGAAAAAGGGGATCCGCCTCCTGAATCTCTCCGGGCGTATGGGCATGATTACCATCATCAAGTAACCGACTGCTTGGTCCATCCAGTCCTCGTCTTGATCCAGCAGGAAGCCATTTGTGGTGAAGATGTCTCCCCATTTCGCCGTAGCGCCGAGATTTATGAAGCACTGTTGACCTACCCATTCGTCACCTTGTCTGTGAGCGACACGGAACCGCTGGGCGCGGTCCCTCAGCAACCGCTGGGAATACACGGTATTGCGCCACTGTACCTCCTTGTGATACGCCCAAGGGCGAAGAAGGTTCCATTGATTATGACGCGTCTGAGCCCTCTGAATGTATTCTTCCAGCTTAGGACGGAATTCCTCGATGGCATATTCGAGCTGGCATATTGCCGGATTCCCAGCGCCGTAGAGGTCCACCTCAGTTCTGAACAACCTGGGAAAGTAGAGAGCGGGTAGTCCGTACTTTATAACAGGGACCTGCCAAAACCAATCCGAGCCGTATGATTGCGCCACAAAGCCCGGAAGCGCATATGCGTACCATCTTTCGTCTTCATGGCTGGCCAAATCTATGCCCCTGCCGTAGGCTCGTGCCACGCCGTTATTGGGAACGTCACCCGACAACATGAAGAGCCCCCCTACTGCATCTCGACCGAGCGGGCGCTCGACCACGCTGCCATTGATCATGGCCTGTTCCCACGAGACCCCGATCTCACTTATCCAAGCTGAATCCTCCGGTCTGGTGCCAGGCGGTGCATAAAATGGCTCATCCATATGCATCTCGTCTTTCGGAACAAGCATGTTTTTTACTCTGTAGATTGCGTGCATCATCTCGTGGGCTATGGTTATCGCCAAGATGAAGGTGGCCTGCGTCTTCGAACTAACCGATTCGTTCGGATCCAGCAGCCGCCAAATGAAAACAGGGTTCAACATCAGAAGCGCAAAGTCGGCACCGTTGCTTGCTCCGCCGAGGTGGGGGTCTGCTAATGATGTAGTTATGCCAAAGGAACTGCCTAGGCTGTTTTCAGACATTGCAGGCGACATGAAAGTGATGACAATCTTTTCCGCATAATTTTCAAGTGTGTCGAGCAGTTCCTGTTGGCTTAGCAGTGGGGGTGTGTTATTCTTTGCTAAGACTGGCGGCATTTCCAAGCCCTCAGCCTGCAAGTTATTTGCTGCAAATGCCAATAATCAGTTGCAAAGACCAGGAAATGTGGTATATGGAGCTTATGAAGAATGAAGACTGAGAAGGGGAAGGTTTGCAGTATCTGCGTACGATATAAGTCTGTGATCTTTACTCCCAAGATTGCGTCCAGGCTACAATCGGCAACGTTAACAGGGTCGCGATAATAAACTTGTCTAGGGAGTCACTGCTGGGCAGTCCACGTACAAGGGGTGATAGATGGTGCACCGCAATAGCCTATCCGCGAGTTCGATTGCCGGCGACAGCTTCTCCCAAAACACAGGTTCATCCACGCTGAAAGTTGCATTTGCTGCGAGACGACTATCCAGTGTCCCCCGCCACCCATCGGCCAGGGGGCGGTCGAGATTATACCACCTCTTTTTGGCGAGAAGCGGCAGCCAATAGGTCTCATCTATGGCCATGTCCATCGGCTGAGTCTGCTGCAGAGCATCGAAAATCAGGGCTTGCCCTACCATCTTGGGTCAGAAATTCCACTATCAGGTCAGGAGAGAAACTACACACAAGTGCAGTACCCGCTCAGGACATATTGCTGGTACTTTTCATCGAGAAACATCCGATCCAGCTCGGGGTCACTAGGCAGCGGCAACCCGGCCCCCAGCCTCAGAAAGATCCTGGCCTCGGGGGACAGCGTGTCAGGATACTTCAAATCGATATCTGGGAACTTGGGGTGTAATCCTGATTTATTTTCTTCCTTCCAAGGATCTACACAACATGTTAACAAGATGTGTGGGATAAAAGTCAACTGGTGGACACGGGAACAGCAACAGGACAAGAAGTAGGCACATACACGACTGGCTCACCAAAAAGCGTTCGGCCCATGGTGATGTGGGGCGTGCCAGAGGTTCTGCCATGTTGTGGCTGAAGGGGTTTTCTCAATCCTGTGCAGGTAAACAATTGACATCTGTTGCATGCGATGTGCAACGGCAGTCGCCAACAGGAAAGTGGAAATGAAGAAAGAACGCGATACAGCTCTTGTGGAGGTGGCGGAGAAAACAATCAATCATGCTTCACAGTCTACGGTATCAGGTCTACAATGAGACCCATGAGCATCTGTAACAATACCCAATTCCACTCCCCGCCCAGTCATTCGGCTGTCATGCCCGACAAAGGCTGAGCCCGCTTCCGGAACTCGAGGAGCGTTCACGAAGCTGCCTTTTGTCCCGGGCTGCAGTTCCGTTATTTCGCCCCTTTGCTCCTTCTTCTCACAAGTTGAGACACAAAATTGAAGAAACCACCCGGGACTTATCATGCGATGCTAGAGATATGCCCTGCGAGTCACAATCGGGGACTTTCGAACCTCGAAAAGAAACGTGCAAGGGCGAAATGTTCGAGATGCCCACGGACCTGTGTCTCCTGCACTTTGTGTGATTGGTCAAGGAAGCAAATATGGTGGTCAAATATGAATTCAGGGACGGAGAGAGCAGACAGACTTTGAGCCGCCTGCATGACTACCCCGAAGGGCATTCAGTGAGCCCGGTGCTTTGCGTCCCCGTGATCGCTCATTCTACTGCAAGATCGTCACACTTCGTGCTCAACGTCTAATCCTGATCATAATTGAGAACTCGCCCCTCAGCAGTGCCAGTTCATGGGTGGCTCTGTGGTGGCTGGACCCGGCCTTTTATGGCCGATTCATTGTCAGGGGCCTGAATGGCTTTCGAAGTTTTTGCAATGCCGCAGCTTCGTCCCGAGGGGCCGCCAACCCTGGAGGCCTGCGCACACCACTTGTTGTCTTCTGCATGGTGGTGTTGTGGAAGCTGACAGCAGGACGCTTTGCGGGAATAGACGTTGGCTCAGGAATGTTCTCGCTGTTTCCCCCTGAATTACCGGATTCGGCCTCTTTGTCTGGTGTTGGTGGCCGAGGTGGAGAACTGGAAAATTGGGGGTAGTGCTTCCCGGATTTGGTCTCTTGCTTCTTGGGTAGTATGTGACCCGCTGCCTTCGAATTGCCTACCTTGTGACGAAGAAAACCAGGGTCTATCGATGGGCGTTTGATACCCCGCGGAGGAGTATTTGCGAATGTCTCACGCTCTTCATCTCGCTGTGCACGAGGCATCTTTGGATGCGGCAGGGCTGCGAAACAGGGTGCAATCACCTCGGCATCGTTCGAGGCTGAGTTTGAATCCTTCTTGACAAAGCTAAGAAGGTTGCCCTGACCGGCTGAGCGCACCGTCCTTCCTTGTTTTGAGGGAGGACCAGCTGTTACGTGGCCCAACATTCCGTCCGAGAGCCTGTCGGCCTGACGACCCGCTGGTACCATGGAAGCGAGCTGCGAAGCCATCGTGAAGGTGGATGCCTGGTTCATCGTGGTTGAGTATCCTCTTGCCCATTGCGGCTCCTTGTTGCCTTGATGGTTGCCGCTCTGGACGGCGAGTCGAGGACGCTTCCGTCCGAAGGATTCGGTTGAAAGCCCGTCCCACCTTGAGTCGGCGTCTGCGGATGCTTGTTCCTGGTTAGGGTCTTCAGGGAAAAGGTCGTCGTTGGGGCTAAAGCCTTCTGGAAGCTCGCCATAGATTTCTTCCTGCGTGGGGGTGTTCCGCCCCAGGATAGTACCGATCGCCTTCAACTTATGGCTTTCGAGGTCTGGCCCAATCTTGGCGAATGTCTTCGCGACTGGCTCGACGAAGGGCGAGAGCTCTACTTCGGACTGGCCACCGCCGTAGGATGAGCTAGACAAGGGACAACTGATATAAAGCAAAGCCTTTGCGCGAGTCATGGCGACATAGAGTAGCCGGCGCTCCTCATCGCTATCCTCAGAGCGCATATGTGGGATCGAACCATTGTAAGCCGCCGGAACAAAGACAATGGGCCATTCAAGCCCTTTCGCGGCATGTATGGTGGAGATAGTGACCATGGGAATGGCCTCTTGTTCTTGAGCTTTCTTCTGAGTGTCTGAGGCTAATGCCACGTTGGCCAGAAATCGGGCCAGGATATCGGAATCTTCTGACTTTTCTAGCCCCTCGACCTCGGGAAGCTCTTCCTCTTGATCCTTGTCGAGATCCTTGGTGAAATCGTACCCAAGAGCTCGAAATTCCTGCACGTTGGCCCACCTTTGTTCAAAATTCTCAGCGTCGCTGTAGGTCTCTTTGAGGTATCTTTCGAGGTTAATTCTCGCGAGAACCTCATCAATGATGTCGACCAGACCGTATGGCTTGTCGTCTTGTGGACTGCCCATCTTTTTCTGGATGTCCAGGATGAGACGAATTACTTCGCCACTTATCTTCTGTTCCGTTGGCTTTTTGATGCTTGTCTTGGCAAGTCGATCGCCGCGGCAGTGTTTGACCAGCAAAGCCCACAGACTCAGGGACGACTGCTCTGCTTCTTCGACCAGCGCCTTGATTGTGGGGTCCCCCACACCTCGCTTGGGGACATTGAGAATCCTCGCCAGAGCATCATTATTTTGCGGCAAGTGGATCACTCTCAAGTAGTCAAGAATGATCTTGATCTCTACCCTGTCGTAGAACTTGACGCCGCCGACCATCTTGTAAGCAACGCCAGCCTGGCCAAGGGCAGACTCGATGTTCCTGGAGAGAGATGCCGAGCGCAGGAGTATGGCAACATCGCCATGTCCGAGCATACCTCCAGACAACAGCTGCAGGCGGCGAATTTCCTTCACTATCCACTGTGCTTCGGCTGTTGAACTTTTCAGCCGCCGCAGCGTGGGTCGTGTTCCCTTGTCGTGAAAAGGCTTCAGAACCTTCTCATAGCGATTCGAGTCCTGCTGTATAACACTCAGAGCCGTGTCCAGAATGGCCTGCGATGAGCGATAGTTCTGCTCTAGGGATATCTGGTCTGTATTGGGGAAGTCTTCGAAGAG
Source organism: Diaporthe citrichinensis (assembly GCA_014872995.1). Taxonomy (NCBI): domain Eukaryota; kingdom Fungi; phylum Ascomycota; class Sordariomycetes; order Diaporthales; family Diaporthaceae; genus Diaporthe; species Diaporthe citrichinensis. Next base: position 125,413 of record JADAZR010000022.1, read on the forward strand.
ACGTTGGAGGTTCTTGATCTCTGCCGACCGCCATCCGTAGATGCTCTGGTCAGGGTCACCGACAATGGTGATCCTGTTGCGTTTCTGAGCGAGGAGCCTCATGAGCTCATACTGAATGCCATTCGTGTCCTGGTACTCGTCGATGAGTACGGCATCCACGTTGGACACACAAGCCGGGTGCGTCTGAAGAAGTTCAACGCAGCGGGTGAGGAGGTCGTCATAGTCAAGAAGGTTAGACCTTTCAAGATGGTGCTGGTACTCCCGGTAGCACAGCTCGAAGGACCTGGCCCCCTCCGCGGCCTCGCCGCTGCGTTTCCTCTGCAGAGGGGTGGGTTTCCACTCTTTGCCCTTGGCTTTTCTCTTGCTTATCCATGCACGTGCCTGGACAGGGTCTATGCTCAACTGCAGGCGTTTGCAGATGCGGTTTATGATGGCCCTTGAGTCTGCATCATCGGCAATGGCGAACTTTTGATCCAGGCCGATGTGCCTGCCGTATGCCGCCAGATAACGGCGAGCAATGCTGTGAAATGTTCCGAGGACCATCCTGTTCTCCCGCCCGTCCCCCAGGGCGTTTCCGATACGCTCTCGCATCTCGCGGGCAGCTTTGACGGTGAAGGTAGCAACAATGACATCCTGTGGCTCGTAACCCATCGCGTCAATGAGCCAGACGACACGCGAGGTCAGAGTATGTGTCTTTCCGCTGCCTGGACCAGCCATGATGGCAACGGTGGCCGCCTCTGAGCACACTGCCCTGCGTTGTGCATGGTTCAGTTTCAGGCGGCCGAGGATTGAGGAATCGTTTGGTGGTGCTGCAGCCGTCATGGCCGTGGCAGAAAACACAACCTCACGCGCGCCAGACTCCAACAAACGCGGTGGAAAGATTTGTTTAATGATGATGGATAACGAGAAAGGGAACGAGCATCCTTCGGTGACTAGAGGTGGACCACGATGTGTCAAATTCGCGTCGCGTCGAGTCGAACGTCACAGAGAGTGCACAACAGACTTGAGACGCGTCTCGGGAAGCAGCCGGTGATGGGAGAGGGTCCCTTCGGCCGCACGCCGCGCCCGCGCGGTCACCTGCCTCCTGCGGACTACCCAGAACAGCTCACCCACAGTCGACGAGCATCACGTAAGCATTGCGCACGGACCATGGCCCCCCTTGACCAGATTCACGATGTCAGCGCTAAACAAGCTCAGTCACATCACATTCGTCCCACGCAGGGAGCAGAGACGACAGTATCTTGTTTCCATGAGGAGGCCATTCTGATAGTCTGGTTCGCTTTTGGGAGCCACCAATCCAGTCGGCTATCACGCCTCCTCCCATCCACCAGCCCATCGATTGCAATGTGTCTTGCTGGGTGTTAAGCGTTGATCTCACACCATGAGGATGGGCCCACCTGAGCTGGGCGGGTACAATACTGTGTGCATTGATGCTGTGTCATCATGGGCGATGGGAATTGACTTCATGCCATATCTAGGGGTCCTCTGCAAATACGTCTCGATCCGAGGTGGAATGCTCCCATACCATCAGACGAGGATGCAGCCAGGGCAGCATGGCGAAGCATCCGTCAATGCCGGGACTCGAAGATGCGACTTAGGGGACAGTCTATTTTGGCCCGTCACCGCCAGCATCGCACAAGGGCACTCCCGCTCTACGTAGTACTTGGTATTGTATCTGATCGCCTGCAGATCGCCATCCAAATCCATCACCTCCCGCCCACCAGACCTCACACGGGCTGAGATGGGACAGGCGGGAAAGGCAGGGCAGGATGCAATATCAGAATGGGCGGGGAACACGGCGGCCACCCAATCACGCAGGGCGTCGTCGGTGCCATCGCATGTCGGGCGCTTAGAGACCCCTGGCCCCCTGCGCACCCACCGGCGCTCCAGCCAACCACATTACACGACAGGGCTCTGGCCTGCCCTCGGTGCTGCAAGCCCACCGCGACATCACGACGATGTGCGGCCTCGTTCGACGAGTCCCAGCCCAGAAGAGGCCTGCCATGCAGCTGCCGCCCTGCCCTGCCCTGCCCACCTGTGCTTTGTGTGCATTTGTGCCTGTGTGCCTGGGCCCGAGATGGGGGCGTCCACCACGCGCGAGCGGGCCCCATTGGCACATCTTGCAGAGAGAAAAGCCGGCATTGCGCTCTTGAGTGGCTGCATTGTCCCCACGCCCGCCCCGTCCCTCGCCTTTGCATCGCTCCGGTATCAACAGCCGCTATATACCCTTCTGCCTCTCCTCTGAACGGCTCTGGAGGCTGATCTTTCCTGCGTCCCCATGCCACATCTCTATCACAATGCGTTTCGGCCCATCATACCTTGACTAAGAACTAAACAATCCAAACCCCATCACGCCTTAGTTTCGGTGGAGAAGGTAGATGGCAACCGTCTGGTCTACTAGAAATAAGCCTTGGCCCCGGAACTCTCTCGTCTGACCCTCACAATGCCCCTTGGTCTTTGCAAACCTCCCACTTCTCCTATCACTCTTTCATTCACTTCAAGTTTCGTCACAGTTTTGGTAGCCGCTGCTGCTGCACCACACACACCTAGGCCGCACCTGGTGGAAAAGAGGGATAACAACAACCCCCTCGGCATCGACTGGAGCCCTGCCCCTCCGCCCGACGAAGGTCCCGCGGGAGCAAAATACGCCCTCCGAGATCCAGCATACCTACCAGCTCAGATCGGCGGAATCGTCGGCTCTTACGCTTTCTCTCTGGTGCTGGTCGCCATCATCCTACTGAGCTTATCCAAAAGGCGGCGAGAGCATCTCCGAGCAGCAGACGACTTCAGTACCTGGGAGGACTCAAGCGTTCCAGTCGAGGTTGCCGAACGCTTCTCTGCCTACAGGTCACAGGACGATTTCCAATTCCGAGGCCAGGATTGTCCCCCACAGCACAGCTTCCAGGACTTGCCAAAAATCCATACTCAGGATCACGTCCAGGGCCACGTCCGCAACTTCTCTCTCCCCTCGCCCACCTCGGCCAAATTCTCAACAGGAACACGGGAGCAAACCCCCTATATTCTCCCATCACCAGACGGCAGTCTTCGTGGACGACCAGGCTTGGATCCAAACGTCGACCAGTCCATCGTCGAACTAGACAGAGTCATGGCGCAGGCACAGCTAGAAGATATGTACAAGTATGTGATGGAGCAGGAGGCTGCCAAGGAAGCGGGAGTCGAGTTCAGAGGGCCCACGTTCCCTGGCGCAGGGCAGCAGCAGCAGCAGCAGCAGAATGCCTCATCACAGAGCATGCTTCAGAAGAAGGGGAGAAACAAACCCGCAAACCTTAACCTAAGCGCCGACGCCAAGTCGGAAAAGACGCAGTCCCGGACCTCCTCGATCCTGTCCGCCCTCAAGTCCCCGCTGGGGAAGAAGAAGGAGAAGGTGCAGGCCATCAGCATTTCCTCGCCGATCATGACACCCATGACAGGCACATTCCCTCCCCAGTACGTTGGCGAGGAGATGAACGCCATCCCGCCACGGCACTACGCACCGGCTGCGCCGCCACCAGTCCCCACGGGCAACGGCACGTTCAGCCAGCGACGGAACGTCCAGATGGCTCCTCTTACGCCGCCAGACGACATCTCGCCAGAGAGCACGCAGAGCATTGACGAGCGGCTCCGCGCCATGGCCGGAAAGGGCAAGGACAGGAACGTCCCGGATGAACCCGACGAGGACGAGGAAGAGGAGGAGCGACAGAGGCAAGACCACTACTACCACTCACGCCAGCAGTCGTCCGCGACGATGGAGGCGGACCCCATCTCCGCCACGTCGGAGACATCCACGACGCCGCTGGTCAGGCGGGGCGAGCGGGTCCGCGACAGCCAGGCATCGGGGCTCCCCTCGAGCCCCAAGCCGGGTGTCAACCGCTTCCCGAGCCTGAACTCGCTGCCGTCGTCCCCGAAGCCGGGCGCGACCTTCTCGCGGCCCAACGCCCCCTCGGCGGTGCGCACGGGCGGCGCGCTGCCGCTGCGTGCCTACGAGCCGCCGCTGATGTCGCCCAACACCTACGACCGCACCGTCAAGCAGACCGTGTTCGAGAGGGCCGGCCCGCTGTCGCCCGGGATGGGCACCGCGCGCACGCCCCACACCGGCGCGCCGGTCCCGTACTCGCCGTACCAGCCCTTCTCGCCCGTGGTGCCCATCACGCCCAGCCTCGTCACCAAGGCCGACAGGAAGAGGATGAGGAGGATGGAGCCCAAGACGCCAACGATGGAGATGGTCCAGAGCAGCGAGGATATCTGGTGAGCAGCTGGCTCGGGCCAATTGGCCATGAGATAGACAGAATTTCGAGCCAGGTTGGCAGGCATGGTTTTAGCTAGTCATGCCGCAGATCCTTTGTCAAAGTTTGGGTACACAAACTCTTTGGATATTACTTGTGGACAGTTGGAAACTTAGGAGGCCTAGCTCTGGGAGGAGTACGCAGTACGGGTACGGGCATCGGTGAAAAGGCCGAGCCCACCCAAGCCGTTCCGGCGGTGACTTCTTGGTTGGATGGTCCTTGGCAGATCACGGACAGGAACCTTTTTGTTTTTTTATTTTAATGTTCAGTAGAGTCGCATATGTTATCCTGGGCGCTGGGCTCGTTTGGAATATAATACCTTCATGACCATAATATCTCTACAGGCCTGCATTTTGGACAACGACACATCAGCACCAAGCAAGAGAGCGTCACCGACCCGGTTCGCGGGGTGATTTAAATGTGACAGGATGGCTTGGATGTTCACAAAATGCTTGGCCGGGTGAAGCTGGCGCTGATGTTTGTGTCGTACATCTGAAACACCAGGCAAGCGAAGGCAAAACCGCCGCCAAGTGGGTGTGCGAGGCTGCTGACTGCCTGACAGCTGGGGCCACCACGCGAAGCTCGAGCTCGCTCTACACTGTGTCTCTTGCCCAGGTTGGTGCAGCAAGCCACCACACACACTCTATGAAAATGCTACCGGAAAGCAGTGCGGTTCCTCCCGCGATTCGTTGGACTCGGACGGACCGGGCGACCACGTAGTCTAGTGTGTCGGAACCACGCCGTTGTATAGGAATGGCTCGAGGTTTTCCTTCTAGAAGAAGTGTGTGCTGCAGTCAGTCACACCATTCTGGTGTTTGATTGCTTGGTCCGAGGAAGGGAAGAGTTCTAGCTCCACGTCCTGTCCGTGAAGAACGACTGCCGGGAGGCAAATACGCGGGCGACTGACACATGCAGTTGCATGATCGCGGAGGGGGCGCACGACCAAACCTTATCGTGATGCGGAATGACGACAGTCAGGACCTCTGGCAACGGTTTAAGGCTGAGTCCTTGCTACATACCACACTCATGTTTTCTAAATTTTCGAGAAGAATCCAGGGTCGTCCGCAGATCATCGTCCGTTCTTATTTGGGAGGTCTGTAACATGTGAAGTTTTCGTAATGTTGACGATAAACCACTGGTCTCGTGAGCGGTAGCTGCTAAGGATACGTGAGGAGGGAAGTTTTTGTTAGCCAGCTCCTCCACACACATGTGCGGCCGTTCGTGATGTGCGTGCTGCAAAGCTCGTAAGGATCCGAGGTGTCTGAATGTGACAGAATCAACCTACCCGTAGTACGAAGACCGCCAGCGGACGCCAGCGGAATACTACGGTGCACAAGGGCCCGAGTTTGGGGGTTAGGTTTTCTTGGTTCCTTTCCAGACCTGACGGGTGCCTGATGACCCTGAGGATCCTTGTGAGGTTTGGCTGGCGAGGAGCTCGGGAGCTGAAAGCTGAAGCCATGTGCGGAGAAGACACGGCCAATGGTCCTGATAGTCAGTACGCCTCTCGTCCGATTCTGGACAGTCGTCCCAGACACTGTCTCGGCCGGACAGACGATGGCTTCGAGAGGGTCCGAGACCGAGAGGGCGCAGTGTCCCATGTGGAGATTTGTCCCTGTTCTAGAATGCGGTTGCCGTAGCCACGTCTGGCCACAAGTGAGCAAGTAGCCCGTGACTATGGGCAGTCCGAGGGTGCGATGGCTGCGACGGTGTTCGGTGGGCGATGCAGACAGAACTTGACGAGGCTCAGAATCGGGTCGTCTGATAAGCTCGAGGTCCAAGATTGGGGGGATGAGCAGCCACTGTCCCGTCCCCACTGAGTCAATCCTGGAAGCTTGAGCTTGGTGGAAGGAAACAGGCGGTCGAGTCGGGTGAGGTCGAGGCCGGCCAACTCCAGCCAGATCCAATACAGTCCAGTCCAACTCAGCCAAGTCCAGTCAGTCAGTCAATTGAAGTCGAGTCGAGAGCCGGGAGTCGAGTCGATAGTCGGTGTCTCGCTCGCTTGCGTATGGCCACGGCGACAGCGCCGGCGCTGGTGAAGGTTGATGGCGATGGTGGCAGTGTGAAGAGGGGCGGTCGGCCACTGTTCCTACTGTCTTCCCACTGCAGGACGGCCGCTCGACCCCACCTGCCATTGACAGTTGAGGGGACTGGCCACTCTGGCCGCAGTATGGCTGGTCTGGCTCAGCCTGGCTGTGGCTGGCCGGCCGTGATTGGCAACTGCGGGTCCGCTCGTGCCTGAGCCGGGCGTCCCATAGGCTGGGCACCTCCATCGATCGCCCCTGCCAACGAAGCAAGGAACCTTGGATCCCGCTCTGCTCAGTCCTGTTGGCCCAGGCTGGGCAGGAGCCAGGAGGGGCCCCCTACTAGCAGCACAGTACGGTACCTAGGTACGTACGCGGGCTGGGCAGGTAGGCCAGGGACGTCTTGTGCTGGGTTCCCAGGCAGAGTGGCAGAATTGGCAGGGTGTGCTGTGCGGTAGGATGGATACTACCGGCGCCCCCCGGCCGGCCTCTTGTGTTCCATGCCATTATACAAGAAAATCGACTGATGCGCTGCTCTGAAACTTGCGCCGCTCCCTATCGTTCTGCTTCCCGACCTTAACATCTTACGATCCCTCTCTCCATCCCTCACCACCACTAATCCCATTTTTCCCCCGGCCCATCCATTCTCGCCAGGCCTACTCGTGCTACAGCGTCCGTCTTGCGGCCCAGACAAACCCAGACACCTTACGACATCCCACGATACGGAACCCACCGTCCCGTGCCGTTGACGTGCCATCCCAATTCCACTCCGTTGAGCCCCCGAGCTGCCACCGACCGTATCAGGAACGGCCAGGCCAGAGGTCACCGGTTTGAGGCCAGCTCACGCACCATCCCGCCCCGTCGAGTCGAGTCGAGTCCAGTCGATCCGGGTGACATAAGCCGACCTTGCGCTTGACGCTCGACGCCTGCCTCTGATGCTCGTGGGGCACGTCTTGAGACGTCCTTAGACCTGCTGAGCAACGAGCACTGAGCACCAAAGTGCTGGGCACCAGCATCACCGAGGTCCCTTGGGCCGAAGCAAGCGTGCAGGGCGCACCCCGTACCCGTAACCAAGATAGTCAATTGGGTTGAGTCGAGCTCAATCCCCCAATCAATCAATCAGTCCAGCAGCACCCAAAGAGGACGGGCTTCGCAGCGAAGCAGCCGCGCACAGCCAGCCATTCACGCTGTGCCGTCACCTATTGAATGGGACTGGGTCGTGATTGAAGCAAATTGCACCCAGGTAGTCCACCACAGCACATCGTGTCTTCGTGGGAGCGACAGTCAGTGATCAATCAATCATCTGGCCAGCCAAGGGGGACAGAAAAAGGCTCTGCCCTGGTGCCCCCCTCTTGCGCGAACGGACGCTCTCCTGCGACGCTGCGGCATCGAAGCGAGGCGCCGAGCCACTCATTCCCATCTCCCGCGCGGCCCCTCCACCCGGCCCATCTTACCCATCGCTGCTCTCCCCATCTCTCATTTGGGCCTTGCCTGTCTTGTCACGCGTTCATGTCGAACCACCTCTGCATAGCTGGAACGGTCTAAGCATTGCCATCCGTTCGGTCTGGTTCGCCCGTCGGTCCTGACGCCCTCCGTTTTGCCCAAAATGGCAGATCAACACCAAGATCCCCAGCAAGTCTGGAATGCTGGCCTCGACAACTTCGACTACCGGTCCAGCAATCCCCACCCGGCCTCCTCAGCCCCAACCTCTGCTGCACCCGCGCCCGCGCCTGCATCCGCATCCGCGCCAGCTTCAGCATCCCGAACTGGTCCACGATCAGCATCAGGATCGCCCTCACAATACTCTCTCACCAGCAACGCCGCCGCCGTCGGTCCCAGCCCCGATCCCGTCACCACCTCAGCCCCCGATCCGGGCTTCTCCGACTTCGCTGCCTCAGCCGCTTGGACCGACTCCAGCCAGTTCACCCCTCCACTCGGTCCCAGCGACGGCGAGCCCTTCGAGGGCCTGAATCTGTTCCCGGACAACTGGAACGTTCCGACTGCCACCTTTCCAAACCAATCCCTCCAGTACCGACCCAGAACAGACGGCCTCCCGAACTTCAGTAATCCACCGGCCCTGCAGCTTCAGAACGGCGAGCTCTTCACCGCCTTCATGAATAGCGCTGCCGCCAACTCTGGCGACTCGTCGTCTCCTCAGGGCCCCGTCGTGGCCGGCATTTCTACCCTGACACCAGCTCAGGAGGAACAGCTTAGGAACATCGCCATGCCACCCCACCTGCAGTACCAGTCCCCAAAGAGTGAGCCCAGCCAACTAAGCCCCCAATCGAGCAACGGCGACGGCCACAAGGCGGGCTCTCCCGACCCGTCAAAGCCAGGCAGCCGCAAGCGCAAGTCTTCGGCCGACTTTGACGACCTGGAAGACGATGATGACGACGAGAGCCAGCAACCGGTCAAAAAGACCGCACACAATATGATTGAGAAGCGGTATAGGACTAATTTGAACGACAAGATTGCGGCACTGCGCGACAGCGTACCAAGCTTGCGAGTGCTGTCTAAAAGCGCGAGAGGAGAAGACACCACCGAGGACAGAGAGGAGTTACACGGCCTGACACCAGCACACAAGCTGAACAAAGCTACGGTGAGACTGTGACAGCGGCATCGGGTAGCCAAACACGGGCTAACAGACAACTCCCAGGTGTTGAGCAAGGCGACAGAATACATTCGTCATCTCGAGAAGAGAAATAATCGCCTCAACGACGAGAACAGTGCCATGCAGCAAAGAATTTCAGCCTTTGAAAAGCTGTTCATGGCAAGCGCTATGAACGGCACAATGAGCCCGGTCCAGAACCAGAACTCACCCATGCAGTTTGGCCAGGACGCTTCTCAGTTCATGAACACGCCGGTAGGAACCCCGAGAGGCCTAGATCCGCAAGGAATGATCCCGGTGCCCGACGACATGAAGCGCATCATCAGTCAGCAGCTAGCATCTGGGCGACCATACCCCGTCCCGCAGCAACAGTTCCAGCAGAACCCTGCCATCATGCGACAGCAACAGATCCAGCAGCAACAACAAATGCAGGCCAACCGTTGGCAGGGCGCAAGCCCTTACATTGGAAAATTCATGGTCGGCTCGCTCGCAGGATTGATGATTCTCGAGGCCGCCCGCGAGAACGAGCAGAGCAACGAGTCACCAGAGGGCCGCGGGCTCTTCGCCATTCCCCTGCAGCTCCTGGGTCCACTGGTGGGAAGCTCGCAAGTCAGCATCGCCGGATACTCATTCTCCATGTACCAAACAATATCCATCATCAAATCTCTGCTACTGCTTGGCGCCCTGCTCTGGGTCTTCGTTCCTTCTCTGTTCGCGCCCAGGCCCCCAAAGACGGACAAGACCGCCCAGATCAACAATGCGAATCTCAAGAAGGTGCCATCATTGGCCTCACCCATTCATGTCCGGAGGCAGGCCTGGCTTACGGCCGTCCAGACCGTCTGGGTGCCTCGGCACAACTTCTTCCTCGAGGCCGCTGCTCTAATCTTGAAGACGATGAAGCTCAGTCTAAGAAATATGATGGGCATACAGGGCTACCAGATGCTGACCGGGCTGACCGAGGAACAAGAGACAGCCAGAGTCAAGGCTTGGACAATTGCGTTGGACGCTCAACTGGCCGGAGGAGATGTCGAGATCAACAAGAGCCGCCTGACTCTGACACTGCTTGCAGCCAAAACCCTGCCAGATACGCCTTTGCGACTCATGCTAAATGCTCTTCACATGCGCGTCTTGCTTTGGCAGCTGGGCAAGCAGGGCCTCCACAATGTCCTGGCTGCCAAGCTGGCTAGGTCCAGGTGGAATGAGGCGAGACAGCTGTACAGGCTGAACAACTCGCTTCGCCGGAACGAACCCGCTTCGTCAGATGACGAGCTTCCAGAGCATCTGGCTGTACTTCTCGAGCAAGACTGCGACGATGTTCTCAACGACGACATTGTACAGCGCGCGAACAACCTCGCGTGGAACCGCCCAACGATGCATAACATCGATTCCGATGTTGACGGTATGAACGCCGTTGTGGAGGACCCAGCTGTCCGGTCCCCCATGGATGCTGTCGCAGCCTGGTGGTCGAGCCTCATGCTGCAGCGAGTCCTGTCAGCCAGTCTCGTAGAGGTCGAGGACAAGGCTGCACAGGGCTCGGTCACGGGTGATGATCTCAACCTGGCTGTCAAGGTGGCACCCATCGGCTCAAATGCCCAGGTGCGCGCGCTTGTCGCCAAAGCCGTGCTTGTCGAGGAGAAGCGAGGCGCGCACATTGCCACTACCCTGAAGGCCATGGGCCCAAGCCTGAACCCGGACAAGCACCCCCGCTACAGCCAAGGAGTCCCACCCCTGATCGACTCTCCCATGTCATTCATCGTCCCGGATCCCGACGTCCAGATGGCCTTGCGCTGCAGCATGGCCATTGCACACCTCGAGCGCTACGAGACTCCGCCTCATAGCGCTCTGTCGATCATCGATGGAATTCTCCCTGGATCGACGGAGGGCCTCTCGCTTCTGGGCTGCACGGCTGCTTTCCACCTGTTGCAGCGTCTACACAAACATGCGGTGGCTGCCGAGGCATGCGCCACATCTCTCGAACGCATGGCGGGAACACTGAGGATATGGATCGGCAGTGAGGAAGGCGACAGACCAGGGCTGGACCGTGAACTCCGGCAGAAGCTGGTGGAGAGGTGTCTCGACGTGACCAAGAGCGTTGTCGGCATGGCTGAAGATCAAGGCTATGCGACGATGAGCGAGTGCGACAGCGACGACAGCATGTGCGATTCCGTTGGACTGTGACACTCAGCTTTACATAACTGATAACCAGGTTTCCTTTGTCCAGGTTGCGATGCGTACACGCGTGATGGGAATTCATTGTACATATACTGCATTTAAGAGCGGGATATCAATCCCCGGGACGCATTGACTAAACGGCTCATGTTGGGAGGCAAAACTGTATTGCGAGCTTGGGTCTGCTCTCTAGTGCCGGCCAAGGCCAGGCAGGTGAACGGGGGCTTGCTACTTGGGAGGCTTTATCTGTGTTTCTGGTTTCGACAACAACGTGCGTACGGTGTTTGAAAGCGGGGGCAAAGGCCCAGACACGAGTGCTTGGTGTGCAAAAACTTCATTCGTCTTACATTATATGGATTATAGCTGCTACATAATTTCATACTCTCTTCTTCCCATCATGTTCTGATCTTGTTCAGCTGGAGTCCCAGGGACATGTGATACATCAGAATTAGTACGAGAGCACGCCGGTACGTATCGAAATGTTCTCAAGAACGATCATGCCATGTGCTTAGGATTGTACAGGTTATTTGCATTCTTCTGCCAATGTGTAGACATATGCACACTATTAAAGATTGACAAGATTTTGCGCCTCCAGCATTCTTCCGTAATACCTGGTCAAACCAGCTATGTATATGCTGGTGACTTGGGCTTCAAGCTTGCGTCCAGCAACCACACCGCATCGTCCGGGTAACAAAATAGTGACAAAGTGACAGGTTTCCGCAAAAAGGTAAGTCATGCACACAGACCAAGAGCAAGGCCCCTCTCCACAGTAGGCTCGTGTTATTTAATCATCAGCCTCCGGAGTGATCTCAAAGTCGTCCTCGGGGAAGCCGTTCGTATCACGCGCCTTCTTGTCCTTGAACCTCAGCGGCGCCGGGACGCCGATGTCGAAGTCATCCTGTCCCATGCAAAGGAGAGCGGGTCAGCACAATCAATTGCCACATGGGAATACATTGTACACAACAAAAGAGTTCCAGGGGGTGGCGGATGATAGGGTGAATGAATGAATGAATGGACGGATGGATGGATGGATATCCGGATGGATAGATGGATAGGATCCAAAGTCTTTCTCCTCCTGGAGAACTCACCTCAGGCCAGTCGACGGACCGGGTCCCCGCCACGGCCTGGCGCTTCGTGTTGTCGTCGGGCTCAGCCTGGATCTCGAATTCGTCCTCGACGAAGTCCTCACGCGCCATCAGGTCGGGCTTGCTCGCGGGCTGCAGGGCTGAGGGAAGGGCAGAGGCGGCTGCCACCAGGGCAGCGAGGGCCAGAGTGAAACGCATTTTTGGTGGATGGATGGCTTCTTCTGTAACGTCGTGAGGTGAGACTGGCGCCTTCAAGGCGGATGAGGGGAGAAAAGAGTCGATCAATGAGTGTTTGAAGTGAAGACGAAGATATTAGGAAATAACTTTTAATGATGCCACTCACACTCTGACCTCCGGAAGGGCTGGAGTGGTCTCTCTATATACCCGTCTGGCCACTCTCTGAGAGGCCATCGACAGTCGTCTCGAAAGATCATTGTCGCCGCCGCCAGCAAGGTGTATGACTTAGACACGAAGCTTGATTGTCAAGAGTCAAGGTTAGGCGGGCGGTCGCGACAAAACCTTCCTCGAATGTGGTTCAGGAGGCGGAGTCTTGGCCAATGGCCACTGTCATCTCAACTTGAACTCCGTCACGGGCTCGGCCTCGGAGTTGAGATGACTTTGGCGGACAAGATAAGTCGCCAGTGCACACCCGAACGCTCACCCAGGGACAGGCGGTTGAGTTTCATCGTGTATCCTAGCACAAACTGTCGAGATCTACTGCACGGTGTGCTTGCCGGGGCGATCAGCGGCCTCATTCTTTGTGGGGTGGGAGAAGTTCTCGTCGACGTGGGGAATAGATTTTGCTCGTGCCAAACCTTGCCCGACCTCGAAACAAATCCAGAAACCTGTTTATCTCCGGCAACGCTTTCTAATACAGACCGCTATGTTTTATCTGCACTTGCACACAGGCCAACAGCTTTTTTCAGGATTTGAGATGCCTTTGACGGAGGCGCAAAGGGACGGAGTTCCGAGTAACAATAGATGATAACCATGATATGAAGACAACGCACACTGGGATAAACTCGCAATTCTGACACCAGTGGGCGGCCTTCAGGACGTGTTTCTGTGTCTATTTGGCATTCACCTCTCAGGGCGCAAGACCCGTCGCGGAGAGTTGGAAATGGAGAAGTTGTGCTCGAGATTGTGATGTTTGCACTTCGGGCTGTGAGAAGCACTTGAACGGCATGATGCTAGTAGACCTGATTATTTCATAGTATAATCAGGTACTGTTGGTTTAGTTTGACCGGTAAAGTACAGAGAAATGAAAATCCAGAGGAGATCGTTTTCTTTCGATGTTTCTATTCTCTTTATGTGCTTGAAAATGGCATGTATATACACCGTGAGTATTACCAATCCAGCCCAGCGCCCCCACAGCCACCAGACATCAGCTCGACCGGCCTCTTCATAGGCAGCTCGACATGGGGCTTGACGCCGGGCTTCTTGGCCCTGGTGCCCACAAAGTGTATCTTCTTGTCCAGCTCCGCGAACTGGCCCTCGCCCTCGCCCTTCTTGACCCTCCACTTGGCCGTGCCGAGCGCGGCGTCGAGCTCCTCCACCGGCGGCAGCTTGAGGTAGACGAGCCCGTCGTCCCGCTCCTCGACCCCGAACGTCGCGATGGACAGCTCGCTGTCGTTCTTGCACGCGCCGCCGGCGAGGTCGAAGTTGCGCTTGTGGTTGGGGCACGAGACCCACGGGGCGGCCGCCCCTTCGGCCTTCTCGTCGCCGATGAGGCCGTCCGAGAGCACGAAGGAGCGCTTGTGCGGGCACATCTGCTGCGTGGCGTAGTACTTGCCGCGGATGCGCCACACGGCCAGCTGCGTGTCCCCGCGCTTGATGGTGGCCGAGATGCCGTTGGGCAGGCTGTCGGCGCCGTCAAAGTGCGACGCGCCGATGACGGGCTGCCACGTTGTCGACGACCACTTCTCCTTGAGGCCCTTGAAGTCGTCCCTGGCCGGCTCCTTGGCCCAGAACACGGGCCGCGGCTGGTCCCGGTCGTGCTCGATCTCCATGTTCTCGATGTTCTCCTCCGTGTTGTTGAACTGCTTGAACTTGGCTGCTATCGCCGGGTTCTTGATGGCCTCTGCCCACTCGTCAAAGAACGAGTCTACCAGCTCGGCCATCTGTGCCTCGAGGGACTCGTTGATGCCTAGCTTGTCGTCCAGGACCACCTCGCGGAGGTACTTGATCCCGCCGGGCAGGCCCTCGAGCCACCTGGCTGTGCGCTGTAATCTGTCTGCTGTGCGGATGTAGAGCATGAGGTATCGATCTAATATGGGGATGACTTCTGATGGCGGGACGTCCTTGGCGAGGAGTTCAGAATGCCTGGGTTTTGCGCCGCCGTTGCCTCCAACGAAGATGTTGAAGCCTTTCTCTGTGGCGATGAGTCCGAAACTATGCCATGGGTTAGTCTCAAGTGTAGCAATATTGTCCAGAGAAGAAACACTCACTCCTTGTTCTGCGCCTCTGCACATTCACGCACACAACCACTTACACCTCCCTTGATCTTGTGCGGAGCCCGAATACTCTTGTAACGCTCCTCAAGCCGCACGGCCATACCGACACTGTCGCCTATACCAAATCGGCACCACGTCGTGCCAACACAGCTCTTTACCGTCCGCAGGGACTTGGCATATGCGTGGCCACTTTCCATGCCAGCATCGACAAGCGTCTTCCAGATGTCGAGTAAGTCCTGCTTCTTCGCGCCAAACATATCTATCCGTTGGCCACCCGTGATCTTGGTGTACAGGCCGTACTTCTTTGCCACCTCGCCCATAACGATCATCTTGTCCGGCGTGATCTCGCCGGCCGACACCCTAGGGACGACACTGAACGTGCCGTTGCGCTGGATGTTGCCCAAGAACCGGTCGTTCGTCTCCTGCAGGCCGTGGTGAGGCTTGTCCATGACGTGCTTGTTCCACAGGCTGGCGAAGATGCTCGCCATCGTGGGCTTGCACACCTCGCACCCGACGCTGTCGGCGTCGATGCCGGAGTCCTTCATGACTTGCGGGAACGTCTTGAGGCGCTTGACCATGATGATGTTGTACAGGTCGGCGCGGCTGTAGTTGAAGTGCGGGCACACGTTGTTCTTTACCTCGTTGCCCATGCTCACCATCGTCTTGTTGAAGATGGACTGCACCAGCGGCATGCAGCCCCCGCAGCCTGTGCCGGCCTTGGTGCACGACTTGACCTCCCCGATTGACTTGCAGGTTCCGTCTTTTACCACGTTGACGAGGTCTCCCTTGGTCACGTTGTGACAGGAGCAGATCTGCGTGTCGTCGGCCAGATCGTCTGCGCCGTCGTCGTCACCTTGTTTGGCCCCGAGGATAAGCTCTGAGGGCGGCATCTCGAGCTCTTTCTGGTTCTTGACCATTGGCAGGAGCTTGATGTAGTCTTTGGTGTCGCCGATCATCATGCCTCCGAGGAGGTATTTTCCGTCCATGGTGAAGATGTACTTCTTGTATACATTCTGGAAAGGGTCCTTATACGTCAGGGACTTCACTTCTGGTGACGGAATACCATTTGTGAGGAGCTTGACATCTTCTGTCTTCCCGTTCGTATCGCCGTTTGTCTCCTGCTGCTTCTTCTTCCTTGCGGCCACCTTGGGAGGCAGGGACTGGGGCCCGTCTCTGTCTGCGAAAAAGTCACCAAAGCTGGCGACTTCCACGCCCAGCAGTTTCAGCTTCGTACTCAGGTCGGGCCTCTTGAATGCCCTCGGCGTGTGTTGTTTTGCCTGCGTCAGGTTGAAGCTCAGCACGTCGGCCATCTCCACGCCGGGCGCGATCAGCCCGAAAGCCTGGCCCTGCCATGAGGCGCATTCCCCGATGGCGTAGATGTCCTCCTCGCTAGTCCTCAGGTCGTTATCCACGATGATGCCGCCCCCGCGGTCCGCGCACTTTATCCCTGCCTTGCGGGCCAGCTCGTCCCGCGGCCGCACACCGATGGCGAAGCAGACGATGCTGCACGCCATGAGCACATCGTCCTCGAACCGCACCCCCGTGACGAAGTTGTCGTCGTCGACCTCGATCTTGTCCACGCGCTTGCTCAGCATCACATCTACGCCGAGATTGCGGACTTGTTCGACGACCATACTACCGGCCTGCTCGTCGAGTTGGCGGGACAAGACCCAGCGGCTGCGCTCGATAACCTTGACCTGCTTCAGGGTGTTCAAATCCATCATGGCCTTGGCGGCCTCGAGGCCCAGCAGTCCGCCACCGATAACAGCACCATACGTTCCCTCTTTTGTTGAAGAGAAAGAAATGAGTTTCTCCAGGTCATCAATGGTTCGGTAGACGAACACGCCGTTCGCATCGTGTCCAGGTATAAAACGGGGCAACAGGGCGTTCGAACCAGTCGCTAACACCAGTGTATCGTAGGCGACTTCGGAGCCATCAGCGCAGGTGACAGTCTTCCGGTCCTTGTTGATGTCTGTGACAGTCTTGTTGAGATGCCACCCCAACGCATTGTCTGGGCCGACATGGCCCTCGTACCAGGACAGGGGGTTCAAGTAGAGCTGCTCAACCTTGCGGTGCTCGAAGAAGGAGGTCAGACCGACGCGGTTGTAGGCGAGGTGCTTTTCCTCGCCGATGACAGTTATGTCATATTCTCGGGCGCGAGCGTCGAGTTTGAGGAGCTTTTCTCTTGGTGGTTGTCAGAGGTGGGCTTCGTCCTTGGAGGCATGTGCTGCTGTGAGACTTACATGAAAGCAATCCCGACCATACCCAGGCCCACAACCACAATCTTTTTCCTGGAACCAGCTGCCATGGTTCTGAATTCTGGGTGAAAAGTTGCGCAACAGGTGTGTTGGAGCTCTCATCCGAATGTGCGAGCTCTCGAATGCCAGCGCGCTGCAGGTTGTTTGTATCAGTTATGACCTAAGAAAGGGCAGCAAAGCAAGTCTTGTGTGACCATGTCACGATAACCAAAAGAACACTTTGCAAGTGTGGGAGAAGAATGGGAGGATGCAGCGATGTTTTAGACGTGGCGGGCATGAATTGGCTGTGGTCTATTCTACGTATCAGCCTGACAAGCAGCAAGAAACAGCATCTCCGAAACCAGCAATGCTTGGCCTGGTGGTACAAGCGCAAGCTCAGCCGACCATGGGATGGGATGCTATGGGATGACTTTTTGGCCTGTGCGATATCTGCGACACATAGTAACGCGAGCGCAACATTTGCTGCGTGGGTGGACGAAGACAGCATTTCCACGGGATGGCATCTCCGAAGTGCACCGAGCTCCCAACATCTCCGTCATGACCAAGGGCCATCACGCTGACGGTGGAGTGATAAGGAGGGTGCCGCCAATCGCATGTAAGCCATTGCCTAGCCTTATCCACCGTATTTGAGCCTCCCGCGGAGAAAGATAAAGGGCCCACGCCCAGACAGAAAACTGAGAGGGACCAGGTCCTAACGGTGCAGGCCCTTGCTCTCTGGCTCTATCTAATCTGTTATCGCTTATCGTCCGCCCTCTTGCTCCTGCCCCCTCTTGTCTACCGTGCACTCTAAAGCAGATAAGAAGCAGCAGTGCCTGATTTTCCAAGGTTGGTTGGTCAATTTCCAAAACTACAGCATCATCTCCTATGCAGATATAGACCATGCATTTCGTCGACTTTCGCCTTGTCTTCCTCGACCCTTAAGATGCTGCGTCGAGGTCGACCATGATCCTCCTCCAAAGGCGCAAGACGGTCCGGCCGGTCTCACCGCGTCGCGAGGTGAGGCGAGGCGACTTGTGGAGCTGCAACACGAAGCAGGCACGCTGTCGGGCAGCCAGGATGGACAGCCCGTTCTTGCTTACGAAATGCGGCTTCTTGATTGCAGAGCTAGCATCATCTCCCCCAGACTAGCCGATGCACGGCTCAGGAGACGACGTCCGGGTATGCACCGCCTCGCACAGGCACGGGTTCCGGCTCGGGACCGCTCATACACCTGGCAGCGGAGCACTCGGGCGGGCGCGTGCCCAGTCAAATCATCCGAGCACTTGCACCTTGACGAAGTTCCAAGAAGCATGGCCTGAGGTCTGCGTGGGCTGAGGTCTGTATCACCAGAGGCAGGTGACCTCTTTTGGAATGCATTTCATTTCGAGAGACGAGATGCTGGTACCTGGTGGGGTTGCTTTCGCTGTCCCCTGACCTGCAATGCTACCCATTCGCCCACGGGACAGCAGGTTCATCCCATGTAACCACAAAGCTTTCTCCAACTTGCTCAGCAGCCTCACACCACCACCGCCGCCAGCTAGCCATACTTCCCGTCGCGTCCATCTCATCACCGCCGATATGGAACGGACGGCAAGGGTACATGTCCAGTCTGCCAGGATACGCCACTGCCGCCTCAACAGTCCGCGAGTACTCCGTACAAGTTGGCCCGCCAAGGTCCGTCTTCTCTGCCATGGCCTGCGGGCAAACTTTGGCGCTCGGCCGTCAACACAAGCAAAGCAGCTTCTTCGAACCCAAAGACGCGTCAAAAGACAGCGAGAGCCATCACTCGTCCAGTAGTTCACTACCTGGACGAACATCCGTAACCCAGCTAGCTTCCATTCGCTCTAGTCCAGCAATCTGCCGACAATCTGCCGCCTTTCCCACGCACGGGCTGTCCCCTCTCGTGAAGCCCCCCAAAGTCAGGGTTGTTCGCCATTCTCACTCCCAGGAACTGCCTTGGCTTTGCACGACTCGATTCTCCATAGCAGGTGTTGAGGACCAAGGTGGACGCACTCGGACATCTTTAGGACCCGGCAAGGGGCTCGTTCATCTCCTTTGAGGCCCTGCCACGCCGAAAGTTTCCACGTCGGTAGGTTGGAGAGGCCATGGGTACGCAAACCTTCCAGCCCCTGTTGTCAACGCATTATTACGACTCTTGACTCTCCAAACCCCTCATTCATCATCATGCAGTATCTCGCACGCACATTTGCCCAAAGCGACATTCCAATTTAAGCCAGCAGTCCTCTAGTCTCGGCAACGGGCGCCTCCACACTCCACACAACCGGTGCAGATCTCCCATGATCACACTGGCTGGACTGAACGGTTGCATGGAGCCAGCGCTTGTTCTACTAGTAGAATATCACAACAATGCCTTGCAGCATCCACACATCTTCTGTCCACTCTTGGCCGACTCGCATGCACCGTTCCCAGATCTATCTGCATCTGGCTGTCAACCAGCATGCTAGTTTCCATCACCTGGCGAGCCCACGGTACCATCTCAGACTCGTGACAGTAACCGAGTGAGCCATCCCGCCGGGCTGCCATGGCTCAACTCGCGAACGTCCCGACGTCGACACTCCTTTCAGGCGTCTCTCAAGGTTTGTTGACCAAGCTCATTCGCTGGTCATAAACGTGCAGTTACTTCCAAGATCCTTCGCATATGTCGGCAGGACGTCCCCCTGACTGCCTACAGGTAACCTGGTAACGTGGGCCCTCCTTGCTCCTGCAAGTGCACAGAGCTAGAGCCGAGCTCGGGGACATTAGCAGGACAAGGTTCATGATGCCTGTTCGTCCATACAACATCCGTACATGCAGTCTAATTTAAGTTTCCCGTGCTTGCGATCTGCGTATTCCCTGGAGAAAGCTCCCGGATTTAAAAGTCATGAGCCTTCCCCAGAAGCCATGACTGATAGGGTGCTCTGGTCTCTTCTCTTCAGCTCTGCCTCTCGTTGACCTGGTGGTTTCCCTTCGTTCCTGGTCTGTCCTAGTCAGTCGCCGCGTCTGCTCGCCATGCATTCTCTAGACTGTATCCTCGCCATCTTGGCGACGGCGTCCCACGTAGCTGCGGTCCCTCGCGTCTCCCGTGTCCGTGAGAGCCCGTCATCACCGGTCCAGAGATACCTTGGCCCGCCAACGTCCTATGTTTACAACCAAACTCGGGCCGATGCTGTGAAGCAGACTTTCCAGATCTCCTGGGACGGATATTACCAATATGCCTTCCCTGGTGACTCTTTGCTGCCTGTCTCCAACACGTTCGAGAACGATCGGTCAGTACAGGCACCTGGAGCACGGTATTCAAGTTCCAGCCCGCTAACCGGCAAGCAGAAATGGCTGGGGTGCCAGCGCGATTGATGCGCTCAGCACAGCACTGATTCAGGGCAACACTGAGGTTGTCAATCAGATCCTGGACTTTGTGCCCACCATTGACTTCAGTGTCAGCTTCAACGACACTGAGGTGTCTTTGTTTGAGACTACCATCAGGTATCTTGGTGGCCTCCTATCCGGTAAGCGAGCCCACAGAACCGGCTCCAACACCACTATAGAGTGAGAGACGGGACTTGGCTCAAAACATTGGCTGACTGGAAACCCAAGGCTATGACCTTCTCAAGGGACCTTTCTCAACCTTCGTGAATGACACGAGCAAGATTGAGCCCCTGCTGGAACAGGCCAAGAACCTGGCTGATAACCTCAAGTTCACTTTTGACACACCTACTGGCATCCCGGACAACAGCCTCTTCCTTGCCCCTCCCAGGATTGGTAATTCGACTTCCAACGGTGTTGCAACCACCGGCACGCTCATCCTTGAGTGGCAGCGTCTGTCCGACCTGACAGGCGACCCCTCGTACGGCGAGCTCGCGAAGAAGGCTGAGTCGTATCTGATCAACCCTCTCAACCCGGAGCTGGGTGAGCCGTTCCCAGGTCTCATCGGCACCGACATATCGATCAGCAACGGCTCGTTCCTGGACTCCAGGGGAGGCTGGACGGGAGGTACCGACAGCTACTACGAGTACCTGATCAAGATGTACTTGTACGACCCCGAAACCTTCGCGGATTACAAGGACAAGTGGGTCGAGGCCGTGGACAGCAGCATCGAGTACCTGGCGAGCCACCCGACCAGCAGGCCAGACCTGACGTTCTTGGCTTATTACCGCAACAACACAGAAACTGGCATTGTCTACCTCTCGCAGCATCGTAAGTCAATCTCTCGTCTTTTTCTTTCGTCGGATGTAATTTTTAGGTAGAGCAGTTACCCCACGTCGAGTTTGTGGTCCGCCGCTTGTGTGACCACGGATGCCCGTGGGAACACATGCACAAAGGCAAAACACGCGGGCCTCGTGTGGCATGGACCAACCGCCCGTATATGCGGTCCTTATGCTTCAGTGTTCTAGCCTCACTAGCACAACATATCCGTTCCCGGGTACTCACCTGAGGGAAACCTTCCGGGACCAAGGCTGACACAACACTCACCGAAAAAACAGTCGCGTGCTTCGACGGCGGCAACTTCATCCTGGGCGGTCTGACGCTCAACGAGCCGTCGTACATCGACTTCGGGCTGGAGCTGGTGGCGGGCTGCCGCGAGACGTACGTGCAGACGGCGACCAAGATCGGGCCCGAGACGTTCCGGTGGCTGGGCGAGAAGTCGCCGGCCAACGCGACCGTCCCGCCCGGCAACGAGACGTTCTACGAGCGCGCGGGCTTCTACATCGACAGCGCCGACTACGTCCTGCGGCCCGAGGTCATCGAGAGCTACTACTACGCGTACCGCGCCACCGGCGACACCAAGTACCAGGAGTGGGCGTGGGAGGCGTACCTCGCCATCAACGAGACGTGCCGCGCGGGAAGCGGGTACAGCGCCATCAACGACGTCAACGTCCCCGGCGGCGGCGGTTTTGCCGACTTCCAGGAGAGCTTCTGGTTTGCCGAGGTACTCAAGTACAGCTACCTGATCCATGCTGAGGTGAGTTTTTACCCCCCCCCCCCCTTCCTCCCCGCTACACCTGTCTGTCGACTTGTTGGATATTGGCGAGCATGACCGCTGACATTGATTGATATAGGACGCTCCATTCCAGGTCAAGGCAGACCACACTAATGAGTACGTGTACAACACCGAAGCTCATCCTGTTCGGATCCCTGGCGGGGAGAGCACGGCGCGATAGATGGCCTCAGTGGGAGGATCTATCCTAGATTTTATTCTAATTCATATGCATGCATACATCTGTGAAGATAGATATATTTGCATAAATAGGAGTATGCCTAATATCACTATCTATTTTTCTTGAGATCGAGAGTTGTGCGCTCATAAAACACGTCCGTCCGTTTGTCGACTTCCCTCTCTTCGGAAGGGTTGTGCCTCCGTTCCGTATGGAGCCCATCGATCTGGTGACTTGACACTGTATTGTACCATGAGATGATACGGGGCAAAGTGTGTAATTGATGATTGCATGCCCAGGTGATTGCAGTCACTAGTCCCTTGTCACTATATGTTGAACCCACAGCGATTTTGCTACAAGTCTATTGAAGAGGCTCACATGGACTAAATGGTTTGATCATGACTTCCTCGATTATTTCAAATTTGATTTCCTTGACAGCTGAATGTTGAAGATTTCGACATAAACATGAAGACAAGCGGCACCTTTCCTACTCAATTCGCCCCCCTCTCCCTCCCCTCCAAACCCAACGCAGAAGAAGAAAAAGAAGCAGGAAAAACTGAAAAAGAAAAACTTAAAACTCCACGACCAAATTCATGACGGAGTCAGACTATGTTTGCTGCAGTTCTGTTCGCGATCTTGACACACTTGGACCTTCTACTATATTCCTCTATATTTTCCTTATGTCCCAAAGTAATGGTAATCCCAACCCCCGTCCCATCTTTGCGTACTCTCCCTCTTCATTGTCTCCCCGCAACGTGAACCAGACTATAAATACGACTAGGGTGCAACGCCAAGGTCCACCTAGTTGATAACGGCAACGGGAGTCTGGGATGTCAAGGCAGCCTCACCTGGGGTTCTAGTCCCCGGGGACTTTGTGTTGTGATAATTCTGGATGGAAGAAATATTGCAAGACCCGAAGTTTTGTATTTGGGTGGTTCAGAACCAGGACAGGTCTGTTCAATGGTGAAGAAGTCTGTCTTGTAGGGAATTTACCTGTATATGGCAAACGAGAAACTGAGGCTGCACGGAGGGTACGCGAATTCCTGTCTTTACGAGAGTTTTGAGATGGGCATATGATCGGGAACCTTGTCGGGTACCAGCGCCGGGCCTGCTTCTGAACAGCGTAGCCAACCAACACATACTTCACTGCGAGGTAATTGGTGCATTCACGACTCTTCTGACCCGATGGCTTTCGTCTACGCCAGAAGCTGAGATTATGCAGAGGAGAAATGTATGTCAGACACTCCAGTGTCTGAGTCCTCGTTCTATCATGGGCAGTTGCTCCCTGTTATGAGCCCGCCCCCGACTATGCCATCCCCTTCCGGATGCCGAAAGATGCTAAATGTACACAGGCCCACGCCCGGCCCGGAACGCCTTGCTAGATATGCTAGATGCCAGACCATAAACACGCACGCATGCGAGGCAACCCCCTTCTCCGGCTATTTCACCACACCCCACCCCACTCAAAACACGCGCGTCTCGCCAATGTCGCAGATGTCAAAGACGCCCTCCTCGGGGATGCCCCTCCGTCTCAGCGCCTCCCTCAGCCTCTGGGGCGGCTCCATGACGGGCTCCGAGGTCAGCGCCCACGTGCCCCAGTGGATGGCCAGCGCGGCGCGGCACCGCGTGTCGCGGAAGATCTCGACGGCGTCGGCGGGGCCCGCGTGCAGCGGCGACATGAGCAGGCGCGGCGCGTACGCCCCGATGGGGATGAGGCCCACGTCGAAGGGCCCGCGCAGGGCGCCGATCTGCGCAAAGTCCGGGTTCGTCGGCAGGCCCGCGAGGTGCTTCTCCTGCTCGCCGTAGCCGTGCGTGGCATCCTCGCCGCCTGCCGCTACGGCCGCCGCCGGAACCGAGCGGTAGCCCGTGTCGCCCGCGAAGTAGGCCGACTTGGCGGCTGATTTCACCGCCCACGAGCACCACAGCGTCTTCTCGTGGTCCAAGGGCCCGCGGGCTGAGCCGTGCTGCGCGGGGAGGCAGGACACCGTCGCCGTGATCTCCTCGCCGCCGCCACCGTTGTCATCGCCGTCGTCCGGCTTGACCGTCACCTCGGCGTCCTCCCACCAGTCCATCTCCGTGACGTTGTCGACGCCGGACTCGCGGAACCACCCGCCCAGCCCCAGGCCGACGAAGAAGTGCGCCTGGGGGAAGCGCTGCTTGACCTCCTGTATGGTCAGCAGCGAGAGGTGGTCGTAGTGGTTGTGGGAGATGACCACGGCGTCCAGGAAGGGCAGGTCGGCGACGCCGCAGGCGCTGCGGGTGTACCGCTTGGGTCCCGCGAAGGTAAAGGGAGAGCAGCGGTCCTCCATGACCGGGTCGAAGAGCACGCGCAGCCCGGACGGGTACTCGACGTAGTGGCACGCGTGGCCCAGCCAGGTGGTCCTCAGGTCCTGGGACCCCAGGCGCGAGGTCAGGAACGTCGGCGTCCGGATGGGCACCGTCTCGCCCTTTGGAGCTGGCATCCTCATGCTGCCGTCGAGTTGGCCCCTGTGGATGAGATGTCAATGAGTGGTTGCTTTTTATCTTGCTTCTCGGCTCTAATATTTGGCTCATGGAACTTGTAGTGAGTGCCACCACACCATATACCATTGGCTTCTCTTCGGAATTCTCCGATCGGGTCCCCCAAATTGTGCCCCTCAACACCCCCCCCAACCCAAACCACCAGATTCATGGGCTGACTTACATGATGGCCTTGATAGGGAACTGCCAAGGCTGGAACGCGGCTTTGTAAGAGGGGTGGGGGTTCTGGAACCGGTTGATGGTGCCGTCATTGTTTTTCACATGGTGAGGCTTGGACTTTGCACCCTCAGGGACAGCGCCCAGGGCGGGCTGGTTGACGGATATTGAGTAGGGCATGGTGGCCTTGGTGAAGAGTGACACAGAACCGAGAGGCTTGAGCCGTGCCCGGGAGGGCAGGCTAAGAGGGCGAGGCATGAGGAATGAGGGCTCTTATGTGGGAATCTAGTGAAGGGGGTTGATTGGTTGGGCGTCCTGTCCCGTGGTGGGCGATGCACATCGGGTTTTGAAGGAGGGAATGCAACCCCTAACTCCGAAAGGACGACAACAGCCACGAGTCGTCGTCAACCTCCTGGAGTGCCTGGCCACCCGAGAGCTTGGGTGAAGTCTTATGAGCCCCCCGAGTCTTGTCATCCGGATGGATTCACAGGCCCGGTCTGGTTCGGCCTGCAGCCTCTCACAAACTCCACTAAATCCGACTGCCTGGGAGATCCACCTGTGCCCTGGCAGTCTGGGCGGTAGGTGGGTGCTGAATGACATCGGGACCCGAGCGGCTCGACCTTGAATTGGCTTTTTAGCATGCACTTCGATGACGCTGTCAAATGGGTCTTAGGGTGGCCCCTAAAAGCCCGACAATCAACAATGCCGATTGGGAGCCACTACTGCATTACCAAGCATCGCAGTACCAAGTATTCGCGTTCTGGTGCAGCCTGTGTTCACGCTGCTGACTCCAGCATCACAATGGCCCAGCAGCACAAAATCAAGAATAGAAAACAGATATTCGCACAGAAAGAAATGGATGGTATACAGATAGATACATTACACGCCTAGTACACTTATACCCGACACACCCACACCCACACCCACAACACTCACAACACTCACACCCACAACCAACAAACCTATCATCAACACACCTATATCCAATCTACACACCTAAGCTTAATTAATATAGATATAAAAATTGGATGTAAGTATGTAAATTAGGTATGGGGAATTGGGTGTGGGTGTTATGCTCTGATTAGCTATGGGAATATTATTTAAGAGGTATCTGTGTACCATCCATTCCCTTCTGTGCGAATATCTGTTTTCCAAGAATAAAGTGGAGCACTTCAATTGGGTGTATTGAATTGGCTATATTTGGATACGGGTGGAGACAAGTTCACTGCATTTCCATCTTGGCTTATGTGACTGAATTTATTTCCTCCGAATTGCCAGATGGAAGTTCGCGCTCACCACCTGCCACTTCAAACACAGTCCAGGCCTCTCAAGGCGAGGCATACTTGTAGCCATACTGGGCCTTGGCGTCGTCGATGAGCTTCTTTGTCTCCTCCGCCTTCTGCCTGGTCTCGGGATCGTCCTTGATCTTCTGCAGGAAGGCCTTGTTCCCAAAGGGCGACTCCTGGGGGATGGCAAAGCCCCTCTTGACGCCCGGGCGCTCGTAGCAGCGGTCGAACCAGGCGGCGACGTTGGGGAACTGGCCCTCGAGGTCGAGCCCGCCGAGCACGGCGCCGTTGGCCCAGCCCAGCAGCGAGATGTCGGCGATGGAGAACCTGCCCCTGCCGGCGCCGGCGACAAAGTCGCGGTCCTTGAGGCGGGCGTCCAGGATGCCGTACAGGCGCTCCGACTCGCCGACGTAGCGCTGGATGCCGTAGGGGATCTTCTCCTTGGCGAAGCGCGCGAAGTGGTTCGCCTGGCCCTGCATGGGCCCGACGCCGCCGTGCTGCCAGGCCATCCACTGCTCGGCGACCGAGTAGTCGTCCGAGTCGTAGGCGAAGCTGAGTTTGTTGTCCGGGTCGTAGTGCTTGGTCAGGTAGGTGAGGATGGACAGGCCCTCGAAGACGGCAAAGTCGCCGCGGTCGTGGTCCACGATGGCAGGAATCCTGCCGTTGGGGCATATGCGGGTAAACCATTCCTGCTTCTGGGTGTTCTTCATGATGTTGATGGCCTGCCATACAAACTTGGGCGCCTTGTCGCCATAGGCCTCCTTGAGCTCCTCTAGGATAATGCTGGCCTTGTAGCCGTTGGGGGTTCCGGCCGTGAAGAGCTCGATGCCATCCTTGGCGATGGTTCCGGAGGGCTCAGGCTTGTCTGCCATGTCGTCGGTTCTGACCTGGGCGTTGTTGCTGCTATATGGACGAGAGCCTGTGTTGGTGTTGGTGGTGGTGTTGATGGCGTTGATGACGTTAGAGCTTAGTTGAGCCCGTCTTGGAATAATATGAGAAGATGAGGCTCGACACTGGGAAGCAAGTGAGGTGAATGAAGCTGTTGAGATGCGGACACGGACCTGGTGAGCAGGCGATGAGGCGTGTACGAGGGAGAGAGCCCCTCTTCTTATGGAGGTCGCCATGGCTGCTGCGCTGGGCTTGAGTGCGGTGCGGGACGGGACGTCAACGTTGGGGAAGCACAGGCATGCCACAGCCAGTCAGTTACGCAACGATTGGAGGCTACGTACTACTAGATTACCTATTAAACTCCGCCTGGGGCACATTCCGCATGTGGGGGATGCGTGATGCTTTCAAAGCAGAGCTCCGATCTAGAAGCTGCCCAAGCGCCCCACCATAGCTTCTGCCGCTCCTCCACCCGCTCATGCTCCTGCCCAATTACTCAGCAAGGTTTGTAAACCACCGACGACGACGTTACACCATCAGATCCACCTCGGGCTTCAATGCCCTTCATTCACCTCTTGAACCGCCGCGACAATGCTCGCCAAAGCGGCTGGCGACTCCTACCATCCATCTGTGCCATTGGATCTGCTTCACCTCGAGGCGTGACTCTGCTTCTCGTTCTAGGACTTGGACGACTGGTGAACTCATGAACCCGTGGAAAGACACTGTATCTGCCCATAGGCTGTACGGTTCTGTTCTGTCCCATGGGCTGGCCAATATTTCCCTGCCTACGCCCAGGCACAGGGGGCGCCGGCCTCGGGTTGATGAACATGTCCAGCCCGACCAGCCCGTCCGGGCCAGACGTCGCCCAGGAGCTGCAACCCTCGCCCCTCTCCTGCGCCTCCAGCCTCCTCCTGTTCTCCCTCATGGTCTTCACAAACCCCTCGTGGCTGAGCCCTGGGCCCTCCTCAGCCTTGTCCATCGCGCTGTCGTCGAAGCGGACCTGCTTGTGTCGTTGTGGTTGGCATCTCTCGCATTCACATTTTGCTACCCACTTGCCCTTTTCCGCCGTCGTCGGGGGTCTGGTATATCGCACCGGGTCCAACACCATTGACTCTGACACGGGCTTTTCATGCTCACGTTGCCGTTTGGTGTTCTTCTGCTTGGGGGTCTGCTTCTCGACAGGACGGTGTCGTCCCCCGTCGGGCACAGGAAGAGAGTCAAGCGCACTCGATGGAGCACTCCTGCGGTCCGCTGCTGGTGACTTTGCTTTGTCTTTTCCTTCGGCTTCACCTCGCTGTGTCTCTTCCAATCCTGCCAGTGCACTGTCTCTCCGCTCCGATGTCTCCAGTCCAGGAGTGCTGAAATATTCCTCAAGCTCAGTGAGCGTCCCGGCGGAATCAGGCGTCGACCTTTTACCTCTATTTCCTTCTTCTTGTTGTTCTTCCTCGGCCGAGGAGTCATACTTGCTCTGACACCTCCAAATGGATGCATTGCTCGCCGATTTCACAGTGGAGGCGTCAGAGTCACCAGTTCCCCAGCCATCATGAGGTGAGCATTCTCTCAGCACAGCCTGTACACTGGCGGCCGTTATAGGGGCGACAGCGCGAGGGCTGCCTGACATCGGCCTGTCGGGGTGCGTCTCTTCAGTGGGGCGCAGTAACGGAGTTGGATCTGCCGACTGCGCCAAATGCTCGACTGGGTTCACCATTTCCGTGGTCCGCAGGGCCGTTGCCCGGCGAGGTGCGACGTAGTCGCACAGAAGCGCGAGCTCGTTCAGGCATTTTTCTTTTGATTCCTCCAGCGACCGAGAGCTGGTCTTGTTGTCGTCTTGGGCAACCGAGTCGATTTCCTCGATTCTGTGCTGGAGTGCTTTTATCCGTTGCTTTCGAGCCTCCTCGACGGACAAAGCGTCGAAGGCGGCGCTGGGAGACACTGCATTCGTATAATCGCAATTTTCGATATTGGCTGAGTTGTTCGTGTCTTGGGAACCAACGACGCTGTCGTGGTAGGCTTCTCCCGTCTCCACGACGTTCGAGTCTCTCCCGAAGGCCTTCGAAATGCCCAAATTGTTCAACATGCGTTGCCTTTTCTCCTCGAAAACTGGGCGCCAGTCATTTGTGCTGCGGTATGCAGGTGGCTTACGGCTGCTCTCGCCGGCCAGTTGTGTTGGTCTATCCATGGCAGGGTCGGCTCCTGAGGTCAGTTGTTTGCTGTTGTCTTCAGCTAACACAGTATACGAAATGATATATTGGTGGTAACAAAAATGATTATCCAGAAGTAGGGTGGAGACTTGAGACTTTTGTATGTTTTCATTACTTGCAACTTAATATTTGGCAATTTTGCTCTAGGCGCTGCTAGGTGTGCTCTCCCGTCCTGAATAACGTCTGAGATGGCGCCGTCGCTCACTACACGCATGAATGTGCACTACTCACCACATCAAACCACACCAATATATTCTGAAAGAGCAGACAGCGCCTTTCTGGACTCCGCCCGGGTCCTGGCCTCCCTCAAGGGCCATACCGTAGCGTGATAACTAAATACACGCTACCCACTGACACTTCACAACTTTCGTGCCGATATGAATATGGGCAGATCTCTTGTATCCCTGGAAATTTCGAAAACTCTTGCAAGGCAGAGAGGCCTTGCACGCCAGCCTCCTGGGAGCGGGAGTCGCCCTCCAGCGAAATGCGTTCTCATTTCTGGGCTATGGGAAAACAAAACAAAATGATATTGAGTCTGAACTGATAACCAAGTCATGCTCTTTCACAAGAGCCACAATCAAGTATTGTGTTCAGTAATTGGTGACCAAATAAATGTGCACCCAACTTATAAGCTAGACGGACTCGGGCGCCGCATGGCTAGCTTGTGCTTCATCTATTTGTCTAAAATATCTCAAATATAGCAACCTATGGCCTCACGTGGTATCCTTCGAAATGCCATTACTTGCTTCCTTCCAGTCTTTCTAGCAAGAGGGGAGGGCCACTGTCGCGTGGGTTCCTGTCTAGGTGAGTACCTCCGGGAAGTTGAAGGTTTTTCTCCCCGGGAGGGGGGGGGGCTGGGGCAATATTGCGGGACGGTGTAGTCCTTACGAGGCTGAGAATACATACAGTCTAATGGCGACTGGCCAAAACAAACAAGTCCTGATATAGTAAAGCTAGAAGGGAGAGAAAAGAAAATACGAAATGATAAAGGGGACCCCGGCAAATCTCAAAATTCATCAATTTATTTCAAGCCACGAAATAGAAAGTTAATATCGTGACAACCTAACGTACAACCTTCGGAGACTTCAATCCTGGCCTCGTCTCGCGTGAACATTCAAAGAGTCCAAAAGTAAACGGAAACGCCTCCCTCTTGATGTTCTCCGCCCATGAATTGCCTCATGTTACGCATCCGTGCTTTTTTTTAGTCCCCCCCAGGCATCGAAATAAAACGGAAGCAAGCATATGTCGAGGGGGCAGGAGATGGCAAACACTCCCAAGCTCACCAGACCAGACCGCTAGCTCTTCTCGCGGCCCAGGCTGCTAGAGCCCCGATGTCCCAAGTTTTCAATCACCCTAGGGCGCTCATGATCAGCACGTCTTATGCGTGCGCCCCTGCTTGGAGAGTCGTCCAAACCATCCAGATGCATTGCTTGAGCCAGGCCCTCGGTGACTCAGACGTGCGAAGAGCGTCAGAAACAAACCCCAACCAGGTTACTCAAGAGATTTTGACCCCCCGCCCAAAGAAAAAAACCTTTCCCATCATCACCCTGCCTGTCCCTTGTTCGTTAAGATTACGTGAAAATCGTGCGCATCTATTAATCAGGTCAAGGCCCGCGCGGGTTCAAGGATTGGAATGGTAAGTTACCAGTAACGGCGGTCGTAATCGCGCGGAGGGTAGTATCCGCCTTCCCTGGGGTACCCGGCTTCGCGAGGGGGGAAGTCTCTCGGAGGAGGAGGGTAGTCATCGACAGGACCGCGACGGGGAGGCGGATAATCATCCATGCGACCGCGCCGAGGAGGGGGGTAATCATCCATGGGGCCACGGCGAGGCGGCGGGTAATCATCCATGCGGTATCTCGCCGCACGGTCGTCATAGTAGTCGCGACGAGGAGGGCTTCTGTCGCGGTAGTCGCGGCGCGGACTCCATCCGCCCGGTGGGCCACGACGGTCGATGAAGTCATCCCGTGGAGGGTATGGACGGCGGGCACCTGGTGAGCGGGATCGACCGCGGCCGTCTCGTGGTGGAAAGTCAGGCTGGGTCTGTTTCAAGATCAGCAACAAAGACGAGAGGAGGAGAGGATAAAAGCAGGACAAGGTCACCCACGTTCGCGATACAGGTCACGCGCTGGTCCTTAAACTCGCGACCATCAAGCGCTTCGACGGCCTTCTTGAGATCTGCGGCAGTCTCGAACTCCACAAAGCTATTGCACACGGGTCAAGTTAGAATTTGAAGACAAGGAAGCGGGCATGGGTATAATGGGACTCACCCTTCGCCATTGGAGTTGCGGCCGGTCTCCGAGTAGACGACATCACAGCCAGATTGACGGGCGAAATCTTTCAGGTCCTGCGTCCAGAGAATCCACGTAAGTTGAAGTCCAGGTTCGAGCACGGGGGCGGGTTGAAGCGGCCGATCCCCAGGCACAGGCCTCGGCAAGCAAAGTGAAAATCCAGGACCATCCAAGAGCCTCTGAGGTTGAAGTCCAGCAGGGAGAGGGAATCCTCGCATTCACGTCACTCCAAAACAGTCCAGATATCAAACATGCCAGGAACTCCAAGTCCACCGGAGGAAGACGCACTGCAGTCGTCCTGAGGGGGGAGCAAGTCGTCATGGAGGGGAGAGCGCAGTACAATCGAATCCCACAAAAGCTGGCCACCTATCCAGAGACACAGATGGCTGTTGCGACGGGCATCCGTGAATCCGGCAGCAAGGAATAGGAGGAAGAACAGACCTGCCAACTGGTATCGGTGGGAAGACCACTAATTTGCATCCTGTGAGGAGTGCGACGGGGGCGAGGAGGCGCGCGCTCGTTACTGGCAAATCCGCCAGGGCCGCCGGGGGCGCCATTCTCACGGTGACGCGAACCTCGGGCGAATTGGACAGTCAGGCGCTCGCCCATGAAGGTGGATCCATCTTGTTGCAGACAGTATTAGCCAGGTTCACGCGGGATGGGTCACGGTGGTGGTTGCTGGAGTCCACGGAGGTGGTCGCGACGTACGGAAAGCTGCCAAGGACATGACGGTTAGCCAATTGCCAGGTCGATAACGAGGGTGCCGCTGAAGAGCACGGGGCGATGCGAGGGCAGGGTGGAATGAAAGCATGGGTGCTGAGAAGGCAGGAGCGTGGGTGGGTAGCTTACCTGGGACGACATCCCGGGCGTCCATGGCATCTTTGTACTCGATGAAACCGAAGCCGTTCATGAGCTTGATTTCGGTGATGTCGCCGGTGCCATGGGACGCGAAGTGGGCCTCAACATCGGCCTTGGTCGCTAGAGACGAGGTTAGAGGGCTGGACGGAGGCAGGAGGGCGCGGCGCGGGAGCACACAGGTCGAGGCGCAAAGGGCGAGGCGGTTGGGATGGGGCGCTTACCATTGCGCGGCAGGTTGCCCAAGTACAGGCGGGTGGATGACACCTCGGTCATGTTTGCTGCGATCTGTTTTCCAGGCGATCAGGTCATGCAACGGGAGGGATTGGACTGGACTGTTTTTGAAGCTGGATCGAGGCGAAGTGAGGCGACGGGAGAGGAATGGCACGGGGAGTGGCAGCCTTATCGTGGGCGGACGTTGGGAGATGGTCTGGTTTGGGATGCTGACGGTCTGCGACTGGCCGTGGGGAAAAGTGTGGAAGAGGGACCAGTAGCTGGGCTGAGCTTTGGGTTCCAAGGTTGGTTGGCTGGGTGGGTGGGTTTGGGTTTGGGTTTGGGTTCAGATCAGACAGTTGGGGGCAGGCGAGGGATGCCCAGCAGGGAAGCAGAGCAGCGAGTAGCAGCCAAAGCAAGCCCTTTCTGCTCCAGTGGGTCCTGACGGCTGACGGGGTAAACAAACCGTTGCTCGTGTCGCACAAGATCCTGTCAATGCCGAGTCGATTCCAAGCTGATTTGGACGTGCTTGTTGATGCGATCGCCAGAAACCCTTGACTGCTCGACTGACGCGCTCGAATATTGCGCAAGGTGCAGGTGGTGAGACAGAATGCGAGGGAGAGGGAAAGGAACGGAGGAGAGGGGTTTAGACGCGGCCGAGCTCGAACCAAGGAAAGCTTCCCCCAAGGCTGGCTTCTGGCTGCCCATCTGATCCAAGACGGCAGGTGGGCAATCAATCGAGAGCACCGAGAACTGCAGGGCGCACGGGCCCCAAGCAAACACTTGCAGGCCAGTCCAGTCCAGTCCAGTCCAATCTCATCGGCTGAGTCCAGTGCAGCGCCGGTCCGTTCTTCCCCTCATCTCTCTGGCAGTCTGTCAGTCTGCCACTGCAGGTACCAAGGTACAGTACCTGGGTACATTGGTCATCTACTAGACTGCTGCACCAGGACGACCTA
The DNA here is from genome assembly GCA_014872995.1 of Diaporthe citrichinensis. Lineage (NCBI taxonomy): Eukaryota > Fungi > Ascomycota > Sordariomycetes > Diaporthales > Diaporthaceae > Diaporthe > Diaporthe citrichinensis. Next base: position 158,779 of record JADAZR010000022.1, read on the forward strand.
AGGCACCTAGTGCACGTAGATAACCACGCATACCAGCCTCGGGGAAGGAAGGAGGAACCCATGGGGAGATGCAGCCGCCCTCTTTCTGCCCGCCTTGGCAGATTGGGACCCGGACCCAGAATCGCAAACCGCAGCTTTTTCGGATTCCACCGGCCGACCACATTGTTAGATAGATATTACCCCTGGCGGCCTGCCAGGGCATCCCTATCTCGTCACCCATGATAGCTACGGCCGCACTTTTTGGTCTTCGAAGTTCAGCACCTCGCTCGCCCCGGTCAGGCTCCCCATGCCCATGATTACGTCTCACCATCCTCTCAAAATTGGGCATTGTGGCTCACGACAGCGGGCGATGGTGCGGGCCAAGCCTCACATCATCCGAAGTCCGGACAAGACAAGCTTCAGGATCTACCTTGGGAGGGTGTGCGCGCCACCGTTAGGGAGCAGGATGGGCAGGAACATCTGTCAGGAAGATCTTGACACGGGATCGGCAGCAGCCTCGGCCAGAAACAAATAAACTCCCCGATTCCACCAAGCCTTGGCAGTAAGAGAAGCAAATGATTGCTTCGCAAACACAATGAGGCGATATCATTGCCTCGATCTACCGCCCTGAAGGTGCGTGGAAAAGTTTGGGACGGGGGAGGCTGAGTTGTCTCAAAAGATTCGACACCGGCTTTACCATGGGCTTCTCATTCCCCAGCCGGGTTTCAGCGCCACCATGCTCCTCCAGAATCGGAAGATTCTCGGTCTGCACCCATCTGGCCCATGCATCTCGACCAAGGCAAAAAGATGGCAACCCCGGGCGGCATATTCAGGGTTCGTAGAACAGACTTTACACAGAAGTTACTGAGCATAATAACCGGCCGGAGCTCATACCTCGGCCAGGCCGACTGAAGAGTTAGAGCCGCATAAAGCCATTCGGCGGGTGCGGTCATGCATCCCAAGTCAACATCGAGAGATCAGACGACACTATTGAATGTTCCAGCACAACACATAAGACTTGTGCAAAGAAGAAGCCCGCTGAACATGAAGACGCACAGTTGAATATTTCGCAAGGAGGCTCTGTCAAAAAAAGAAATAAACGCCCACGCTATGCCACGCCGCCCGCCAGACAAAAAGTTTCCGCATCGTACCGTTCATTCCGTGCTGGGGTGTTCTTATCATATCATAATCTGCATCGAGCATACTACCTCTCATTAAAGAGTATATCAATAATCTCGTCCATAATCGTAAACGCAAGGTGCGCACTGAGAAAGGGACAGAGTTAGCTAGGTATCGAATGAGAGCCACGACACGAGGCGCGAGAGGCTAAAAAGGAGTAAGAGGGGAGGGGAAGCGAGGATTTCGCAGTGCGTGCATGCAAGCATGCAGACTTACTTCAGCCGTTCATTGTTCAGCGTAGCAAAGATCCTCCTGCTCGCCGCCTGCGCGTTGACCCGCCCCACGACGCTGCCTACCATGTCGGGCACCAGCGTCGCCAGCATAAGGCTGGCCTCGGTCCGCGTCCTGGTCTTCTCACCCCTGGTGCGCGCCCTCTTCCCAGCGCCGAACAGCCCTCCCGCGGGCCACAGACTGTCCCGCAGCAGCGCCACATACCGCGCCACCGCGTCCTCGTTGACGAGCACGCGCACGTTGTCGCGCAACTTGCGCTCGATCGTCCCGCCCAGCAGCTGGTGCAGGACCACCACCACCGCCCGGCCCCGCAGCCAGTTGTTACCGCGGTTGAGCTCGAACACCTCCAGGAAGATGTCGCAGATCGGCTTGACGAACGGCTCCGCGTCTGCCTGCTCCTTGCCCTCCGCTCCCGCCTCGAACGCGTTCAACTCTGCCTCCGCCTCCGCCGCAGTCACAGCGTCCGAGCTGTTGACCGCCGGGTCGATGATGCTGTTCACGCCGTGCAGCCCGGGTCCCATCGTGTTCATCTGGCTCGTGGCCGCCGCGATGAGGTTCTGTCCCGCGACGGAAAGCTGGTCCAGCACGGGTATGCTGCCAAGTATGTCCTCCATGCCGTCCGTCACGGAATCGTACAGCCGCGTGATCATGTCCTTCCTGTTGTTCTCGTGGCTCTCCGCGAGGTCCTGCATGATGACGCTCTGCGAGAGGAACGCCCGCAGCTCCCGGCTCCGGCATACGTCGGGGAGAAGCAGGAGCTCGCGCATGTAGCTCTCCAGCGCCTGCCGTCGCTTCTGCAGGAAGTCCGACTGGAGTTTCATGACGACGCGCCTCCTCGGGAAGTCGAGGCTGCGGACGGATGGGTATTTCGATCGTAGTCTCTGATGAAGCTCGTGAAACTCGCTGTACCGGCGGCTTATCATCCAGGACGCCGCGGGCATCTTCTCCCCCGCATTACGGGAGACCTCGATAACGTAGATTGCAAATTCTTTACCATCTTCTTCGTGCCCGACCTGCATGCCCTTGATCCTGATCATCGACCGGCCGTACAAACTGTTGTCGCTTTCCTGCACGACGTATTGCTGCCTTTGCAACTCTTTCCGCCGTATCTCTCTTTCCAGGCTGGCCTTAGACTTGCGCAAGATCCTCAATTCCGCCATGTTGTTCGTTAGTTCCGCCTTCTTGAGTAGCGAGTCGATAACAGCATTCTGCGCCTCTAGCCGATCGATGTCAGTCGTGAGAACAGTGACTGCTTCAGCCAACCCAAGGTCTCCCGGAGCGGCTTCATGAATGTCGCCCACATCGTCATCTTTCGCAGGCCCATCCTCCTCGTCATGCTCGTCTGACAGGTATTTGTTCTCGTCCCCGAACAGGTCATCATCCACGAATACGCCGATGCGAGAATGAGCGCTTACGAGGCCAAGGGACGAGAGACTAGGCTTCTCCGGCTCTTTGCCCGAACGGCCGGCGTCAAGAGAGCCACGTTTGGAGTTTGTATCCTGGTCAGAAAACAAGAGCGAGTCTGTTTCTCCCTCTCCGAACAGAGACTGTCTCAAGTCTTCCGAGGTGGCTGGTCGGGTATCCTCCAGGATATTGCTCAGAGCCTCCTCCATGGCCGCAACAACCTTCTTGTCTGGTGGCTGTGGCCCTGTGTTCTGATCCAAACTCGTGACGCTCTCTGCGAGGCCGTCGTGATCAAAATCTTCATCATCAAAGAGGGGATTTGGAGACGTATCATCGTAGGATCGTCTGGCATCTAGAGATCTTCGAGCCTCCGCCGACCTTCGAGGTTCCGCCGCAACGTCCAAAGTCGCGAGAGTACCATTGGACGATCTCAGATCCGAAGAAGACTCAGCGCGCCGGCTCTGTAGCTTTGTATTGAACTTTGGACCCAGTCGTGACAACGGATTTGGCTTGCCAGCAAAGGCGCTGACCGTCCTGTTCATAGGGGGTGACTTGAGTTCCCCGGAAATCCTACCAACAGACTGGGGCTTATTCTGAGAAGCGTCTTCTGCTGCGAGGCACTTGTACCACAAGTCCGATTTCTTGAAGTTTGGGAAATGCCTCGATTGCATCTCCTCCAAGACGGCATTCTGGGCACGTAGTATCGCTCGCCGCGCCCTGTAAAACTGCTCTGGGGTGGCCTTCTTCCTGGCCTCGAGGAACTCCCGCACCGTTCGCTTGGACGGTTCTGGTACTTTCAGCTCTGATTTGGACAGATAGGCCTGCTCAATCTGGGCGAGATCCAGCCTGTCCGATTCCGTCCATGGTGGCAGTGTGAGCGGAAGGGTGTCGTCGTCGTGAAACTCCTCGAGTGGGTTGCGAAATCCGTCAACAACCAGCCAGAACTGCACCAGGCTCATCAATCGTTGCCTGTCCATGTACTCCATGAAGTAAGAAAGCCCTGAAGAATCACGGAGTAGTTCCGCAAGCGAGGCGTTCTCCAGCCTCGACTCTGTGGGGGTGCTGGAGCCGAGGTCTGCCGAGAACGACATCCCTCTCTTGTCCCCGCCAGCAGCAAGGTATTGCACCCTCTGGTCCAATAGCCTCTTTCCCATGTCCAGACGACGAAGGTAGACGGGGTCCTGCCCGTCTTGCTGCGAGTCCCTCTTGAGTTGGCTGGTCACCTCGCTTCTGAAGCGCCTCGCGTCCGATAAATTGTTCACTTTCCGGACAGTCCTGATAAATCTTTCGAACCTCCTCTCGCTGTCGCCAGGTGCCAGACGCGGAAACTGTGGCGGCCTGCCCGGTTTGGGAGAGGGCGCGTGTTGATCCAGAGCTGCGCGCAGTTTCCTGACCGTAGAGCGATCCTGTAGCATGTCTCGCCCGTAGTTCTCCATCAGCTGGTTCCAGGTGTCAGGATCGGACAAGAGTTGCAGGACAGGAAACAAGACAGCGCAGGCAACAATCTCGCGAATCAAACTCGAAACAGCTCGGCTGCTAATAATGTTGTCTGGCAGCACGTGTGGGAGAATTTTGTTGGTGGTCTGCCGGAGGTAGTCCTGCTGTGTGAGCTTGAGATCCGAGTAGGACAGGCTGGCAGCCGGATGGATTTTCCCATCTCTGTATTTCGATGCAATGGCCAGGTCGAGCTCCTCTGATTCCGTAACGGACCGATTAAGTTTATGGCCACGAATGGCCCTCTCGGCTTCGTTAAAGTCGTGGAAGTGCGCCGTCATGATAGGGACAATTCTGGTGGTGAGGACCTCGGGCAGGTCCAGCGTGGACAACCGTTCTCTCAATTCGTCGAGCGCGCATCGTATCGCCTTGTCCACCTCGTTCCTGAACACGGGGTTCTCGCTGATCTTTGAATACCACGACCACACGAAGTCGCGCGTGATCAGGTCGAGGACGTCGTCGAGGGCTTGGGAGATCTTTGTCGAGGAATCGCAAAGCGGCTTCTTCTCGTACGCCTGCCGTTTTCGTAGCGCCGAGAGCTCGGTGCCCCATTGTTTCCGGCCGAGAAACCTGGGCCCATCTGGCCGGGGTGAAAGCCTTCGGTTCTTGTGGTTGAGGCCCTTGGACAGCAGCAGGGTGATGGCGAGCAGGAGGAGCAGGGAGGTCAGGAAGCCGGCGACGAAGGCATGGCCAGCCCAGCGGATGGCGGGAAGCCAGTGGGTGGCATAGCCCCAGGCAATGAAACTTGCAATACCAGCAAGAATCACATCTCTCCCCTTCAGGGCCATAGTCCATTCATCGAAGAGCCAGTTTGTGAGAGCCGCCGCATGTTTCGACGCGTCGGGGGGACATGCGCTTATGATGTAGGCACGCCCGGTTCGAGCAGCTTATCGATAGATGCTTGCACTCGACGGGCCCCGGGGAGCTGCCCCTGGCCGAAGAGTGTGCGGGAGGGGCCGTGCGCACGTGTCGAGCACACTGTATACCAAGACCTGCAGCTACTACCACAGAGAAGAGTACAGTGCAGGTCACACAATCTTGACTGTTGATCACGTCTCAGGGAATTGCTGGGCTCTAGATGTTGTGGTATTGGATTCTGTCGACGCCAATAATTGGCTTCTAACCGAATTGTTTTGGGTATCCTCTTGGTCCTTTTTCCTGCCGTTTCCGTCATGACCTCCGATCCATAACTCCAGGAATAAATGTCTGTCCTACCATGGAGGGTCCTCCAGACGCCTGTAAAGAGCAACAAACTTGAGTCCTTGATTCCTCTCCACCTTCTTGCCCTCTTCCGTCTCAGTCCTCATGACAGCGACACACTCGTCCTTCTCCTGGTCCCCCTCCGAGACCCTCTCAAAGGCAGGGTGTGCCTCAAAGTGCGATACCATCCACTCATGCAGATCCTTGACGTCGGTGATGGTGTACACGATACCGCCTGGTCTTAACACATATGCGTATTCCGAGTTCAGCTGAGTGGACACGATGCGCGCCTTGTGCTTCTTGGCCTTAAAATGCGGATCTGGAAAGCAGATGAAGATCTTGGACAGCTGCGACTTCTTGAAGAAGTTGGGGAGGAACTTCATGGTGTTTCCGCGCAGGCAGGCGATATTCTGGTAGTCGTTGCCGCCCTTGTGTCTGCTCTGGTTCCGCAGGGCTCGGATCTTGTCCTCGACATAGTCGGTGACTTGAGCCCTGATCTCGAGGCCTATTCCTGTTTAGCTGGCCGTCTTGCTCTGGTTGAGATGATGTAAGGACTACAACGTACCCAGGCAGAGGGTGTCCGGGATGACGGGTGACAGGGCCACAAGCAGCCCTCCAAAACCGCACCCTATATCCGCAACCTCGACGTCCTTGGTCAAGCTTTTCGGCTTGATCACTGCCCTCACAGTCTGCCCGCCCTGCTGCATCACAACTTCGATGGCCTCGTTGTCCTGGCCCTCAGCAACGTACGCTGGGTACATCGCTGACCAGTCCATGAGGTCTGGACTTGCGGGGCTGTCCCATGGTCAGCGTCTCTTCTCTGCTGTATTTTATACAGAGAACAACACTTACTATATGAGCCTGTGATCTGAGAAGGGGTTTGCATGAGCCCTCTGCCGGTAAAACTTCTTTCTAGGCAACTCCGTCGAGTCTTCGTCTGCGCGGTGCTGCGCGCGGTAAGTCTCGCGCTTTTGGCGCTTCGCCGCTGGTCCCACCATGTTGAGATGCTCAAAAATTAAATCCAGGACCGGATGAGTTTACTTATTTGCCGCGAGTTGGGTTGCAGAAAGTGTGGACTGGACGTCAGGAGCCCATCTTCACAAGCCGAACGAAGCGTCGAAATTTGGCTGAATCCAACAAAGTACATCCAGTTTATGTGGGGCTCGCTTTTTCAAGGGTCCGCCCAGCTCTCCCATCAAGGCCCCTGCCGAAGCTATCTCCTGTAAAGCCCCGCGATCGGCTCACCTGCAGCTTGACAATTTTCAATGTCAACCTTGAACCCCTCCATCCGCTCCATATTCGAATGACATCGTCCCTATTGCACTGTTCACAGCCTGACCACCTTGAACACCTTCTCCTACCTCCAATTGAATCCGCAGCACCAATTGACTTACGAAAATGGCTTCAGCAAAGCAAGTTTACATTGGCATTATTGGTACGTGAAGACCTGCCTGCACTCTGCAGCTTCCGTTCTCTTGCAATATTAACCAGCTCTATACAGGTGCCGGCGGCGTAGGAAAGGCCTTCCTGTCGCAGCTCGAGCAGCTCGCCAAGCGCCCCTCAGGCCCCAAGCTCGTCCTCTGCTACATCTCTACCTCCTCCAAGTCCCTCTACCACAGCAACTACACCCCGCTCGACATCCCCAGCGCCATCTCACAGCTCCAGGCCAACAGCGTTGGCGCGCCCCCGGCCCTGCCCAAGGTAGTCGAGTACCTTGCCTCCGCGCCCGGCGGGTCCAAGGCCGTGCTCATCGACAACACCAGCAGCCAGGACGTCGCCGAGTCGTACCCGGCCTTCCTCAGCCGCGGCGTCAGCGTCGTCACCCCCAACAAGAAGGCCTTCTCGGGCAGCTACAAGCTGTGGCAGGACATCTTCGGCGCCGCGGCGGCCAGCGGGGCCAAGGTGTACCACGAGTCGAGCTGCGGCGCGGGCCTGCCCGTAATCTCGACGCTCAACGACCTGGTGGCCACGGGCGACGAGGTGACACGCGTCGAAGGCGTCTTCAGCGGGACCATGTCGTTCCTGTTCAACTCGTTCGCGCCCACCGAGGGCGCCGGCGGCAAGTGGTCCGCCGAGGTCAAGAAGGCAAAGGAGCTGGGCTACACCGAGCCCGACCCCCGGGATGACCTCAACGGCCTCGACGTGGCGCGTAAGCTCACCATCCTGGCGCGTCTGGCGGGCCTACCCATCGAGTCGCCCACGTCCTTCCCCGTGCAAAGCCTGATCCCCAAGGAGCTGGAGTCCGTGGCCAGCGGCGACGAGTTCCTGCAGAAGCTGCCTGAGTTCGATTCCCAGATGGAGGAGGTCAAGGCATCTGCCGAGAAGGAGGGCAAGGTGGTCCGGTTCGTGGGGAGCATCGACGTGGCCAGCAAGCAGGTCAAGGTGGGCCTGGAGAAGTTCGACCGGTCACACCCTATCGCGGCGCTCAAGGGCTCCGATAACATTATCAGCTTCTACACTAAGCGGTACGGAAGCAACCCTCTGATCATCCAGGGCGCCGGCGCCGGCGGTGAAGTCACCGCCATGGGTGTGACAAGCGATCTCCTCAAGGTGCTGTCCCAGATATAGATCCGCCGGGGCGCATCCCCAATATGACAAGCATAGTCAAATCGACGCGCAACCGCCCTCATCCCCTAAAATATCAATAACGCTGGAAATGAACCATTCTCCATGGCTATCATGACGACCAAACTCCTCGCTCTCGCTCCAACATTGTATGTGCTGCTCTGTGCGCCATTGCAGGAATCCCCTTGTATTTGTAGAGGACCAGATAAGACATGTGATTATTGCTCGTCGCCGCGTATATCCTAGGACGTGGAGACCGGGTGCTTAAGTGACTCGTGCGGTCGTCTCCTTGACGGTTTGGTAGTGGTGGGCGGCCGGATCAGGCGGCAGACCCAGAGGAGGAAGTCGAAGCATATGAGGGCCACGAGGGGTAGGAAGAAGGACAGCGCCAGTGCCAACTGTGAATTTGGAACCATGAATCAGCATTCCGGCCCCCGATTTCAGGTATTGCTCAACAGCAAAGATAGATCGGACGGAGGGTGGGGCAGACCGGGGGAGACTTACGAAGCACCAGGAGATGAACTGCATCCACGACGTTGAGCTCGACACCACGCTCCACTCCACGATCTTGGAGCGCGCAAGTGACGCGAGTTCGGGTAGAGACACCATGCTCAGGGGAATGTGGACGCGCATCTGTGGGAGGTGTGGGGAGACCGTGATCACTCCTGGAGTCGCGACTCGGAGCAGCTGGGCTCAGCTTGCTGGTTGGCTTGTTGCTGGCCTGTTGGGTTCTGCAATTGGGTTTGGCGAACAGACGTCTCGCTGCGAGCTTCGCGGGATAGCAGTCGATACCAGCCCAGGCACAATAGGTATTGTCCGACTAGTTGGCGTGGGGGGCCGCGGCTTTTTCTGTCTTTTTTTGATCGTTTCGGAAATCGAGGACGTCTCAAAACAATCAAACGAGTGATAAGATGATGTGCATGAAGGGAGACAAGGGCGAGTGAGATTGGGTGAGAATTGGCCAGTAAATAAATACCGGACTTGCGTATCTGGGAGCCCTGGGATTTGGCATTTGGGATCTGGTTAGCAGCAATCAAGAGTGGCATGCTTTTCTAGCGGCCCACCCAATTTCCACCCCAGCAGCCCAGCAAAGCCTCGGCAGCCCGGATTGCGGGAAGGGAGCAGGGGCCACTGTCGGTGGGGCCCTGGGTGACAGGTCCGCCCTGCAGATCGCTTCTTAGCGAGTGACGTTGGTTTCCTGCCGTGCCTGTCCCCATTTTTTATCACCAGACTTCACATGCCAAAACAGCACCTCGAAGCAGCCCAACGCACCCCAGCCTAGATCAGGAAAGCCGCGGGCTCTCCGTTCGGACGACCAGATTATTACTCCACTGCGACTGGGGGTAGTGCCTCTGCATCGTATCACGAATTCGAACTCTTCGTCCCATCGGGCCACGCATAATGCCACGGGACCCAAACCTCTACGGCCAGCGGGCCCCCAAGCGCCAGAAGAAGGAGATAGCCCTTCCGAGCTCCCTCGCCTTCTCCTCCGAGCTGTCCTCCCTCATCGCAAACAAATCCTCCTCCTCGACCACAGCCCGTCCCCGGCCGTCCAAGTCAAAACCAGACATCTTCGCTGGCGTGAAGGCGAAGCGGAAGGCCGAGAGGCAGGAGCGCGAGCGCGACGAGGGGAAGCTGGTCCTGAAGGATGCGGTCGGCACAGAGGAACAGAAGAAGGAGAACGAGGCCGCCCGGCGGAGGATGGAGGAGAAGGCACGCCTGTACGCCGCCATGAAGAGGGGCGACTACGTGGCGAAGGAAGGCGAGGCGGCGCCCCTGGTCGACTTCGACAGGAAATGGGCCCAGGCACAGGAGGACGGAAAGGGGGAGACCTCGTCATCCGGGGATGAGGATGACAATGACGACGATGAAGACAACGTCGACAACGAGACCGTCGAGTATACAGACGAGTACGGCCGCACGCGGCGCGGCACGCGGGCGGAGGTGGCGCGGATGGAGCGGCGGCAGCGGGTGAGAGCGTACGCGGCGCAGGAGACGGAGACGATGAGCGCGCGCCCCAGGGCGCCCGAGAAAGTCATCTACGGCGACACGATCCAGAGCGAGGCGTTCCGCGCGGCAGATGAGGACAAGATGGAGGAGCTCGCCCGGAAGCGGGACCGCAGCATGACGCCGCCCGAGATGAAGCACTACGACGCCGACAGCGAGATCAGGACCAAGGGCACGGGTTTCTTCCAGTTCAGCAAGGACGAGGAGACGCGGCAGACGGAGATGGCTAACCTGGAGGCCGAGAGACTGAACACCGAGAGGGAGAGGGCGAAAAAGGACGAGGAGAAGGAGAAGAGGAGACGGGAGGTCGAGGAGCGGAGGCGGGTCATTGAGCAGAGGAGGAAAGAGCTCGGCCAGAAGAAGGCTAGGAAGATAGCGGACAGTTTCCTGGACGGGCTGGCTGCCGATATGGGAGAGGGAGAGGGAGAGGGCGAGGATCAGGGGACCAAGGGCTAACACCGCTGGACACAGTTCTCAACCAAGATATAAGTGAAAAAAAGCCATGCATTCATATCATCTCTTCCTGCCCTGTGCCCCGGTCAGAAACCTGCCGAACTGAGCAGCAAATGTTGACAGTCCTTCGCGCTTGCACAAAGTAGCTTACGTTATGGAAAGCCGTTGTGGGAGATACTTCTCGCTGAGGGGCGCCAAATAAAGTCACACTGGCTCGAGCCGCCCTGGTAGTATCTGCGGAAAGAGGAAACAAGTCCCAACAAGATATCATTGGCTTGAATACCAATCCGCTCGTAATGCCGTGCCATTGGGTGCTGACAGAGATATGGTGCTGGTCGTCGAACTCTTGTGTCATTTTTGGTCAGGACAGTCCTACAGTATGCGATGTTCGCTCGAGGCACTTTTTGATATTCCGTTCGAACAAACTTGTCCCTCTCGGCGCAGTCTAGCCAGACATGTGATTGTGGTCTTCGTCGTTGCTGAGCCTCGCGCTCACCACGTCTAGCTCATGAGGGCCACAACGTGGCACACAGTATCTGATCTATGGTGGCCAGACAGTACCCACCTAGTAATTTTTCCCGCTCATTCAGCTTCTTATGGTGCCTTGTCTGTCACTGCCTGGTCAGTTGATGAACTGCCCTTGCGGACCCGTCACAGCCCCCATGCCAGGTACCGTCCTCTCTGTTGTCCTGTCCGAGATGGCAGTCTCGTTGGTTCATGTTCGTAGTCTTCTCTTTACTGCTTCCGCAGTAAGGTATGCTGCGAGCGTGGGAGATACGTATAAGGTAGACCAACCTTGAAAAATACTTGATTGCAGGCTAAAATAGGGCGCGACACTCCTTTGATTTCTTTCACCACGGTTTCTTACTTGGAAACAGCTGCGTCGCTGTTCACTGCCCTTGTGTGTGTCCAACTGTCTGCCAGTGTTCACCTAGAAAACATAAGTACGTGTCGTTCCCCAAGTCGATCTAGCAAGGGTGATCTTTTCGGACGTCCGTTGAAACTGGTCCGTATAACCCACGGAAGGTTCAACCTAACCGCGCTCAGTATATCCACGTTTAAGTCCCATATAGACAGTACAGAGATCATTGGGATATCGACTACAACCTGCCACGCCCAGCGTGGAGAGCCCAAGTCATTCGAAAAACAGTCTGTCATTACATGGGGACACCTCAATACTGACGACATTAAACACAAACCACGCTCATGTATTATCTCATGGTAGTTGCGATCATTGTTTAGATAGTCAAGATATCTTCAGATTCCTCTGGATTCATTCGCTCAGTGGTCTCTCATCCCACGGTCCATCTCGGCTACGTAAACAATATACATTCAGTGAGCCCTTCAATTTAGGCCCCTCCTGCTGCTCACCCTTCCAGATGCCCTGGCGATGATGATGATGAATCAATCATTAGCGTTCTGGAAGAGGATTATCACCGTCGTCTCAAATCCTGCTCTTCCTGATAATACCCACCACCCTCGTCCCAAGACCTCTCTATCGTCGATATCTGCGCGCCGTCCCTCAGGATATACAAATAGATAGGGAGGGAGATCGACCAAAACAGCCACGCACACAAAGGCCGAAGCTTTTTTGAAAACCAAATATGTCGCCGCATATGCCGTCAACTCCGTCCACTCCGTCCGGTCCAATAAATGTCGCACAGGTGAGGTGTCGTACAATGGTAATAAAGAACAATAGGAAAATGAACCAGTCCAGAGCGCCGGTCGCCGCGCAAGTTGCGAGAAAGCACCACCAGTCGCCACAAGTATCCGCTCCAAAAGCATAAGAAAAGCCAACAACGCCCTCCATACCGCCTGTGTGTGTCGGCGCTTATGCGCGTCGTGGCTTGGTTCCTCCACAGCACTACCGCCCGCCCTAGACCTCCACTGGGTCTTGATTTGCGGCAATTGTAATGATGAGTTGAAAGATATGGGTCATGATGAGAACCACATGCACCCGCAGTTGCTCATGTCACCGTCGCCGCCGCTGTCCCGAGGGTACAAGAATTCCCGCAGAGCATCGCGCTCCCGCTTTTGCTTGAAGTGCCCGTCGCCGTATTTCCCCTTCCGCTCTGCTTCTGGCATTACTGGACCCGGCTCGTCTTCCTTGATGTATACAATGACCGGTTCGCCAGCGTCGTTCGTAACGGGTTGCGTGGTGTTATCCGGCATCACCGTCACCTGAACGCAGTATGGCGCAGGTGCCGAGTCAATGCGACGCTCTTTCACCTTGACGGCCCTCGGGTAGGGAGCAAACGGCATGAAGTCAATCACTTGGCTTGTGACTGCTGATGCAGCGCCGGAGCCCGTTGGCGTCGGAAAAGAAGTAGGTGTCGGTCCCGGTGGTGGCGTGATCGTCCCGGTTGACGCTTTCGTCTGGGAAGCGTAGCTGCTGTTCTGTTCCGCATATATGAACACCTCAACAAAGGTGTCAGGCCAATTGCAGATCCAAGGTTTGCTGCCCAATGGTGCGACATCTTTGCGCTGGAAATCCCCGGGGCCTGGCATAAAACCGCCTCCGTTCCGCCGGATCTTTGAAGTGCTGTCTGGTGACAACAGATCTTCTGGAACAACAACAGTCTTGTTGTATGGCAGCATCCTAAACCATGCTGGGCCGCGCTCCTTGTCAAATGTGTCGTTGACGAGCTGCATGCCCATGGCAGGCTGGATGACTGGGGGCTGGGCACCGTAAGCCAGCAGACTTTTGTGGTCCCCGTCCGGGAAAGACGTGTTAGTCTCAAGGAATATGTCGTAATTACCCTCCTCACCAAGCTGAGGGGCGTTTTTGCTAATCGTCATCTGAACGTGGACTGCCTGCCCAAAGATGAGGTTGCAAGTCCATGCTGAACTCTGGGCCGTGTTCTCAAAGCAAGTGTTGGGTGACTTGTTGAGGTTCAAAGGCAGGCCATACACGCCTGTTGGGAGTGGAGGTAGATCGGTAGGGGTGGGGATGGGAGTAGCATCGTAGGTTATGGTCATTGTCGGAACGCCATCCTGAAATCTAAGCCAGACGTGTTAGCTTTGGCCAGTCAATCCGAGCTGCTCAGGTGGAAAGCCTTACTGTGAAGAGTTGCCTTTTCGAGGTGGCTTCTTATGTTTGGACAGCAGAGTCCCAACCACAGCCCCAACGATGATAATGACCACTACAACGGCGGTGAGCGTCATACATATGGCCCAGTAAGGTACCACGCCGCAAGCTTTTCTTTTCGCAAATTTCTGGAACTTGTTGAGTTGCGGTTTCTCGGACACTTCTGCTGCCGCGGCAGTATTGATCTCGTGGTGGCTCTCGTTAGTGAAGCTCCTGGCGGACTGCCGTGACTGTGGAGTGCCAATGTCTTCAACCGAATCGAACTCTGGGTTTCGAGCAGCCAGTCCTAACCCACCCGCACCTGATACCGCCCCAGCACCTGACACCGCCCTCGTAGTGTTTAGTGGCACCGCGGCTGCTGCGACCGAAGGCCCCCCGTTCTGGCTCTCCTCCGTGTCTCGTATTTTCCGGTTGTAATATTCATCCGGGTATCTCGTGTATGGTGGTAGCTCCTCGGTATGCCCATCTGGGCCAATGATATCACCTGCTTCCTCGCCCTCTGGCCCTATGCGGCGTTGGTAAGGATCTGAAGAACTGGCAAAGCCGACAGGGATGGCGGGCACGGCGGGCACAGATACTTGACTGCTCGTGTCAACGAAGGGATTCTGAGGGTACATAGAATAGGGATGCGTGGGGCCGCTGGGGCCATTGTACTCGGATTCGGGCCGTGTCGTGGGCGTGGATGAAGTGGTCGTGACACTTAATGTCCTTGCCAGCCGGGGATTTTGCGAGTACATCTGATAAGGATGAGAAGGTGCAGAAGGGCCCTCATATGGCATCTCTTCGGGGACGTAGGGCGCGTCGGTTGAAACACTGGAAACACGCGAGAGGGATGGGCCGGCGACATGGCCCATAGCACCGTCATGTCTGAGGGTGAAAGAATCACGACCCGAGGGCGGTTTTGATATGCTGGAACGATTCAGCCGGGGCGGTGACGTCGTTTCTTGGGCCGGTTGTGTGACAGTGGGAATGGTGGACGGGTCTGGCCGGACACGGGATGTTTGTGGATCGTCAAGTTCGGCGGTGTTCATGGGCTGGGGCCGGAACCCATCCGAGATACCCAGAGCCAACAGGGCATAATCGTCGTCGTCCACGTCCAGTATCACTCCTCCTCCGCCCTCTTGCTGCATTGATATCCTCCTCGACGTCCTAACCGAGGCCCTCCTCTCGGGATCAGACGCTTTGCCGTTGGTGTGGTCCATCTTGAGTCGCAACGCTCGAAAGGCGTCGGATGCTGTGGCTGTGGTTATGAAGCCGAGCCGGCGTCGGCGGGCAGTGAGCGATGCTCAATGATTGAATCGATGGTCGAACTGCCGTGGCGCTGGGGCCGCAGGTTCAATCCGCCGAGAGTTAACGGAGAGCCTGTGGAACCATCGAATTGTCCGACAATGTCCGCCCCGACCCGAGACAAAGCAATTACTTTTGACGCTGCGAGGTACCCGATCCGTGCTACAATTGACCTCGATCGATTATGTCCGGTCCCGTTTCTCTCTCTCCGTGGTGATGACTGCAGTAGATGGCCGGCTTCCCTCACGATCGTTGATGTCGCCGGTAGTGTTGACGCTGCGTGATGTGGGTGAGTGGTGTGGATTGATGGGGGATGGATGAAATGGATGGATTGGGTAGAACGAAGAGAAGGAGGGATTGATTAGTGTCGAGTCAGGACCAAGAGAATGGAGCGTGTCAGAGTGGGCGTGTGCCCGGATTGACGCTGCTGACGGAAGAAGCCGCCCAGAATAGGGTATAGCGTCAAGGAAAACGGACTTAAGGATGCCACCAAAGACGGGGCGAAGGGAAGTAGAATGAACTGGACCGGACTGAAGCGAATAGAATCGATGACGGGACGGGACAGATGGGCAATAAGAGAGAGTATTCCAAGGCTGGTGCTGGATTTGGGCCGGACCAGACTTGGGTGGACTGGGCGGTGGATTGGGTGCGGGTGCGAGCCACACTCATATTTGCTCCTACCACTCTGCCACTCGCTCTGCAGCAGGGGAGGAGGAAGAGAGGAGGGGGGTCGAGGGAGGGACCAGGGCACTGGCTCTGGCACTTGGACGATTCAGGAACAAGCATGGGCAGGCTGGGGTTTCGGACCTGGACTTGGGGGGTCGGAGGGCTGCCGTCATTGGTGGCCTGAGCTTCGGTGCAGTAGTGCGCGCCTGGGCCCTGCTGCTGCTCCTGGTGCAAGTCTTGGTGCAAGTCCTGGTTCTTCGCTTCCCATCTGTTATTCCCTGAAATTTTACTGCGTATAGCCCTGGGAGCCCCAGCAGCAGCCCCAGTTGCGCCTGTGCCCGCCTGCCCTCTGGGAAATGCACCTGCCCTTGCAACTAGCACTTGCACTTGCCCCGTTCACGCCCCTTCTCCGCCGGAGTGGAACCGGTTGGAGCAGGCTGGCCCGCTCGCCACTACCCACTTCCAGCCAGGTTGTCCTATGGGATAATCGCTTAGGCGGGCATGCTCGCAGCAAGATACAACATCGGCCGGACTGCTCGGCTGCTGATCAGGTCGACACATTATGACTGTAACCATCACGGTGGCGTTGGAGATAATGGTCTGCTGCCACTGCTACTGCGACTGCCGCCGTCGTGATGCAACCCCCCCTCTTCCAACTTCAAGTATTGTAGATGGGGAAACGATGATAACCACGCCATGTACCCAGCCCGCTCCTACTCGCACCCACACCCAGCTCAGTGGAGGAGACATCCGCTACAGGGATGGCTGTGTGGAGTTGGCAGGAGGAGGACGAGCAGGAGGCGATCGGGATCCCTGGGGCAAGCTGGACAAGGTTGAGTTGGGCCACCATCTTAGAACTGTGTGGTAGAAGATAACCTTTGGGAAACGGAAGAAACACAGCAAGAGACGAAACTCCAACCCAACCCAGCATTGCCATAGCCACCGCCATAATGATAATGATACCAAGGCGCCGGTGAAAGGAAATACGAAGCTTTCACCTGGAGTCAGGGAGGGCACAGTCCGTCCTCGACTCGTTCGTGCCTTGACAGTACTTTTCGGCGCGCCAGTGCCAGGCCACCACAACCTCTTGGCCTCATATCTTTGCAAATCTTGGAAGGGAGCCGTTGTTTGGCCAGCCTATCATCGACGGGAAGACTGACTGTTCTTGTGTGCACACGATAGTATCTGGGCATGGCCGCACCGATCTGTCATCCCTCCAGACCTGACTTGGCCATCAACTTGTTATCACGTCATCTGCAACCACATCTCGACATGGCCGCTTGCAGCTACGAGGACAGCAAAAGGCAACATGACTTATTAGACTATCATCTACAAAGTACAGCTTGGATACATCCCATCCTGAAGGCCCGGCAGGCGAGGGATGTGTGCGGACGAGCGGTCGCTGTGAAGCCCGGAAGAACAAACTCCAGCTACTATGTACCAAGATAGCGTCTTCCACACCTACCAGGGTATGGGCAGTCCACTGCTGGTTGTGAATTATTCGTGCTGTGGACTAATTTAATATTGATGACATGCATGGCAAAGACGTGCATTCCTCCACGAGCCAATTTGGTCATCACCGACAGGGCCCCGGTTCCCACGGCTGCTATCGTCCATGGTCACAGCCAAAACCTAAAGCCCATGAAGCTTAATTCCAGCCAGCCACCCAGGTGACACTCCTACCCAACCCAAGCCAATCTCGCCGGATCATGGGCGCGTCCCTGCCAGATTGCCAGATTGCCTGGTCGCAGGCTGGCAGGGACTGCCTCCCTCCGCTTTGTCCGTCCCACCGGAACCGATGCGACGAGATTAAATGAACGAAATGAGAGCGCCCTCTCACTGTCCACAGACACTATGGAAGGCCGCTTCCGGGCTGCCTGTCCTGCCTATGTGGGTATTTAGATCCCGGTTGGATCGGCCGGCGAGTCAATGACAGCTGCTGTTCATGGAGCCGCCCAGCCGGCCGCCGCTGGCTGGCTTCGGGCCAGTTACTGTTGGAGGTCGGTGATTACCCGCCTGCTTGCAAAAAGATCATCGTTCAGACTCATGTGCAAACCGGTGTGCCACTGCTATCGAGGTTATTTTTAACCCTGTTGGAGACGACGCCCATGTGCTCTGGCGGCTGACGGGACAGCAGCACAAGCCGTATGGGTCGCTGTACATACAGTACACGCCTGGTAAGGGGAACCTGGCGCCGGTCTCGTGTCTACTTCTGGGCGGCTCTTTGACTGATCGCAGCTGTTCCCTCATCCGAGGTGCCAGGTGGCTCCCACCGGCATTCAGCCGGCTCGGTTCGGTTCGGTTCGACAGGCTAGTCGCTGACAACTGGGCTCTCCTCTCTCTTGACTGATCTTGTGAATGTCAAAGTTGCTCGAAGGCCTATTTCCATGTGGTAGATCACTGATCGCTACGTACCACTAGAATTTAGAGTTGACCCGCGAAAAGAAACGTTTCAGGGTAGTGTCTTGGCACGGATTAGCCTCACCAAACAGTCTCAAGTGCCGAACAAGAGCGGAACAGGAGCGGAGTACTGTCGCAGTAGCCAAACTCCAAGTGTGGGGCCGTACCATCACTGCCATTGGGCGAGACAGTCTCTCTCACTGGGTGCTGCAAGCACAATTGCGATCGTTCCCGACCTAGCCTTCCTAGCCGGCTTTTAGCCTGTGTACGGGCCAGCTTTATTTGACTCCCTGGCCTTTGCTCCTTTGTTCAGAGGTTCAGGGGCACGATTCTCGATTTGGACCCAGCTCGCCATGTGGGGGCAGCCCGTCTCGCCACCCGAGGTGGGTAGCCTCCGAAATCCGCGACACTATTGCAAGAGAAGGGGCGGTTTTTTTATGTCTCAGCATCAACCTCAAGTTCTCCCCTCTGGCACTCGAACCGGAAAGAGAAACACAGGGACGCAGTCGTGCCCGCCCGGATGATTCCAGATCCCAGGTCGAAGCGGCGCAAACTTCCTGTTCCAACCGCAAATGGTCGGAGGCACCGCGGGAACATGGTGAAGAATGGGAGCAATGCGACTCAAAGGAATCGGATGAATCTATAGCAACCACCCGTTATGGAACACTGCAGCAATGCTCGGGTGTTGTCCATGAAGAGAACCAGGGCAGCTCGACTGTCAACAACTTCGGAAAAGCCGAAGCTATTCTTGGCCCCTGCCTTATGATGTTTCGCCTTCCCGCGACTCACACCACGGATGCCTGTCAATGGGCTATGAACCCCCTCCCGCCTTGGTTGTGTACTTGTACTTGACTCTTGACGAACCCCTCATCACTTCTCTTCTCTCTTCAGGGGGCGGGGCAAGCGTAAATCAGCCACAGTGTGCCAGATGGACGAAGATGCGATGATCTGTCTGGTGGGAATCCAGCAGCGTCACTTGCCAAGATGTCACGATCGGAATGCTGCAAGACATGGCTCTCACTTGCCTATCAAGGCGTCGATCCGAGCTGCACGAAGGTGCGGAAGAACACCAAAGAAGAAGGCTAGATGTGCACTACTGTACTTGACTGCATGGTTGCTGTCCCCCCTCCAACAGCCACAACGTCCAATCGATCGCCATCACGCTCACCTTATCGGGCCACCTCTTCAGACGAACTCGTCTCCACAGCAGAAGAGGTCTCAAGTGCGTCTCAAGCCCCAAGTGGCCTAAGCTCAAATGGAAAGGTGACGATCCTTCGAAACAGACCCGGTGCTACTGCTCGTCTGACCTGGAGCACAGGATGATGGGGACTGCTGTCACCGGCCCTGGCAAAGCTTCGGTCGACTTTTGACAACGTCGATGGCTGGATGGGCATGGGAAGCAGGTCGCATTGCTAGACCGATTCGATGTTGACAGCCCGGGACGCCACGCCCCGGAGGCACTGCGATCATCCGGTCCTGTCCTCTGCCCAATCAATCACATCTCGCGGACCCTGCCCCATATCACCTCCATCGCCAAACTCTGGGTCTGCGGCCTCCAAAAGACGTGCCAGCTCCGCTCAGTAAGGAGTCTGAGGACTCATTCGCACCATTATACAGATCTGGCCAACCTCGCCTCCCCTTCCTGGTGACGATCATTCCCCCCGGTCTCCCCCAACCCCTGATCTCGTGCTCAGCTTCAGCCGCAGTCGCAGTCCACTGACGCGTACGAACAAGCGAGACCATGCACTGCATGAGTTCCAAGTGGATAGATAGGCCTCCAGGAAGGCTAGCTGCCGGACGCGAAGTGGCTGGCATCTGATCCTCATGCCGTGATCTTGGTCTTGTCGATGAGCACGGCATCATTCTGACTGGACTCCGATCTGAGAGATGCCAACGTCAGGGCTTTCAACCAGCCAGCTCTGGTGGAAGCAAGGAGGATGATCCCGTGGCGAAACGCGAGTCTCGCCCAAGGAAGTCCCGTTGGGCACTTTCATCGCAACCACTGGAGCCACGAGGTGCCAGTGGCTCATTCATTCCGTCCGATGTGATTCCCCGGGATCGTCATCTGGCTATCGACGACGTCCGCATGGATGCTTGACGCAACGGACGCCGCGAATAAAGGCCTTGATGGGGCTACAAGAGTGCCTGCCACTGTCCACGCTATCACGACCACCTTGAGGTCCCGCTACGCCCTCGCACAACCTTCTGGAAGAGGCAATTTATTTAGCTCACATATTCACGTACGTGTGGGCACTGATCGATGAGTTGCCAATTGACTCCTCATTGGGTCTGTCTATGCCCCCTTCACCCTGGCCAGATTCCTCGGATATATTGTCGCTGCTGCTCAGCTCGCCATGGATCAAGTATGGGTCAAGTCTGGCACCGCGACCAGTGTGCACGAGGGAGGGGCGTTTCGTTCATCACGCTTTGGACAGATGACAGGAAGACCGCTGCCGAGGAGTCTCGAGTGGTCACTTCTTGGTTTATGGGAGGCTGCGGGGCTCCCTGGGATATCCAAGTGGATGATGGAGGTGCCAGTGTGGAGCGAAGGCCTACGACATAGTAGTCGACGAGCATCTGGCCACGGATGGATTTGTGACAAGCTCGACCTGGGAGGGTGAGAGTGATGCCCCGCGTACGGCAGTCATCCCGCTGACCTCGTGTGGATGAGGGCGCCGATGCCTGACGAGTATCCTTCCTATTCGAAGGGCTTTCGGCACTCGAAACCTGGCCTAGCCGCCCGCTCAGTACCTCATATGTTTCCATCGATAATATGTCAGATACTGTGTGAAGTCATTGTTCCTCGAGGTTGGATGGTGGTATTCGCTGCTACGGGGCTTGCAGACAATTGGTAAGTTATTGTCAGTGGGTGCTTTAGCTTTCGGGATGCCCATGGGTGTAACACCCTTATACCGCCTCTTCTTGATTTCGTTGACTCTTGGTCTCATCGAGGGCTAGACTCGACCTGGTCGAAGGCTTGAATGCTCATGTCTCAAGGTGAAAAGAACAACCGTTATGTGCACAGGTCTCTGTTCTCTCTGAGCACACTCGTCCTCTCGCCAGCAATTCGGAACGGGCCGATGGAGTAGAGATATTGGATTCGTAGGTGGAGGGCATCACCTGGAGGACCTGTTCTTTCTATTCCGAACCGTTGTCCGAGTCACAATGTTGGTCTGATTCAAGTTGACTTCATCGTGCAGCGTCGAGGGCCCAGAGACAGCATGTCCCAGAATGCCCCGAGACATGCTCTTTCGTATTCGATTCATGCGTCATGTGTCGAAGGTGTCGAGGAGGCCCCATAGTGGAACAAGATACGTCTTGACTGCTGGTCTCGACGGTGCATACAAGAGCCTATCTGGTGTTCACCGCTTCTGTCACCGTCGTAGCCGTCGGAGCTTCAGGAACGACACCGTAGCCGTGCAGTCAAGTAGCTTTCGATAGTGCCGTTCGTCAATCGCGTGCCGCCCTCGAAATACAACCTTTAAGGTTTGGGTGCTCGATTGGGTATTGGCCAATTTCTCTCTCTTGGGAACCGGGCCCCCTAGGGAGGGGGTGTTCACCATTTGCTCACCCCCCTCACCACGCACACTGCTTAGGGTTCACAACCCTTGGAAGACCACACTCAATCGATTACACTGCCGATGATTTATCCTCCATTGATCATCATCTACAAACGCCACTGACGAGACTTCATTTGCTCCACTGTAGTGATTAAATTGGGTTTCCTTTTCTGTACCGAACATTTGCGTCATTATTGATTCCGTGAAACGCACGCGTTTTTCCAGCTGGTTTTCGCGCCGAGCTCCGTCACACTATCTCCCTCAAGGCCAGAGACTCATCCAGAATCCGCATCCGGACCCGCAGCCCACTTCTTACGCTGCCGCGCCCATGCAGCCAGCCTTGCTGCCGGTCGGCGCGGCTCTACGCGTCGAACAGCTCATCAGCTTATGAACGTGCGTGCGGGCCGTCCGTCTTTGGATCATCACTCTCGTCCCAGGCTCTCAGGCTAGAGGTGCACCTTCATCAGCAGCTGGTCAGAGAGACAAAAGGTTGGACCGGCGTTGCCGAAGACATGTCTCCCTGAAAGGCGTGGCTGGCTGGCTGGCTGGCTGGCTGCGAGAATCTCGCCCACCAGCACGCTTACTTTTCTTCAGCCCTCAAACATGGACAAGCTGCTTCTTCTCGCCAGCAAACATCCGCACCGCACCGGGATGGAAAGGATCACCCGAAATGTCTCACGTATTCCCACGTGCATGCTTCTCACTTGCGTGGACCCCCATCCCGGCGGCCCCTGAGCAGAGCTGAAGAGAGCCTTTCACCGCGTTATGCAGAGTCCCGATTGCGTCTGTCACACTCGAGGATGCAGGTGCCCCAGAAGGCGCCAGAATATCCGGGGCCAACAGCATGCGTGCCTCGTGAGGTGAGCAGCCCGTGTGTGTGCGTCTGGTGCGAATCATTGGACGCGGTTGTGCGCGCATTCCAAGGCTTCCCACACCCACCCACCACCACCACCATTTATAGGCCGGCTGTCTACGGCCCAGACAAACTGGTTCCTGTTGGCGGCAGCTCAGTGCCACTGGATCCTGTGGCAAGCCTCGCTTTGCACAGCAGCTGGAGTAGTGCATACCCACCACATGCAGTTTCAGCGCCGTGCTACCGCTGTTGTTGCTGCTGCTGCTGCTGTTGCTACACACCAGATCGGACCATGCCACGCTGCTGCCGCCAGTCCTGGGCGACTTGGCAGCACCTCCCAGGGTGGTCAGCCAATGGCGCCGGTGATTCTACAATTGGCTATCTTCACCTTGTGCGACTTGGACCAACTTTGCCTTGCCCTCACCTGAGTCAAAATCAAGCAGACACGACTTCAAGAGAACGGCTTGCTTGATCAGTACAGTGGTCTCCCGACAGATCCGGCAACACAGGGTCTCTTGCGGTTCACAAGCAAGCTGGAGGAGGTGGTACCTTCGCAGAGACCAACGTCGCTACCCGCCTTCCGCGAATGTCAACCTTTCCAATTTGGGTCTCGTCTCGTCGCTCCTCTGCGACGTCCTCACACGGCATTGCCCATCTGCTACCCCATCCGGCGTTTAGCTTTGGGGGCACCATGGGTCTCTGACTCGGGGGCCTTGCCCCTCCTTTCACGATGATGCTGACCACAGAAAGCAGCTCGCACTCGACTGGCCACTGCTATCATTCTGCTTGGGAGCAAGCGGACGGCTAAAATGGCATTTTGGGCGCATGTCGCGTTGGCTTTTAAACACGTTTCGTGGGATTTGCACTTCCTCGGTGTGCTTCTTCTGGACAGGAATGTCTCCTGGGAAGCAGGGCGAGAAGTGGCTTGTGAGAAATGACAACCTGCATGGCGCTTCGTCCCTGGGAGGGCGGGACGAGCATATGGTTCGCCCGCTGCAGCTGGCCCTGCCCGCGGTCGGATTGCACTACACTCCTGCATATCGCAGTGGCGAGGCTCACTCCAATTGATCAATGGCAGTGCCTGTCTCGAGTGCCTAGCTTCTCCCCACCCAGATTGTATTGGCGTCTAGGCACGCACATCGAACATCCGCGTCGTTGGAGACACCCAGTTCCAGCGAGACCCTGTGCGGCTCCGGCCTGCAGTCCGGAGAGATCTAATAACGACACCAGTCGTCACCCCCCTTCATCCATTTTCGACGTCAAGTACACAAGATGACGCTCGATCGGCTAAAAACTTCTCGTACCTTTTCCTGGCCCGAGTCTGTAGCCTGTACACCCCCGTGCCACGCCATACCTGCACATCAGATGCACCAACCAGGCAGACAGGCTTGCCCGGCTACCGTGTCAGTCGCCCACATGTGCTGTCAGCAAGGCCTCGGACTGTTTGCCTACCCTGTCCGTATGTAAGAGCTGTGTGCAATCCTGATCTGCAAGTGCAGAAGAAGGAAAGTGTCGTCCAGAGACCGCCATGTTCTTACTGTGCACCCGCGAGTGGGTGTGGGAGAGGATCGACAGAGATATATTTCTGTGCCCCCCGTCCTGAAGGTTTTCGCCCGAGGACGCCCTTCCCTTCCGTCCCACGTCGCCCCGTCTCGTCTTGTCTCGTCCCTCCTGTATGCCTTTACCTCTGCGAGCTGGGTGACTTCGGTGCTTGGACTCGACAGCTCTGCGGCCAAGCTTCCATCAAGTAGCATTGATCCCCGCAACGCAAGGGCCTGTCTTCTGACGCCCCCCTGTGTCATCACCGTCGCTTACCTTTGAACGGTGTTGGGCGTCGATCCTTTACCTTTTACCCGGCCATCTAGTCGCCTAGCCCTGTGAACTTCACCCTCTGGCTGACTTGTGCCCCTTTTGGGACCTCGTTGGGAGAGCATCTCAGCACTTTCATCTCGCAAAGCTTGTACTAGCACATCACCGATACCGCACACAAAATGTCTGTCTACTCCCGCCGGTCATCATCCTCTTCTTCGGGGCGGTCGACCGCCTCCAACACCACGGTGAAATCGACCAACCTGCACGTCCCTCGGAGCAAGTCTCTCTCAGTCGTCACCTATCTTGCCGGCGGTGACCCCCGCAAGCACAAGAACCTCCGCCGGCAGAAGACCACCATAGAGTATGAAAATGGTACCTACGAGAGTACCTCGCAGTACTACTGGGTGCGAGACCCCTACGAATCCACCTACTACTGGGACGGTGACTACGACGACTACGACGATCGGTCGAGCGTCTACAGCGGCAGCTCGCGCGGGAGCTCGCGCCGCAGCAAGCACGGCAGCCACAAGGGCCGGGGAATGCCAGCTGCGGTGCCGGTGCAGCCAATGCCGCCCCCGCAGCACCCAATGGGCATGCCGGGGATGGGGATGGGGATGCCACCACCGGGGGCCATGCCGCCTCACATGGGCGGACACCCGGGGCCGATGATGGGAGGCGGCCCGCCTCCGGTCCAGGTCATGGATGACGGCCTGGACGACGACGACGCCAGCTCCATGTACAGCGGGAGCAGCTACTTGAGCGAAAGCTCCTACAGCTCCCACGGCGGGATGCCTCCTCCGCCTCCCCACATGGGGATGCCGCACATCCCGCCGCCGCCAATGCACATGGGCATGGGCCCGCCGCCAATGATGAGCGGTGCGCATCCCCCGCCGCCACGCTCGCACCACGGTGTTGACAACGGTGGCGGTGATGACATGCCCGAGTTCTTCAAGCTGTCATGAACGAGTGACAGGCGCATATGATGATGAGCGTACGATTTATTCATGTGGACAAGCTGACGATACATTGTTTTAACATTTCACGGGTTGGAGTTAGCCGGGGGGGGGGGGGGACCTGGCTCATTTTGAAAGTACTGCTATTATTGGAAAAACAGAACTGCCATATCAGTCAAATTGGTTGTTTGTTTCTGGCGTTCTTGTCCCTAATTGCCCTTTCGGCATCATCAGGAGGTTTGGACGGTACTCCTGGGAGGGTGGGCTGGTTAATTTGATTCCAGAGCGATGTACATCATGACCCCTTATTATGAGCTCGACCAAAAATACTAAGCACAGTCAAATTACTGATTGCTTGAGTTGAATTTGATTGCCTTGAACAATCCAACGCGCTGTTACAGAATGAATAATAACCCCTCTGCCGACTGCTGGCCCATATCACACTTACCAACCCCCTCCCCCCTCTCACAGCATGTTTGGAAGCAAAGCACATGCACGCCCCCGCTCCTTACTCGGTCAACTCCCTCACCGAGCACATCGTCCAACAACAAAACTTCGAGTCCGAGTCGCCGGTGAAGCGTTCCTCAGAACTCCCTCGCACCCACCGAGTCATTCACGCATAGCCTCTGGCCCCATCGGCCGGTAGAGGCAACATGTGTTACGTCCCCTGTTCCGTGGTGGTCTGTTGGGCACCGACGCCGTACCATGTTCCCTCGCCTCGGTGGTCCGGTGTGAAAGCGGGCATGCGGAACCTCATTGTAGCGTGAGGAAGGAAGGAAGAGGTACGGAACGCGCGCGTGGGTAGCCGGCACAGATCTACACACGTGTTCGACTCTTGGGTGTTGCGTGTACCTTCCGGTTGGGGGAGCTTCGGCAGATTGCGTCAAGGACTTGTGTGTGTGTCCCTGGTGGTTCCGTGTGCGCGATATGCTTGGGATGACGGGGGGAGGGGTGAGTATATGTTCGTATGCGCACAGATGGGGATGGCTGTTGATGTGCATAGCTGGAAGTTGTGAAAGTGGTTGAGTTGAAGTAATGAATCTTTGAGGATTGAATGTACAGATCTATGGTCCACACATTATCTACTGTGATCTAGACTTGACACTGGCGACCGCTCACAACTTGGGCTTGAGCCCGCCCATCGTGCCGTCCCTCCTCCTATTCGCCTCGGGCCCGACGCTCTTGACCAGCGCCAGGAAGTCGTCGTCCATCATGGCCTTGGTCCGCTCGTCCGTACCCTCGGCCCACCGCCTGTACTCGTCCTCCTCCCGCCTCCAGCGCTCCCACTCCCCGCGGATGAACCCTGCCGCGCCCGCGGCGACCTCGCCGGGCTTCTCCATGGCGACGAGGTGGCCCGTCCCGCCGACGACGAGCTCCTTCACCCTGCCGGCCCTCGCGCCGCCGCTCCCGCCGACACCGTACCCCGTCGTCTCCATCTTCTCCCGCCGCACCTCGGGCGTGCACACGACGCTGTCCTCGCCCGCGACCCACAGCACCCCTGGCCGCAGCTCGGGCAGCCTCCGCGCGGTGATGGGCGTGGGCGGCTGGTAGAAGGGGAAGTTTGGGTAGTTTTCGACGTCGTCGGTCGCGTCGGGGATGAGGCTCCGATCAAAGGTCCTCGCGCCCGTCGCAGGGTCCCTGGGCCCCTGGTGCGTGGGGCGATAGTACGTCAGGCACTCCATGTGCTTCGTGCTCATCAGCGTGACCTCGCCGCCCTTGGCGTCCGGGTGCAGCGCGGTCGGGCAGTCGCGGAAGCCGTACCGGACCAGGCGGTCGACGGCGCGCGGGTCCCACGTCGAGTAGAACTTGTTCTTGCGCACGCCGCGCTCGGCCTCGGCGCGGCTGGGCCATACGTCCCTGCGCCCCGCGGAGGCGCGCAGGGTGCCGAAGCCGTAGAGGGGCCCCAGGCCGTGCTCGCGGGTCAGGACGGGGTCGACCATGACGAGGGCGGAGAAGAGGCGCGGGTGCATGAGGCTCACGTTGGTGATGATGTTGCCGCCGAAGGAGTGGCCGACGCCGACGAGGGGCCGGGGCATCTGCGCGCGGAAGACGTTGGTCAGGTGCAGCAGGTCGCGTGCGTGGTCCAGCCACGACGGGTCGTTGCCCAGCCGGCCCTCGTTGAGCACCCCGCTCGCGCCCTGCCAGGCTATGTCGGCCATCCAGATGGCGCGGATGTTGAGGCCATTCTGGCGGACGGCGTGGAGGAGGTCCTCCCACAGTGGCTCGTATAGTTCCTGTGTTGATAGTTGTGGTGTTAGTCGGTCTTGTTGGTCTGAGATGTGTGAATTGTGGGTACGTGAGTAAGTGTGGTGAGTGAGTGTAGTGGTTGACCGAGGGAGTGAGTTTACCTTGACAAAGCCGTTGGCGTGAGATGCGATAATGGTTATGTCTCCTGGCTTTGGGTTTGGGTTGTCCTTTGGGGTGTACTGTTTTACTGCGAGCTGGAGCACTTCCTCCTGTGAGTGCGCCGTTGCTCGAGGATATTCCCGGATGTGTTGGCCGTCGACAACATGCTCCTTGATATCGAATAGAGTTGACATTGTATCGTCTCTTGGCGAGTTGGATATGGATGATGTGAGAGAGCGGCGCCGTCTGCGTCCTCTGTCCCTTTGTCTGACCTCTTGCTCTCTCTATATGATGAGTCTAAGTGGTTGGTTCTCTGTATATCTGGATTTAACTCGTGAATTTGGCAGGAATGCTTAGATTGTATCTAGGGACACCAATACGGCCTGGTCAACAAGAAGCAGTGTCATGTTCTCGGTACTTTGTCTAACACCCCGGCAAGTGAGTTAAGAGCCGTTTTACCTCGGCGCAATCAACCCCACGGGGACGGGGACGGGCAGCCCGGCCATTCCATTAACCCCCCCCCCCTTTGCGCCCCCAACACTACTCTGATGAGGGGGTTTTGGAACCCTCGACAGGTACGTACCGTACCCGAGGAGCCTCGAGATTCCAGGGGTGAAGCAGTCGCAGCTGGGAGCTGAAGCTGCTGTCTCAGACAAAAGCCATGACATCACCCCCTGAGCTCCCAATTCCCCCGAGAATTGGAACCATCCCCCAAAAAAGCCCAAGGGCAGGCGAACGAGATTGGACGCAATGAAACCACATCCAGCTAAGAGCGTACGGACGGCTCACCTCTTGCTGATGCACCAGCCCACTGCCGCAATGGGGACCGCTACTCAAACATTAGACCTCCTTAAATAATACGAAGTACCACGGGCCTGTTCCACGCTCCCAGCCCTCTGCTGTTGCTCCTCGGCCCCTTTGTGTGATTGACTGACGGACAGTAACACGCACCACATAATAGTCTATACTGTAACTACCAATTCCAGGGAGCTCATCTCGACCAGCCCGCGCCGGGCTGTTGACCAGGTCGCCGCCATGAATAAGATGAACACGGCCACTGTTGGGCTGGCCGTAACACCCACTGTGCTCTCGACATTTGTATCACATGTACGTTTGCTGCACCGCGCGTGTGACAGGGAAGAGGAGAAGGATATTGGACCAGAGCACCACCGTCCGAGAGACACGCATCGATCGAGCTTCTTGGCTAACATGACCAACCCGGGTAGTTTCTCAACCGCAAGCCCCTACACCAACGCCCGACGGCTCATCTCTCCTACGACGAGGGCCTGCACCTCATCCGCTCGTTCCTGCAGTATGTCTCCCACCACACCGTCGAGGAGTTGCAGGCCTTCACGGCCCAATGGGTCCCGCACCCACAGTGGATCAAGGTCGACGACGTGACCGTCCCTGCCGACCAGCTCGAGCACGCCGCCCGCCTACTCGAAGCCCAGCTCGGCCCGGAGGGTATTCGCAAGATCGGCGGGCGCAAGTGGTGGCAATGGCGGAAGCCCGACCCAGGCTCGCTGAAGGCCGAGTGGATCGAGATGCGTTCGGACTACAACGACCGGAAGAAGAACAAGGACGCCGGCAGGCGGATCATGCTATACGTCCACGGCGGCGCCTACTTCTTCGGCAGTGTTGACATGCACCGCTACCAGATGCAGCGCCACGCGCGGAAGCTCAAGGCGAGGATATTCGCACCCGACTACAGGCTGTCGCCCCAATTCCCCTTCCCTTGCGGCCTGCAGGACTGCCTGGCCGCATATCTGTACCTTCTCACCGTGCAAGAACCGGACACAATCGTGCTGGCGGGTGATTCTGCCGGGGGCGGCATGGTGCTGTCCATGCTGGTCACTCTGAGGGACCAGGGTTTGCCGCTCCCTGCTGGTGCGGTGTTGATGAGCCCTTGGGTTGATCTTACACACTCTTTCCCGTCGGTGGCGGGCGAAGCTCCTTTCGACTATATCCCGCAGTCTGGCTTCCACCACAAGCCATCACCAGCATGGCCACCTCCCGATGATGAAGAATTGAAGGAGCTGAAGAGGCTGGCTTTGCTGGAGAAACAGAAGAAACAACGTATGTGTGAACGAGGAGCTGATGTGGCATGACCGGGACTGACTTCGAACCAAGCTCCAACGCAGGGCAAAAATCCGGAGTCTGAACAGACTACCCCGACGAGTACTGATATCGCAGAAGCCTCCGGGACACATCTGTCTCTTGTCATGGATGGCAAGACGGTGGAGATAAAGGAACAGATACAGGCAAGCCTATCTTCATTGGTGCGGCGGTGATCACGTCTAACACGCTGCAGATGTACGCAACCAACGAGCTCCTGTCACATCCTCTGGTCAGTCCCATCATGCAGGCAAGTCTTGGAGGTCTGCCTCCGCTCCTAGTTATGGTCGGGGGAGGAGAGATCCTCCGAGACGAGCAGATATATCTCGCCCACAAGTGTGCCAACCCGTCCAAATATCCGCCGCCCGAGTCGACTTTGGACGACAGAGGTCGGGCCCAGATCAAACAGTACAAGCCGACGGATGTGCAGCTTCAGGTCTGGGACGACCTATGCCACGTCGCCCCGACGCTCAGCTTCACCAAGCCGGCAAAGTACATGTACCGTTCCGTGTCCCAGTTCAGTGCTTGGGCACTGGCAAGAGCACAAAAGCGGGATATCGATATTCTGGACGACGACGACATTTCGGTCATATCTACCTCAAGCTCCGACTCGGATAAGGAAGAGGTCACGAAGGTAGGATGTCCACTTCTGCCTGACCATGGACATCATCTAGCTGACATACATCCCACCAGCGTGACGAGGAGGCCGCCATGGAAGAATCCAAGGGCCAAGTTGGCAAGGCCGGAGATGTTCTGCCACCATTCAAAAACCACATGATCCGGCAGCGAGTGACGCGGCACGGCGTCATCTTCCCCATGGCTCCAGCCTCTGAGCTCCCAGGTTGCACAATGCCAAGAGAGCTTGTCGGTGTGGTAAAGGAAGGCACTGTAAAGAAGTGGCTCAAGCAGAAGAATGAATGGGACCGTCGTTACGCATCAACCAAGAAGAAAGTCCATAAGAAGTTTGTGCAGGACTTGACCGTTGGGTACGAGGGCTTCGGCGACGGGGAGTTGCCGCCTCCCAGCGCGCTCGCAGGCAGGAGGAAGAAGGGCGACAAGGAGGTCACAGGGGTCGCCAAACGCGCCAAGAGTGTGGGACTAGCAATGTGGTCCGGCTGGGGATCGAAGCACGACAAGATGACCATGGACCGGGAGGAAAAGGCAGAGAAGGATGGTCCAGACGGAGTCGAGTTTACAGCCGCGACTGCGGCGGAAGGCGAAGGCGCGCGGTCGTACGCTGAAATTGAAAGACAGGGTACCGCGGCACCGAACTCACCACCACCTGGGAGCCCCAGGAACCCTAGGAGCCGTTCGAGGAGGGTGACAGTCAGGGACGAAAGACAAACAGAAGAGGCGGACGATGTCGACGAGAACACGAGCGTTGCGCAGCTACTTGCCAATAGGGAAGACAAGGAAGCGAAGAAGCCGGTGCCGCTGCTACTTACCCCCGACTACACGCCAGAAGTAGGAATAGGGACGACAGGGAAGCGCCCTTATGTGGATGGCATAGCAGTGCCGTTCAGCATTAAGAAAGAAGCAGACACAGCAAGCATGATGACGTTGACAAGCTACATGACGGGAGGCGGGCCTGCGTCACCCAGGCTCTCGTCGTCCCGGCCCATGACGCCCAACACGCTGGCGGACAGGACAAGCAAGGACTTGAGCGAGCTGGAGAAGCGCAACTCGAGCGTCAACGGCGACCATGACGAGCACGCCGGCAAAGATGTCGTGCCCGCACACGTTGACGGCGCCACGCCTGCGACCCAGGCGCCCGCGATGGAGAGGCCTGCTCTGGAGACATTCAGTACTGCCGCGGAGGAGCTGCCGAAGGCGAAGGGGCCGTACAGCCCGAGTGATGTGGACTGAGAAGGCGGTATGGGTGCAGAATTATCGAAAATGGCGATTTGGAATAGTATATATACGACTCAATAGTATTTGGTACCATGTCATAACATAGTGGGACCGTCGCAGGAAAGTGTGCGATCTTAATTCAATATCTGAAACGGAATAAAGCCTGGCAGCTCGCATGATCGAGTCTATGCAAGGTGCAGCTTACAGCTACAATAATAATTCAAACAAGATATCATATTTAGCATACAATTGCATACAAACTAAGGATACACTTAGTATATCTCCCTATCGTATACATCGTTCAGTTCCTTCTGCCGATATCGCCACAAGTAACATTCAGCAGTCACAACAGCTGTTCTCAGGATCCAGGCGGACGTCTGCCGCAACCCATGGCATGTCTTCGCCGCCGCCAGCTGTGAGGATCATGCTGCCGCCGCGGTCGGGACATGCGAAATAGACCTGTGAAGCACGCAAGATACGTTAGTTGCTGCTGCCACTCATATACACCAGCACCAGAATCCCGAGACAAGCAATTTAGGAGAGGTTGGGGGGGAGGGGTATTGGAAGGGTTTCTCCTTTCTCTTATTTTTGATTTTTCCTTGGTTTTCTCTTTTTTTGGGGGGGGGGGGGGACGGTGGGGGAGACATCAGGAAAAAACGGCCACCTCTATCCACACATGCACATAGCAAGACAGAAAGACACTCACCTTTTTCAGGAGGTCAAAGCAGGTCCCAGACGACAGGGTCCACGGGTCCAAGCCGTACAAGCTGTCGATGTGCTGGATCGTGACGAGGAAGCTGTGGCCCGCGACGTTCTCGCAGGTCCTGATGGCCTCCTTCCTCTTGTACTCGCCCGCAAGATGCGTCTTGTCACAGACTCGCCTGAACGCCTCGTCCAGGACCGACTCGGTCCCGACGTCCTTCCACTGCTGGCCCTTGTCGTAGCAGCTCGCCGCCAGGGCGGTGCCGGCGAGGATGGGTAGGGTTAGAGTGCGCTTGATTTGCATTTTCCTGGTGAGATTGGGGTGAAAATATGTGTATGTGTTGTAGTGCTAAATCGATCAGGTACTCTTCAGGTAGGTAGCCTGTGGCTTCTTTCGTCTCCAGTCCCCATTCCACTTCCTCGAAGGATGCGTAGATAAGTAGAAGCTTGACAAAGAACCACGGAACCACGTATCATGAAGATCCAGAGCGGATCACGGCACCTAGATTGTTGATTGAAAGCCAGGGAAAAGGGCACGGAATGGCTCCGTGCCGCCCGGCGGAGGGCGCTTCCCCTCTACCTTTGTCTGCAATAGTAGGCAGGCCAAGCACCACATTCGCATAACGAGCATCCTGGAACAATTAAAATCCTCCGGCCCAGCAATCAATCTTACACATCATCATCTTGGTGATGCTGGGAGCCGGGCCATAATAAGGAATCTTCCCGTATTCATTTCCAGTTTTTTATCTACGTACGCATAAACATGCCATACCATAGATGGCAGGCTAGCTAACCTGTTGACAAAAATAATGCAGACCGTTTGGCAACTTTGCATAGGTAGGTGTGAAATTGGGAGGCTTCAAAATACGGACCCAGGATTCTTTCCTATAAAACAGTGCGTGGGTTATGGTTTGGCAGGATGATTCGTGTGAAACTAAATGTTGTGCACGAAGTGCTGGCAATCCACAATGAGGTTTGCTCTCTGGCATTAAATTGATTTTACATAGCGCCGAAGATTTTGGCTTTGCCATAGAGGCTGTTTAAATCTATATGCTTTGGCTGTAGATTCTGGTGCCTATCAAGATGACATTCATCCTGAAAAACATTTCGAGAAGGTCTCACCTGATTACCTGAGACAACACTAATATTGCAACGACTGCACTCCCGATGAGGCCTAACAACCCATACCCGAGAACCAGGCCACCAAGGTGAACGTCCACTGACATTCCAATAATAAATGAGGCCAGTACGACGGCCCAAACGCTCGTAATGATGACAGCGAACGTACTTGTGACAAGTATCTTCCCCAATGGGCCCCAGCCCGAAAATCTCGACACGACAGTCATCGACCCCTTGACGAATAAGAGAAGCAAAGCGACCAGTGTCAGAAGGAGGACGACTACTCCGCAAAAGTCGTACAAGAGGTAGTGTAGATCTTTCAGACGCGTCTGCATACTGAGGATGCCGGAGGCGAGGCTCAAAGGAAGAAACATGCTCGCCAAGATCGTTAGCATCGAAAGACGGTTGGACTCTCCAATGCTCCGCCGCATTTCGAGGAAATGAAGGTGGTGTGCCAAAGTCTTTGGCAGGTCTCCTGCCTTACGCCGAAGGTCAGAAGAAAGCGCTCGCAGGTCGGCTGCTATGGTACTTAACTCCGGAGCAGCACCCGCGTTTCCTTCGAACCCGACACCGATAACACCGAGCAGGGCCTCGAGCGTGGTTGTCAGGTCTTCGGCCATGGCCTCGAGACCTTTGAAAAGGTTTGCATCGGTGATTACCTCGTCTAAAAGGTTAGGCAGCAGTTTGAATTTTCCAGAATCTACCCTCGGCTCCCTGACCTTTTGGTATATCCACCGGAGCTCTTCAAAGCTGCGTATTGTGTGTGAGAGATGTACGTGGTGGAACCAAAGAAGAAGAACCTGTTTTCTTCTCTGCAAATTGTTCGCTTTTCTCAAAAGCGGCTGGTAAGTATCCTGGAGTTGTTCAAATTCAAGGGCGAATGTCTTCAGAGACTCGAGTACTCTTGCGCTGGCTTGCTCATTGTTGTCTGTGATGGGACGCATTCCAGCAAAACCTGACGACGCCCACGTCTCCGAAGAAATGAGTACTATTGTTTCCGTTAGTGAATGTAACGTTCTCATTAACAGGACATGAACTAGGACTGGCTTACATGTGAGTTTGTCGCCACTGTGTTCCACGGTGGACACCTTTTTCACATTGATAACCAGGCCTGGCGGATCTTGTCCACTCAAGATAAAGGATGGTGCTTCGAACCACTTGTCTGGCACCGGAGTCCTCCATTGAAACGACAGACCATTGTATCCTCGTGTTGTTGGATGAGCATACGTGCCGCGGGTCGCATCGTTGACATCTGCGCTGAAGTATTTCTTGAATACCTGTGGGCCCAGGCCCTGTTCAATATATATCCTGACACTTCCCTCTCTTGAGTCTGGGAGTTGCGCCAGGAAATTGTCAATGTTGACTTGAGGTTGGGGCCCGGGCAGCCCACGCAGCCTCCGCAGCGCACGCAGGTGCCCACGAGGCTCAGGAGGCTCATGCCTGATGGCTGCGATGTCTTCGGCGTCTTCCGGCATTCGGAGAAACTTAGACTCCCTTATTCGCTCGTTCTCATCAAGGAGCAAATCAGATATACGAAGGTAGACGTCCCGTCCGTGGAAGAAGAGGCGCCTCTGGCTGCTTGGGGCGTAAAATAGCGGTAAAGATCGCACATTTCCGGAATACAAGACCAAGAACACATTATCAAATGTCACGCCAGCAGGGATTTCCATGGCGGCGGTATCTTCTATTTTACTCCTTTCAATCTCCGGCAAAGCTTCAATTCTGACTTGGCGGAGGCAAGATACGATAACAGGTGAATGTTCTTCAGCTGAAAACGACTCCAGAGCTGGAGAGGGGAAACATGCAAGTCAGTACATGCAGGTTAGCTGGGGCTGACAAGCTCGATATTTTGGGTTAGTGTTGTACGAAGGCAACCACGACCTATACAAGAATCGAATCAAGTTAACTACCTCTAGAAGCCCAGTCCTCCAATCGGGTTGGTCCCGAAAGTTTTTATTGAGGAGACCAATAAAAGGTCATTTTCCAGGTGGATGGCTCTGCGGATCCCATAGACCAGTCAAGGCGCGGCGTGGCTGCTGTCACCTTGCGCAGCGTTGCAAAGAGAAAAAAAGGGCTTATGGACTGACCACAATTTCAGTGTTCGAGAACGTCGCGGTGTCAGCCAGATCGCGCTGGTTGCCATCCACCAGGCACTGACGCTGGCGTTTTAGACTACACATTTCCAACGTACATGATGGCAGACTGCCAGGTAGCCTTGGAGTGGGTCACCAAGGAGAGAAGATGCTATGTGCTTCTCTTCAAATGGATTGTGTCACTTGCACAAGTGGTCAAGCCGTGACTGCGGAATGGGACCCACTGGGTTCCTAGGCATGAGCAAGTGCCTGGCAATGTCAGCGCAGATAAGACACTCTTGGATGCGCGAGCATTCAAAACAGGTGGGAGAAAAGCCCCCCTGTATTAATACCACTATATACATAATCCACTGCCATCGCTCTACGAATCTACACTGGGAAGCTCGCTCGGGGGCGCCTTATACCTGTTCTCCACTTCCACACCGTAGCCGCCATGGCTCTCTAGTTCAGAATGGGGCCCAAAGTTCCTCCGTAGCCGAGTGTCTACGTGCGTAGAGAGCCTCGGGGCTACCTGCGCCCGTCGTTGAATCTTCTTCGACCGGCGCATCATGAATATCCCCACAGCCAATGTGGCAAGACCGACAACCCCCAACCCGACGCCGACGCCGATGCCAACTGTGTCCCCAGTGCTGAGTGATCCGCTGTCTGTGGGGCATGAAGGTGTGCCATTATCCGGGGCTGAGTCAGAACTGCCCGTCTCCGCGGCGAAGATCCAGCCGTTGATATGGGCGGCTAACACCGAGGTGGTTGTGTTCGTGGTCAGCGTGGTGGGACTCCATTCCTTACGCTCGTTGCTGGTCTGAACAGTGAAGGTGAAGCCCGGGTCGACCTCACTGTAGCATTGCCCAGGAGTTCCGTATGTTTGCCAGGTATTAAACGTGAAGCCTCTGCACTGGACGTCAGCAGTGCGGCATTCTCTATGAGGTGATTGTGGCTTACGATGGACAACAAGCCACCCTGGTGCGAGTCTCGTCCTCGACGTGCGTAGCCACCTGTCTGAAGGCTTCGGGACAGGTGAGAGGTCCGATGCTCACGACAGTCTCGGTGTTGGTTCCCAGCAAGTCTTGCGCCCACCAAGTAGTAACAGCCTGCGGCACGCAGCGCAAGTTGTGGTTGACGCTGATGCCATAGCCAGGATCCCAAGCGACAAGTTCCGAGTCGGAAGCCCAACGCCAGAACGCAGAAGTGCAGTCCTCCACATGCATACTATAGGGAGTGTTAAAAGGGATCCAGGAAGTCACGGTCCCTGTGCTCGAGTCAGGCGACCTGTACATCCTGGTGGTTACTGCTGGGGACGACATTCTCTGAAAAGAATCGAGCGACAGAGTGATGATGGCTCATTTCGGAGGACGAAACACAAGCCAGAACCCGACCGCACACAGACGCACTCGCGTGAGAACTCTTAATAAGAAAGGAATTCTCACCGTTCCACAAGAAATAAGCCTCACCGTGGGCGGGAGGGTGAGAAGCTGAGCTTACAGAAATCACAGTCTCGGTGCCGACGAACCAGAATTGCTACACATGCTCAAAGCTGTCCCCGAAAGATCCGGATATCTGCAGTAAGCGTCAAAATCCATGGACTTGACGGCACGCATTTCCGGTTACACAAGCGCTGCCGCCAATGCAGTGTTCGACCACAATCCCCGTGAGCGCCCAACTGCAATTGGGTCGGCCCCCACGACCAGTATTTCCATTCACACAAATACCTGAGCTGGCAAAGGAGCAAGCAACAATATATATGATCGCGAGGGAGATCAAATAGCAGTCATGGGTTCAACGCCAAAGAGCACAGATGAGAAACAACTAAAAATTTGTTACTTGGCAATGAGCAGCACAATATTATATCAGCAACGAAAACGCAAGTCGTTGCTTATTCCAGGCCCCAATGTCTGCTGCCAAATCGATGGTTCAACATTCCTTGTAGACAAAGATAGGCAGTATATATCGTTGGCCTCGCAAGTCCTTCTATGTCTGGACAACACATCTCCCTTTTATCAGCACCTATCCATCGCCTCCATCAGGAGCAAAATCACCGCTGAAAAGAAACCACAAGGACGGCAGAATAGGCCGCGCACGCTCCGAAGACCTCCAACCGGCTGGCCGTGGTCATCACCGCCAACGACCCCGCCAAAATCACCGTAAATATCGCAATCAAAACCAACGTCAGAGACACCTGCGCCTGTGACGTCTTGTGGAGCGCGTAGATTGGCCCGAAAAGCAGCATGGCGGCCGCCAGAGTGCTGATGAAAGAGGCCGTGAGTTTGACGCGCTCGTAGGAGCAGTACTTCATCTGGGACGGTGAGAGGTGAGATATGGTAGGTAGAGGGCGTCCTGCGAGGTATGAAGGAAGCAAAGGCGGTGGCTTTGCTTTGAAGAGCCGCGAGAGCCGGGTTCGTAGCAGAGTGGTGAGCAGGTCGAGTTCCGCTGGTTTTGACAGAGATATATAGTCCGAGGCCCGGATTTGTGACTGGCTCATGTTCAGCGGGTAAAGTGAGGAGCTGGCTCCAGAGAGAACTGAGCAAGCTTTCCTGGTCATAGTATCAGGGGAAGCTGGCTCCAAGGCTCCGTGAAAATATCGGGACATGACTGTCATTGTCTGTGTGGACGGAGCTGACATGGACAGCAGAGTCGATCCTTGTATCAAAGCCTCTCGGTAATCTCTCAACGTCGAGCGTATCTTCATGGCGAGGTCCATCCTCTCTTTACACAGCTCATCAACATGGCGAGGTGTGCCCTTTGCGAACCCCTGAGCCCGTGATGTGGACTGAAGCCTGGGAACCGTGCGCTCAAAGGTGTCCCAGTCCTGAGCGCAATCTCGGATCCTATTGCGTGACTCTTCTCTGTCGACATCAGTGCTGTCGACACGTAACCTGTCGTGGATGTCCAGTTCGTCTTGCTCAGCTTGAAGCTGCAATAGCTGGCTCTGGTAATATGCCAAGTCTCTTGTTGCGAGTCTGTCAAAGCGCCGGTAAACAAAAGGGCTATGCAAGTGCTCCGTGTCGGTGGCCATGAAACTGGCCAATGATCCGAAGCCAGAAATGTAGTTGTATTGAAGCCCTTCCTTCTCCGCACATGGATCCATGATTTGTGTTTGTTGTTGATACCCGGATTGAAAACGCCAAGATATCAGTTCTTTCTAAAGGTATTATAGCTGTATTTGGTCTCATGGTGGACTTGGGATGATTCATACTCTCCTGATCCTTGTGAGATGAAGCTTCATCATGATGACTGAATCATTTGTGTATAATTACGCTTCTTCGTTAAGCCTGTGAGACAAATCTTCGTCACAATGACTTGCCTACATATGTACAAATACAATTTTTGGATCAAGCCTGTGAGAAAATTGCCCCAG
Organism: Diaporthe citrichinensis; assembly: GCA_014872995.1. NCBI lineage: Eukaryota > Fungi > Ascomycota > Sordariomycetes > Diaporthales > Diaporthaceae > Diaporthe > Diaporthe citrichinensis. The sequence goes on from JADAZR010000022.1 coordinate 197,488, forward strand.
GATGCCTTGGCATAGATTGCAGGGCCGTGTACAGCATGAGCAGAACTTGCCCACAGCCACATTTACGCCCAATCACAGAGCACATCGATACGATAATTGTGTAACCGGAGGCCTTGTGTAAATTTCTCGGCGAGAATCTGAACTTTGTACTCATCCGCTCTATTGGATTCAGATATACTCCGGTTCAAAGGACAAAGGCCAACTGTGAAATTTGCCACTGACCATGAAAAGCTATTTTCGCCAACCATGCCGTCCGTCATCAACATGCGAAAGCTATAAGAACATCATATCAATTGATTACAACGAATCGAATGCCAAATACAATGCGATGTGAGGAAAGCTTTCCAAATGCCAGAAAATATTCTGCGTGTTCGTCCAAGACCTGGTCACAAACGAGAATCAGGAACGTTGAGAGCTACTTGGGAACCCCGAAGCGTCTGAACACATCTCCCCGAGTGTCTTCATTCTAACCATCAAGTTTACCACAACGAGAGTCATCGAAAGCGCTTGGATGAGATATTTTGCATGTTGTTTGAGGCTTCCACCGTGTCCATCTTCCATTGCGAAATATTGATGCATACAAGGTTGGACTCTGGTCAATGGGCCACTACCTACTTGAGAGGACAAAGTGAGATTGAGTATCAAGATATTAATATTCCCCCCTCCCCATCAAATTATTCATGCCACAAGATTTCCAACATACAGACAAAGCACACATTTGTAACCCTCAATGGTGTATGATCTGAAAGTTATCTAGTATTCCAGCTGAATCTTGTGTAGTGAGGTTGCTGCAAATATAAATCCATTCACCTAAGTACAGGCTTCCCATCATATAAAGAACCCAATTTACGACATTGATACCAAATCTGAGACGAACTCCACCTCGTCACATCATACAGACTCGAAAATATAATGAATTGATTTAAGTATTGCTTAGGTAGTAGAAAAGACCCTTCACTCAGCTGTGCTGTGACTCGAAAGCAGCTAGCTCACTCTGAATGTATGCATACAGCTGCTCCTGAAGATCGTGGTCCTGGCTCGCTTTAGAACCACACTCTGCCTTCCCAACCGGACCGTAGTACTGCCCACTCTTCGCATCGGGACTGACAGCCGCCCAGATCTGGGACAAGGCGCCTTTCTCAACCGGCGTGGCGAACAGCTTGGCGGCAGTAAACAGGAACGGCCTGAGGAAAAGCCCCTCCGAGGCATGGTGGAGGTTGGTGGCCACCATGCCGGGATGTACGGGGACAATCTTGACGTGTGGCTCACGTTCAGACAGGGCCTTGGAGTAGTGGAGGTCGGCCAGCTTCGATGTGGTGTACCTCTCGGTCGTGGCGCGGTTGGGCATTGTTGTTTTGAACTCGCTGAACTTATAGAGATCGCTTGGCGCCCGGATATGCGCGGCAGACGAGAGCATCACCACCCGTGTCTGAGAATTGATATTGGCAGTTTCGCGCATTATGGGAAGGAGAAGTTGAGTGAAAAGTGCGGGGCCTACGACGTTTGTGCCGAACTGGATCTCGTAGCCGTCCTTTGTAAGCCCTTCCGCAGTCATCATGATGCCGGCATTGTTGACGAGGATATCGAGACGGGTCTCGCGGCGGAGGAAGTCGGACGCGGCATCTTTGACGCTCTCGAGGGATGCGAGGTCGAGCTCTAGAAAGACGATGTTTGTGGCTTTCGGATGAGCCGCCTGGAGCTCTCTGATGGCCTGCTCGGCCTTCTCTTGCGACCTGGCCGCGAGACAGATACGAGCAGCATTGTGGAAGCTGAGCTGCTTCACTGTCTCGAGTCCAAGGCCTGCGTTCCCGCCCGTAACAATGATGACTTGATCCTTGAGATCGGGAATATCTTTACTAGTAAAAGAGGGCATGATGACAGAAAAGGAATCAGGGATATGCAGGGATTACGAGGAAGACAAGACGGGGCTGGGGGGACAGACGCATCGTAACGAAAACAGCGGCCAGTTGATTTTAATAAGAATATCATCAAGACTGAAAGCTTTTACCCTCTGTAGAATACAGAGGTACATCCACCGCCGAACTTGGTTGGTCAGACAGTGATCGCGACAGACGTCTAGCACGAGGTCCGACTGTGGGTCTGCCACAACCCTAGCACGGGCCTAGATGGGAGACAAGGGCGTAAGCATTTTGCATATTGGCACGCGCATCCTGACTACAGCCTCCAGATCCCTGTGCGACAGGGGCTGGGTTTGTCGTGCCCAATCGGTTGTGACATTGTACTCATCCATGTGGTCCTTGCAGTAGCCACGGACGAAACATTCCAGGAAGGCATCTGTTCAGACCACGCTCAGCACTACGAGAGGAGGTATCGATAATTAACAGCATGTGATTCTGTTGGGTGATACTTCAACAGGTGTCCTGGCCGGTGTTATTACTAGAAGCAGACTCGCTACGTGGCGAGGGCCCGAACTCCCGTTGTGGCAAAGTTTTCCTTCACAGCATGCACGTCGTGAGAAAGTGCAGAAGGGATAATCAAGCTCGGTGAGAATCACCCGCTGAATATTTTTTGACGTCTCTTGACCTATAACAGTAAGCTATCTATGCAAGCGTTGACCGATTTGTGCAGCGACTACAACGACGCAGAGTACATGTACGTGACAAATGACATTTTCAGCCTGTTCGTTATTTTTAAATCTTGGACAGCTGACTGCAATCCCTTCTCATCCAACATGGCGAGCGCGAATGCATCAATTATCCTTCAGAAACCGTTTCTCTGAGTTCAGATCGAGAGGTGCTCTAGAATTCAAACTTCTGGTTGGCAAGTTCTTCACTCAGTGTCCAGAGCCTCTCTGCCAGACCCCTGTTCCTCGCAAATGTAGCGCACCCATCGTTGTCCAGCTTGCAGTCGGACAAGTACACGCCCGTAACATCAACAACGCTGGTGTCGACCACCGGCAAGCCCGGGTCGACGGCAGCAAGAACCGTGCAATTGGCACCCTGGTCGGGCGTCCTGGATGAGGAATCGAGGCCAAGTTCTTTGACTCTTGCCAAGGCGGTTTCAATCTCCCGTGGATCGGCGTGTCGGTTGATATTGGTGTCGACCGCACCAGGATGGACGGCATAGGAGGCGATGCCGTATTTTTGTCCGAGCTTCTGGCTCAAGGAAACGGAGAAGAGGATGTTGGCCGTCTTGGATTGCCCGTAAGAGGAGAAGCTGGTGTACGCCTCGTTGGACCAGTCGTTGCCCGTGAGGTACTTGGCCTTTTCAATGTCCGGACGCTCCTGTTCGGGGAGCTCAGACGCCAGCTTGCTGAAGTTGATATCCGAGAATCGAACGGGGGAAAATTGATGCCCATAAGAAGAGACATTGATGATCCTAGTGGGGGTTTTGGAGACTTCAGAAGCTTTAATAATCTTTGACATGATAAGATTCGTGAAGAGGAAATGACCGATGTGGTTTGTTGCGAAGGTCGTCTCAATATTATCTTCAGAAAGTGTCAAGGCAGGAATCGCCATGACCCCAGCGTTGTTGATCAAGATGTCGATGGTAGGGATATTGTCGTCCTCGTTGATCCGTGTCGCGGCAGCACGGACAGAAGCTTGGGATGACAGGTCCATGAGTAAAACATCATATTTGACCAGCGGAAAAGCTGATCTCAAGGAGTCTACTGCACTCTGAACCTTCTCAGCAGATCGTCCGGATAGAATGAGGCGGCTCGGTTGTTGAGATGCCAATGCGGCAGCAGTAGCGAGCCCCAAGCTATCGGGGGAGACGCCGGTGATGAGAATGGTTTTATCGCGGATAGACTCCGGGAAAGCTGCAGCGACCTTGGTGGCCGAGATCAAGGGGTCGAATGAAGGCATGGTGTCAGTAGCAAAAGAATGATACGGAAAGACGAGGCTTCTATTTCCCTCCACATTACACTCGCCTTCTTCTTATAGAAGACCACCGAGAGCACTGCTCATGTACTCCTGTCCCAGTGTATCCAAATTCGCCAAAGGAGGTTCACATCGGTCTTAAGCCTAGATCCGGGCCGCCATGCCTGGCAAGAGACGAATTACACCAATAACGTGGGGTCTTCTGATTCCACAAAGCAACCTCCGCCCATACTTCTTCAAACCAGTGACGATATTGGACACCAGTTTGCGTTCGCAGGGATTGGAATGCCCGAGCTTTTGCAGGACTTGGGTCCTCGGCAACAAAGACATGTTCGGTGAAGAAAAAAATAGTTCAAGTCTGAATACGGAATTGCTTACGCCCCTGTCAGAAGCGGATCATGGACCACAAATTCCTCTTCGGCCAATTGCTTGCAAGACAGCGAAGGTTGAAGATGGGGCCACTGCCAAGGCGGTCCCGGCGTCGTAGCCGCATGTACAGTAGTGCAGAGGTAAGTATGGTGCATGGATGTCCCCACTGACAGGCACATGGGTGGTTGCAGGGGCGTAAGCAGGCCGCATGAGATCCGGTGCATGCGAACTGACCGGATTAGCGTGCGTGCGCCCTAGCTCCTTGATACATGATGGTGATGGCCCGAGTCGAGGATGAAGGCGCCCCCCAGATTCTGACTTGGCGTGCCTAGTAAGGTCTATCTTTTTTTTCTTCTGACACTGACGCATCGCTGGCAGGCTCTGCACCCTAGCAATTAGCAATGGCCCCTCAAACGTCGGAGATCTGGGATGAGGATGACGACTGGAGTGGAATTGCCAGCTCCAGAGAGCGACGGCGACGGCAGAACCGGCTCCACCAGAGAGCGTATCGTAAGTACTGACACCCGCCGGCGGCGAGAAGATTCGACCGCAGCGCGCTTACCAGCAGCATCGAACTCAGGGGCTAAGAAGCGCCTGGACAAATTCCCTGGTTCTCAGTCTGCGACGGAACGGGATTCGTTGGCTGTCGCTAGTCCGAGTGCTCGCACCGTCACTAAAGAGGACTCGACATTGTCACTTCAACATCAGTCCCGGCCTGTCACGGCCACACCTGATCAGCCCCCAATTTTGCTCTTGGTCAGATGTACCGACCTACACGATAAAATCAGAGAAATCCTACAAAGGGTCTCCACAAATTGGGGCCTCAACCTTCCCGCCCCTCATGACTTGCCAGTCGTCACCCGGCTGAACACCTTCGACGCCCTGGCCCGGAACGCGCTCATGCTACGCATCCCTCTTGAGTACCTAGAGAGTGACGATTATTCCTCCGTGTTCAATTACCAAGGTCCTCCCCCACCTTCAACCAAGCAGCCGAGCCTGCCCACAAATCTGTGCCCGACTGCCCTGCAGAAAACAGTCACGCACCATTCCTGGCTGGACCTGTTCCCTATTCCCAGGATGCGGGATAACATACTACGGGGCATCAAAGCCAGGGAGTATGACGAAGATATGCTGTGTGATACCCTCTGTTGCGATCTGTTGAAATTTGATGACGACACCAACGCAGCCCTCGTCGTCTGGGGAGAGTCATGGGATGCCACGGGGTGGGAGTTCAGTACCGAGTTCTTTAGAAGATGGGGTATGTTGCTTCAAGGGTGTACCGAAGTGCTGGAAACCACCAACTACTGGCGACAGAAGAGGGGAGCAAGGAGACTTGAATACAAATTGAATTAGCCAGAGCCTCGAGGTCGTACATATACGATTCACGGCGGCCGAGACTTTCCAGGGATAGTGCGCTGTGTTAGGAAGGTCTATGTACCTTTCAGGATGCCTACCCATCCGTAATTTCTACATCGCATCTAGAACACCGAATCCCACAAATCCTGTGGACCCGGTGAGGAATGAGACATATTGTTCGTGAAGACCCCCAAGAACGGACGAAGGAAAAAGGTACAGACACAAACCAATCAGCAGGAGCCATAGAAGCCCCCCTAAAGGTGGAGACACAAAGGCAGGTGACAGACGTGAATCTCCATGAAAAATACAGGTGGCAGTGGGCAGGAACTAGCTGCCTAATCATGTGGGACAGGGGCATAAGCAAGCCGTATTAGTATGTATATTCCTTTGGAGGAAGTGTTCAAGAGACCCAGCCGTAAGGGATGGCGGGTGTGGACAATATGCACGAGAGCTGGTGAGGAAGAGGTTCTAGGTAAACCTGGCAGGCCAGCTCCGCGTCACAATCACATTTGGCTGCAATTATCGGTATAATATTGTTGAACTGTAGCGTTATGATGCCAACCTAGAATCACAGCTTGAATATCAGCCTGGGGCAGCCAGCAGACCTTACCCTTGATTCAGTAGGGGAAGGGAGGGAGTGTGGCGCAAGAAGATATCCACAGTCTCGTGGCAATTATGGAGAACTCTAGAAGATCTGACATCTTCAAGAGCCCTACCTATATATGAGGTTAGAAGACTTTACTTGATGTAACAAAGAAGGTCTGTTTAACCCAAGCTACTGCCAGCAAATAGTGGTATATATATTAATCTACAACCTCGAGGAACAGAATGACTATGTACGGGATAATTCTCTGTTGTATATGACGAGGCTAATGGCTGAATCTGGCCCCTTACGGACCCGGCCCAGGCTAGCCACTCATCCGGGCTATCTTTCACTTCAAGAAAATTGCTGGGGAATGCATTGCGGGAGCAAAAATTCACTGTGAAATCATTTCCCAAGTCGGTATGAATTGTTTGATGATGGGAGTACTGGCGTTGAACATGAACATGGGTTTTGAAATACGCTCCAGAGTTTAAATCTGGGATGACTATGCCTGCGGGACCTTTTGCTGGTTCATTGAACGTGGAAGGCTTTGTTTAATTTAGGCTGAAGTCTTGGAATTTCCATGCAAGATGCGGCGTCAGTCAGTCTCTGAAGAAGCGGAGAACTTTAGTGAACGGAGGAAACAACGCATTATAAAGAGGTCAAAATATTTACAAGCTTACAGTCTTCTCATATAGAACAATGTTCAAAGAGCGACAGTTGCATTTGGGTTTGGATCAAGTGTCCCATACCATGCCTCCGGAAAACCTTGATGGCTACCTAGATGTATAGTCAATATGGTCCAAGTAGCTCAATGACCATACCGACAGCATGTTTCTGTAGAAGGTACCATCAACTTTCTCCTCGGAAATTCTAGGTGCTATAGTTTGAGTCATTCAATATTTGCAAGTCGATCTCAAACACTTGTCTTCCCCAGTCAACTGTTTTGAACATCCACGCAATGATATGTGCGAAAATGTATTGAGAGAAGAGTGTGATGCGCTTATTGGCCGATCACCTCTTGGACAGTGATCCTCGTCAGCCTGCGATACCATTTCGGACTTGGTGTCTTTTTTCAGTGATACTTGCCAGTGTGAGGACCAGGGGTATTGCCCACTCAGGCCATGATATCATACACCTGTACGCTGCCGAGCTGGAAATACCGTATCAGGATGGGTTCGCTCGTGTTGAACGTGCTCTAAGTGAGGCCTTGGAGGAACTGCAAGGAAAACTGTGAACCCGTTTGGGGATTGCAATGCTAGGGGCTGAAAATGGCTGCCCCACATCTGCTAGATCTGGGTGTTGAAGCTGGCAAGGTAGAGGAGAGTAGACTTTAGCACGGGAGTCCACTGGGGATATCCATGAACTGAGTTGAGATCTCAGCCAGGTCTGGGTCCACAGTCTGAAATGTTCGTTGCCAGAAATTTCCATACTTGTACTGTCTTGTGGCAGAAGGGTGAAGCTAAGCCTGTCAAGATGACAGCTTGGGGATCCCGTGCTGCCTTTGATCGGGACAGCAGAGTTGCCAAAACAGAGGCAGGTGCAGGTTTCTGTGAAACATTTTTGTCTGTGATCACCAGCAGGGAGAAGGTCTTTGTCTTGGAGACTTTCTAGCGAGGAAACCAACTTGACGAAAATACACGGCACATGATGCTATCCACAGCTGCATCGTTAAAACACATGGTTTACTGTCTTTGCCCAAGAAGCCACCACGAACTGGAATCACTTGGTGAATGTCCAGTCAGCAGCACAATGGCCATACTGAGAAATAGACTGGCCACTCGATCACCCATCACTGCTGTGAGAACTAATTATGAATGGCTTAACAACCAAATTAGTACTTTTTGGCGAGACCAAGACTCCTCAGGTTCCATAGATTTATCCTCGGGCTCCTCGACTGTGGTCTAGATGTGGGAGAGGCCGGAGCATCCCGGGACTTTAATTTCCACCCTAACCGGGTCTTGCACGGCCCATCCCTGACGCCGGTGGCCTCTGTCTCTGTCTCTTCCTCTTGCTTTTCCTCCTCATTCTCGAGGATTACAAACAGCCACTTGGTGAGATGGAATCGATTCCATCACAAAATTCAATAGGGCCTGGTTTGCTTTGACGTGTGGATCTGTGGTAATGGGGCGTCTATTTGATGTGGAACAAAGCATGTCAGTCAGTCAATGCTGGGCGACGATCAGGGGCGGGCCTTTTGGCGGGTCAAAAGTTCCTGGCCCCCATTTGACAGCGGCTGCACAGGGCGACAAAGCACATTGTAGCGTGGCAATGTGTAAGTGGGATCTGCTGAACCTTGGAATTCCGGCAGGGTCTAGAGCCCCCCCAAGGCGTCCCTGTAGAGTTCAACCTTCGGACGCAAGCCAGCAGAGCACCTGGTTTTTGTAACCTTACTTTTCTCATTTCACTTGTCGGCATTTCAACGCTGGCGGCTGCTTTGATCTCCGTGCAAAACAGCAGTGCACCATCAATTTCTCTTTCAGATTTCCATCCCTTCGCAACTCAGACTGCGTTACAAGAACACGTCCAACAAGTAAATGACGAAACCACCTTCAGTAATAGCCGAGTGCACCAGAAGAGCACTTTCAACAAGCACCACTCGTTTGGTGCACCGCCCCCATCCCCCAAAGTGAAGTTGTGTTTCCGGTGAGGCACGATTCTCTGATCCGGGCCTGAGCCGCTGCCTTGTTTCCTCAACGTCGACGACAACACTTCAGCCCCATCAAAGGGACATCATCCCAACACACTTCCTCCTTCGAATCCTTCGTCATTTTCGATTCTCTCGTCTTCAATTCTCCCCTCCTCTCTTGCCTCCATCAGTCTTCTCCACCCGCACACTCAATTTTGTGACCACGGCCGTTGCGTCTCGGCAAAGTCAAGATGGGCAATCTCAAGCCCAAGACGGGGGTTTCTCAGACCTCGCGTCCCCGTTCAGTCAAATCAAACAAGCAACCCGTCGCGACCGTGTCTGAAGTGGACGGCATTGACGAAAAGTACGCCATCGATGACCTTCAGGAGGACATTGAGCACGGCGTTGCCCACCCCGTCAGCGCCATGGCCGAGCTCGAGGAACGCGTCAACGACCTCGACAACGCCTGGGAGTCTGAGTCCCTGCTTGCCGACATGCTCGAGGGCCTCTCTGACGAGAACATCACCAGCGGTAAGCACCGACTCTCGTGACTGATTCCAAACCATGACGTTTTCACCCGCGTATAGGGCAACCCTCTTCACCTTGGCTGGATTGAATTAGATGACACCGTTGGCTAACTGTACTTTGTTTCTCTTCTGCTCTCAAGACCCCGAGTATTGCACACCAGAGGAGGCCGTTAGTTACCGCCAACTCCTCCGCACCTTGGGACCAGAAGAGCTCATCAACCGCACAATCACGTCTGGCCTTATTACTGCCAAGAAGCTTCTCAGTGCCTTTGATGTGCGCCCGCCTGGTTTCGACGGCCAGCCTGACTCGGTCTATTTCGACCTGTTGATACTTGCCTTCAGCCGCGAGCTCTCCAAGAGAGCCAAGCTGCAGCAGTACAACACCGTCGATGATGCCGTCGCCCTCCTCAAGAAGTCAAAGAACATCATCGTTCTGACCGGCGCTGGCATTTCTACCTCGCTGGGAATCCCAGACTTCCGTTCCAAGGGCACTGGTCTCTATTCCAAGCTGGAACACCTCGGCCTGAACGATCCCCAGGAAGTCTTTGACATCTCCCTCTTTAAGCAAGACCCGAGCATCTTCTTCTCTGTCGCCCGGGATATCATGGTTGAGACCGAGCGCTACTCGCCAACGCATGCTTTTATTGCGCTGCTTCAGAAGCATGGGAAGCTTCTTACCAACTACTCTCAGAATATCGACAATCTGGAGTCCAAGGCAGGCATCGACCCCAGTAAACTGATCCAATGGTGAGTCACTCACTCTCTCAGCTGATCCATTGCCACCTGTCAACAGCATTCTTTCCCCCTTGCTCTCTCTGCGTGCATGAATGACCCATACACATCTCCATGACGCAATCTTCATCTCATCTAGTAAGCTGCTGACCGAGCACACAGCCACGGCTCCTTCGCAACCGCAACATGCTTCACCTGTTATCACCAAGTACCAGGCGATGACATCCTCCCCGACATCAAAGCCGGCAAGATCCCCCGCTGCCCCAAGTGTGGTATCCCTCGCCGCGGCACCAAGAACAGCCGGAAGCGCAAGCTGGCCAAGGATGGCACAAGCAGCCGGCCTCGACGGCGGCCTGGCGACTATGACAGCGCCAGCGACTCCGAGTATGACATGCCGTCCAAGGGCGGCATCATGAAGCCTGACATCACCTTCTTCGGCGAGGCGCTCCCAGACGAGTTCTCGAGCCGCCTGGTCGACCACGACCGTGATAAGACCGACCTGGTCGTCGTCATCGGCACCAGTCTCAAGGTCGCCCCCGTCAGCGAGCTGGTGCCCTTCCTGTATCCGCACATTCCCCAGATCTACATCAGCCGCACCCCGGTCAACCACCACAACTTCGACATCGACCTCCTCGGCGACTGCGACGTCGTCGTCGCGGAGCTGTGCCGCCGCGCCGGCTGGGACCTGCGCCATGAAATGGTCCCCGAGGACCAGGTCGTCGACGTCGTCAACGAGTCGGGCTGGAGTAGTAGGCACATTTTCACCGAGAGGCGTCCCGCCGGTAATGGCGACAACCATAACGGCAATCTCACTACTGTCGCATCAGCGGCGGCGAGTTCGAGCGAGAACACTACCGAGGCGACCGGAACCCCTCGCAGTGACGACACCGACAACGCGGAGAAGTCGTCCCGGCCGCGAAGGGCGGCTAGGACTGCGCTGCCGACCAAGGCGCCCGGGAATCATGCCCTTTCGGCTGAGGGACCTAGTCTCGCCAGCCGAACCCGCAAGAGCCGCAACTCAGACGGGGACGACGCTGATTACACGGGCAACTGAGGGTTAGGCCAGCAACTCTTCAATCATGAGTATCGAACAAAGTGACCCACTTCCAGGACAACAGCCACGCCTCGGGACAGATGGGGCGGGCCTTGTGTGTCTGGGCCGCGTCGACTCGGGAGGGCTGGTTGGCTGGGCTGAAGCCCGAACTTGGCGGGCTTGGCCGATCACCCAGCCTGTATTACAGCATTGTGGTCGATCATCGCCTCTGACGTACGTTCGACAGGGGGATAAAACCCGGCCTTTCACTTGCCATCTTGTCGTGCCTGCGAACTCGATTGCACCCGCGACATCCTTCAAAAAGAGTCTGCTTTCGATCCCAGTGTTTTGCACAGAGCATGCACGTGATGGGAGGGATTCCCAAGTTCTCATTGGAGGGGTTCATCCGGCCCCGGCGGAAAGGGGAAGCAGCCTCTCCAGCAGAGCACGAGACGTGGCTGAGATTTTAACTTACTGGTTTTCTCCTTTGGTAAAAGAAAAAAAGAAGGTCTTGGGTGTTTCCCCCCTTTGCATTTCAATATCAACAGGAGTTCAAAGAAGAAGGCTTCTCCTGTTTTTAATTTCAGTACACACTGACAGACGGTACACTTTTCTACTCGCGTAATCACACGCAAACGCAGCCCACCGGCCTCGTTTTGCCTGCTTGTTTTGGTACAAATGACAATACAAAAAAAGAGGAGCACAGGCGTTTCAGGGGGTAAAGGGCGGCTCGAAGGAGAGGGTTTGCGAACGGCGTTACAGGTTGATTGAATTGAATTGAATGGATAGGCACTTGTCGTGACTATACAGATGGACAGGTTATACAGGCAAATAGGCACAGACAGAGTGAGAGGCAGATTAATAGAGGTCCTGATAATACATGCTTGCGAGATTGCGAGTCACTCGCGGTTCTTTCTCGTCCGGTACAGGTGATCAACCGGAAACGTGACCCATGCGTATGTGCAGACAGCAGTGCTCCTTGCCCACCGTCAGCCAGGAGTCCTACCTCCTACACAAGCTTGAAAAGGTCCGCCCATACAATCGGACGACATGGACAACGCGCAGTGATGGCAAGCCTGAACAGGTGGCGTTGAGGCTTAGTCTGCATCGTTTGGAGCCACAAGGACGCCTCGTCTGCAATACCTGCCAGCTGCTCTGGGGGGTGGGTGTTCGAACCATCTCTGCTTCAAGACCAACCTTTTTATTTCTTGGTTGAGGATGAGGGCGGCGAGTTGCTTATTTTGGCTACTCTGAACCTCTCGTCTCTCAATTCCGTTTTCAATTGCTGACTGAATACTTTTATTCATTCGCTTGATCTCTAGGCACGCTCATGATATGTCTAATCCTCACACTTCACTTTTGTCGAATTGTCGCTCCCACAATCGTGAACTATAATATTGGTATCCTGCGTGTCCCCCCGAATGCGTCTATAAGTGTCCGCCTGCCCGATCCCTTGAGCGTAAATAACTACAACAAGCTCTGGTATTTATCCAATGTACCCGTGCTCTGATTCTGTTGCTGCTGCTGCTGTTGTGGTTGCTGCTGCTGCGCCATGCCGAAACTCCCTGAAGATCCCATCATGCTGTTCATGCTCGACCCTGACCCGCCCATCATCGGCTTGTTCGCCATGCTGCCGAAGTTGTTCATGCCGTTCATGCCGCCCATCGTGGACCCCATTGACCCCGCTGGCCGGCCAAACGAGGATTGTTGTTGCTGTGATGGTGGCGCGGGCAGGCTAAAGCCCGACGCGGCTGGCGTCGAGTTCCCACTACCCGGCGGTGGAGGCAGGGAGAAGGACGATGTAGAGCGGTTCATGGACCCGACTCCAGGCCGCTGTTGGTTCATCGACAGGGAGGCCATCGAGTTGTTCAGACCGCTGCCATACGTGGGGGTCTGTGCTGCTGGGGGCGACATGGTGTTGCTTCTTGTTGGCTGCATCGTCGAGGAAGAGGTGGACGCCCATGGGTTTGCCGAGGCCGTCGACCAATTTGTGGAGGTCGATGAGGCAGGCTGTGCCGGTGGCGGCGGGAAGGCGGACTGCGGGTTGCTGGGCTGTAAGGGCTGAGAGAATTGGGTGGAGGACGGGGCCATTGCCGGTAGGCTCGCCAGGTCCGGTGTCACCGTCCTGAACGAGCCTTGCTGGGCCTTGAAACCACCCAGTGAGCTCGTCGGATGAGCTGCTTTTGTAGGACTTGGTGTAGACCAAGAGAAAGTAGCACTCTGCGAGGCCTTGGGGTGTTGCAGGCCCGGGGAGCTCATTGCTGAGGCCGTGTCGCCCCAGCCGGCATCCATAGGGTTGGTGTTGGTCGAACTTGACTTTCCCTTGACGAGCTGCTCGAAATCGTCTTCTGTCGCGCCCGTTGCTGCATCGAACTGTGTCCCTGTGATGCCACCGAAGGACATGAAGTCGTCAGCAGGCCCGGCGGCTGCGGAGCCATTAGTGACCCCAGCTAGCTCCTGCAATTTCTTTGATTGCTCATCCTCAACCTTCCGAGATAGTGTTTTGATGAGGTCCATAAAGGACTGGAATTGCTTGAGGTTGAGCAACGGCCCAAGACTCATATTCCAAAGAATGGGCAGGATATCCATCGCAATGAACTCGCAGTCCGCGTAATCGCCAACAACTCTCAACACGTTCAAGGCCTCTATCATGACCGCCGGCTCTTTCGTCTTGATAACCTTGATGAGGGGCACAATCTTCTCTTGCATCGTGTACTTGTCAAGGGCCGTGGAAGAAGATGTTTTCTTGTGCTCGGGAAGTCCATCCAACCCGCTGCTGTCTGCAGTGGCCGGCGAGCCTCCACAGAGAACAACGAATGCCTGCAACCCCCGCACTTTGATGGCAAGACTGGTTGTTTTGCTGAATACATGAGCTATAATAGGAAATAGCTCGTTCTTAATCGTGCTGAAGTCCAAGACCGGTAACACCACAGGTAGGCTTCGGAGACCGGCATCCACCACCGAGTGGGTCGGTGCGGCTATGGCTGCAGCAACAACGGGCAACATGTCTGATGTGTGTCAGCTCCTGCTTTAGAAGGGGAGAAGGGGATGTTTATAGGCTGCACATACCATCTTTGAACTCCTTCCCAGGGGTGTTGTTGGCGATGGTAGAGATGTTATCAAGAACGACCATAAGTCCGGCATCTCTCGCAGCGTCTTTCTCCTCAGTGTTCTTATTGTTCGTAACGAATATTTCCTTAAGTACTGGTCGAACCTTGTCGGTGAAAGCCCGCCGACCCGAGGGCAGAAGGTCGATAATTTTGAAAACATTCCCAAGAATAAGAGATAGGAGCCCTTTATCTTTGGTCTCTTCTAGCAAAGCTGGAAGTAGCTTCTTCTCCATCACGGACTTGGGAAACGACGGCAGGACCTTGTTCAGGCCCCTCAGGAATGACTGTTTCTCGTTGGGTGTTTTTTCCGGGAAAGACTCTATGAAGCGGATCGTGGACACGAGGATGTTGTCGAAGAACTCGGTCTCCTGGAACTCCTTGGCAGTCAGACGTTGAGCTGGCCGCCTGGTAATGAGCCGGGGCAGCACATGGGCGACCAAGTCCTTGGGCAACGGCCTAGAGGACATGAAGTTGTTGTTCACGGTAGGTATGGTCGAGCTGGACTGGAACAACCTCTTGTACGTCGATAGACTGGAACTACACTCCAGCGGAGACTTGTGTGGTGAATTATAAAGGGCGACACAGAGAAGACCCAGGGAGAACATGTCGGACGATACATTGAGGTTGTTATCCAGAACAAAGTCTGGGGAGGTGTAGTCCAGGTCGAGCTGGACGGACCGCGGCAGCCGTGGATCTGGGTTGAGCGTCTCGTAGAGGCTCAGAGGTTGGAAGGAGGTTGGCTTCGTCGAGTTCTCGGGAGGCGTGCAAAAGGATAGACCGCTAATCTTCCAATCGGACTGAGGAAGGTCAGTGTTTGAAGCATTGAATAGAGTTGACAGGTGCCGTCCCGGCGAGGCCGGCGTACCTTTGCATTGATGAGGATGGCATCGGGGGTGATGTTGCCGTGCACCAGGCCAGCATTCTCGTGGAGGAACTCGAGGGCCTTGCTGATCTGGAGCAAGCCCTTCTGGATCTCCAGCTCGTCGATCTCGAGCTCGCGCCGCCTCCTCGTGCCGTCCGCATCCTCGGTGACATAGCGGCTGGACCGACCGCCGACACCACCGGCGCGTTCTTGATCGTCCTTGTCCTGTAGCAGGCTGGCGAGTGATGCGGTGACGGGCTCGGTAACGAACTGCAAGCCGCCACCTCTCGTCTCCTCGACGGGCTCGACGAGCTCCAGCACGCTGGGATGGCGCAACTTGGCTAGTGAGGACGCCTCCTTCTTCAACCTCTCGATGACCTCTTCGGAGACCTTCTTGAAGGCGGCAGCGCTGGATCGGCCCAGAGAGTTCCCATGCGAGTCTAGCGATTTCTTGTCGAATATAAAGACCGAGTAAATCTTGCCAGTGGACTTCCTCTTCGCATCGTGGATCCTCCAGGGGCCGGCTTGCGACGTCGCGTTGGGAGTTATGGAGTAGTTGGCATTGATGTTTGTCTGCTGAATGGACTTCAGCGCGGAGGAGAACATGGACGACATTTTGGCGGCTGGAGGGAGTGGGAGAGGGCGCTGGTCATGTCGTCAGGACTGGGAGGCTGATCGGCCGAAGGGTGGATCGTTGTCACATGCGCAATACAGAGTCGACGTCGGGAGTCGATGTCGCAAAAAGCAGTTCCACCGTGCAATGCCCAACTTCCAGATATAGACACCTGCACCACAACCCGGCCGACTGCGATCAGAACAAATTAATAAGGGGCAACACAGAAACCCAGGAGAGACAGACGGAGAGGGCTGAGCTGGTTGAAAGCAAGGGAGTGAGGAGGCCCAGAATAGCCTCTCAACAATAAGCGCAGTCTCACCACCTGGTCAGCGTCCAGTTGGTTGATTGTTGTCTCTCGCCTGGCATAAAGTATGACCCTCCACCTACAATGCGCCCGCCCGCTAAGGGGGAGCTCTCTCGGGGCTTACCTAAGACCTGCGACCTCGACCACCAGACAATGAGACGAACCCCCTGAAAGCAGCTAATCCCGAATGTGTTTAGCTGCCGTCCCTGACCTTGTCCAATCGGCCCCCAGTGGCTTCCTCCCCTAGCTCAATTGAAGCTCCACGCTCCGATGACGGCTCCGGTGAAACTTTGTGGGCAGTTGGTTTGGATTGTCAGCTCAATGACTGATAAACCGAGTGGACAGTCACAGTCTGGACTTCCTGCTGGCCCGCTCTTTTCGCATCCTCGAGTAGATTACTAGATAAAAGCCACGGACACGGTGACTCTACTCTCGCCTTCGATTCGAGCAAAAAAGTAGACACCCTGCCCTTCTTTTTGGAGTTCAATTGGTCTTCTCTTTGTCGTCTCTCGTATCGTGCCCTCTTTTCTCTTCTTGCAAAGGTGGAACGGACCTACAGCCTCGCCCAAAGCCGTCCGTCGATCACGATCAAGGATCGCGACCACCAAGATGCGTGCCTTCGTGCCTCGATGCGGTGCCCTGAGGCCCAGTGCCTCCCAGATCTCGCGCTCCATGTTCCAGAGGTCATGGCAGCCCGCAAGTGCAAGGTGTTACAGCATAAAGCCCGAGGCGGCCTCTGTGTCCAAGCCCCAGGACATTGACCCGTCCAAGCTCACCGTCGAGAAGGCAAAGACTCCCGGCGCGCTGAGGAAGCCAGAGGAGCTCATCTTCGGCGCCACTTTCACTGGTGAGAGGCCCATCATACGCACGCGCTGGACACTCGCTCTGCTG
The DNA here is from genome assembly GCA_014872995.1 of Diaporthe citrichinensis. Taxonomy (NCBI): domain Eukaryota; kingdom Fungi; phylum Ascomycota; class Sordariomycetes; order Diaporthales; family Diaporthaceae; genus Diaporthe; species Diaporthe citrichinensis. Next base: position 214,342 of record JADAZR010000022.1, read on the forward strand.
CTCTATCTAACACGTCCTCTCTGCCTCCAGACCACATGCTCACCGTTGAGTGGAACAAAACATCCGGCTGGCTCGCCCCCAGCATCAAGCCCTACCAGAACCTCTCCCTCGACCCCGCGACCAGCGTCTTCCACTATGCCTTCGAGTGCTTCGAGGGCATGAAGGCCTACAAGGACTCCAAGGGCCAGATCCGCCTCTTCCGCCCAGACAAGAACATGGAGCGCTTCAACGGGTCGGCCGCGCGCATCGCCCTGCCCACCTTCGCCCCGACCGCCATGATCGACCTGATCTCCACCTTCGCCAAAGTCGACGAGCGCTTCATCCCCTCCGAGCGCGGCTACTCGCTCTACCTGCGCCCGACCATGATCGGCACGCAAAAGACCCTCGGTGTCGGCCCGCCCGGCAGCGCCCTGCTGTACGTCATCGCCAGCCCCGTCGGGCCTTACTACCCCACGGGTTTCAAGGCCGTCTCGCTCGAGGCCACCGACTACGCCGTGCGCGCATGGCCCGGCGGCGTCGGCGACAAGAAGCTGGGCGCCAACTACGCGCCCTGCATCGTGCCCCAGCGCGACGCCATGAGCCGCGGCTTCGCCCAGAACCTGTGGCTGTTCGGCGAGGAGGAGTACGTCACCGAAGTCGGCACCATGAACATGTTCGTCGCCCTGCGCAACAAGGAGACGGGCCAGAAGGAGCTCGTCACCGCGCCCCTCGACGGCACCATCCTCGAGGGCGTCACCCGCGACTCGGTCCTCGCCCTCGCGCGCGAGAGGCTCGCACCGGAGGGCTGGCTCATCTCCGAGCGCAAGTACACCATGCGCGACCTGGCCGAGGCGTCCGCCGACGGCAGGCTGCTCGAGGCATTCGGCACCGGCACCGCCGCCATCGTCAGCCCCGTCAGGAGTATCAGCTGGAAGGGCCAGCTGGTCAACTGTGGCCTGTCCGAGCACGAGGAGTCGGGCGAGATCGCCACCAAAATGAAGAACTGGATGGAGGGGATCCAATATGGTGACGAGGAGCACGAGTGGAGCCATGTCTGCTAAGGGCAGCAGCCGCCATAGTGGAGGAATTGATCTGAGGTCCAAATCGATGAGCCAGTTTAGATGCGGTCCCTCGCGGTGTTGGGAGTTGCCCGGAGTATCCTGGGACAAGGGAAGAGGAAAAGGGGATCTAGCACATTTTCATAGACCATGTTTGAGCGACAAAAGAAATCTTGCATGTTCATCCATCTCCCGCTCTCTCGGATTCGGAAGTAGTGACTGCTCTATCGGCCAGCTCTGTTGCCCACCCTCGTTCTATGCCTCGATTATTTGTCTGTCATGTTCAACTGGTCCATAGTATACAGCCCTTTTGAGTCCTACCCCTGCGGCGACGACTCCTGTCTAGAATAAGCAGCATGCCTACACGTCGCATGTGCTCTGCGTCCCAGCGCGATCTTGTCGGCCCGCATTCTCATTCCACCTCCGCTGTGGTCTTAGTTCTTCTTAGCGGGATCCTCCAGGATGCCCTCAGCCTCTAACCGTCTGCGGGCCTCCTCGAGAGCCCAAGTTTGTATCCTGGCGAAAGTATCAATGTCAGCCTGGCGTCCTGCTCCATATCGAGATTGATCGAGGCATATTCCGAGAATCCCTCTCTTCCACTCGTCTTCGACAGATTCGGGATATCCTCAGATAACCGAACATCAACTCCGTGTCAATTGACTCATACCGTCCTTTTCTCCCCGCTCCACCACAAATCCCTATTCCGCCTCCCTAACGTCATCAAACTCCTCTCTCCGCCTCACAGACGAGACAACCAGGAGAGAAGAGAAAGGAAACAACAACAGCAGCAACAAGTAATAGCAGAAATCAAGACTCACGAGGTATCAGGCTTGAAGGCGTAGGCAATCCCGAACGCGACCAGGCTGCCGCAGAAGCCGTAGTACGCCAGGCCCTCCCAGCCCTCCTTCTCCGCCTTCTCGCCGGGCCGCACGCCAAACAGCCACCCCGTCGGCGGGTCGTACTCCGGGCCGTGCCCGTGCCCGCCGCTCCGCCGTGCCGGCGTGGTAGCGAAGGTACGTCGCCCGGCGGCGGTGGCGGTCTGCCGGCTGGCGCGGGTCGCCAGGACCGCTTGTCGGACGGCGGCTCCGCGCATGGCTTTTTCTGTCTGGTTTTCGAGGGGGTCGTTGGAGGTGAGGAGCGTGTCCTGTTTGTTTGCTCGCTGGGTTTTGCTCGTCGTTGATGGGGTGGATGGCAGGCGTTATTTTTTCCCCGCTGGGCCAATCGGGTTGTGGACGTCGTCGGTGGTCAAGTGGTCAATTGAGAGATTGATTGACTGGCTGGTCGATTGATAGATAGTCTAGAAGTGACCTTGCGGTGTCGTGGTCGCCGCCAGAGGTGGTGTTGAGGTCGTGAGTGGAGACTGGTGGTCTGTGTTGCGCTGGCAGACAAAGGCAAAGACGGGCGGTCGGGGCGGGTGAAGCTCGGGCTTGCTTTGCTTGGTCGCTTGCTGCGGTCTTTGATGAGGTCCGTCGGTCAGGGGAGCCGCTTCAGAGGGGGGGGGGGGGCAGGAGCTCTCCACGCAGAGACAGGAGCAGCTGATCTGGGGGGCGCCAGGCTGAGTCATCAGGACTCCGGATCGGAGAAACGTTGGGGGTGGCAGAGATGACTCGAATTGACTGGACCTCAAGCGTAGTCCAGCGTGTCAGTCGCCGAGAGCCGCGCCAATCGTCTTACACGGCCGAAACTTGGAACAGCCAAGCTCGAGAAATGTCGGAATGGGCATCTGATCACGGTTCCAACACCTCGGTAATCATGTTCATGTAGAGCAGACGTTTAGGCTCTGATTTCGTAGATGCAGTCCTATGTGGCGCTGTTAGTCTCCCATGACCAGGAGAACTCCTCCCTTTCTTCAGGAGCAAAGAGCAACAGCAATAGAACCCCCAGATTTCGGGGGGCGGACAAATGCTGTAATCCTAGAGATACAATAGACCAAAGCACCACCTCCCATATCCATGTTCATCCCAGCTCAACCTGCCCGTTCCCCTCGAGCCTTTGAGCCCCGTAATTCATATATTCAAATGCCTAGTAAGTATTCCCAGTCATCTCGCTCAGCATATTGGCCAGATTTGGCTTCCCCTTGAGCAACACCCTCTCATCAATCTTAGCCCTCCTGGGCCCTGCGCCCTGCGGCGGCTGGTTCTCTTTCCCGCCCTGGCTGCCCCCCTTGATCTTCCTTTTGGGCTGCTTGAATGGCGGCAGCAGCGCTTGTTTCCTCCCAGCATCGCTCCAGAGGACGCCCGTGCTGTTCAGTTCCTTCTTAGTCTTCTGGGGTGGACTCCCGCCCAGCCCCGTCGCTGCAGTCGCCGTGAGCTGTGTGCCCGCGTCCTCGAAGTGATGCGCGTCAAGCGCCTCCGGCTTCAAGTCGTAGATCCAGCACCGCTGCTCCATCAGCCCGATGAACCGCGCCAGCATCTCCTCGCACCCGCTCCCCTTGAGAGTGCTTCGGCTTCCCACGACGAGCAACTTGGTTTTGGCACGGGTGAAGGCGACGTTGATCCTTCGCCAGTCCTTCAGTAGATCTCCAATGCTGCACGCCTCGTTCGATCTGACGAGGGACAGGATGACTACCTCCTTGTCCCGGCCTTGGAAGCGGTCCGCGGTGTGCATCTCGATGCCTCCGCTGTTGGTGCCGTGGCCGCGCAGGCCATGTTTGAGCATTGACAGCTGGGAGCGGTAGTGCGTCATCACGCCAATCTCGGAGGCCGGAACACCGACGCTGAGCAGGGCGTCCACGAGCTGCACCACAATGCGAGCCTCGCACGGATTGACAATGCGGTTTCCCTTGGCTTCTTCCCGCGAGGAAGGCAGGGCGTCGGTGTTGACGAAGCTGACGCGCGTCTCAGGGTCCACCAAGTCCCGCAGCCAGCACGCTCCTATGCCCGTGCAGAACGAGTTTGTCTGGGACGAAACAAGAGTTGTAGCATCGTGGTGGTGTCTTCGCAGGCCGTCCATGTTAGGCACGTCGAGTTTGCGCAGTCGCAGCTCCTCAGTGCCGCACTTCAGTCGGCCCTCGTAGATCAGCGTGTTGCTGAGCGTCATGATATCCTCGGACATGCGGTATTGGTGCTCCAGGTTGACGACCGAATCGGGATGGGTGTCGGAGAGGAGTTTGAACAGACTGATATCAAGGCCGCCGAGTCTGGCCTCCTCGTTCTGGACCAGAGGCGGCAGCTGGTTGTGGTCACCGACAAGAACGAACGTGCGCGCCATACGAATAGGACCCAAGCAAATTGGCAGCGTGATCTGTGACGCCTCATCCACGATGCAATAGTCAAATGTACGCTCGTTGAAGATGGCGTGGCTCGTTCCGAGACAAGTCGTTGCAACGATGGGTGTGTCGTGCCAGGCGCTGCGGATCTCCTCGAAGGTATCCTTGGGTTGTCCTGCCAGGATAGCAAAGTCTTGGACTTCGGGGTGGACTTTGGCAGGAGCGCCGAGTCTGAGCACGGGAATATCGTCGTGCTTCAGCTTTAGGAGGATGTTGTCAACGGCTGTGTGGGTATATGAGGTGAGCAGGACACTCTTCTTCTGGGCGACCAATGCCCGTATGATGTGGGCTATAGTTGTCGTCTTGCCAGTACCGGGCATACCAAGAACAAGAGCGTAGTCCTTGGCACTCATGACCTTCTCGATGGCCCTCTTTTGGTCGACATTCAGGCTGTCCTTGTCAGCTATGGTGTACTGCGTCGCCGCTGCCTTGAAGGCAGGCGGTTCCAAGTCTACAACCAGCCGGCGGATCTTCTCGGACCCGAATTGTACGTTTGTCATGATCGACACAATGTTGTTCCGGACCAATGCCATGCCGTTGCTGAACTCGTCTTTGTCCAGCCTATACCGAATAGGAGCCTCCTTGATTTTGCCTTGCGATTGGTCGGAGGGCACCCCTTCCGGTACCACCTCCATGATGCTGGCGTAGACCTGATTGTCTCTTTTGTCGAATCCAGGCTGCCGTATACGGGCATTATGAAGTCTTCGATCGACGGCCACACTGATCCGCTGCTTTCTGACTGCTGTAACGAAACCGAGTGCCAGGGCGAAATGCCCTTGCTCATCAGACACCACGATAGGCTCTCCCACGGCGATTTGGGAATCCACGAAGGAGAAACCAGGTGCCGCATCTTCTTTGACGAACGCATAGTGAAAGCGGTTGATCTTCTGACTGTGGGCATCCTCCGAAGCTGAACCTTCCTCGATAATCACGTCGGCAAAGCACCTGCCAACTTTCTCACGTTCCACGCTTAGCATCGTCCACAGCTCTCGTCGGAGCTTCTGGCTCTCCTTCTCCTCCTTTGTCAGCAGGTCCTCCCACTTCAGGAAGAACTCCTTATGGACTGGCGTCATATGTTTGACAACCTGATCAAACTTCTCTTGCAGACCGCTTGAGTCCCCATCTCCATCATCGGCGAGTTTGTGATATGTGAAGCACGAGTTCTGGGCATAGCATTTGCCACATGCGTGCTTGCTGTTCTTCATTGGCGGAAGCTGCACACTACGTTCGCGGATATAGACGGCGAGCTGGTTGCGTTGTTTGATCATGTGGCGCAGCTCGTTGCGTACGGCAGGGATGATCTTTGTCAGTGATGTTTCCATGTAGTATAGGATGCCGTAGACGATCTCAATGTCATAACGGTCCGACAGCAGCAAGTTGTACAGCATTGTCTGAGCCTGGTGGCTCTCGCTGACATTCTTGCCAGTCTTGACTTCGAACGGAACGGTAAGAGTTCGTCTCTCTTGGCTATTCTTGACTGTGACTTGAACGGTGGCGTCAATGTTGCCTTTGAGCCCATACAAAGGTGACCAGACGTGTTCTTCGATGTCAAGTAGCTTGCTGACACATACACTAGTCTTCTCGTTGTTCCGGCCATGGGCGACAGCATCGGGCTTGGGGAACGAAGAAACAAACTTCTCGGCCCAGCCTCGTAGCTCGGGCATCTTCGAGGATAGGTGCTCCCGAGCATCGGTGAAGTTGACCTTGATGGTGTACAGGTCCTCGATATGTTTCTTCATCGTCTTCTCGATCACACCATTCAGAAAAGCCTGGTCCCATCTATTTGCCACAAGCGCCTCTTGGAAAATTTCGTGCAGAATTGTGCCGTATACAAGGGGGGCAGAGGCCTCACTGGTAGCTTTTACTCTATCCTGCAAGACCGCCCGCCGCATGCAGCTGAACGAGTCGGCAACAACGGTGGCCGAGATCAACTGATCCGGGTGGAGGATCAGGATGTTTTGGTTGTTGTCGATGATGCATTGGCCATTGGGCCCAAAGCTGCCGATGATATGTACGTGAGACTTGGGATGAACCGGAGTGTCGACCCAATCCCCCCGGAGATGGACAGTCTTGGTAGTCTTGGATCTCTCGGCTTGGACAATCAGGATCGCCTCAGGCGCTTCTCGCCCGCGCTCATCCGGATATGTGTTTTCAAGCACATTGGTCACCAGGTATCGCTGGATTGCAGTTGGCTTGTGACTCACCTACTCATGTATCTTAGCAGGTTTGTTTATTGGCTATTGGTGAGCTATCAGACGGTACGTACGGGCATTAAAGATGAATCTGCTTGACCAGCTGTCTGGGTGGCAGCCAGCTCCGCGGCTTCGAAATCAAAGTCTCCGCCAAAGTCATCACCAAATTGATCGTCCTCCTCAGTACCACCTTCAGGGTGGACTGACTTGGGTGGGGGAGGTGGAGCGGGTTGCTGTGTGAGGACTGGATCGACGGTCCCGATCATGTCTTCCGCCGCGGCCAATAAATCGTCATCCATATCATCAAACTCATCATCCGAAGACGTCGCTTGCTTTGAACATTGCCCCTCGGCCCCCTGCACATCCGCGTCTGTGAGAGTCTCCGCCGCTCCTGAGAAGGTTCTAGCCTCGGTCTGCCCACTAAGCATGGAGACATCGAGCTCCAAAAGCGTATCGTCGTCGAAATCGTCATCGCCATAATCCGAGGTTGGCGTTCTCGCGCCATGCTTCATCCCGTGGCGAGAGGGACTCCGTACTGGTGATACTGCGCTCTTTGACTTGGATGGCTGCGGTGATTTTGCCGGGTGAGAAAATGGCCTCTGTCTTTTGGGGGACCGTCTCTTCTTAATCGACGGTGACTCCATGCCAGGGGTTTCCTCCTCCGTGCGCTCAGTCTTACTAATTTCCCCATTGACTGTCTCGAGAAGAGCTGACACCATCAATGACTTGGCATTTTCCCCTGCGTCTTTGACCGGCCGGTATTCCGACGCATTTTCGACCCGCCGGCGTTTTGGCCAGTGAGAACCGCAACTTATTGCTCTCCTCAAATTGCTCTCCGCGTGGTTTGGACTTCCATCCTTTGGCGGCCGAGGGGAAGAGGAGACCATAAGATGGGCAAGGGCTGGGTTTGTAGCGCCCAGTGGGCTCTTACTGTCGGCAGCCCCGCCGACAGCGAAGCGATCCCACAGGTCAATTGCCGGGTCTGCATGCTCCGACTTCAAGGCTTTCTTGAGCTTTTTGACGTTGACAACCGGAGTTCGTGTTTTGTCACCGGCTGGGGAAGAGATGGGTGATGAGCTTCGGGCGCGCTTTTTGCCCCGACGCGGCACTAGGGGCGAGATCATGTCGGCGGCATCGTCACGATCATTGTGCCAAAGAAGGCGCTCGGTGGGCGAAGTATCATCTTCTTGCTTGTCTGCATCGGTCACACCCATGAGGTCCTGCCAGGCCAGTCTGCTCATGGGCGTCACTGTGGCACGGTGCTGTTGGCCATGTAGCGATGCCGTGTCTGCAGGATCCCGCCCCTCATTTTGTAGGTTTTCCTTGTTGGAATCGGCATTTTCCAAATCTCTAGTGGACTCCCTGGCTGATGGTTTGTCTTGATTCTCTGAGATAGGAGCAAGATCCGAGAAAGTGTCGGACTGTTCAGTGGCGGGTTTCTGGAACTGGAACTTTGACAGCTTGTTTTTTGTGGTGGCGGAGACGGGGGCAGGTGGTCGAGTGGACGGCTTGGAGGGGATGGCGCCAGAGTGAGACTTTGCCCTCTGCCATTGGGCTTGCCGTTGCTGTTGAATACCATCTAGTCAGTGCCCACGCCGGCTTGTCAAGTGGATGCAACTGGATCTACATGTGCTGTGCTTGGGCGGACGCGATTTGTTTACTTGCCTTTGGAAATCTGGACTGCTCAGAGAAGGATTTGGAAAGAGGCATGGCGACTTATTGGACTCATGATACTGCCACTATGTTCTCCCAGTCGCAATGATGGGGAATGGCTTGTCGTCTTCAAGGGTTGATGTTGATGATGGTGGACCAGGCAGTTGTTGGTGGACCCAAGTACGTGCAAGCCAATTGCCCTGGGAACGAGTGCCCTTGACGCGTAGGTCGCGTTTGCTCAGGTGCAGCCGCGTTGATAGTCCTCGCAGGGGTCTGGCCGCAGGTACTACCTACCTAGGTAGATTGGCCTGTGGCAGGGCTGGCAGGAACGGAAGCTGTGGCGCTCACAGCTGTGGCGCGAGCTACCCCGGACCCCCTGGGCCCCAACTTCAATGACGTCCAATGCATGGCTCGAAGCTCACCTCGGCTCACCTCACCTCACCTCGCCTGGCCTGACCCAAACTATCCGCACCTCATCTATCATCCTCACTGAGCTTCTCGCCATCAGCCATGGCAGGGATTGAGGGTACTCCCAACATCCCCCTGGAGACTGCCCGCAGGAATGCAGACAGCCTCGGCATCAACTACGATGCCATCCCTCAAATGCCCTTCTGGACCCCGTTGTTCGGGAGGACATCCGAGTATCTCAAGACAAGAGTCGCAGCCAAGATCATGACTTCCTCGGCCTCTGTTGGGAGAGAGCTAACACAGCCTGAGAAGGATGCCATGTCATACCACTTGTATGTGTTCACCCTGTCTTGGTGTGGCACCGATTGCTCACAGGGAACTATCCAATAGTGCAAAGTTGGTAATCACCACCACATATGCGTCGCCGCTTGCAATAGCAGCAACCTATGGGCTTGAGCGGGCCACGCGCCCCAAATTTGGCTTCCCTTTCTACAATCCAAAGCCGCCAAAGTTCAACAGCCAAAAGTTTCCTGGCCTGCCTGAGGGAATGTACTCATTCTGGGCTTGGCAAGGAACGCGGGTACTCACGTGGTACATGGCCAGCAAGCTTGCCGTCAGTATTGTTGCAACTTCCTACGCAATCTCGGTGTACTCGGCCAACGCAGGCACGGACAACAGGCTCGAGGCCTACCGCAGGGAGATAGCCCGTCGTGCCGGCGCCTCGGTGAGAAATGGCCAGCAAAGAACCGTTCCACAGGGATCCTCAGGGCAACCGCATCAGCAATATCCCCAACAGAAATGGGAAGAACCAGTGTCAGTAACAGAAACAGCCGGCTGGGCCAGCTCTGAACAAGCCGAAAAGGCAACACCGACGCCTTCGCCTTCGCCATGGACTGCAACGCAGAGTCCACAAACCGGGCGTCAGGACTCGTACAACCAGGACTCATATGTGTTTGATGATGCCTCGCCTGTGGCACCATCAGAACAGAGCAACTCTTCACCTCAAAATTCAAGCCAGCAAGGTGGATCCGCGTGGGACAGGATTAGGGGTCAAGCACAAGCAGCACGTAACCAGCCAGGCTCGTGGGCAAAGAAGCGCCAAGATGAGATGACCCCCCGAGGTGCCCAAGACGGAACTTCCTACAATTATTCAACGGCGGACGAAGAGAAGGCGTATGCCAAGGATCAGGCGCAGAAGGAGTTCGACGAGATGCTCGAGAGAGAGCGTCGAGGACAGGGACGCTAAGCCTGGCTGTGCCTGCGTAGCGAGGAGGCATCTGGGCCGATATGTTCTTGTCACCATTGGAGGACCTCGGATGAGGTGTGCTGGTGCCATCTCCATGCAACTTCATGTTAATGGTTGCGTTTAATTCGGCAAATCCTGTGGTTTCAAACAAGTCCGAAGTAACCGTTTAATACTTGGTCTTCAGGCTCGATGGTCCTTTGAATTGATTCACTCAGGATCTTACTCATATTTTACAGTCCCCAGGATCCATAGTCCTCTGTCGATATGAAGAGATTATCGAAGACGCCGGCATCCATAAGACATCTAGTCACTTGTCAGATGTGTTTGAATAGGGGCGAGCTCGCTGCCGTTGCACACATTCTGAAGCCCAAGATTGGACTATGTGGGTGAAGTGAGTTTGGACGGTCACAAGCAATACTCAAGTGAATGGAAGACTGTGTGAATATTTCAAGGGTAACTCGCCCTATATGGCGATTTGACGGTATCCATAGGCGCTGGATGTATTCGTGCTACCCGCAACTAGGAGCGCAGCCCTCCAAGCACAAGGTGAAGGAGACCATTCCTCGGTCCAAGTGAATTATAGAAGTGAATGTGCGCTGCTCGGCCTGCCACCATCTTGCCTTGACAAACGCTCGTCGTCGACGTCTTTAAATAGCCTCCCCATCTGCCAAAGTCCCCCTTCTTCCTTCCAATCCCTTCCTACTCCAGACCCTGCGACAGCGACAACAACTTCGCTCCTGTTCTAGCACAACACTGCGTCCTGCCAGTTGCTGTCTGACACTTGATCCATTCCACTCTTCATTCTCAATCAACCCTAGTCTTCTAAACGACTGCAACATCCTTTGGCACGAACTTTACCCCCGCTGCCAACGTTGCCTGTCAGTATTCCCTCCCTCATCCACCAAACAGACAGCAACAACACGTTTGCTTCTGTCCGAAACACCCCATTCTACCCGTCTTTATCTGTCCTCCGATCATTCCGTTCCTCGTCATCCAATCGACCTCAAGTATCCCAACTGCCACGTTGTTCAGGCAAACTGGCGACAACAAACAACACTATCCCAATCCGCCATCACCCACTCGCAGTAAGTATACTCTACCTACCCTCCAATATCCCTTCCTTCTATCTACTCCGGTAATTAGCTTCTGTTGCTAACTAACTACAAAGACAATGACAATGACTTGGCTGGTACCCTTCGCACTCGCGGGCATAGCATTGTGCGCCGTGCTGGCGATCACAACCCCTATTGTCGATACGACCTATCTCACCTCTGGATTTACTTCTACTTTCACTCTTGCGGTTGGTCTGTCACGCGAGTTCTGCCGCCGAACCATCATGAGCATCAACATGGACCACGTCCTCAAGGATCGTGCTCGCGCCTTTGCCGCCGAGCAGCTCCACATCTTACACCGCGAAGTCAAGACACCCCTCATTCCATACATCAGTGTCTGCCGTCGCATCGTTACAGATGTGGTTGAGAAATACCCTCTCCTCCACTTGGCAGAGGAGTATCTTGCATCGTCCACCGGACTTCCCGCCGACTTCAACCCACACACAGGCACTCTCTTCCTCCTGTTGGCGACCAACGTCTGCACGGCTATCATCTGCTTGTCCATCGGTACCACTATCCTCGCTCCTCTGCGAATCATATGGCGAAGCACCAAGCCACGGCCAAACCCTTGGGCTAAGCCGAAGCCTACTTGGGAGAAATTTCTCGAGGCTCTCGCACCTGCTCTGGCCAATCTCGCAGCGGCCGGGTTCAAGGGGCTGGTCTTCTGTGCAACAGGCTTGATCTTTTGCGTTGGCAACATCGTCATATACGCCGCCAATGTCGACTTTGGATTGCTTATGAAGCGCTCTGCTCCTCAGGACGAGCCGCGTCGGGTGTTTTACAAGACACTCCCTGATCCACGCGTCCCAGAGTTGGAGGAGAATGCTCGCAAACTCGAGAATGAATTGCAAGAGAAAGACAAGAACTTCCAAGCCTACTATAAAGAAGCTGCTGCCACAATTCACAACCTCTATGGGCAGAACGAAGTCTTGGAGAAAGCCAATATGGCTCAGAAGCTTCAACTCGCCGAGCAAATGAAGCTGCACGGTTTGATCGACTTCAAACGGCCCATGTACGAGCAGCTCAAGGATAAGGATAAGCAGCTCAAGGAGAAGGATCAGCGCTTCGATGCTCTCCAGAAAGACTTCAATCGCGCAGTCGAGGAGAAGATAGAGATGCAGGATGACTTCTTGAAGCAACTCAGCGATAAATGCGAGGATATCAAGTCACTGAAAGTCTCTGTGAGGGCTCAAAAGGAGGAGCACGCGGCGCTGCTGAGCTCACAGGAGTACCACCAAGATCGAGCCAGGAGGGGCGATGAAGTTTCCAGAGTTCAGATAGGGTTCCAGAAGGGTCGAATCCAGGAGCTCGAGAAACTCATGGCCTCACAGAAGGAGACCTTGGAGGCCCGCATCAAGGAGCTCCTTGAACTCATCGCATCAAACGAGGCGACCATCAAGTCCCTGGAGGCGCAGCTCAAGGAGCGCGATGAGGCCAACAACACACAGAAGGAAGCCAAGCAAGCTCTCGAAGCTTCGTTCAAGGAGGAAGACGCACGCCACTCATCTGAGCAAAAGTCCCAGAAGGCCCACCTCATGAAGGGCTTCGAGAGGGAGAGGAAGAAGTTGGCTGATTTATCCCGACTCAGCTCTGAGGCACGTAAAGCCGCGGAGGAGAAGTACAAGGCGGCCGACGAAGCACGCAAGGTCGCAGACGAGGCACGCGAGGCTGCCGAACAGGCGCGCAAGACGGCAGAGGAGGACTCAGCAGCCAACCTGGAAGCACGCAAGGCCGCTGAAATTGCATACAAGGCTGCCGAAGAGAAACTCGAAGCCGCCGAAAAGGCACTCAAGGCTGCGGAGGACGCACGCAAGGCTGCCGAAGAGGAGTCGGCGGCGAACTTGAAGGCACTTCAGGCTGCTGAGGAGTCGCTCAAGGTTTCTGAAGAGGCACGCAAGGCCGCTGAAGAGGAGTCGGCATCGCTGAGGGAGAAGCTGGACAACCGCCCTCCTTCTCATGATAAGGGAACCCAAGCTTCGAGCCCTCCTCCTTCTCCCCAGAAGACGCCTCCTGCTGCGCCCGCCAAGGCGCCTGCTCGTCCACTCGGCAAGTCGTCTTGTCCTCCAAAGGGCCAGCGACCATTTCTCCCGGCCGTTTCGGTCCGCAACAGGGTTAGTGCGAAGAAGCAATTCAACTTCTCGGGGCCCAATACTCCTAACATCCCCGGAACCAACCCTGCCGCCCCTTCTCTGGGGCCCAAGAATCCGCCTGCTCTGCCCACCGCTCTGGTTCCCATCGGTCCGGGACCCACGGCTCCTCCGACTACTCCCTCCGCTCCGGCGCCCGAGGCTCCTCAGGCTGCCACTTCTAACCCGGAGCTCGTGACCCCTCCGACCGGCTCCTCCACTCCGGAACCTACGAATGTTTCTGCCGCTCCGGGGCCCACGACTCCTGAAGCTGCTCCTTCCGCTCCGGCGCCATCTGCTCCGGAGCCTGAGACTCCTCAGGTTTCCACTTCCGACCCGAAGCCCACGACTCCGGCTGCTTCCTCCACCCCGGAGCCTACAAATCCGCCTGCTGGGCCCTCTACTCCGAAACCCAAGACTCCTGAGGCAGCTTCTTCCCTCCCGGAGCCCACGACCCCTCCGGTTGGCTCTTCCACTCCGGAGCCTACGAATCTTCCTGCCGTTCCGGAACCCACGACCCCTGAGGCTGCCCCTTCTACTCCGGAGCCTAAGACTCCTGGAGTTGCCCCTTCTACCCCGGAGCGTACGAGCCTTCCCGCCTCCCCCTCTACTCCGGAGCCAACGACTCCTCCTGCCTCTTCCCCGGTTTCCGAGCCTGCGCCGGCCGAGGGCAGCCCCACCAAGTCTTCCGGCAGCTCCGGCGAGAGCAAGCAGCCTGAGGCTGTCAACTCCACCCCGGCTGAGGTCAGCCCTGTCAAGCCAGCCTCGCCGTCTGGTGAGGCGCCTGAGGCCCCCGAGCCCGCCTCGGCTTAGCCTGGTCGCCTTCCGGCTCTATGGCTCTGCTGCTGTCGACGACAAGGGCCTCTTCATGTCTTCTGGCGTGTGGTTGTTCCGGCTCTCATCCTGCAGGACCATAATCGAAAAAGATATCACTGTACGATACGCTCTTTGCTCAACACATTCTTATCATCAGACATCCCAACCTTACACCAACCACGCACCGGACCGCCAGCTCGATTCCTCAAGAGCTCCCTCCTTCGCACCCGCGGACTGCCGCCAACTCCCACCGGCAGCCGATGAAACGTCGCTTGGTCGTGATACCATCACCACACGACTTGACCATGTCTCATCCCTTTCAAGCAACTCAAGCTTGTAAAGATGATGCCGCTTTCGCCCGTCAGGGCAGGCAGCAATCGGTTCGGCCATCATGCTGAACTTGATAGAGACCGATCTCCTCCACAGTTCACTTCACTGTGAGGATAAGCGACACTTCTTCATCACCATACCACATTAATGGCGCTTGGTCGTATACCACCGCCACACGACTTGACCCAGGTCAATCTCTTTTCCAACCAACTTCACTGGAAAAGATGAGACCCTTGTCCTTCATCAAGACAAGGAGCGCTCGGCTCATTAACCTACTGAGCTTGATAGACGGATCCTCTCTTTGGCTATGTCCAAATGAGAGTAAGCGACCATTTCCATCATCCTAATATACACACATTCGGTGGCTTGGTACGAGATAGACTTGGACTTAGAATACCAATGAAAAAAAAAAACTTCTTATTACATGAAATGCACGAAGCGCCTTGACATATACGCGTAGACCCTCAACAGCAGTAGAGCTTCATGAAGTTGCAGTTTACGTGTGTGCTGCTACACTGACTTGACCAGTAGGCTATCCCAGGCTCCCGACGTAGATTAATTCGACGCAGACTGGAAACCCTTTCATAACTTCATTACAGCAGCATCAGACATGTAATGAGACCCTCCCCCACAGCGGTACCCTCCTTCCTGCTTGATCCAAGGGTACCCGACTGGGCAGACTCCCATCGTCTCCAGCTTCTTCCGCGCCTCGTCTTCCTTCCGCCTGCGTTCCTCTTCTTCAAGCAGTTTCTTGACGATCGCTTCCCTCGCCGCATCCGAGGCAGTCCGTTGCGCCCGGAGCAGATCATGGTACTCCTTCTCCCGTTGCTCATCGGCCTGCTTGTCCTTCTGGAGCTGCTCCCATACTTCATCACTAACTCCGGCATCTCGCGTGGCCTCTCGTTTGGATAGCTCTGCTACCTGGTTGGTAGGAGTTGCTTTCTTCCTTGGGTCCTCTTTCTTTTCTGGTGGAGCCGAGTCACGATCTGTCACAGACTGTTTCATGGTAGTCTGGGTCTTGATTTGGGGTCCACCAGAAGACGGTGGCATCTGGGAGGGATCCTGGTCAAGATCACCAAGTGAGGGTGACGACCTGACGTGATCCACGCTCCGGCTTGAACGCTCGTGGAGCATCTTCGTCAGCTCGGCCTCGATGACATCTCCGCGGACGGTCAAACGGCCCTCTGCAATGCCCTGCTTGTCTTGTACGACGACGTTGAAGATGGTTCTGCCAAGGGTTGTCACATCCCGAGCACTTGCCCAGCTTTCCTGCTTCGATAGCTCAGAGAACAAGTGATTCAACTTGGACGCAAGAGGCTCCTCTGGCGGCTGAAGTACGGAAACGTCAAGGTTGACTTTCCTTTTTGACTTGGGGCTTGAGAGGCGCCTCTTGTGTGACATCAGTGCTTGCAGGAGCAACTTCACACACTCATCGGCCCGCAAAGCTCGGAAGTCAATAACCTCAGGGAAACGAGAAGTAAGGCCGGGGTTGGTCGTCATGAGGCGGTTGATATCGTTCTCATAGCCAGCAAGAATGATGATCAACTTCTTGGTGTACTTGTCCTTCGTTGTGGCATCTACCAGCTCGTCCATGGCTTCTTTGGCGAAACGACCTTCAGCAAGGCGGTAAGCCTCATCGATGAAGAGGACCTTTCCTAGAGCGGTGTCGAGTTTCGCCTGTACTTTGGGTCCCGTATGACCAATGTATTGGCCGATGAGATCGGTCGCGGAGCATTCCTCAACATCAGCTGTGGCGAGGAACCCCATGTCGTAGAAGACTTTGCCCATCTTCTTTGCTGTGGTGGTCTTTCCAGTGCCAGGAGGCCCCCGGAAGAGGAAGTTGAAGGGTATGTCCTCCTTGGGATCTAGCTCTAAAGACTTCATCGTCCTGACCGTCTCTTGGTAGCCCTGCAATTTTGCAATGACGTCTCCTTGACCAACGGTTCCCTCGAATAGCATGGAGACATTAGTCTCGGCTCGTTCAGCACGGTCGAAATTTTCATCAAAGTCCAGTGCCTCGAGGGTAGAAGCCGAGCTAGCCTCCTTGTGCGAGAACCTCGACTGATGCCTTGCCTTTGCGGCGTCAAGCATGATGTCGATTTCTCCAGCATTGCCAAAATTTGGGCGGTTCCTCGCTCGACCAAGAATGTCCATTGCCACCCGCTTGGCTTGATCTGTGGTATGGTAGCCCTGCTGCTTCAGCTTCAGATTCAGTATCTGACGCAGGGCCTCGTCGTCGAAATCCTCAAAATTAAAGGCTGAAGAGATTGGGAAGCGCCGGCTGAGACCTGGGTTGACATTCTGGAACATTGTTTCCATCTGATCTTTGTATCCGAGGAGCAAGACACATCGATCATCTCCAGGGACACTTTGTACCTCAGCGACAATGGTGTCGATGACGGCTGTCTTGAAGATATCTGCTGTGGAGCCCTTGCCGACATAAAGCCCATATGCCTCATCGATGACTAGTACCTTGCCCAAAGATGCGGCTAATATGCCTTTCGTCTGTTTCTCGGATTCACCGAGATGTGAACCAACGAAATCTGAAGGGTTCTTGATGATCACTTGACATTCTGTTAGCCACTAAAATCGACTTCGGTGATGGGCATAGAGATACTCACCCTCGCCTTTCGAGAGCAATCCCAGATCCACAAGAATCGCCCCGTACAGCTTGGCCACAGTGGTCTTCCCTGTCCCGGGATTGCCCAAGAACACTCGGTTCAAGGAGTATTCGATGGGCGGTTGCTCATCAAGCTCCCTGGTATAATTCTGCTTGACGCTGTCGACAAGGGACTTGACTGCTTCTTTAACTGCCTCGAGGCCAAAAAGTTTCTGCAGCTTCTTCCAGGCCTCGCTTCCCGTCAGGGCCTCCGTTGGCTCAGGACCAATGAGGTCTTCTTTGGTGAACAAGAAATCATCAGGATGTTTGCCTTGACGACGCTCTTTCCTCAGCCTAGTCGCCTGGCGCGAGCTGACCACGGCCAGTGTATTCTCAACCGTCCTGGCGTTGCCAAAACCCTCCCGGCCCCGACCGCGACCCACCCTCCTGGTCACGATCCGAGAGTAGAGACCTCTCGAACCGTCTTCGCATTTCATTCGACCGTCATACTTCTTACGCATCTTCAGCTCGAAGATACGCAGTAGCTCCTCATCTGTATAGTCGTCAAACTTCATCTCGATGGGGAATCTTGACGG
Organism: Diaporthe citrichinensis; assembly: GCA_014872995.1. Classification (NCBI taxonomy): domain Eukaryota; kingdom Fungi; phylum Ascomycota; class Sordariomycetes; order Diaporthales; family Diaporthaceae; genus Diaporthe; species Diaporthe citrichinensis. Next base: position 231,725 of record JADAZR010000022.1, read on the forward strand.
TAGGCCGGGCTGCGAAATCGGTCAATTATCATTTTCTTGGCTTCCTCATCAAACAGAACGATGAATACACTTACATTGTGTGCGTAGAAGCTCTCCATTTGCTTCCTGTAGCCAGCAAGGATGAAAATCACCTTGCCATTGAGGTTCTCCACCTCTGGTAAGAGGTAATCCAGGACTGCTCCGCCCCCGCGGCTGTTTCCGGACGTGAGCTGATAGGCTTCATCAATGAAGAGTACACCACCACCGTCGTTCATTATCTCATCTATGATACTCTTGCATCCAGACACCCCAGCATTGGCCAGACTAGCGCCCGTCTCTTCTTTGAAACAGCTGCCAGGAATTACGCCAAGCGAGGTAAGGAATTGAGCATAAACACGAGCAACGGTGGTTTTCCCTGGTGGAAGAGGATCAGTCACACACCCATAGTAATCATGAAGGCGAAGCTGCTTGTAGTAAGCTATTCCAGCGGAGGATTTCCCAGCTGGCACCAAGAACCGTGCGATCGAACTTACCTGTTCCAGGATTGCCCAACATGGAACAGCCAAACCGTTCCTTGCCAAGCGAGACATCTTGCCGAATTGCCGTGTCAACCCTCGACTTGACAGACAAAAACTCGGACTTCACTTCCTCGAGCCCGATCATGCCCATCAGTTCGTCCAGACACTCACTCTTGGCCCCCTCGAGCTGCTTGAGGTATTGCCATTCTTGCGCTGCGCCGTCGGGAAGATCTTGTAGACTGTCGGACGATTCTGCATCAGTCGGGGGAGTCGGAGGGTCAACCCCAGGAAACGACCCAGGCATATTCTGCTTAGCCTGTGCTTTTTCAGCCTTGAGCACCCGTTCTGCGGTTTGCTTCAAAGCAACGAGGTCAGCTCGCTGTTGCGCGAGCGTCTTTTGCTGCTCTTCCTCGTCCTTGCGGTACCTGATCGTGCGCCGCTCGTGATCAATCTCGTCCTGAATCTCCTGGAGCTCCCTCTTGTATGCCGTCTCGCGGGCCAGCCTCTCAGCCTCGAGCTTCAGGTCCCTCTTGATTCTCCGCTCTGTTTCCAGGTCCTCTTGTGCGCACGTACGGCACTTGTCGTTCCGCATGTGGCACGGCATCATGAGTTTGTGGCCCCTGTCGCAGACCCTCTCCACCTTGTGCGGACATGGCATCTTGGAGTGATCGTCCACACGGTGGCAGCGCATGTTGCAATTGTGCAGGCCGCAATTGAGAGGAGCGTCGCTGCAGTAGCTTATCAGCACTCTATATATCACGGCGACCTGAAAAATCACCTGACTCACCATTTCTCGGTACATCCGCCATCCGGGCAGCATTTGTCGAAGTCGTCTGGCTCCTGGAGAAGGAACTTCCTGTCAGGATGCTTCTCACACTTGACCGGGAGTCCGTCGTGGATGTGGTTCTTGGACTTCATAAGCTTGAAGAAGGGATTCCATGTCTCTGTTCCTTTCTTGCTGCGCATGTAGGTCTCCATGTTGCCAAACATGATGAGGCAATTCCGCGCTCTAGAGAGAAGAACGTTGAGCCGCTCGCGCGCCGCGAGGAAGCCAATGTCGCCATTTTCATTGCTCCGGGTCAGGGAGACAATGACTATGTCGGCCTCCTCACCCTGGTAGTTATCTTCAAAAGTCAGTTGTGGCCAATTGTTTGCGTATGTTTCATGACTCACCGATGGTCGATATGCGAAGTGGTGACTTGTCGACTTTGGCAGCAGCCTTGGTCATCAGGCCTGCTTGAATCAGCTCGTGAGAGTCCAGGTCACTCAGCAGTGGGTCGACATCGTCCATGAGCATGTCTCTCACAAGGCGCAGTTGGCCGAGATATGGCGTGAGAACAACCATGTTCTTTGTGCCATAGCCCTGTTGCGCCAAGAACCTTACGGTTTTCAAGACCATTCTTGCTTCGAAGTCGTTCTCTTTGCTGGATTTGGAGTCCTGGTCACGACGGTCGCCGATTCTATCGTTCTGCAGCTCAGGGTGGCTGTGATTGACGAAAATGACGCGGTCGTCGAGCCCACGAATTGGTTCACGAGTCGATGTCTTCGGACCATCTTCCAAGTCTGGATATGTGAGTTCTTTGACGAGGAGTGATATATCCGGATGCATGCGGTGTTGTTTCCGCAAGGTTGTATGTGGATGTCCCTGCAGTATCAGCCGCTCGAATAGGGAGCGATTTAGGTCGTACCCGTCTCCCTTCTCAACTGTCAGCTGATAGTTGTTGATTTTCGGACGAAGCTGCTTGTGGTCTCCGATCTGAATGAGCTGTTTGACAGACGATGTCAAGGCCGTGAGAATGTGGCTTTCCTGGATTTCACCGGCCTCTTCCACTATCACAATATCTGGCTGCGCAGAAGCGATGAGTTTCGTGTACTTGGCAGCAGCGGTGGTTGTACACCCGATTATGCGCTTGTCGCGCAGGATTGAGACTTTGTTCTCATTGAATTGGGTGTCCATTCGCTCTTGGGTGAGATCGTACTGCCTGGCGACTTCTTGAACACGGCCAGCATTTTCCTGGAGAATGCTCGAGAACCATTTTTCAATGTATTTCTTCCGCAGCGGAGGTGCAATGTTCCACACACTTCGATGGTTCTTGAGAGCGTGCGGTCCAAACATACCGGGCCCTTGCCCACATCTCCAACATTCGTATAGATAATCCTCAGCGATCGCTTTCCCCTTCTTTCCGACCTTCTTGTAGCCATCGTTTTCGGATGGAACGAGGAAGGCCTCGTAGAAATGCGAATCTTCCTCGGAGAATTCGAGGTGGTCCTGTATGTCATGGAATGTTGGGTAGGTCTGGAGGTAACCTGTGAAAGCTTTGCGTAGATCCACGCTGTGTTCGGCAGCTTCTTGTTTCAATCTGTCAATAGCAGCCCACGCGTCTTTGGTTCGTCGGTATCCGGAATGTTGTTTGGACAGAAGCAAAGAAGCCGTCCTCGGCGTGGCTTTGGAGCCCAGTCGAACCATGGACTCTTCTTCGATGCCAAGATCTAGCAGGTCCTCGAGGAATTGATCCTCAGCGTGGTTGGTATACGTGATGACGAGAATCTTGTAATCTGTTTCCTGAAGGATGAAATGAGTTGCAAGTGCACCAATGAAGGATTTACCGGTGCCTGATAATGTCAGTTCTGAAGTGCCTAGAGGATGGCTCGCGCCGAAGTAAGGGCTTTCATAGGTCATCGCAGTCAAGGGGGAGAGGTGTGAAAAGATGGAATTGAGAGGTGATGATGATTACGGAGAAGGATGGGAGATATCAAGGGAGCCTTGTAACGAACCTGGGGGCCCTTGAATAACGCTGACTTTCCTGGAGAGTGCGTTGATCAAAGAACGACGCTGAGAGTAATCCAATTGGAATGTCTTGTTGACATGACCATTTCTAATCTCGATCGATACACCCGCGCGGTCTGAAGCAAGACGTTCAGTGATCGTCTGTATGGCCTTGTGTGGGATGAAGTCATCTGTAGCTTGCGAAGCGTCCAGCAGCTGTTCCTGTAGAGGGAGTTCCATCATGTCCTTGAGGCGCTCCAGCACCGGCTCGTACGCAAAGACAGGTGTATCCACTAGGGTGAATCTGACGTCCTGCCTGGTCCTCAGCGCCAAGAGCGCCTTTTTGAACGCCTGGTGGTCTGTGAATTGTAGGATGACCACCGGGGGAGACTCTAGAAGACCATCAATCTCACGGTCAACAAAAGCAAAGCCGAAGATCTCCTGCCCTTGGTAAAGAGCGCCGAATGCTTGGTGGCGAAGGTAACTCTTGTTGTCCTGGAGCCACTTCTTCTGAGCATCGCGGTGCTTCTTCCCAAGTTCCTCCAGACCTGCACCGCATCGAAGCGCAAGGCAACACTTCTTCCGTGCCTTTTCGTCCCCCAGTTCCAAAAACGCCGGCCAGAGCTTGCGAAGTGTGAGAGCCGACCTTCTCCCGCTCTTTCGGCCTTGTGCAATTTGCCAGTCACTCCTCAATTCCCCCAAGAGGTCCTCTCGAGTCAGACGGTAAGTGTTATCCAAGTGAACAGCAGCTCGCTCTGACATGTCCGTCTCGAAGACCTCCTTGACCCGACGGTAGAACGGCCGATCGTTTGAGAGGAACTCGTCGGTGGTCGGGTAGACCGCGACCTTTCTGAAATCCGCAAAATCGTTGTCATGTCTCCCACCCGGAGCAAAGCCATCAATGGACTTGCTGTTGGGAGATGTTCGGAGTTGCAACAGGCGCTGGATCTTGTAGCCTACCTTCCGGGTCTCCGGCGACGATGCTTCGATAAAGCGCTTGCTCTGGTCCATGGGCACGACGTCGGTGAGAATATCGACTTCTGCAGTCTCAGGCAGGGCTAGAAGAGCGAAACAGAGCCAGGAAAACACCTGGAACGCCTCCTCATCGAGAGCACCGCTCCGAGCGGCAGTGACGAGCTCGTTCCAGAAGGTGGGAGGCTTGACAAGGGCCACGAGGGTGTGTTCGAGAAACTGCCCACCGGCGAGGATGCTCAACTGGGCGTCATCCAGGTATGCAAGGAATCGTAATGTTTGGGTCTGCAGGAAAGAGACTGACAGGTCCACACGCACGGCCAGTTGCAGGGCCTCGATGCCATGTTTACTGGCAACGATAGCCTCGACGCATGAGCTCGGTGCTGCTTGAGCTCGCGCGGCCTCAAAGAACAATTTTGCATCATTGGAAGACCGGATTTTCCGGTTCCCGTTGAGGACGTTGCGAAATAGGCCAGCGAGTCGGCCAGCTCTGGCAGAATCTGCCGTGTCTTTGATGGTGAGGGTCATGTTTGATATGAAGAGTCAGATCTCGGCCGGCAAGGCGAAAAGCGACCTAGCTAGAACAATTGGGAAGTAGGAGCAGTATAACGATTCAGGGAGATTATATAAGTGTAGATAATGTTGGAAATCCAGGCCACGGAGGCTGAGCCATTTGTGAGAGTTTGGCCCGCAGGTCGTGAGACAGTGACTTCGAAAGGAACAAAAACATCAAAGCCTCACTGAAAGCCTGACAACAATCCCGTACTACCGAAATGCGTCAGGACTGAAATGCGATAAATGATGGCGGCATGCCATTCGTTGAACATCTCATCAGTTGGGTGGAAGGTAGGCCTCATGCATTGCCGAATCACTGGGGCTCAGCATGAGGCCTACCAAATGCATGAGGCCCACCGTCCAGCCGCCCGACAGCAGGCAGGAGGGAACCCGTCGTTGGCTCGTCGTAACGGCCTCCGACATTTGAAATGCAGATACGGACGAATGCCAGTTCTCAAAACAACCATGCTGTGTATTCGACAAGGGTTGTACCTCGCTGCCTGCTGGTGGAGCAAATAAACAGCGAGGGTGGTATGCGCAAGTAGGCGCCGATCAAGGCCAGACACTGATCTGACCGACACGGAGGACTGACGCAACGAGACAGGATAAGGAAAGCCCAGCCAACTAAGTGGAATAAGTCAAAGGACCCAAGGAACACTCCTTCTGGACAGACTGAGTCGGGCTGCATTGATGATGTGTATAAATGCGCCTCGGAATCTGGCGGATGAGACACCACGGCTGCTCTTTAATTGTCCATCTTGTTCCGGACTTGCTGAATGACATCCCAAATATATCTCGTCCATATAGCCTCAACATAACAGTCTTAAAGCATGCCAGTGATGTCGAGCTCTAGAGAGTCTTCTGACAACAAGTCATGGCAAGAGGGGGGGACTGGACGCGGACACGGAGAGTCTAGAGGCACAGGAGGAGTTTTTCAGGGCTTTGGTAGGCCTGCCCGCGGAAACTTCTGGAAGGGCACATCAGAACAGCCTTCCAACCCTGAGCCTGCTCTGGGGCCTCTTCTTACCACGCTCAGCCAGGCTGATTTCACAAAGGCCGCGGTGAAATATGAGCCGGACTCGCGCATTACGGACTGTATGACCGTGACCTCATACAATTGGTTGGACAGGGCCAAGCCGACGATTGTTGTCCCAGGTAAGCCTCACTTTTCTTTCGATCCATTCGTGACTGACGCAATCAGGCAAACCTGCGAAGTGGACACCACTGGTTGAGCCACGACAGCTCAAGCCTGATGATGGGCAGTACTTCCGCGATCCCAATGCCGCGCATCATCCGAAGCATCCCATGGAGCCCGCGATCCTCGCTGTGTTGGCTCAGAATGCCCATAATACAAGAAATATTGATATCGTCGCCTGCGGTAGTACTCTCGGAAACCTTCTGCGGTTTATCCGGGGCGAGGACAAGCAATTCAGGTTTCTGGTGGAACTTGTCGAGGGAGCCGTGTTCTTCGTTCGCAGGGAGAACACACCGCATGAGCTCATACCGAATGTCAAAGGATACGGTCACTCGTTCCCAGAGGCTTACACGACATGGGAGCTTGACGTTAAGGGATCTGTGTCGCACCAGCGAGTTCTCTCGTACCGATTTGGAGGCCTTGGCTTCCTGGTGAGATTTGAAGGCGACGGATACATTTTGGTCGAAGGCGAAGATGAGAAGGACAGTCACGCTGTGTCATTCCAAGCCACTGAAGGAAAGCCGAAAGGCGCAGTCGAAAGGTTAGCAGTGGCACTCGACCAGAATCGTGTGACTGCTTCTGCGCCATCTGCTGTCTCAGAATTGACGATGTCCTCTGCTGGGAAATTGGTCGACCAGGGACACATCTTCGATCTCAAGACTCGGTCCATTCGGAGGAAAGAGGCGGCAACGTTCGAGGACACCTTTGCCGACCAGCTCCCTCGATTGTGGGTGTCGCAGGTACCCAAGTTCATTCTGGCGTATCACGACCGGGGGAAATTCGAGGATATCACCGTGAAGGATGCGCAGAAGGACGTCAAGGCCTGGGAGAGGGGCCAAGCCCGCGTCCTATCGCGCCTTGCTGCCCTCATCCATCACATCGTCGGCCTCGTCAAGTCAAGGCCCGATGGGAAGCTCGAGCTCCGTCACGCAAGAGCGGGATCACTGGAGGTTCGTGAGCAGCTGGAAGATGCTGGTGACGCGTTGTCCGACGCCGTGAAGGTCTTGTGGGCCAAAAGAAGGTGCATTAGTGATGGTGTGGCGAGTGAGGGAGAGCACCTTGGGCACGTCGAGGACCTTGATTATGGCCGAGATGACGATGAAGGAGGCTTATTTGGCTGGGATGAACGATCGGAGCCGGATTTCACTGCATGCTCTGCGGATGATTGTGGATACTGTGGACGATGCTCGTACTGAGGCAGGACTCAGCTCGAAATTGCAAGTGTGTCTGAGTCTGGTGGGACGGACGAGCAATCTTTCATTATGTCTAAGGCTGAGTCGACGATTGAGAAGTTGTCAGGTACAGGGCGTTCCTTCCTCAGGTGTCTTTGCTGCCGACAGCTGGCCCCCAGCTGCCAGAAGAGGGCAGGCAGACTTTGCCGCCGTTGCCAGCAGCTGCTAGATTGAGAAATACCTTCCCTTCTTCTTGTCAGCTAGTATTGGCTCTGTACGCAATTACTCGTGTGTGTGCGCGACATTGGAGATGCAGTGGCCCTACCTACCAACAGACTCAGGATGAAGTGCAGATGCAGCCGACTCGGCAGACACGAGCCTCGGGCGACCGACCACCCACTTACCACGAGATTCCAGTAGCATCGCTGCCACTGCCATATACTTGACCGCGATATCAGCAATCTGCTGCGCATCGCGCCACCACAAAAAGCAGCAGCAGCAGCACTACAGAGACTGGAAGCCATGCCAGTGGTGTCACAGTCTGGAGATTGCCACCCAAGCGCAAACGCTTGTGGCACAGCGCCGAGATACCAGCCAGCCAGCCAGTGAGTCTCGTCATATCTAGGCAAGACCTGCCAGTGTCACACGAGGACGTCGAGGTACAGGCCGAAGGACCGAATAGGCAATATGGCTACTGTCAGCGAAACTTTCGACAAGCACGGAGTACAACTGTCTCTGGCCAAGGCCAGCCAACCAGATATGCTCTGTGCCATCAGGAGCCAGAATCCCACCTTGCGACAGACTGCACCTGATAAGGGGTAGCGTTACCATTCGTCTGCGCCTATCCTCCTTGACAGAGCCATAGAGCATGGACTTTAGCTAATCAAGAAGGTGCTGGGGAAAAAGCACAACCTTGCCAGCTCCCTGAGGCGGTGAAGACGTGTGCCAGGCTTGGCTTCCACGAATTGCTACATTTGGTGCAAGCCATAGACGCAGAAGGCCTAGCAGACTCATGCCATTCAGCCAGGTCATGTTGATGCTGAATCGTCATGCGATTATGACAATCAGCAACAGCCTGCAGAGATCGATATTGCAACCATCACGGGAGCGAGGTCTTGGGAACACCGCTTCGCATGTGCACGCCTGCAGCCACTCAACTGTTTCCGGGCCGCGCCGTAATCCAGAAATGGCCACCACTGGGAGAGTTACGTGTCTGCTGTGGTTGACCCCAGACCCCGCGTCTCGACCCCACGCCCGCCGCCTCTCTGCCCCAGGTACCTGAACTGGAGGACAAGCGTGACAGAAGCTGCCAGTCAGGATGGCCACAGACTCTGCGATAGCCATCTTCTTGAGACCACACCCCGCAACTTTTGTTGGGGCCCCTGTCTGCATCTCCAGACCTGAACACGGGCTCAAGTGCAGTGGACGCCGTTACGTCAAAGCCAATCCAGCAGATCGCCTGGCAGGTTGGAGCCATTTCAGCCAAAATTACACTACAGATACGTACAGGTACCGTGCGTCGAGCGTGGGGGGACGGCTCTGTTCACCTGTCGTGGATGCATTGGCCAATGCAACGAGCACGCGACATCCGAGCCGTGGCTGGGTAAATACTGTCTCGGCTGGGGTGCCATCAGAAACCTTGTTATTGGAGAATGCACAGGATGCCCAGCGACGCATGTTGATCATCAACATCAAGATGATTGAATTGTATTAGATGGGCACCTCGCGAACCAAGACAAGACCACGGGCAGTCGAATAGCCCTCAGGCTCCGAGCCGCTCCAAGCGTCAGCTGCGTCACCGGCGACTCCACAGACTGAATGGTGTCAATCGGCCGCCCTCCGATTCGGTGGATCGACCACTTGCGGAGCATTTCGACGCGATGAGATGCGATGTCCTGCATCTGCATTTGTCCGTCTTATCGATAAGTAAGGAACCGTTGCACTGGAAATTTTATTCAGGGACCTCAGGGACGTCTTGTTGGTCGTCGGCCTATCGGACTACGTAGTCTATCTACGGTCCCGGGCTGGCTGCGTTGCAATGGATATCGCAGCAACTTGTCGGGTGCAGACAGCCAAATCCGGCGATCCCCCGGGACCGCCCATCACAGGTGCATTCATCCGCCTTCTCCATCAGCCTTGGGCGCCAATCTTGGCTGATTCTGACTCCCATATCTGACGTTGAATTTGGGTTGCAGAAATACAAGGCAAGGCATTGGTTGCCTCCACTGACTCGGCTCCGATCCATTACGTGACGAGAACTCAACTCTCTATGCGGGTGCCGGCACCATCCTTTCCCTGTTACCTAATGACCACTCCCCTTCCGGCATTTCCTCGCACCCCATCGCCGTCGGTGTCGCTGGTATCCTCGACATGCCATGTGCCGCCTGCAGTATCGCGCCTGCCAGCTTCAGCCGCATAGGGCCCTGCCAACCGCCCTGCCAACGTACGCAAAACAGCTGTCCCCGGCCTTCTCGCCTGCTGTTAGCGACCCCGGCCCGGCCTGAGTCCTGTCGACTTTTACATCCGAGGCGGCCCCAGCCGGCTTCCGAACATTTGCAATTGTCATTATGAATTTCATCCTTGATAAAGGTCACGCTTTTGACTGCCCGTTATCTTTCCCGCATCACATCGCAACGTTGTCGGTCTTGGTAAACGCTGACCGACATGAAACACCACTATCGCCCCGAGTCTGTTGAAGATGAGGTCGATCATCGGGCCCAATGCCACAGACCACAGACCCCAATGACCACACCTCAGCTAACAACCGCCGATACTTTCACGCAGAGACGGGGCTAATATGGCGGGGCCCCGGCACCGCGCGACATGGATGAAGTCTGTGTCTTTTCTGCCGCGGGCTTGTGCGACTGACTCTCTGGGCAGCCCGTTTGTCTCATTGCACTGCCAACAGCATAGCTTCCCAGCAAGGAAACGGCCGACTTTCTAGCTCATCAGGACAAGTACTGTATCACAAGCATTTTTCTGCCTTGGACCGTTGGATCTCCCCCAGATCCGTACGTAGCCACCAAGGTTTTGCCCTGCTCCTCCTGGTACACCTGTGAACCCGAATTTCCCGGGGGTTCGTGGGACGGAAAGAACATCTCACCTCTTCTTTGACTACCATACCGTCATTCTCACATGCTTTCTTCCTTACTCTTCCGAGAAACACCCTCCTCGCTTTCTGTCATCGCCAGCTGCGCGCCACCCTTCTTCATTCACCTTTGCATCCTCTCGCGCACCTTATCGCCGGCAGAGGAGAACGAGACGCGGGCACAAGACCATAGGCTATCATTCGCCCAGAGGAGCTATGCTTGACGGAAATAATTCTCAATACAAATGACACAGATAAGCCAAGCTTATCTCATCCTGGTTTCGATCATCACCTGGGAACCCCTAGCCCTCGAGATCTGGCCCAGCATCTCGCACACTCCAGGTCCTCTTTCTGCTGTGCACAATTCCCACGAGGACTCGCTCTCATTTCCATCGAAGCTGGTGCCCGCGGAGCTGTTCCCAGTGATAAGGTCAAACGAGTGGCTTGTTCCTGCAGGCTTGCAACTCCCATACCGCGGCACTTGTGCATTCCCCGATAGCCACAAGATATCGCGGTCAACGGGCACGGCGGTATAGGCCGGGCACAGTATAGCCACCTGCATCTTGTGCGCCCGTGGTACGGGACGTGCATATCGTCAGCACGATAAGCTCCTGGGTACCTGACTTTGCCTGGAGTTATATCCATCCCCGCGGCCCCTTGTACTCAGTATCCATCCCGTTCCCATCCCCCGGACGTCCTTATCTACAGGCCCCTTATCAGACATCGTCACCATAACTTTTGCCACCACGGTACCCCATCGTGCTGTTCTTTCTAGCTGGGGGACAAGCGCGGCTCCTCTTTGGCTGTCATATTTCGCTGACAGCACCGTGCCAGCCTGAGTTGCCTAAGCTGGCCTGGCCTGGCGAATTACATCACACCACCTGCAAAACAATCATCCGCCCAAAGGGCCTATCTAAGAGATATCAGCGCAGCGGCACTGTCACCGTGCGACGAGGACCCCCAATATTTTTGTCTTGGTGCCTGTGGCCAGGAAGCCCGTAAGACGGGACGCACATACTCTGGCCGTGATAAGCGGACCATTTCGAGCCCCGTGTCGCCCGGACACACCCTGGGCAAGGTGATCGCTCACACCTGCAGCCGGGACCAGGTCGAAACTTGATATTTGTGGCTGCCGGCCTTGTTTCTTTCCCTCGACCTTCAGTATGTCGATACCAAGCGCCATTTCCAGGACGGCTCCCATAGCCATTGCACCTAAGCCCACACGGTTCTCGACGACTGGCCGTCCTGGCAATATCCACACTGACACATATTCCGGAAGCTTCAACAACAGCGGCTTCGACACACCGGATTCCTTTGGATCTCCGTCGACAGGGATTCCCGCCTGGCCTTGCGAGGCTTGCCAATTACGCCGAATCAAGTGCGTGATGAGCGACGACGACGATGCTTGTATCTCCTGCCGAACCCGGGCCACAGAATGCTCGTTGGTTGGTAGTCCGCCTCCTCGGAAACGCAAATTGCATGGCGATCATAGTGAGAGCAGGAGCAAAAGAGGGTCAGTGACTTCACCCACACTCAAAATGACATTCCACATGTCCATCTCCTACCAATCTTCACGGGCCGCAGCGCATTGCAAGCCTTATCTACATTTGCGAGCGCCTTTGCTGGGATCAGGCCCCTTACCCCATATGTGACCACACATCGACTGACATTTGATTGGCCCCGATCTAGCTCACCTGGAAGGTATGATAACAGGAGTGGGCGTCAGCAACACTCCAGCTTGTCCAGCACTGCCGCCAGTAATTCTTTCATCGAAGAGATGGCCAACTTCGGAGGGCCAACTCTTCTCAAACGCAGTCTTGGGCTGCAAGAGGACCGGTACAGCCAGTACGTCGGGCCCACAACGGACTTTGAGCCGTCCTTGATCAACCTCTCTACATTTGATCCCCACGATGAGAGCCTCTTATCACGAGGAACGCTCCGGAAGGTCAGCGACGATGACACGTTCTTGCTTCTCCCGGACAAGAACACGCCAGGGTATGAGCACATCTACGATGACATCGACGAGATCGAGAGTATCGTCGCGCCGCACGGGAAGAAGCTCGTGGACCTGTACTTCCGCATCGTCCACCCAGCCTACCCAATCATCCAGAAGAATGTCTTTTACGAAAAGTACGAGCGCTCATCCAAGGAGTTCTCGCCACCCCTGCTCGCCGCCATGTATATCCTGGCCATCAACTGGTGGGACCAGGACGATGATCTCTCGTCCCTCCCCCGACCCAATGTCAGGCGGTTAGAGCGGCTCGTCCGCACGACACTGGCCGATGCAATGTACCGTCCAAAGCTGTCCACTGTTCAAGCTGGGCTGCTGCTTTCGCAAAGACCCGAAGGTGACCAGTGGGCACCGACGGCACAACTGATCGCCATCGCACAGGAGCTCGGACTGCACCTCGACTGCTCGCACTGGAAGATACCTCTGTGGGAACGGGGGTTGAGGAAACGACTCGCTTGGGGCCTATATATGCAAGACAAATGGGGCGCACTGATACACGGGCGGCCTTCGCACATCCTGGCCTCTCAGTGGGCAGTGCAGCTCCTGGGGCCGAATGACTTTCCCGACGTGGAGTGGGAAGAAGACGACGCAGACGGAAGGGACGACATCGACAAGGGTCGCACACTCTTCTCGCAAATGGTGCAGTTAACACAGATTATGAGCGAAATTCTCGAGACCTTCTACACCCTGCAGGCCATGCAGAATGTCAACAACGCCGGGTCGCAGGGGACCCATCTCGTGCTTTCGCTCGCAAAGCCGATCCAGCTGAAGCTGAAGGAGTGGTATGCAGCCCTCCCGGCGGCGATCCGGATGGACTCGACGTACCAGACGCCTGTCGCCAACGCAAACTCGAGCCGCCTGTCGAGTATCGGATACCTGCACCTGGCCTACTTCGCCACCGAGATAACCCTCCACCGTCGCATCGTCAGGTCCCTGGCGCAGACGCATCCGGCCCCCTCTTCGAGCGACTCGGGCGCGCCGCCCGCCACGTCGTCCTCGGCAGCGTCGGCCAGCGACAGCTACATCCTGCACATCTGCCGCAACGCGGCCAAGGCGCGGCTGATCTCGGCCATGGACTTTGTCAATCGGCTGACGCCGTCGCACCTGCGCGCGTTCTGGTACTTTGCGTCCAAGACCAACTTCGCGCTCATCGGCACCTTCGGCTCGTTGCTGTGGGCGACCAGCCCCGGCCGCGAGGAGGCCGAGTGGTACCGCCGCCGCCTCGGCGAGTACCGCTGGACGCTGTCGGTGTCGTCCAAGCCCGGTGAGGGCCGCGGCCTGACCGAGTTCGCCATGAGCATGCTCGACATCTCCACTGGCCTGCTTAAGAAGCTGCCCGAGAAGCCCACCACCATGAGCCGCTCGGGCAGCCTGACGGGGTTGGCGGGCGCGTCCGGGGCCAGGCGCACGAGCCTGCTCGCGCTCGGCGGCGGGGGAGGCGCCGGCATGAACATGGGTAGCTTCGGGTCCGGCAGCTACGTCGTCTCTGGTGTCGGGGGCGGCGCAGGGAGCGCGGACGGCGGCCTAATGGACCTCGACACGAGCGGGGGCAGCGGCGTGCCCAGCGGGATGCACTCGCCGCGCAGCCAAGGCGACGACGCGGACCACAGCGACGATAGCGGGAGCTCCGACGAGGCGATGGGCTACGGCGGCGGGTTCGCGCCCACGGCGGGCATGGCGAGCATGGCGGACTGAGCGGACCGGACTCGATCCGGTTCTGGCCAGCTTGGCTCAGGTCTCGGGCATTCGGATGGCGGCTGTCCGGGACTGTTCGCGACGGGAACGATGCACTCTACAATTGGGACTCGTAAGAATCGAAGGCTCGAATTGCTACGAGAATGGTGGCAAGAAGCTATTTAACAACGCGGTGCGGTGTGTTGATCACTACCCCCTTGTAGGGGTAGGGCGGCCGATGAGCCGCACTCAAGCCACGCTCACGACATATGGCGTGCTCAAGGGGTGTGTTTGGTACCAACGACTCACCACCCACCGTATATGGATTGGATGCGCGGCCGGTTATATGCGGCCTCCAAAAGTACAGTAAACTGTTACACATAAGGGAACTGGGCAAGCGCGAAGGAATGTTACCTCTGAGTAACGGGAATGATGCGATGCAACAGGTTACTGGCGTCGTCTCTCCAAACCCCCTCGCCCCTGTCCGCCCTCAAGCTCACCCATGCTATACTCATGTAGATAATATCGTGGTGGCGCGGAGGTTTGGACTGGACATGTGTGTATGTTTTCGGTTATGTTTATGTTGTAGATGATTGATGGGTTGGACGAAAAACAAGCGAGGCATCTTTGGGAGGATGAGTTGGGTATTTCTCTTTCCTTGGTTTCCTTTCTCTCTTATCTTATCCATCTGTCTGTCTCGATCCTGCATTGGTAGCAGCTCTGTCGCAAATACCCTCCTGTTATATAGAGATGTCTGCAATTTCATCATCATCATCACTGTGCCAAGACCGTGGTTGATGCCCATCACAATGGTGAGAAGCCTGATTCGACATGCTTCGAAACTGCCCAGCCGATATGCATCTCTTCATCTTTCGGGCAAGAAGGCTGCAGTATGTTTTATGGTATGCTCTGCTTGCTTCTTTGCTTCCAGCGTTGGCAGCTGGCCATCGCCATGACCTCAGCCTCAGCTAAGGTGCCCTGTTGGAACAGGACAGCCGGACTGCAACGAAGCAATGCCCGTCACTCGCGAGGACCAGTCGAAACCTCCTCCCCCCCAACATCAACAACAAACAGCAAACGACGAACGCTTGGCCTCTCAAGTCCACAGCGAGACCCTCTGGATATCATTGACAGACTTCAGTCACAAGGCAGTGTCCCTCAAGGCCCTCTTTTGGCCCAGCCAAACCCTTGTTTCGTTTAACATGCTAAGGATCGTCGTCTTACCCACCCAACCAGGGGGCCGCTGCGGCCCGCTCGGATTCTGGGGTGGATCCCATGAACTGCCCAAGCTTTACGTACGTAGCAGGCCCCCAGATGATATTTGATCGTAAACAGACGAGATACTGTGCACGGAAGCTCAGCCGTGTTGCTACCTATATATGTGCATAGACAAGCAGTACAGAAAACTCCCTTCTCTGTGTGGAAATATGCCGTCACCGACTGTCACATATCCCACGCCTCGCTGCGACCATGTCATCCGGTGGGGCTCGGCAGCACACCGAGCCTATATACGGTATACGCGAGTTCTGACTCGATCCCCTCGGGGTTTTGAGTGCCGGGAAATAATGACATCGGAGCACATCCGGGGCCGGGCAGAGGTCGCTGGCTCTCCTGGAACTTCTCCTCTTTCATACATACAAGAGCAGACAGTCGAGGCTTGTTCACGTCGACATATATCAGATGAGTAGCCAGCAAACTTGTCAACAGACTGTTAGGTGTTGAATACGTGAAGTGTGTTACCAGCGCGATGGTGCGCGCATTCTATGCAATGCATATCGCACTGCATGAGTTATACCAGCATTGTGGTTCGTTCGTCCAGCACGTGGGCTGCATGGCAACCGTGGTCTGCCCCCTCGGTCCCCGTGGAACAATTCAGCCGCTCGACCGCGACCCGCAAGTGATCCTACAGTAAACGGGAATCACGGTTGGTGCTCGGACGATATGGGGCCAATGTCGCCTCGATTTGGCTGGTTTCGTAAGGAAAAAGGGCTGAAGACGGATCGAAACAGCTGCGGCTACTGCACGTCTAAGAATAACCTTAAACTCTCTCTCTCTCTTAGCACCTGCAGAAGAGACGAAACTTGAGCGACGCGTGCCGTGCTTTGGTGATAACTCTTGGGATTTGACTTTCTTCCGTGGCACCTGTCTCTAACCTACTCGGTACCAAATACGACAGCAGCCCACAAGCCCTGCCCCGGCACTCCACCATCGCCTCACCTGGACATGGCCTCTGTCCCTGGTGCATGATATCGAGTCAGGGCCATGCTGCCCTCTCCTGAAGGGTCACATCGGAATGTGATAGTATAGCACGCTTGTCGGGCGGTTGCCGTGAAGGGCAACCAAGAAAGGCGAGCGGGCGGCTGATCGTTGTGGCGGCAGGGAAACATTGGTCCTCAGGCCTCCACAGAAGCAGGTGAAGGGGGTTGGACAACCATCTTGACCGAGCTCGCCAGGCCCTCCGGAGCAGGTATAAGAAGTCGGCCGTCGTTCCTGCTCGAGTCGACTGGGACGTCCTCCAGCAGCAGGCCCCAAGATCCTTCACAGCCACTCTCCAGTCCTACCACTCCCTATCATACCAGAACCCCATACCAACATCCAACATGGTCGCCATCCTCCGCCTCGGCTTCGTCCTCCTCGCCAGTGCGCTCACGGCACAGGCCTGCACATACTGCCAGTGCAAGTTCCAAGACAGCAGCCACTGCTGTGTCTACTCGGTGAGTAGCCACACCCAGCAACCCCCCTCATCTGGAAAGACAAGAAGAAGAAGAAGAAGCCCTTGAGGACTGACAAAAGCGGTTGTGCGCACCACCACAGGACGCCGCAGTCGGCAACCAAGACTGCACCGCCATCTGCGCCAACGCCCACCGCGCCGACGGCGTGAGCAACAGCGACGGCTCCGCGGGCACGGCTTGCAACGCCGGCGGGAAGTATGAGTGCATCTCCTTCATCACCGCTCAGGGCCGCACGCCTTGCTACAAGCAGTAAGGGAGAGGCCTTGATAGGGCAGGAAAGGGGGTCGGGGTTGTAGCTGAGGATTATGATATGTGACCTGGGACGGACGGAAGACAGGAGGGGTGCTGACAGATTATGAGCTGATTCGAGCATGCTTGAGATGTACATAATGAGTGACGAATCAAGTGTACATACTGCTGTGTTTGCTGTGCCTGGACACAGCCAGCCCATGGGGCCATGAGGCCCAAAGCGTGTTACCTTGGACCACAAGTCCCAACCTGGTGGATGACGGAGCCAGTGAGCCCGTAGGCATCTCGCCGAGAAGCAGCCGCGTATTGGCGTCAGCAGATGCGCGTAGCACAAGAACACAAGCTTTTCCGGGACACGCCGCGGGTATCCAAGCTTTCTTGGGACCCACAGGGTGCAGGCACGGCAAGCCCTCGCCGTAAATGTAACCGAATAGCCCCGGCTGATCAACCCGTAAACGACCAACAGGGCCCTCCTGGACTGACTCGATGTTCGTGAGCGTTGCCCAAAGAGGTGTTTCGATTGCCCCATGGACCACGGAACTTGCCGACTAGAATATCGCATCGATGTTGCCGACGGTCGAATTATCGGTATATCGGACAGGTGCCCAAAGTAGTGGCTGCTTCGCACTCTGTTCCCAGAAACGATCCTTTGGCCGTGTTAAAGTTGTCTCTTTTGCCGAGAGGTGTAAGACGAACGCCTAGTGTGGAACTCCAAATATGAACAGCCAGTTTTCAGGCGCTTCCGTCTGGCGCGGTATGGTCTTGCGACTGTGGGCTGCCACCGCATTCGATAGCCACGGTACACATCGGCGGTGGGCGCGGTCTCATGGGGTTCGAAGGAAAGAACTTGATGGTATTGACTCCTGCTCCGGTACGCTCACAGGCCCCTTCGCCATGATCTTGTGTCTTACTCCAACCGCGGGTATACCAAGCACCAAAACGCCACCTATGCACCCTGATCATAGCATAACTCCAACCGCCGACCTGGCGCCCCACCCGGCTCCCGTCACCCTCGACCGCCCCTACCGGTCCCGGATGGCATCATAAACAGCACCGAGATGCCCCAGACCGAGCTCCTTCCGGGGATACGCCAGAACCTCCGTGTACTTGAGCCCGAGGTGCGCCGTCAGCACCTGCAGCAGCCTCGTGCCGGCGGCGGGCCCCACGGCCCAGCAGGACCGCGCGCGGTGCAGGAGGACGGCGTAGTACGCCAGCACGGCGACGAGCTCCGGCAGGCCCGTGGAGAGGGCCTCGACGAAGGCGTCGGGGACGGAGAGGGCCCACCAGATGGGCAGGTGCTCCGGGCTGGCGGTGGCCGCGGTGGTGCTGCCGCTCTCGGCGGAGGCGGATGACGCATCGTTGCCCATGTCGATGGCGACCTGGAGCCCGTCCACGGCCGTCAGGCACGCGGCGAGGACCTCGGGCGACAGGCCCTGGAGGGCGGCCACCCTCGCGAGCAGGGCGTCGGTCTCGTGGCCGGCCGGCTGCCTCTCCGCCATCGCGCGGCCGTGCTGCACGAGCGGCTGCGGGTCTGATGAGGAGTGGGCGAGGTCCGACGCGGCCAGCGCGTGGCTGTTCACGCTGCGGTGGAGCCGGATGTAGTCGAGCCACCTGCCGAGGAAGTCTTGTAGCGAGCTGCGCTGCTGGCACTCGTCCGCCTCGGGCTGCGATGATGCCGCCGGCTCGTCGAGGGCGGTCAGGGTGTCGCACAGCCCGTGGGTGCCCAGCATCGCCGAGAAGGCCAGCACTGGCGTGCTTTGCCTTGGGTTCGTGAGCGACGGGAGCACGGGGCTTGAGGCGTTGAATATCGTGATGGCGTGCGTCTGGAGCTGCAGCGCCAGTCGGAGGTACGCTGCCCTCTTGTCCTCGTCGGTCGCAAGTCTGCTCTTGTCACGAGCTGATATCGCTAGGAGCTGGTGCATAAGGTAAGGCACATGGACCGAGTGCTCCAATGCGCTGGTCTTCATCGCGGCCGCCATCTCTGGAGTCGCGAGACAGAAGAAGTAATTGCTGGAGGGCGGCTGCGAGAAGTGTTGGTACAGCTCGAGATGCACCATGTTGACGTTCGGATCGTCCCCACCCGAGGCTTTTGCTGCAAAGACTGTCGGTCTTGGTCCTGTGAGACCTGCTCCCAGCCCTCGACTAGCCACCGCCACAGGCGGCGGCGGCGAGTAGTCCGAGGTTGCCGTCGGACATGGTGCTGGTGCTGAGGTGCCCACGGGGGATCTCCGGTTCGGGGGCGAAGCAGCACCGCTTGCTGGGTACGAGCATGAGCGTTCTGCTATACCGCAGTTCAGACAGCTGGGTCGGGTCTCATCGCACTGTTGTAGGGGGAAAGTAAGTCGTAAGTTAGCTGTTCCCGTCCTTGTTTGTTGTAAGTGGTGTATGCTAGCCGCCCCGGAAGACAGCATCGACCCAAGTCGCCGTCTTGAGTCGAGCAAGGCAACCGCCTCTCTCCACGAGACCCACCATACAATGCTCCATGATAGATGGGGGCATCACAAACCTTGATGTGTCGCCTCTTGCACTCAAGACAACCTCGTCTTGACTTCTTGTGGCTTCTGCGCAACATCTTTGCAGCGGCTCCTTCGATTGGCGCCATGTTATGCAGGTTGGTGTCATCCGGGACCGGCTCAGGACTGGAGGGACGAATACACGTATTCATAAGAAAGGTAGCGGATCCGTAGCGGCAGGAAGACTCGTAAGTCTTGACGCAAACTGCGGGCCATCCTCGCGGTGGGACGACCAATATGGAGTGCACAGGGCGACTGGGGTACTTATAAGGTATCAAGGAGCAAGGACTCAATTTACCCAGCTTTGCCCTGCCGTCTCTCCCGCGAACTCTAACAATTAGACCGGGGGGAAAGAAATTGGCATTGCAGATTACAGCTCTAATAAGTCCAGTCCAGCTGCGGACTATTTGGGTGTTTTTGGTCTCATTGTCAACTCGGCCTGAGGTATAATCGTTGCTGGCGTTGCACAGTCCTCAACCTGCACTTTGTCACGACCATTCTTGAGAATTATCTCGGTGCGATCGATCGACAGGAAAGCTGAAAAGTGTTAATCCGGTACAAAATCGCTGGTGATGCTCAGCAGGGCCTGAGTAGTCCGCCCCGGGTCCCCCACCGGGATAAACTGCCTCTTTTGAGCGAGCTGCACTGGAGCTTTCCTCTTGGCGGAAGAGGTCAGGCCCACGGTCCCACATACCGAGTCGAAGCTTCTCTTTTGAGTTAAATCTGAGCGACGTCTGCCACGCTAGACCCCTCGGGTTGTCCGAGCTCGGGTCGGTATAGGAGCGTGTACGCGTATACCGTCGTAGTACGACGTTTAGCCTTGATAATAATGCATGATTGACGGCCCCACGGCTTCGGATCGGGGCCAGCCGCCAGGACGCGACGTCTATATTCATGGATATGCCAGGCGCAGTCCAGCCGAGCCCACCGGATGCACCACTGTGGAACTATGTCGATTCCGTTACCTGTCGCGTACGCTTGGTCCGCACAAAGAACGGTGCGGGGGCCATGCAATGTGAATGCTGTAAATTCGGAATGCGCAGTCGAGTGCGGCGCCGTTAGTGGCTTTGCGTGAGTCATCCAACCGGGAGTGCGCAGCAAGCCTGTCCTGTGTGAACATAGGCCCATGTGTTCGAAATGCCAGGTGGATCTATCAGGACGTTTGTGGGCGACCACCTATTTCGCATTACCGAACGAATCAGTCTCAGATTTCAAGATGGCGGCTGTGGAACACAAGACCTGGACCTACGGTGACGGTGCAGCCAGGACTTATCTGTGCTCTACCGACCCCGGCCTCCTGCAACTGGACGCCCTAAACGCCGCGCTCGGTTCGGACATGCTGTGGTGGGCCAAGGCCCTGCCTGAGGACCGGCTGCAGACGCTGGTCAATAACTGCTTGATCATCGGTCTCTACTCGCTCGAGCCCGAGAATTCAGGTCAGCCTATTAAAGGTACTCTAGTCTGGTCCATCTCTGATGATGATGGTCGTGACTGACGTGGCCGACCGGTAGACCAGAAACGCACAATGATCGGGGCCGCAAGGCTCATCACAGACCGCGTCACCTTTGGCTACCTGACGGATGTGTACGTCCTCGAGGAGCACCAGCAGAGGGGCCTCGGTAAATTCCTGATGAAGTGCCTGAACGAGATCGTGGAGAGCTGGCCCGAGCTGAGAGCTCTGTGGATCCTCGCAAGCAGCCCTGAGAGCGAGAAGCTGTACGCCAAAATCTTTGATGCCCAGGACTTCTTCGCAACCAACAAAAACCCCAACCTGAAGCTGCTGGAAAAGAAGGGCCCGGAATCTAGTCACTGAACTTCACCGCTGTACATTATGGATCGCGCAAATTCGTGGTAGTGAGAGGAGAAACCTGCCATGCCCGCCGGATGCTACTGGGCGCGGTACTTCATAGAATAGACGCATTGGTGTCCAGGGCCAGAAAGGGTTATCAAATCGAATTCAACTCTTCACTGTCTTGCCGTATGCTCCTCCAGCCGCCCTCCTCATCTCGATGGCTCTTTTGTAGGGCGGAGCCGTGGGAGGCTGGACAGGGTCCAGTGTGATGTGGTCTTCCGGCAACTGATATGACGCATCTGAGTCAAAGGCAGAAAGGTCACCGCATGCAATGAATGGCGCGATCCATCGTACGTCCTTCGCATCGCCATCTGTCTCGTCGTCTATCTCGACCTCGACCACACCATCTGGCCGGACCTGGGAGCTGGCCTCTGGCGTGACGTCCCAAGCGCCGGTCCCGCAATTCTGCATCGTCGTCTTCGCAATGATGGGCATGCTGTCAGTCCTCTCTTTTATCATCTGCGGTAGTTTGTGGCCGACACCAAGCGGCTCGTCCAGGCTTGCTATAAAGCCTGGCGGGGGCTGGAAGTTAAGACAGACGATGAAGGCCTCGATGCTGCTGGCTCTCGAGGAGCGGGGCTTGGCCACGACGACGCGCTTGAAGAAGAGCTTCAGCTGCGCGTACAGCACATCGACATTCCTGCCGCGGAAGATCTTGGCCACGAATTTGCCGCCCGGTTTTAGCACGCAGAGGGCCAGGTTGAGGGCTGCGAAGAGGAGCTGCGACTGGACGTAGATGTCCAGGTCATGGAGGCCAGTCACATCGGGTGCGCCGTCGCTCAGCACCAGGTCCACGGGGTGAGAAGCCTGCTGGCTCCTCTTGCTAGCGTCGAACTCGGGGTCCAGTGCTTTCAGGAGCAGAGGGACGGTCGCCGGATGGGTGATGTCGGCGCGGAGGGTGACGATGCCTGGCAGCGGGCTTATCGGCTGCAAATCTATGGAGACGATCTTGACGTCCTCTCGCGGCTTGAGCTCGTCGACGGTTTGCTTGACGTCAATACTTGCTGCTGCGTCCGGGGCGAAGACGCGCAGCATTTGCTGCCGCAGCTGGGCCTCCTTATCCTGCCACGCTGCACGGCCAAACTTCTCGCCCTTGATGAGCACCCTGGACAGGACTTGTGACCAACTTCCCGGTGCTGCGCAGAGATCCACCACCCGGGTCACGTCCTCGAACAGATTGAATTCTGTGGAACATGTTAGTGCATGCACGGGTCATGGACGAGATGGCCGCGAAAGGGTTGGGGGAGAAGCGCAGCAGTGTGTTGAACGGACCTTCATCGAGCTGGAGCAGCTTGAAGGCACTTCGAGCGCGCCAGCCTTGCTCTTTTGCAAGCCTATAATAAGCATCGCGCTTGTCTTTTGAAGATTTGCCCATTGTGAAATTGGGAATTGGAGCAGATCTAAAAAGGTCTCGAGGGGCGTCGGTTGAACGGGTTGCTTCGAAGGTTACTCGCCAAAAATTTCCCTCGGCCAGGGTCTGCAGCTCACAGGGGTCCAAAGTCAAACGGTGTTAGCGAGTGGCCCCAGATACACTGATATACCGATACACTGCGTAATCGCTGGCCCAGCCCACGATAAGAACGTGCTAAGAGACGCAAGAGTGTGACGGCTTTCACGATATTGCCAGGCTGAGCTTACATATGATGACTTACAGAAGGATACCTCAAATGCATATACACAGAATAGACTTATCAGCCAGCAGATACCCGCTGGGAAGATGTGCGGAGGGCCAAGTCGGTCAAGTCTCTCACTAACGAGCGTTGCGAAAGCTCGCGGTCGTAGGGCTGAATTAAGCTCGTGGTTCGTGCGGATTGACCCCCACCTAGCTCTGCCGTCCGGCTGCATTTTTTTCTTCGTCCAAGGAGGGATGTTGGAAGAGTAGACCACCGACTGCGCATACATCCTCCTCACCCTCACCTTTGTCATCGCCAATCAACCACCTCACCAGCACCTCCCGAGGCAAGCAAAATGGGCGAGAAGAGAAAGAGACAGGCCGTTGCCAATGCGTCCGTAAAGAAGAGGAAGAATGCTCCCGCCAAATCTTCCAAGTCCTCCAAGCCAAAACGCGTCGTCGACGCCAACTCGCTGGCATGGAAGTCCGTCGACCTGCCCGAGATGTTCAATGACGCCGAGGGCTTTTTTGGTCTTGAGGAGATCACAGGCGTCGATGTCGTGCGCAATGGGAACGTAGTCAAGTTTGTAAGCGATCTTCTCTGGTCCCTCTGCCATTCAATCAACCTGGGCACTAATATCGAACCAGGTTACTGACGACACCCCCGCCCCTACCGAAGACGATGGCGATGAGTTCGAAGGCTTCGGAGATGATCCTGCGGAAACTCTCATAGACAAGACACACGATGAAATCGAGGAATCATCTCCCTCGGAACCCGATGCGACAGCGCCCACCAAGAGCAAAACCAAGAACGACGCCACAAAGGAGACACAACAGACGCAGAAAAAGGACAAGAAGCAGCAGCAGAAGAAAAAGGACAAAGTCACAGTGCAGACCGAAGAGGACCAAGAACTGGAAAGTAATGTGTTTGCGTCGGCCGGGGATGCTGCGGTAGATGATGCCGGGGAGGATGTGGACATGTCAAAATGGGCGCACCTGGAACTGTCTCCGCAGATGATCGCCTGCCTTGCGCGACTGAAGTTCACAAAACCGACCGATATACAGTCTGCAGCTATACGAAAGATAATAGCTGGACGCGACGTTATCGGCAAAGCTTCGACTGGATCCGGAAAAACGCTGGCGTTCGCGATACCCATTGTCGAGGCGTGGCTTTCGAGGCGGGGAGAGGGAAAATCCGTGGGAAAGAAGTCACCAATAGGCCTGGTCATGTCCCCGACCAGAGAGCTTGCCCACCAGATCACCAATCACATCAAGGCGCTGTGCGAAGGGCTCACCACACCACCATATATCTGTTCAGTAACCGGCGGTCTGTCGGTGCACAAGCAACAACGGCAGCTTGAACAGGCAGACATCGTGATCGGAACCCCAGGCCGTCTTTGGGAAGTTCTGAGTTCAAGCAGCGCTTTACTGGATTCCTTCAAGACGGTGAATTTCCTAGTTGTGGATGAGGCTGATCGTCTGCTCACGGACGGTCATTTCAAGGAGGCAGAGGAGATCCTGAAGGCTATCGACAGGGTTGAGGTTGACGAGGATGACGAGGAGCCAGAGCTCTTCCCACGACAGACGTTGGTCTTTTCTGCCACGTTCAACAAGAACCTCCAGCAAAAGCTGGCAGGGAAGGGCAAATCGAACCTTATGGATACGCAAGAATCCATGGAGTACCTTCTCAAGAAATTGAACTTCCGAGAAGAGAAGCCCAAGTTCGTCGATGTCAACCCAGTGGCCCAGATGGCGCAAGGACTCAAGGAGGGTCTTGTGGAATGTGGCGCCATGGAGAAGGTAAGCAGAAAAGCGTTCCATTGCTGGCAGCAAGAGCCAACATACTAATGTTACAACAGGATCTATACCTCTATTCTCTGATCCTACTCCAGCCAACACAACGCATCCTTGTATTCAGCAACTCCATCGGCTCAGTGCGCCGCCTGTTGCCCATGCTACAGAACCTCAACCTCCCAGTCCACGCCCTTCACTCGCAGATGGCCCAGAAGGCCAGACTACGCTCCGTTGAGCGCTTCACCAGCGCCAAGCCGGGTACACATGCCATCCTCCTCGCCACGGACGTCGCCGCCCGCGGTCTTGACATCCCGGGCATCGACGTCGTGATCCACTACCACGTGCCCCGCGCGGCAGACGCCTACGTGCACCGATCGGGCCGGACGGCGCGCGCGGCGCAGTCGGGACTGAGCGTGCTGCTGTGCGCGCCGGAGGAGGTAGTCTCGACGCGGCGGCTGATCGCCAAGGTGCACGCGACGGCGCGGCCGGGGTCCGGGCTGAGCCGCAAGAGCGACTTCTTCATCCGCACCATCGACGTGGACCGGCGGCTGGTGGGCCGGCTCAAGGAGCGGGTGACGCTAGCCAAGAAGATCGCCGACGCGCAGCTCGCCAAGGAGAAGGGCGCCAAGGAGGATGACTGGATGCGCAACGCCGCCGAGGAGCTCGGCGTCGAGTACGACTCGGAGGACCTCGAGCAGATGGGCAAGTGGGGCGGGCGCGGTAGCGGCCGCAAGATCAAGCAGGACGAGGCGAGAGCAATGTCCAAGGCCGAGGTCGGCGCGCTGAGGGCCCAGCTGCGCGAGCTGCTATCCAGACGGGTCAACGCCGGCGTCAGCGAGAGGTATATCGCGGGCGGCGGGGTGGACATGGATGAGTTGCTGCGGGACGGTGTGAAGGGAAACTTCCTGGGAAGTGTCGGAGGGCTGGAGCTGGACGACTGAGGGGGTGCCGGCGGGTGTGCTTTGAGATACCCTGGATCTAATACCTGACTGTATTGATCCAACCACGAAACGGTGTGAAGGTGACTACTTGGCTACACTCGAATGCTATCCAAGAGCGGCTTTATTCATCCACTTGTGTCCAGCTATGTATATTTTGCCCTACACTCGCCTCTACCAAGTCCACCGCATGTCTGAATCAGCTGCCTGCCCATACCACACTATCTCCAAAGCGATTTGAAGACAGGTTGTGCCTGGAAACAGACGATCTCTTCGCCACGGGTCGTCTGTTGACATGATTATGACGGCTGTTGTGTGGGCATGTGAAGGTCATGTGAGACCTGTGGTCGATATATCCACCTTGTATACGCGATCACAGATCTCGTACTCTCCGTCCAACATAGTACATGTGGAAAGAATTCCTTACGGTAGCAGCTCACTAGGGAGTAGCATAAAGCTCGAATCGTTTGGTCTCATTTCAGTGTCTGCCACTTGAAAATTAAACTAACGTGTCTGCCCTCATTCTGGGGATCACACAAACTGGTGACCAATACTATCAACCAGCCCTGTGAAAGAAAACACTCCATATTCTGCTCTGAGGCAGGCAGGCAGTCAGTCAGGCGAAGGTATGGTTCTCATACAACAGGCAACATGAGTGTAGTAGAACCGCTCGTCAGCAACTTATTCCTCAGCAGAGACGCAGGAGTTCCATCTTCGCGTCCACGCAATGCAAGCCCTTCCAGAGCGCATTGTCTTCACTCAACTTCCCACACAGCGCATACCTCTCCGTGAACATCATAGCAACGAAAGCGATGAACAAGCCGAGCCCGCCCATTCAAGAGCCCTGACCACCAGGTCGTGGTGGTAATACCTATCCACATTTGCAAAGACGCCCGGTCCCACCAAACCATGCATGGGAGCAGGTATTACTGCAGGCTACATCTCTGAGCACTCAGTATCCGACCATGGTACATGCCCTGGCGTACGGTCACGGCCCGTACACATGCAGTGCTCAGCTGGGAATACTGGGGATTCGCTTGGTAATATCTCCGTATGGGTGGCCATACAGCCACGAGCTGCTCACGTCCCACCCGTTTCTAGACAGAGACCAGCCTTGACTTTGTCTGTTTGGTTGGGTGGTTAGGTACGTGGACCAATGGATGACTTGGTAAATAGATGAGTACCAGTCGATAATCCACGCCATCAGCACCATGACAAACTGGAAGACCGGAAAGAGATGAGAGGTATGGAAACGTTGTGCCTTAATCCCGCAACATCGCAACCGCCGGCCCCCGAGCGGCTCTCCCTTCCCCTGCTGTCTGTCAGCCTGACGTGAAATCGGATCTGCTGTAGTACCCGCCCCACCATGAACGATGTGCTCTCTCTGCCTGGCCTGGTCCGGCCCGGTCATCTTCCCCCACCAAGGCCAGGCAGGCAGGCAGGCCATCTTCCAGGCCATCCAGGAACGAGCGGCAGGCCCCGCCTCACCTCATCTCAAACACGCCTCCCAATCCTATCATATCCCTTCCTTCCATCCCTATCCCCTTCGGCCCTTCGGCCGAATTCCCCGGCGCATGACGAAGGATCGAAGAAAATAAAGTAAAAAGAGTGAGAAAAAGAAAATCAGCTCATACCCCTCCAACTCCCCAGTCGGTAC
This sequence comes from Diaporthe citrichinensis, assembly GCA_014872995.1. Lineage (NCBI taxonomy): Eukaryota > Fungi > Ascomycota > Sordariomycetes > Diaporthales > Diaporthaceae > Diaporthe > Diaporthe citrichinensis. Next base: position 259,003 of record JADAZR010000022.1, read on the forward strand.
CTTGCAGTAGCGTCCACTGCACGCAGGCGGAGCCTCCTCCACCTCACCAGGCCGCGAGATTTCTCGAGGCCCTGCAAAGCAACCTAACCCGTATGAGGCAGGCGCCAACATCATGCCCCCCGCCCCCAAATGAGAAAGGGTCTTGGGAGCTCCTTGGGCCTCTTGGGAAACCCCTCATCGCGCCAGGGCGCCCAGGGCGCCTGGGAGAATCGAAATGAGGAAACAATATTGGCTCGATTCCTTCCGCGGCTCGGCACATGTGCATGTCAGATTGGGGAAGGGGGGGGGGGGGGGGTAACACCGACACAGAATAACCAGCCCCCTAAATGATGCATGTAGAAAGGAACAGAATGCGGTCTTACGCGGCAAAGTATTACAGCAGACAGTGTGCAGTCAGCTTGTATACGGGCTGACGAGAGACGTGCTTCGTGGCACCCAAACGGACCTCACAAACACGAAAAAGGGATGGGGAGACCTCTTTTTGTTATGCGACACCATCAGAGGGTGCGTCTAATTCTTCTGCCATTGGGTTCTTTTTTCCATCTTTTTCTACTGTTGACTAATCTCTCTATCTATGCCATCCCTCCGCGCACCAGGCGACGTCCCAGCAACCTATGCAGGTTGGGCGGCGTCGCCTCCAACCATCCGTAATTGATGGACCTTCCAAAAGGGTTGTGTAGTCTCAAATAACAATGCTTCCTCAAAATGAATAAAACAATCAAAAATTTGGTATCATGCAGCAGCTGGGCCCGTCTAGCCGTATGCCATCGTTCGCTCGTCCGTTACAACGTCAGAACCACCCGTGTTCCTTCGCACCAACCCTCGCAGATAACAAGTGGTTTGAAATCTGCCTGTGCACAGAGCCGACCGGTTACAAAGTCTTATAGCAGGTGAAAAAGTCCGAAGGGCCGGAGCAGTCGATGCTCAGGTCTTCGCCTCGTTTATAAAAAAGGGAGAGTGGTGTGAAGTGAAGAAATATTAATCGGCTCGTGCCAGTTCGAAATCAGCCTTGTTGTCCTACAGGGAGAGCAGAGCGAACATGGCGGCACCCAGGAAAGCGAAGTTGATTCCGGACTTGGTGCTGGCGCCGGCGGTGACGACGCTCGAGCTGGGGGTGCTGCCGGAGGAGGAAGACGAGCCGGAGCTGGAGCCGGAGCCAGTGGGGGTGGAGCTGCTGCCGGTGCCGGATGCCGAGGTGCTGTTGTCGCTGCTGGCCTCGCCGGTGGCCAGTGTAATACCCTGGGTCACGGAGGCGGTGAAGTCAGAGGAGCTGGTGACGGTCTGGAGGGTCGAGGCAGCGCTCTTGGAGCTGTCGGTGGCGGATGGCTTGACGGAGGAGCTCTGAGCACCGTCGGTCTTGCCATCGCCCTGCTCGATCTTGATGGACTGGTAGGTGCCGGTCTGGTCGCCGTAGACGTACGAGCCAGCGCTCTTAGCGCCGTTCATGTAGTCCTGAACAGTGACACTCTTGTAGTAACCGTTGAAGGGAGCCTGAGTGAAGTCGGTGTAGCCACCGGCCCACTGCACAGTACCCTCTGGGGCGTCCTTGCGGCCGGCGGTCCAAGTTCCCAGCTTGATCTGCATAGGGGTCTGAGGGTAGCTGGCACCTCCCTTGGCGTCAGCGTACTTCAGGGTCCTGACGACGGTGCCATCAATGATCCAGTCCAGCTTCTCGGCAGTCCAGTCGATGGTGTAAGTGTGGAACTCGGCCTGGGGGTTGCCGACTCCGGAGAAGCCACCACGGTCGTATGTGGTCGTGTCACCCTTGCTGAAGTAGTTGGTCTGGACCTGGGTCGTGTCACCTCCGAGCCACTCCCAGTCGATCTCGTCGAGATCGTCTGACTGCAGGACGAAGGAGGTGACGATGCCAGTGCCGACAGAAGCCCGCGCGACGACATCAACACGGCCGAAGAAGATGTAGCCGGTAGAGGTGAAGGTAGGCGCCTCGGTCTCCTTGTTGATAGTGAAGACAGCACCGAGAGATGGGTCGTACGTCACAGTGGTGCCAGTGGCAGCGGTGAAGAAGTCATTCTCACCCTTGGTGAAGTCAATGGTCTGCTTCGAGGCGATAGCAGGGTTGGCGGGGCAGCCTGAAGTTTTGTCAGTCAGAAATACACTCTCGATAAGAACTGTGGGATATGTGAAATATGTGGAAACTCACCGGACTTCTTAGTAGGGTTGCAAGCACTGAAAGTCTGAGCGCTGGTGAGGGTGGATGCGGCGAGCACCACAGCCGCGGTGGAAGCCAGCCTGGAGAACATGTTGCCGGTGGGTCTTGGCTTGTTGTTGTGGTGAGAAGCTAGGTGAGTGTGCGTGCTTGGGCGAGAGAGAAGCGAGCGGTGCGAGAGCAAGTGTATTAACTCTGTTGTTGTTTATGGCGATGGTCTGGTCTGATCTGGAAGAGACAGAGACAGGAACGAGGCCAGGGAAGTGGCAGCAAGCCGAATTTGTATGAGAGCTATAGCGAGTGTGTGAAGTGATGGAGAAAATCAAGCAAGGAAATAAAAAATGTTTCAGCACAGAGAAGTACTTGCTATAGGAAGTGATGAGCGATGTGGAGGGAAAGAGAGGGCCGTGATGGACAGGTCTAAGGAAAGGGCGGGCCTGTTTAATAAGGGGAACCGACCATCACCAACACCAAGGCTGGACCAAGCCAGGCTCAGTCAGTCATACAGTAAGTACATACGATTATTAGACTATTCCAGGGTCCATAAGGTACGCAGGTACGCCGGTACATGGCTGCTGCATGGGTGAGGTGCCGAGCAGGCTGGCAGGTGGGCTGGGTGGGCTGGTGGGCATGCAGGCATGAGGGACAAACATGGATCAGCCAAGAGGGCTGCAGCTGCCAGTGGAGCGAGCAAGCGAGTGAGCTGACTGGGCGAAGGAAAGACTGGTACACTGTCAGACTGGGTGCGTGTGTATGAGTGTGTGTACGAGGGATTGCCGGGCGACTGGCGAACTAGAGTAGGGGCGCTGCCTGGGCTGTGTGGCCATTCAGGCGAGGACGTGCTGGCTTGGGTTGCCACAGCTGGGCCCGGTCGGGTTTGGTCTGGTTGGTTTCGGTGGGGAGATATTCAGGGTTGAGTGGTGGAATGGAAAAGCTATTGTCGCTGGGCTGCCTGGGCTTGTCTGGGCTGCGTGGTTGTCTGGTTGCTGTGGCACTGCTGACTGACGCTGGGGGACCTCGAGGGCGATCCATGGTGGACCCGGGGTTGGTGGCCCATGTTTTGCGCCGAGTAGCCGGTAGGGGCTAACAGCCTCCTGCAGGTGTGATCTTGTCCTGTCCTGGTCCTGGCCCTGGTCTTGGCCTTTCATTCTGCAACAGCGGCCTGCTGGACGGGCCAGGGTCCTGACTTGTGCCGCAAGCACACAACGCTCGCTCATTCCTGCCCTGTCCTGCACGCACGGAAAAGAGACTTCAGGACATATGGACTGAGTGGCCGAGTGGCAGCAGACAGACAGACAGACTGAGAGACTGATCAGACTGAGCAAAGGAATTGTCCGAGCTGCTGGCATAGTTCTCTCCGACTGCTTCTGGTGGCGATCCGGCCAGATTCCGTTGTCATTTCCCCTGGATCCCTAGCTACCCTAGCTTACTTGGGCAGCTAAGGGTCCGGCCGACCCCGAGTTTTGCCCTTTTGGACTCTGGCGCAGTTTTATTTTTGCGTCCTCTGAGTCCAAAAGAGGGTGCTCAAATACGAAGCGACGTCGTGGGAGCCGCTACCGACGGACACGCGCCGGTGGCCTCGTCCGCCCAGCCGTCAGATTCGGGAAAGGCGCGAGTCGTATTAGGAGACGCCCAGGCAGTCAGCAAGCCGGCGACTGCGAAGAGAGGGCGACGCGAGATGAGCCAGATGCGAGATGCGACGCCGAGTAACCGCAGCCGTGCAACACTCCCACACCTCAAGCCTCGCAAGCCTCGTAGTAACGGTCGGCGTAACGTGTTCGTGGCCTTTGGGGGCTAACGAGCACGGGGCACGGGGTACGGAGGATTTGCTCGTGTCTAGTCTGGGGCAGCATCGGGGAGGAATTGTCATCGCCGTCGGTCAGGACGAATACGATGCGATTGACGCTGCTGATCAAGTGACCCCAGAATTGATCACCAGCCAGCGGCAGGTCTCGGTAGACTCTGGCGCAGATCAGTCAGTCAATCAGTCCGTCAGTCCGTCAGCGGCAGACCGTGTTTTCCCGGCAGCCTGGCTTGTGCCTTTTGGCTTTCGGGCTCTCGAGGGCTATTCCAAGCACCCGCGAGCTTCGTGTCCATCAGCAAAGAGGCGGGTAAAAGCCAAAAAGGGCCCTATCGTGGCCAGAGGGCCAAAATTAGCTGAGCAGTGCGTCGGTGATCCTAGCTCGTGGACTGGGAGGGCTGCCTGTGCACCTGTCACGGCTAGATTGGAAGGTTGGAGAGATCGGGGCCACGGGGTTCACGACGCAGGGACGCTAACAGTGCGACGAGACGGTGTGACCCCCACCGTACCCAGGCAAGCGGGCAAATCAGCACTCATTGCGGTGCTGCACCGTACAGTGTCTCAACAGGAAGGCACGAGATTAGCTCCTCCCAGCGACAGACTCCCGGGTGACCTTGAACCCTGGCCTCGACCTTGGGCCTCTGATCTGCGTCCCGTCACACACTGTCAAACCCAACCTTAGGAGGAGGGGGGCCCCCTACCAGAGCTCCGCGAGCTTAACCAAATCTCTAACAGTAACCTTGAATCTACCGCAGCATTGATGGACCACCGTCATTATCATCATTGTTGTCATGTCCGACCCCAACCGGACTTTAATTGAACGTCGGGTCATTCTGTTGATTTGCGCACCACATAGTCTGTATACCATGCCATTGTTTTGAAATACGTACTGTGTTGCTTGTCTCACTCTGCGGCTCAAGATTTCGCATTCCAGCATCTGCGTTGTGTACAACAAACACTCATGCAAGCCACATCCCGCCTGCTGGCTGCCTGCAGCCTATGGCGCCTGTCGTCGGACTTCGAGAAGCTTGATGCTGCAGCTCTTGAAACAGGGGAGGAATGTGCCTCCTCCTAGCCCCTGCCTGGGACGTGACCGTTTGGCTTCTGAATGTCCAGCTCACTCACCCGCTCATTCAAAACACCAACCAGAGTCTAACACGGCAAGCCGGGTGCATGATGGAGCAGGCTGTGCCTACATCGCTGCAAGGTGGGGATATCATCACAAGCAAGCAAGCAATCGCTCGGCCTCTCGCAACGGCAACGTTCCATGAGCCGAAGCATGAGACGGTGAAGTCATGCCCAAGCAGCAGGTCAGCACAGCTCAGCACAGCTCCCTCCCAAAGAGCCGGCCTCTCCATGCCTCCGGCAGCCAATGACGCTCAGCCCTGCGTTTCGCATTGTGGCCCGACTCTCAGGGGCTGTGCCTCCTAAAAAGTTTCCATCCTTTCATGACACACACCCATCATGCCAGCGCCAGGCTAAAACTGGCCAGCCAATTGTTGTGTTACTCAGCCTCACTTGGCTGCACCAACGACCCACACCCCATCTACAACCTCGGCGTCCCTCTCTGCATACATTGGGTCGACGATGAGGTCGACGACGGCGACAAACTCTGCTTTGTTGGCTCCCAATCACCAGGAACGTCTTCGCCCGCGCATATGCGCCTGGTCACACATATTGCCGTGTGATTTTCGGCCCCTCGCCGAGTACCAGACGCTGCCTCGGCGGGTGGGGCCAGTCACAGTCCAGCTGAGGAATTTGATGGAATTGCCTCTTCTGCCACCATCGACCCCTCCGCCGCCGGGCCGGAGACCACCGCAGCTATCCCGGTTCATCTCATCTCTCATTCCTCGCTACAGGCCCCGAGACTCTCACACGGCAGCCCGCTGTCGATTTCGAGACGGCTCCGCCTTCCCTGCAATTTGAAACGTGCCCGTCCAGCGCCGTCAGGCCTCCTCAGTCGCAGCGTCAGCAGAAACAACGGGCCAGCCCGAGTGGGATATTTCTCCTTCCTCGAACACGTGATGCCTACCCGTTGAGTTGCTTGTCTGCCTGCCTGCCTTGATCCGATGTCTCGAGGCTGGAGGGGATTCAGACGAGCCGCTTGAATCATGCCTGCAGCGCTGCGCCTGTTCGTCCCGTCTTTGCCATGGTCGTCCTCTCCGCGTAATCGAGGCCTCCCCCACTACATCCAGATGCCCGACCTATCCTTTTCCGTACTGACGATATTTAGGCTGTACAGGCAGACCCATAAGAAACTCAGTCGCATCATCGAAAAGGTGCACACATACTGTAGGCTTAGTAGGTACTTTTCCCCCCGAGCATAGAGAACCCCCGAGTGTTCTATTCTAGGCGCACGCGCGAATCGTAACCACCCCACATATCCACGTTCTGGACGTCGCTTCGGCGTCAAGCCGAGCCCGAGCTCCGAACAGCTAGATTCGGCAGATTTCCAGCTGGAATGGTGGGCAAAAAAGGAATCAAAAGTAGGACTGATAACACGATGGCGCATGGGCGTCCTGACGGCCAACGCCCGTCTGCGTATACTTAGATAACACCAAAAGACACCCACAATCGTCGCTTAGCCATTTGGGCACAGCAGCTTAATGTGTATTAGTCTATTTTCTTTCCGCCCCTTTAACCCCAGGCCATGAAAGAAAGAATCCACCTGCGATGGGCACCTCTTGATTCAAGACCACACTACTGGTCGGCGTGTGGGAGACAGATGGCGCCCTCGTATTAATTACTGATTGTGCCCATTTTGCGACCTTTTTGGCCAAGCCGACGGGACTCAATGAAGGGTTCGCGGCGGGGGCCAGGGGGCAGACCGGGTCGAAATAGGATGTGTAGAAAGAGGTTTAGTCTCCCGAATCGTGATGAGCTGAGCCGGGTTGGGTTGAATGTCCTGCGCTCTTGCGTGCTTGCGAAGGGGGAAGGGGGGAGATAGGGTGCTTGTTATGTCCCCGGTGGGACCGACCGTTTGCCAGATCTGCGCTGGTGGAGGTTTTCGATTGGGACGGAAAGTTGTGTCCCTGCGCCGCTCGTTCGAAATAGGGTTCTGTAGCAGCTGCTATTCCGTCCGCGGTGGGATTTGCAGATGATCTGCGGAGGCGGGATGGCGACCTCGTGTTTGGCTATGAGGTCAGCGCCATAGTCATAGGCGTGTCTCAATTCTGTCTTCTTGATCTCTCGCCTCTGCTGAGACGTTCCACATTTGTGGCTTCCTCAGCCTGCCCTCACACGCGTAGTCATGTCTATTAGCTGTCGGGTTCCTCTTTCTTGGCTATCGGTCATGCCGCGTCGTCGTGTATGTGATGTGTGGTAATTGTGTTTTTGTATGAGGGTCGTCGAGGCTGGCTCTCGTGTTGGTCTCATGGCCTACGGTCACGCTGATTTGAAGAGAAGGTGGCTGAACCAGGCACGAGGGAATGGACGTATCTTAAAAGTGGCCAGCGCTCCGTCCTGCGAATCGCTTGGACAACATTCACTCCATTTCGTGGTGGAACAGACCGTCTCACCGGGATTCACGATATCGCTTCGCGCAGGCGTACTCCACGCACGACTTTTCTTCATATGATTCATGTTCTGACAGCTTTTCTTGTGCACATCACACTTTCTGTATATTGTCCCTTGTGTGTATGGTAATCGATGACATCTCGCTTCAGTTCGAGGCACCTGTGTGATGTATATTTTACCGGAGGTCACCATGAGTCCGCATCACTTGCATGGTCAGAGATGGGTTTATAGACCACACTTTGACAAGGCTACTTCTCTCTTCCGTGCACATCCATTATGAAGCCCATGAAGGGCCCCTTCCCTCCCGTCATATTGTGACTACATTCTCTTCTTATCTCACAAGACATTCTTATGTGGCTGTACTGCCGGTGTATTCAAGTCCGTTGGCAAACATCTGGTACGTCTTCGTTATGGCGCCCTTGCATGTGAGGCAGCTGACTCTCGGTAGCTTGTTCAGGGCTGGCCCAGATGTCACCAGAGTATGCTGAAACGTTGTGCAATGCTCCTTCCATGTGGATCGTCTTGCTGTATTAGAAATCTTTGACGCGTCGTCAAAGATGATTTCGGGGATGTCAAATCATCATCTTTGAGAATGACTGTCGTCCTCTTGCGCGGAAGGCCGATACTGTGGTCGTGACATTTGCTGTTTCATGTGTGTCAAGACTTGGTCTGCTGCTTGTGAAGGTTATACGTATCCAATTTTGAAGTCTTGAATGGTGACAATGAGTTGGTTGTAGAGGAGTCTCGTCTTGTTGATAATTAAGCACTCTCTGCTGCTTCCGTGGGCGCACATTCAACATGCGGTTCTATAGTCTCATCGCCAGATACCAGGATATCAATCAGCCGTCGTAAGCGCTGGAACTGGTACAGTCGATTAAGTTTGGGGTCCAAAAGCTGCAGGCTACTGCGAGTGCTGCAGCCACATCACGTCTGACGTGCATATCTACAGAGAGCCTCGCTGCACGTCAAACTTCAACCTCTTTCCAACGAAGATGAAATCTAACTCTGCTTCACCTCATTCATTAAAAAAACTCATCCTATCCGGCCAGAGTAGCCCCAGCGGCGAAACCATGGATCAGGCAGCAGGCTACAAATATGAACCAGTTCGGGAGACAGATGAGATCCGCTTGTTGTACCTCCGCGACGGAAACCCGGGAGACATCATTAGGGCAGACCTCGAGACTGTTCGCATCCAAGAAAGCCGTCACTATGACGCCATATCTTGCACATGGGCGGATGAAAATGGCGACAGTACAAAGCGTTGCAGCCTCAAAATTGGGTCCCCGGGTGTGGTTCTCCCAATCACCCGGAGCTGTGACTCGGTATTGCGACGGGTGCGCAACTACACCAGCTGGATCTGGATAGACGCGGTGTGTATTAACCAGGAAAACGTCCAAGAGCGCGGCAAGCAGGTGGATTTGATGCCCTTGATCTACAAGGGCGCCTCGCGGACCTTCGCTTACGTTGGGGAGGCGTCGGATGACAGTGATGTCGTCCTCAGAAATCTTTCTGAAGGCGTCTGGACATCGCCGAATCTTCTGGATTCGTTTTTCGCTCGACCATACTTCTCTCGTGTCTGGGTCGTGCAGGAGGTCGCACTGTCGAAGAGCATCACAATGATGTGTGGCGACACTGCTGTGCAATGGACGAAGTTCATGACACATAAACATTTGCAGCGAATCTATACCTCGAGTTACTCCGAAACATTTCCCACGATTTTTCGACTTGGTCAAAAATATCTCAGCGGCTCAGCTACTATATTGGATGCTCTTCTGTTGGGCCGAAGTTGCAATGCTTCGGATCCCAGAGACAAGGTCTTTGGGCTGCTGGGGCTAGTGTCTACCGAAGGCAGGCCGCCAGCCGACTACTCTATGAGTACCGCCGAGTTGTACACGCACATAGCTATGTACTTGCTCAAGGACCAGAAAAGGGGTCTGGATGTAATTTTGGGGAATCTGTGCTATCGAAGTGATGAAGCGAGAGCACATACAAAATACTTGCCGTCTTGGGTACCGGACTGGAGTCAGTGCGGACCTAGATTCTTGCGACGAGTTCCTCAAGCGCTAGACTTCCTTGAAGCCCAAGATCCGATATTTGAAGACAACGATAGATCAGGTCTGTTTTTCAAAGGCCAGATCGTGGGCAGTCTGAAGACCTTGGAAGAGCACCTGGATATCATTCAGATATTCATGTTTCTGTCGAATTCAAGGGCTCAACCTTCGCGAAAATTGCCTCCAGCCTACAAGAACAGACGTGTGTATGTTTTCTCACCGAGATTTAGAAACGATATCTTCTGGAATCCCCAATGGCACCTCGGGGAATTGGAAAATGCAGATCTCGACAGTTCGGGCCCGATCCTATGGACTGTTAGCAGAAAATACGCTTTTCTGGTTGCTCGTGTCAATGGTGGCGAAGCAGCCAGGATCGATCTTTCGGTGCAGCAGGGAGGCGAGAGCCAGGAAATATCGGAGGCGTTGGGAGCCGCCGAAGACGGGGTAAGGCCGCTCGCTACGGGCAACGCTACTCCGAGGAAAGCAGCAACAGGGCTACGTGACGGAAGCGACGGAGCGAACGACTTTGAACTACTGGGCCTCGTTCGGATCAGTTCGGCTGAGTCTCTGCCCAAAATTGCGTCACGGATCAACTTTCTTGGGGACGAGTATCAGACCATGTACACCACCAAGCCATGTACCATTAGGATAGTGTAGTTGACGGGGTGGTCAGCGGTAGGTGCAGCGAAGATTCGTGGAGGCAGTAATTGACTATCTCGGAACATGCCCAAGTGCCACATGATAAGGACCTTCGTGCTGGTGAGTTCGTCAAGGTTGGACTTTGTTTGGATTACGAATGACTCTCACCGACAATTGTTTATTGAGCGTCTGGCCGACATAGATAAATCTTTGGTCAATGTTTTTGAGATCAGGAAGATCAAGCCTACCAATTTGGCAACTCAGTAATGCAATCTAGCTCCAGACCATCCCAACAAAGTACTTGTGAACGAAGACAACGACTAACTTCATGATTCGTCACCTGAAAGAAATAGAAAGCATCGCATGTTCGCATTCCTGCTACTGAGCTAGCGAAACCCAGACCCAAAAACTAGAAACCCTCCCCTAGAAAAAACGTTTCAGGAGGCTGCCACCTTCCCACGAGCCGGAAAATCAACGAATGTCATCAGGTTCAGCAACCGTCCACTGGATTGGCACGTCGTTGCCTGACGTATCAGCAGCATCACATGTCGCTCCGCCGGTAACGGACTGCATTACGAAGGGGTTCGTGTACAGATCCATCGCCGCACCGATGCACTCTCTGATATCCCTGTCGCCGAACCTAGAGGAACCCGCGAGGTCAGTGAATCGAAAGCAAAGCTTTTTCTGCCGGGAACTTACTCGAAGTCATTGGTGGAGTCGTCGGTTCTCGCAACTGCAATAGTGCAACTGCCTGCGGTATTTATCTTTGCCCACTTGTTGTCGTAGAAGCCACTGATGGTGTAGCGGCCGGATCTATTGTTGAAATTCTCGATGGCCATGCAGTCCCACTTGTAGATGTCGCTGCCACCGGTTTTCTCGGGCTGTTCATCGGCATCGCAGGCATCCTGCGGCTCTTCATCGTCACCCCAGTGAATTTCGTCTCGGCGGACGACGTTCGGCAAGTTGCCACTGGTGTCCTCGCTTGGTCCAGGGGTGTACACGATTCGGTCCACGGCGGCAGCTGCGATGCTCACCGGGAGTATGAGGAGAAGTAGGAAGTGGAGGACATGCATCTTGGTCGTTTTGCAGTGTTCAACGTCGTTGTCAGTGCTGATGATTTCGTGGCTAGATTTGCCAAAGAAGATTTCAAGCCAGAGAAGGTTGGTTGTTGGTTGTTACGATATTTGTGGAAAGGACACACGAAGCTGTTGATCAAGAATTGGAAAAGGCCGGTTGGGCGCCAGCCAATCTTTTTATATTGCAAAAGACGAAGCCTGAGCTTGGTGACTGGCGATGTGAACGACTTGTGGAACAGAAATGACTGGCGTTTGACCACACCCAAGCACGGAAAGGCAGGAACAACCTAAATCTGTAGTCGACCTACATGAGTGACTCAACAGGAAATTGATGACCCAAGTTCTACGTGCCTTCCTAGGTAGGAAGCTTTAGCTGAACCAGTGGGGAGGGGCGAGCTGAAAGGCCACACTCGCCAATTTCAGTGCGTCACAAGTGAACTAGTGACGGTAAAAGGCAAGAGATATTGCTGAATACTAGTCTCTCTCACATGAGAGTAATGCACGAGAAGCTCTGACTACAACTGCCATGTACATCTGAGAGTGAACCACGCGAACTATATGCTTACAAACCATCGATGACTATCTCCTCAGCGACCGGTCTCAGCGTAAGCATCAGCTGCTTCTTCTCCCACAGCACGTACGCCTTTTGGTTCATCCAGTCACGGCTCTCATCACAGATCTTCAAATCGAAATTGGCAAGAAGTGATGCGAAAATGAGCCTCATCTCGTGCCACGCCATGTTCTGCCCTATGCAGTTTCGAGGTCCGTACGAAAAGGGCTGGCAGGCATCGCGTCGATCGTCTGCGTATTCGGGGTCGCCGAGCCACCGTTCCGGGATGAACGAGTCTGGGTCCTTGAAGTTGGCCGCGGACCGGTAGGCGACATACTGGTGGATGGAGCACCGCACGCCTGTCGGGACCCACCTGCCGCAGATCATCCGGCCACCATTCTCTGCCGGGATGCCTCGAGGGATCCCCACCGGAACTGGCGGGTACATGCGGAGGGCTTCTTGGATACCTGTATGGTCCGCTCAATTAGCAATCTTGCTGGATGGGGCCGGTCAGACAGTCAATCGATCGGGGCGGTATACGCACAGGCGTTCAAGTAGGTGATATTTGCCAATGACTCGAAGCCGAGGCCATGGGCTTTCTTGTGTTCCCGGACCTCTTTGGCCAATTTTGACATTCGCTGTGTGTCCATCGACAGAAGATAAGTCAGGCCGCACAGTAGCGTGGCTGATATCCAGCTGTCAGCTTCGTTCAAGAATCCAAATCGTTGAGTCCAGCTCTAGAAGTCTCACCTGTAGTATCAGTACCGGCCAGCATGAAGAGGTCGGCGTTTGAATGCATCTCATTCAAAGAGATTTTCCCCCCATCCTCCGCCGCCAAGACAAGGTTCCAAATGTCTGGCTGATCTTTACAGAAGCATTGTATGAGTACTTTGTTTTCCCCTCGGCAGAGGTTTCGACCTCAACTCACCAGATTTCTTCTCCAGCCTCTTGTCCACTCGATCGGCCGAGTGCTTGAAATGCGTCGTCTTCATCTCGTTGAGGCTCCTGGGCTCGATATACTTGTAGATCTTGCTCAAGAGTGGGTAGTACTCGATGAATTGGATGAGTGGGAGCACTCGCACGGCGTCGAAGACGTTCTTAACCCACGAGGAGTATTCGGCGCTCTCGAGGAGCCCCAGGGGCTGGCCAAAGGTGAGGTCTCCCATGATGTCGAAAGTGGCAAAGTTCAACATTTGGCCGAGCGGCACTGGCTGACCGTCGGTGCCTTGCAGTTTCGAGATGAGCAGGTCGACGTACTTGTGGAACAGGGGCTCTTGCTGTCTGAGACTGCGGTCCGCGAAGGCTGGGGAGAAGACTCGGCGCATTCGCCTGTGATCACTGAACGGTGCCGTGAGGAGAGACGGTGTTCCTGTTCGATGGTTGAGTCAACGTGGGAGGGAACGACGGTGGAGACGCATAAGCTCACCATTTAGAGGCGGTAAACTGTGAGTCTGTAGTTAGCTATCAATGAGTCCATACAAGCAGTTGAACAGCTGGTTAGGGAAGCCGCAGCGACCTCGCCAGACTATTTTCTGCCTGCTCGTTTGTGCGGAATTTTATGACATGCACTAGGGTTACAGAGAACTTACTGAGCCTCTTGTGCCTTGTAATTCTCAGAGTCGCCAGGGTAATGCCCGCATATATCTTTCCAAGCTTGCGGGTCGGTATAGCTCAACTCATTTGGGCTGAATCGAATCACAGGTCCGTATTTTTCATGCAAACGCCTCATGAGCTTGATCTGCTCGCCTTGCACAGCAACGATCCAGTACGGTATACGACTGATAGCTAACCACCATGGCCCAGGAAACTTGGCCAGGGGGTGCAGGGTAAAAGTGTAGATGACGGTCCAGACCGCGTACGCCACAAGGAGGACAAGCAAGGCCCATATGGACGAGCTGGGCAGAAGCCCTTCTCGCAATGTTGAGCTCATGCCGTAAGTGGTAAGCAGGCACTTCCAGAAACAGAAGAGGTGAGGTTATGACAGGAAGGCGGCATGTAAACTACCCTGAAAATTCCAAACAAGAATTCTACACGGGACATCCATGAATGCCGGGGAGTTGGCATTTATACACCGTACCTGTTAAGGTTTAAAGAGTGGAAGATCTTGGCTAGACCTTGCTTGAATGCAGAGACCCGCTACAACCGCCGATATCCCTATCAGAGCGTTTCCTATTATTGAAAGGCGATGGGGCTCTGACGTGTAATGATCCGCTATATATATGCAGGCCGGTAGCACTGTGGATGCCAGCTCTGCCATTTTGACCTGTTGGTGCCAGATCTGGTAACGACGCCAAGCCCAACTAGTATTTACATCCGCAAGACGCAATGTTGAAACTGCAACCATAACACCGACAAAACTTTAGGGGCTTGTTTCGTGCGATGATCGGCGAGCGGCTGCAGCAAGAAATCGATGTGTCACTGCAGGCCATCACCTGAGAAAAGCTTCCCATCCTACAAGCATATGCCGGACATGTGCAACGCTGCTGAGAGCAGCATGTATAATTACTAATTAGTTGAACGTCTACCGACAGCACGCTTTACCGGAGAAGCCAGCCAAGGCCTCGTGCTGGATAGGTGATTATGCTCCAGAGGTGCAGAGCAGTTGACACCATGTAACGATCCTTGTAATAATCGGCTGCTAATCCACACAGAAAGCTCTGCACTCTCCACCGACAATGTCACCGCCCAGACGCGTCTGTATGCGGAGTTCTTGCAACGATAAGCGGCGGTCGGTCTTCGGTCTCAGGCCAGGCTGACCATCACCCTCAGACCTGTGATGACCTGATATCCAAATGACTCGCGATGATTGGTTGCGAGGTGGCAAGACGTGCAGTTCTGTATAACTTTAACCCCTTGGTCCGGTTAGTAAACAGCCTATCACCCCTTACTCCGCCTTTGCAGACATGGTTCTTTCGTCCCCCCAAACTGATCCACACCACAGCGATCCGCGCGCACGCCCTGATCTTCTCCGCTCGCCACGTGCGGGACGTGAATCCTGAATGCTTGGGAGCATATCCGACCTTCCGGATTATAACTATGTGGAAACTGCACAACGTAGAATCCAATTCTGTACGTGATCGCTTTCTTTCGTCACACTCGGCGAATCCGTCCTGTCTGGCTGGGCTTGGAGTGGGTCAACAGCCAACACTGCAGGTTTTCTCTCGAGCTCCTTGCCACAAGTATCATGATTTCAAAAAGTTCAACTAAGCTGATGGGTTGACTTGGGGGTTTGACTACGGAGCTACCACACTCCTGGATATTGCCTTGGTCATGGTGTCCTATAAAATGTTCTATTATTTTGGTGGCTAGCTATCTACCTCCACTCATACACAAGGATGTTCAGATTGTAGAAACAGGGTTGGGTTCTGAAAAGATGAACATTTGTTTGGCAATCGAACTGGGCATCATGAACAGAACTATGACTGGAGAGGCTGCTCGGAAAGGGCTCTCTTGAAGGTGTATATAGAGGATTAGTGGGTAATCCCCTCGTGTTTTGACACAGATTGTTTGCAAGCAGAATTCAACCTGACGATGAAAAGCGTAGTGAGGTTTAAGGAGGGTTGGTTGGTTCAATCCTCAATATTGCTATCATCGGGACCTGAAAATCAGAATGGTCAAGTATGCCTCCCGCGTGCCTACCGAGGTAATTCCGTCCCAGCATAATATGATGTTGGAAAGGAATCACCACCTCCTTACCATATGTGAAAGCTCAGGGCTCCTGGATGCTCACAAAATGAGCGACGATATATCGCCACCCACACAGTGCCCGCTGCATTCCGTACTAATAGCGTTTCATGACAGCCACACTGGTGCTCAGCTAGTCCTCTACAAAAATTTAGAAATATGGTTCCATCGTCGTACCTTTCGTCGCATATTTTGAACTGTAGGTGTGATATGCGGGCTGCTTAGGAATGGTGTGAGATTAGTAAAGCATATGTCAATCCATTGTTTCGACTTGGAAAGGGTTGATCGTTGGTTCATGAGTCTTCCTCGCCATGACGAACATCCAGATCTCAGACCACTCTGGGTTCTTCAAAGTCTCAAAGCTAGCAAAGGCAACAGACACTTCGCTCAACTTCCGAAACAGTGCGCGTAGTGTCATACGTCAAGGAGATGATAATTATCGAGAGGGAATTTGGGCTGCCATCTCATCTCCCAGAGATAATCAGCTTTCAAGTTCACATACCCCTGGTCCCTGTGCTTTTGATCATTATGAAATACCCTGAGCCAAAAATACGGGACCATTTCTTCTTCTTGAGCGGAACCAGAGGACTTTTGCTTCCCCATTCCCTTGAGAAGTCTTTCGGATCAGTAGCTTCAAATTTGTGCGAGAGACTATTACTGCTCCATGATTTTATCTTCCGTTCACTGGCACGGATTTTGAAATCATTTCCTATGCCGGGTAAACAGTCAAGTTTGGTTCTTTTGTGACGGAGAAGATCCAGACACAGGTTGTATCCTCTGAGATTACTACAACAAAAGTGCTGCATCAATTCCTAGGAACAAGAGACGCAGCCCTGAGTGAGCCAGAGAGTAAGGAAAACGGCATTTAAGTTTCAGCGAGTCAGGAATGTAGGGCAACCCAGCATCTGGAGGTCCACGACATGGCCGTAGTACTAATATCATTGAGTGAGGAACGTAGCTTGCATGGACGAGCCATGTACACTAGAGGATCTATCTTCTTCGGACTGAACGAGCCACATTTGAGGCCACGTATTGTATAATGGCACCTAGGAACCTCTTGAGGAATCCAGCATAGCCCTAGTACAAGGGGCATATACTAGTCTACGGCAACGAACCAGGCACACTCGAGTTATCACCAAGACGACGGGGTGTCAGACCTGTGAAACCCCAGTCCACATCCTGGAAACTTTCCACCTCAACTACTAAGTGAGCGATCGTTAGCACAACCCACCATACTAACAACAGCCGAGCATTAAATCTAGCGTGGGGGCGGCCAAGGAAAATCTTGAACCCCCAGGGCTTGGTCGCCCGCGCGCTGCAGATCATATGCGATTTTGACAGCTGACGGCGACGATGGGCCTTTTAAGATGCCACTCGCCTCATTGGCAGCTCGGCCGCTCTCCAAATCGCACGATGTCCCTAGTAATTCCTTTGGCCGGGTGCCGGGCCGGGGGGTAGCACCGGGTGCCTGCACTACAACTTGAGCGAGACGCCGACATTGACAAGGATCCGAGTGACGATTAGCTGGCTATCAGGAATCCAAAAGGACCATGCAATGTCCTTGTCTTGATTGCACGCAGTGGAATCACGCGTTTCATGGGTGCCGGGCGGGCAAGCCCTCGAGGTGTAAGCGAAGCCTGGTCCACCCGCGCACTCGAGTCCTTGGCCTGATCCGTGTTGAACCCGGATAAGCTGCCTGAAGCCGTTCCGGAGAAAATTTCCCTCTGCCAAAAGTACCGACAGTGGTGGCACACGGCTTATTCCATCAGTTCTCGCGTGTGACAGCAGATCCTTCGGATCATGGGGGCACGTGTGTCGAGTGTGACGACGCGGGAATGCCTGTATTTGTGTTAACGCGGACATGGGCATCTGCTGTACACACCCCGCGTGATCCATGCTTGGTGGGAGATGCCGAGGAAGATGATATGCTGGCGACATGTCCTTTGCAGCCTGACCCGATCGTTTGACGATGAAGCCGGCCGCCCGGCTTTCCTATATCGGCGAGAAATGCCTTCTTCGTCGCCTCGTGCAGTGAGATAGTTGGCTGTCGTATGCATCTCTGTCCGCGCGAGTTTCTTGGTATCCGTGGCGAAACGACTCCGCTCTGATTGCATTGGCTAACTGATGCCGTTGCATGTACCGGGCGAAGACCTCTGGGCTGAAGGTAACTGTTGCAAGAGGCGAGATGGAGGACAGCATACGTTGCCAAAGATGAGCAAATAGAAACGTAAAATGGTAAGTGGTTTAGTCAAGTCCGGCAGCGAGTCGTTAACAACTGTTCAGCTTTGGCCTGATCTCCTCCCAGCTGTGCGCAACTGGTCCGGTCAGATTGAGCACGATCAGTCCATCCTTTTTGCTGAGATGGTCAGAAGCAAACCCTTGTCTCTCGAAGGATCCGTGCTACCTCAAGAGACATACACAGTAAGCCGCCAAAT
This sequence comes from Diaporthe citrichinensis, assembly GCA_014872995.1. NCBI lineage: Eukaryota > Fungi > Ascomycota > Sordariomycetes > Diaporthales > Diaporthaceae > Diaporthe > Diaporthe citrichinensis. Next base: position 276,922 of record JADAZR010000022.1, read on the forward strand.
TGGCATTAAAGGATGAGTGAGAGAGCTCACAAGGTTCGGGGGTGCAGGGGCAAGTATGTGGAGGGGGCCGCATCTTACCTCCCCACGATGTGACCCCCACGCCGTCAAGCCAGAGCCACTCTGTCGGAACTAGTCACATGCTGGACCCCTGTAGGCAGACAGGATGAGAACTCGACGGCTGTTTGCTCGCCCCTCGCGCTGTGTCAGCACCAGATAATGCTGAGAATAGACTGTCGATATATTTGAGCGAGATATGGCCCTGATTCTGCAGGGTTGTAAATCGTCACCTTGTCAATATGGCATCCAAATAAATGGTTGCGACGCGTGGGGTAAGTAGAGTGGAGTCCCTCGGACTCCGTCCTGGTCTGGCCTGGTCCTTGGACCCCGCGAAAGAAGTGGAAACGCGGGGTGATCCATGATTGTACAGTGACTGTGAACTGTGTTGGCGTTGCCGTGATTCAAACCCACTCAGGCGCTTGGCCTGTCCAAACTCCACATCGTGAAGCAGACCATGTTTTTGAGGAGACAGAGGAGGCGCGCCGGCATGCTGTAGTCCTGTGCCGCGTCTCCAACCTTGGGGAACCAGTCGGGATCCCCAAACAGGGTAGTGGGCACTCAAGAGCTGGAGAAATCGGTCACCTGGCTCCCAGATTCGACAGGGTTGGTATGCCCGATCCACTGTCCGTCCCATCCGAGCCAAGTTCAGTGCTTACTCTTGTGCTCGGAGGCCCAGGAAGCAGTCGCCCGGCGGGAGGACGCTGGCGGTTGACGATAAAGACGTGCCCGGGTTCCCTAGGCAGCTCAAAAGAATGCCTGTGGAGTAGATGCCTTGCTCGGAGACCGAAGTGGCCGTACCAAACTGCAATGCACTCGGGCGGAGGATCGCAAATTGCTACCGTCAAACTGGGCCTCGCCGTGGGCACACGCAAGCACAGCATCACCAAGCGCATCCGGGGTTGCCACGGACAAAGATGTTACAGCACAGTATTGAGCGCGGGCATAACACACGATTGGTCAATTGTACGGGCGATATCGCACTGCCCCATTCCCACCGGCCGCCCTGTCCAGCGTCGGATGAGGCTCCGTGATGTTCGGCCGCGGATGGCGACGTAGCTGAGGGCAACCACAAGGGTAATAGAAACTGGGAAGGTAGAGGCCAACTGGAGGTGGTGTGCCCCAAGCAATGGTGTCGCGTCATGACGATCACCAAGGTTACACCTCAATGACGGGACACAGGCCGCGATCAAACGCTGGGAACACAGGCAGACATGTTGTCGAGTAATCTGCAGGACGTCAGCATGGCAACGAGTGGCCTGCTGATTTGCCTGCTGATGTGCATCGAGACCAACATCATCGTGGCTGGCCTGTTGGTGGTTGATGGAAAATTACCGGTCAGCAGGACGTGGTAGCGCCACACATTCCTCGTTTCCGAGGCAGTATTTTATTTGGGCGTGGCAGAGGACGGAAACAGACCGAGGTGCAGCATGGGCGCTCCGTATCGGACTGAGCTGGAGTCGGATTTCCTCTCGGCCACGGCCATGACGAGAGCAGGTGTTGCGATGCCAAGGGACGGACCTGATGGGCGAAGAGAGTCTTGTCGATCTACTGCTAAGGGACAAAGATGACGCGCGCACTGTACCATATGGGATCGCACAGCACAGTCCAGAACCATCCAGGGCTGTGTCCACACCCTCCTTCCCCAGATGGAAGGCGCGACACTAAACCGGATCCACCCTCTCGCAGCTCTGACAGCGTGGAAGGAAGGAGGTGCTGCCCGCCCTGCCCTCCTGGCCCCCTGCCCCCTGCGCCCCCTGCCTCCACACGCAATCCTGACATCCTGCCTCTTTCTGCCTCCTGACCGTCGACTGCTCGACCAAGCCTGGACCTTCGTTGTTCCGCAGCTTGCGGCCAAGCCAGCTGGAGGATCGACGACGACGGCAACCCTCGAGCGATGGCATCCATCACATCGGCCAACAACGCAAAGTGATCCCATAAATCAGACACCCGAAAATCCCCTCCCTTCCTTCCGCCCGCCCGCCCGACCGCCCATCAGTCAGTCATCCCTAAAGCCCTCATGCGAGAGTCTCCCACCACCCATACGTTGCTGCTGTTGTCAAAGCAATCATTCAGCTCCCACGCCGTCGGGACATTCTCTGCTGACTGCAGCTCGCATCTCACAAACCAGGACCGATCTGCATCTTGTCCATGCAAGAGGGGACGCTGACCGGAATAGAGGGGCAAAACCAGACCTACACACCGCCTCGTGGGCATGTGTAATGGAACGGAGCCAGCCTTCTAGAAGCAGTCGTCAGGCCGGGTGGACAGCCAGCCTCTTTGGCCCCTTGTGTCCCCTTGTCCCCAAATACCACCTGCCTGCTCATCCGCATTGCACTGACGGATATGTCCAGCGTATCAGGACCCCCGTCCAGCAGAACAACTATACAGCACAGCCCATGTGGTGTTCCGACCCATCGCCCATGTCCTGATACGACCATGACCGCCCACGCCTGGTTCCGTTCAGAGGAGAGCCTTTTGTCGGTCTGCTCGACGACTGTCTCGCTTCACAGTAGTAGTGTCTATTCGATGCGTCTTATGTTCGCATGCGGTTTCCCTGGCCAAATGCTGGCTTTTAACATGTCATCCAAAGAAGCATGGACTACGTCCACGACTTATGACGCGACCAGAGAGCCTCACGTCAGGTACAGTACGTATCGGGGTTCCGCACCAATCACTATCTCGGTACCGCTGAGTTCAGAATGTGGGATTCTGGTGGCTGACGTGGATCCAATCTGACACACACATGCTCTCTTGACTGCCTCACATCTATAAGACCTTTGTTTGACCACAGACTATGGGTCGCATTGCGCGACAGAGAAAACGCGTGACTGGACACGAAACGCCGCATCGGTGTCTGTTGCTATATCCAGTTCGACAATACTTGCAAGGCGCTTGTGTCGATCGCCCCGTCCCAGCCGGCGAGCTCGGGGACAATTGCCACGCGACATACCTGCTTCGCCGTAGTTGTCACGCCAGTGATCTACAGGTACGCTACACAATCAGTCGAGAATCAACGGTTTCGCCTGCCAAAGGGCATGTCAAATGGGACCCGGGGCGTGGCAGACCTATCATAACATCTCGAGCATCCTGCTGTGGTTCCTGGCCGAAGTGCTTGGGTCTGCCACCAGCTTTGCTTTTTCAGCGGGCGTCGCCGCCTGGCCACCCCAGATTAGAGCAACCCCCACGCGATCCGCTTTTTTATAGCTCAAGGGCTGGGGGGCCTCCCCTTCAGCCCCTTGTGATGATCATTCTGCGGAAACAGTCTAGCAAGGACCAGGCTGCCAGATATCTACTTCTTGGACCAAGGATTCCGCACTGTGGCGCCAATGGAGCATTGCAACCCCCATCGTGTCTCCATGGCTGATGAGGCATGCGGGCGGGCGGTGCGAGTTGGCGTGCATCACCCATCACACGCAGCCTCGACTAGCTTGATGTTGTTCAGCTTACTCCTCTGTCCCGGGGCTTCCTCAAGCATCCGGTGCGACTTCGGATATCGCCCGCGGCTGTCGAGCTGGGATCCCTCAGCGGGGAGTGCGATTGCCAGGATGCCCACGGGACTCCGTGAGAGAGCAACGAGAAGCACGTCAGATCTATCCGGGCGCGGGCTTTGCTGCTTTCGACAGTTATAAAAACATACCCGGATCTTTCCCTGAACCACCCACTCTCATAGCCCCCATCCCATCCCCCTCCCGCGTCCTCCTCTTCCTCACTTGTCCGTTTTTGCAGACCATCCCACGCCATTCAGCTGCACCAGATTTGTGGTCCCGCATAAAGCAACCATGGCTCCCCACATCGACGCACCCTCTCCTGCTGGCAGCTTCACCACTGGCTTCAACGGTTTCAACCGGGCTTTCCGTCCTCTACACTCCTCGGCCTTGCCAGTGCCCAGTGGCTTGTCATCTGCTGACTCGGCCTCGCCTCTGAGCAGTTCATATGGGAGCTCATCCGTTCAGAATGATTTGCATATGGAGAGGCCGCTAGTGCCCGGGGTCTACGTGCCCACGATGTGCTTCTTCGACGAGAACGAAGACGTCGACACCGTGACAATCGCCTCCCACGCCGTGCGACTGGCACGCGCAGGGGTAACCGGCCTTGCGACACAAGGGTCAAACGGAGAGGCGGTCCACCTTACCCACTCGGAGAGATCGCTGGTCACGTCAACCACACGAAAAGCCTTGAACGACGCTGGTTTCTCCTCCATGCCCTTGATAGTTGGCTGTGGCAGCCAGAGTGTGCGAGAGACTGTCCAGTATTGCACCGAGGCATGGCAGGCAGGTGGCGACTACGCGCTTGTCTTACCACCTTCCTACTACGCGCCCCTGTTCGCGCCATCATCCGGGACTGTCCTTGAGTTCTTCAACGCGGTCGCGGATGCTTCGCCGATCCCGATCATCATATACAACTTCCCAGGTGCAGTTGGCGGGTTGGATCTGTCCTCAGATATTGTCATCAAGCTCTCGGCTCATCCCAACATTGTCGGAGTCAAGTTGACATGTGGAAATACGGGGAAGCTGGCGAGAGTGGCTGCCGCCACCAAGAAACTCACCAAGAACTACGACCCCAAGAAGCCTGAGTTCCTTGTGCTTGCCGGATCAGCCGACTTCACCATCCAGTCCTTGGTTGCTGGTGGTCATGGCATCCTAGCCGGCCTAGCCAACATCTCCCCCAAAGCGTGCATCAGCACGGTCGAGCTTTTCAACTCCGGTAAGGTGGCAGAGGCTCAAGAAATCCAAGAGACGGTCGCCTCTGGGGACTGGACCGCTATCCAGGGTGGTGTCGTGGGCGTCAAGGCAGGTCTGCAAGCCTGGAACGGCTACGGCGGGTACGCTCGGAGCCCTTTGCCCAAGCCCACGGCCGAGCAAACACAGACTTGGAAGGAGGGCTTCCGAGACCTCGTTTTGTTGGAGAAGAGCCTGTGAGCCATGTGAAAATGCTGGTCGATACCAGAACAGAAATGGCCGTCCTAGGGACGACGTTTCCGAGCTGAGACGGGAAAAGTTCAATATGCCTCACTCAACAGCCTGTTCTGCCCCGTTCAGGTGAGCTTTGTGGTGCGCCTGGCTGTCAAAGAAAACCGTTATTCTGCTCCGGCTCTTCTCGGATGACCGTCGGAATTTGCATCTGAAGTGGTAATTGGTCTCGATGGTTGTGAGGGTCTTGCATACGTAAGTGAACGGCGTTATGGACTGTGGGCTTTCTTATTTCATCAGAGATTCCTTCGAGTTAGGGCTCTGTCAACGTTGAGGAAAGACCACGGTGGCGTACGACCGCAGGAGATTTCTCGATGTTGCTGTCAAAGTGCGTGAAGATCCGCTTTGTACCCAGCATTTTCAAAAAGGGGACGTGAAAAGCCTACTGTAGGCATATTGAGATGCATTGTTCTTGTTCAAGAAGGGACGATAAGGGCGGGACTGCCAGGAACAAGTCAATATTATTAATGATTCCAGAACTCTATCCCATTGTCACCGATGTGTTGCCCCCCGGCGAATTCCATCTCGGGATAGTTCTTGAGATGGAATGGCCTGCGATACCTGCTGAGCTGAAGGTCTCCAAACGCTTCTCTCAACTTTGTTGCGAATGCATCGACTGGAAGGGACTTTTCTCAGGCTACAAAACACTACTATCTGCTCTACCCCATCTGCGCATTCAACTCATTTACCTGCAAGCGAGCCAACGGAGCGAATGGACCGCGGCGACACTTTCGCAGGTATACCGATAACGGCATACTGTTGCTCGTCATGTCGGTGGATTAAGCGCCGCTAATTCCAGGCTCGAGGGGCGCCAATCTGAGACAAGGCTTGATGCGGTGAACTGGATTTACGGCCTTTGTCTCTTCCGGGGAAGACAGGGAAGTAACTGAGACTCGTGTCTGCCGATTCCCGAAGACGCCACTCGATCTCGTCACTTCGTCGATCCTTTTTTTTTGGCATTCGAGAACAAAAAATTTCCGTCGCACAAACCGAAAGGACTGCGGCGGTTCCCCGAGATCTAGCCGCCCATCACCTACTTATCGGTAGCATGAGGGATATATTTGTTTCTGTCTCATCGACGATAGGATGAGGAACAGCCCATGTCTCTTCCAACACATTGTCCCACACTTCGATGGCCAGAAAGGACCACGATCAAGTGCAGATGCACACCGCCGCCAGGAGACTAGAGAGTGAGACATCCCAGGGGCATGTGTACCCCAGTTCTTGGACAAGCAATGATCTTCCACCCCCCGGCCAGAAAAGGAAACTGGCATGCCAATAGCCTTCCAAATCAGGGAATACGAGCATGCAAGTGTCTGCCCGTGGAAGCCTGACTGGGCTTGACGGGGAACTGCAGTGCATTGCGTGGGTGGCGCGCTTGTCCGTCGCGGAGCAGACAACTGGGAGAGACCAGAAATACTGGACAGGATGGCGGTGGCAGCTTAATACGAGGAATGCAGACAATATCCTCTCGTGGGAAAAGCAATGGGCACACGAACGCGGTGCGACTATTCGTTTGTCCATTGTTGGATTCGGGTGGTGTTGGCCCCGGTGCTACCTGGCGTTTCGCTCACACATGCTTCCTAGTGCTCGTCAGTATGGTCTGGAGGAGGAAAGGGTCGTAACGATGTGCATTTTTCGGTGAGTGCCGGGGCAACGGCGCCGCCCACAGAAGCCGCAGTCGGCTCACCGTCCACCCGATCGTCGAGGTATATTGGACGACTGGGCTGAGCTTGTTTTACTGCCGCGGTCGGCGCCCACAAGGATGATGGCATCTTCGTGCACAGCTGAGCACGAGTGTGCCAAAGCTCTGCCGCGGGATGCCTCCCGCGTCACAAGCCGGCCGGATAATCGGCTCTCCTGGGCGCTTTCCTGTGGAGAGTGCACAGATCGTGGTTTCGTCACCTTAATCTCTGTGTATTGTTGCTCACTTGTCCAAGCGGTGCGGTGCGGCGACACGTGCGACTGGAACTACTCGGCGTGGAGAGGGATATAATTACATAGCGGGGGCCATTTGCTCCCTTGATCGAGGTCGGTGCGTTGAGTATTTGCTTTTCGCTTCCTAAGTCTTTTGTAGCGTGTTGATCTTTCCGTCGATGCGATTTGCATACGTCCGACTGCTCCCCGGCCTCCCTTGCATGGCCGTCTTCAGCCTGAGCCACCCCAAAAATCTCAGATCTGGATCTGGTCTCAACCTTTTCTCGATCTGCCATACCACGGTATACTCTTCGAAAACGCCGCAATAAAGGAATCATGAGACTCCGCGCGTCACTTATGTCGGTTGTGGTTGGGCTGTGGGCAAGCAAGGTGATGGCGCAACAGCAGCAGCCAGCCAGGATCAGTGTCACCGGCCCTCTGGGCGGGTTTGACGCCCATACGGGGGCTGCACCGGCGAGAATCAATATAAACGACATGTGGGCTCAGGGCGGCCCCTCGTGGTGAGCGAGTGGCTGAACCCCGCCGTCCCGCGGTTGTGGTGTCTCACTGCTGCCGGCAGAAGGGAACAGGGCGGCGAGGGAATGGAAAGGCTGACTCTTTGAGGGCTGTATAGGGATCTGTACATTCTGGCGCTGCTGGAGCTCCAGGACGTTGACGAGGCTGATGACCTGTCTTACTTTCAGATCATGGGTGCGGAACCAATTCCTCCTGAATGCCACGGCCCGGGTGCCCCTTTGGATTGTTAACTGGGCTTGACAGGTATTCACGGCCTCCCGTTCAGGGGATGGAGTGATGTCGGACAGGTACCTGGTGGCGACAACAGGGCTGGATTCTGTCCCCATAGTGTAAGGAGATGCTGAGTTCGAAGGGAGAGTTCCCAGCTGGATGGTACAGATGCTGAGACACTGGGCAGCAATTGTTATTCGGACTCTGGCACCGGCCTTTTATCTCACTCTACGAGGTATGCACCGGTGGAAGCTTTGAGTGCAGTTACAAACGCCGTTCACTGACCTCTCGGCCCCAGCAAACTCTGGTCACCCATGCCATAAAGATCTCTCAACGATATGCAGGCGACAAAGCACCGGCATATCGGGCTGCGGCGGAATCTTTGCGGGTCGCTTACTGGGACTGGGCTGCGAACTCGTCGCTGCCAGAGATCATCACCCACGAGAGAGTCAGTGTCAACGGCCCCTCGGGCCCAGTGACTGTGAAGAACCCTCTCCATAGCTACTGGTTCCAGAGCTACCCATTCACCATCCAGTATATGAACGCTGGAGTCCTGTCGAAGCAGAGCCGCACAACTCGCTGCCCTACAGAGGATATTAACGACGATGTCGCCAAAGTGAACGCTGCCCTTGTGTCCTCTGAGTTCAAAGCCCAAGTAGTAAGGACATGACCCTCTCCCACTGCCAAACTTGTGAGAAGGGCCCGTGATAGACTGACATAGATACGCGAAAAGTACAACACCTTCACGACTGTCACATCCTTTGAGAACATGGTGACAGACCGGTACACCGCAACAAGTTTTGAGAGCCCACACAACAACGTGCATAATTCGGTCGGCTGCAGCAACGGCACCATGTACGACCTGAATTGGTCGGCCTTTGACCCGGCCTTCATGCTCCACCACACCAACGTCGACCGCCTCATCGCGCTGTGGCAGGCAATCTACCCCAATTCGAGCATTTTCAACGTCGTTGATTATGCTGGTGCCTTGTATGGTACGGCTGCGGGCAATGTTAGCGCTGACGCCCCGCTCAAGCCCTTCCACGACCGGCCGGGCGACGGCGACGGCGTCGACGGCTTCCACACCAGCCGCTCCGTGCGCGACATCGCCGTGCTGGGCTATACGTACCCGGAGCTCCAGATACGCAGCGACAAAAGCAACAGCACCAGCAACAGTACCACCGACGCGCCAGACCCGGACGAGCTCGCCGAGCACGTGCGCTTCAAGGTCAACTCGCTGTACAGCAGCGTGCCGACGACGTCAGAAAACGTGACGGAGGCGCGACGCGCGCGCAGCCTGTTGCACCGCCGCCGCTCCTCGTCATCTGGTCGCTTCAAGGGCAATGACAACAAGACCCCCGTGCGCAGGCCCGTGGCGACGCGCAAGACGTGGTCCGTGGCCATCAGCGTCAACAGGGCCGAGGTGCCGCTGCCGGCCACCATCGGGTGCTACCTGAGCGATGGGGGCCGGAGGGAGCAGGCCGGGCGCATGTCGCTGCTCGCGGTCCCGGCCGTGGGCGTCACGCACTCTACTATCCCGCTGGACAGGGCTCTGGGCGCGGCCGATGGTGTCGAGCTAGCTGATGCGGATGAGGTGGCACTTTATCTGAATCAGACTCTGAAGTTTGAGGTGCTAAAAGTGAGTCGAGTTTCTAAGATCTGAGCCCGGAACTTCCCATGTGTACACACCAACGTTAGCCCACAGCGAAGAAGTACCTAGGGAGGAAGTTCAAGCTGACCACACCCTGTACAGGGCGACGGAACACCCATCGAGAATCTCGAATCGATCCCGAGCCTGCAGTTTATCGTGCAGGATCGTGACTACACGCCGCGAGAAAGCGACGTGGATTTCCCCACGTACGGGGAAGCGAACACTCGAACGATGGGCAAGAGTCATGGACGGTGGACCTTGTCGGGTTAGTATGGCGATTCGGGTTTTAGCCCTGTAGATACAGATGTTGGATACGGTGGTCGATGTCGGGTACGTATGGTGATTTGGGTTTTAGCCCTGTAGATATCGGTGTTGGATATTGGGGTTGGGTTTACGAAGTACTCTTTCGGGGGGACTATTCGATCCTGTCTTGGGTGGTCCCTCCATCCTCATATTCATGTGCAGTGCTCGAGATAGAGATCAAGGCTGTAATTACTTACAAAATCATTAATAGATGATCAAAACATAGTATCGCTATCTCTGTCGAGGTCTGAATTTCTGACACTTCGTCTCACAGTATTATGCCCAAATCTACCCATGAAAATCATGTATGTACAATTCACCATAAACTCCTTAGCCCCCGACCTGCGACCTGGATCCCGGCCGTAATATGGCTCTGAATCTAAACAAAAGAAACAGCACATCTATTCATGACTCGCTGGTCTGCTCCATTTCCTACAGCACACAGACACACACGAGGTCAGCCATCCGCCTATCGCTTCTGCCGCAGGGGCATCTCGACGCTGGTGGAAGTGCCCACCTCGTCGTAGCCGCCGTCGGTCTGTGCGCCGACCATGTCGTTGGGGTGGAACATGAAGAAGAAGAGGGCGGTGACGAGGAACATGAGGAGCGAGTCGAAGACGAAGAGGGTCCACTGGTTGTTGAGCGGGTAGCCGTCCTGCCCCAGGATGTACTCGATGACGCGGAAGATGGACCGTACCATGATGAGCAGGCTGACGGCGTAGAGCATGTAGAGCACCTTCAGCCAGGGGACGCCGTTGGGGGATGAGCCGCCCGTGCCACCCGTGGCGCCGCTGCCGTAGGCGCCCGAGACGGCGAGCATGCGGCCGTAGCGCACGTGGAAGGCGACGGCGACGACGACGAAGAGGCCGAACATGACGATCTGCACGAATAAACCGACGAGCAGGATGTTCTGCCCCAGGTCGGCCTTGCCCTCCATGGCCATCATGCCGCCGCCGCTGGCCTGCAGCAGGAAGGAGAAGACGTCGCCGATGACGAAGGTCTTTGTCAGCCAGCTGGGGCGGATCAGGCTGCACGAGGGCCCGGAGGGCACGCGGACGATCAGGCGGCCCAGGACCATGTAGACGGTTGCGGCGAAGAGTGCGGGCGCCACGAGGATGAAGACGGACTGGATGATGAAGGGGAGGAGCTGGTCGGTCTTGTCGTGGGCTAGGGCGAAGCCTATGTAACCGATTGCCTCGACTGTTTTAGTGGGAATGATGGGTTAGTGATTGCACATCATCCAGGAGATTTTCTGTGCTCCTGCTGAGCGGGGAGAACGGGTTTCAAACTTACAGATACATCCGATGATGAAGGGGATGTAGAACCATTGGCGGAAGCGGAACATGCGGTAGCTGTGGGCGGCCGCGGCGACGATGAAGAGGATGAGGAAGATGATGGCGCCGGGCATGGACGGCACGTAGTGCCAGAGGTAGTAGGTACCACCCTTGTAGGGCAGGATGCCATTTTTGGCTTCCCCTGCCATGATCTCTGTGTTGTATGTGCCGCTGGGTTGGGAAAAGAGTGTCGTCGGTTATCTGTCTGGGCGGCTCGGTTGGTGGTGGTCCAAATAAAGTTTGCTCAGACCAACAATGTCGCCTCTGTGTATCTCTCAGCTGCTTGAATTGAGTCGGCTGCTGCTATCAAAGAAAGGATCGCGATGTGGCGAGAACGAGCGAGTTGCCAGAAAGTTATAATGAGTAAATCCCTAGATGTCTTAGAAGAGATGGATGATGGATGGATGGGTAGATGGCTCCTCCGTCCCAAGTAAGACTGCCGGAGCGGATCACATTCTTTATACCAGGAGACAACAAACTCACCAGCTCCATGGCCCGGAGAAGAGATTGCCGTCTTACACGTCTCGAGGCTCCGGCGTGGGCTGGCCAGGCGCCGGGGGGGGGCGAGAGGCTTGGACCTGGAAGCATGTGGGCCTCTGCAGCAGCAGCAGGGCGATGCGGAAGAAGGGCTGGGGGCATGAATACGGGCCCCCGTCCGGGCGCGGATGCGCGTATACGAGGCTGTCCGATTGGGCCGTATTTGCTCGCTCTTGGATCCTGCGGCTCCTCTGCGGCGGGCCTGGCCAATGAGGTGTTATACAATACGCGGACCCCCTATACGGACCCACTCGGTCGGATACGGTAGGGCAGGGCCGCGCTTTGAAGGGGCCCCAGATAAAGGAAATTTTGTTGGTGTCGTTATATGGTGGGTACTCCCCGTTGGAATGGTCCGAGATTAGAGCAAAGCGAGCAAACGTATCTGTCGTACAGACGTACAGACGTATAATGCAGTCGGTCCGCCAGCCAGCCAGTCAATCAGTCAGTCATGTCCCATTTTCTGTTGGCCCAGCGAGACGCAAAGAGAAAAGCATACGTACGCAGCAGCCACACCATTCCATTCCTGACACTTGTTTTCAACTTAGTCTCCCAATTATCCCTCGCTGCGCCCCCTTCCTCACTTTCACCAACCACGACAGCCTCGGTCGATAAGCATTGAATTGCCCTCAACGCGATTTTTTAATTCTAGCCACCGCATTTCTCCACCCCTGGCGACTTGAAACTGTCTGTCTGGTATCTTTGATTTTTGCAGATTCGCCAAGGATGAAGTCTGCCCGGCGTGAGGGGCAGCGCAGGACATCGATCGCGTCACGGCGAAGGCCTGTTCGGCGGCAAGTTCCAGCATGGGTGGGCGGTCAGTCGACCAGGACAAGACGAAATATTATTGCCTATGCAATATGCGATGGTGGTTACCCCGCGCAACGCGCTTGATGACGGGTGACTCTCGCAGAGAGGGAAAAGCATGGCGTCGTTGATCTCATCTTCACAGTCAGCTCGAGAACGTCCTGCCCGCCGAACCGAGTGCCCCGAGTAGCGAGGCGCCGCGTGTTTTCTTTGCTCGTCGGAGCGGTCCGAACAGCCTCGCGTGCCTCCTAGTCTGGGGTTGCGCACCAACAGACGCTTCGCAGCGTGAGGGTGTGCTATGACTCGATGGTATGAGGGGCCCAGGACCGGCCGGCCATAAGCGTGCGCTGGACAGACGTGCAGCTTTGGTTCTCTCGTGCATAGCCGAGCGGGCGCCTCGCTTATCTTGCTGATCTTGCTGGCCAGAGAATCGCATCGGTCGTGGATCGAAACAGGAAGAGAGGATTTGAGGACGACTCGTCCTCTACGTCGGGTCTTGTCTGGGGATGAGGAGGCAGTGACGAGGAGGTCGATCTCCATGACGGCCCAGCAGGACCTCAAAAGGTGACGGCGAGTCTGCTGTGACCTGTGAGAGATTCTCGCTCCGCCAGCCCGAACCGGGTGGGGAAGGGACCGGCACATACAACAGCCAACACCGGCTGGGCCGCGTGCGAGCCATGAAAGGCGCCCAGCAGCTGGCTGGATGGGGGATCGGTCAGAAAGCGCACGCAGAAAGGCTGCTCCTCCTCCCCTTTCATACCCATGCACAAGATGCATACGGCCGAACAAGCGAGCTGCTGACCACGGGCGGCTGCATCGCAGATGTGAGAGCGACGGGGCATGTCCCAGGTGACGGCTCACACACACGTGCGGGCAGCCTCCACGACCCAATCGTTCCGAGACGATCCGCCCGGCCGGGTATCAATCTATCTAACCTTGGGCCGGGTCGCAGGCTGCCCCCTTCGTCAGAGGGACGTACGGTCGGATGTGGCACCTCTGCAGGAGACGACAAGAGGCCCAGACGAATGCAAAAGGTGCAAAAAGGAAGGGGGGCAGCCAGTCATACGGCAGGCCAAGAGGGAGACGAGGTCGACACCGATGCCTTAAAGGGGGAAACTTAGAGAGAGGCGTGCGACCTGTCAGTATATGCCGGTGACCCGTCCTGCACGATGCAGACATACCGATGCATACACACAGACACACCACACATGGATGCACACCACAGAGACACACAGGCACAGGCACAGGCACAGGCACAGGCACAGGCACAGGCACAGGCACAGGCACAGGCACAGGCACAGGCACAGGCACAGACACAGTTTGTCGCAGATGGGCTAGATGTGTGTGTGTGTGTGTGTGTGTGTGTGTACCTGTGTGGATGGGTGTGCCTTACGCACGTATGTGGACACACGCCAACGTCCATGTCATGTCGATGCTGCAGAAAAGCCCCTGGGCAATGGCGATCGACCTCTGCTGCAGCTAACTAAGTACCCTGTCTAGGCATGTAGAAGCAATGATCAACTACGCATCGACGACAAGACCGAGGGCCAGATCAAGAACTAGACTATTGACCTGCATGGCCCCTCCCACCAAACCCCCGCCCAATTCGTCCGCGGGCAGGCCCCCGGCAGGCTCCGGCCGCCTGTGCGATGGGCGCACTGCAGCCTCGAATCTTCAACGGCGTCAGTGGGGTGCATTTGTGGCGGCCATACCGAAGCCGACGGCTGCATCACTTACACCAAAAAAACTGCTTGCTTGCTGCTGGCGTGAACCCTTCAGGGGATAGGGGCGGGGGGCTTAATTGGGCTTCTTTTTTGCGGAGATCGGGTGTCTGTCCACCTCGTTCTTGCTTGCGGCCCGGGGATGCGGTTATGATGATGCACACACACACACTTTCTCTCACTCGTACACGTACCAAACACACACTCACACACTCACACACATGTACGTACACGCACACACACACACGCCATACACAAACCTGGAAGACAGGCTGCGACATGATGGAGCCACCGCCTGGTGCCAAATTCGATAGCCGATGCCATTGTTGCGGGCAGGGGGCGGTCGATGGAGGCATCGGATTCGGTCGAAAGTAGCATCGATGTTTGTGCTTCTGACTCGCCATCGGACTGGGGCTGTGGTGGTGGTAGTGGTTTAAGTGGTAGCAGCAGTCGTTCGTTGCCACGCCAGGAAGCATATATGTAGCTTCGTCGGGTCTGTTCTCACCGGTCCTGTCGCCTGTGCTCTCACGACGTCACGAACAAACATCAACAACTACTACAATATCATTATTATCATAATTATTTTACTCTCCCTCTCACACTTACTCGCTCACCCTCGCACAACCTGTCCCCCTTCCCTCCCCTCCGGCTCCCGCCCCTCTCCCAATATTATTATCATCCCTTTAATTCTGTTATGTGCCATCTCACAACCGCAAACCTAACAACATCATGAGCCCATCATCACAACCATCCGGCTTCCACATCCCAACCATAGACATCGCCCCCTACCTCGAGGATGCCTCCACCGACGCCGCCAGGCAGGTCGTCGACGACGTGCGCAACGCCTGCGTGACGGCCGGCTTCTTCTCCCTCGTCGGCCACGGGATCCCGCGCGAGATGCAGGACGGCGTCCTACGCGCAGCGAAGAAGTTCTTCGACCTGCCGCTGGCCGAGAAGGAGGCCGTGCGGCACCCACTCATCAAGAATAGGGGCTACGAGCTTATCGGCTCCCAGACGCTGCAGGAGGACACCCTGCCCGACCTGAAAGAGGTGAGAGAAAGCACCCAAGCCTAGCATATTTATGTGTGTATATCTGTATTGTGTGTTGTGTGTATATCCCCAATGGCATGTCAAGGAGAAAAGGGGACCAACCGGGGAAAAGAAAAAAGAGAGAGAACCAAACAAAGAGAAAGACGGGAAATGTTGAGTGTTGAGTCCACGGGCTGACGAGTGGGACGCGGCGTGCCCAACCCGCGACCAACAGGGCTTCTACATCGGCAAGGACCTCCCGCTCGAGTCGGACAAGGTGAAGGCACACCCGGAGCTGCTGGGCCAGAACATGTTCCCGGCCTCGCTGCCCGACGGCGACTTCCGGCTGCCCACCGAGCGCTACTACGCCGCCGTCCTGGACCTGTCGATGCGCGTGCTCGAGATCCTCGCCAAGGGCCTGCCCTACGGCGACGACATCTTCCACGAGTTCGTGTCCAACGACCCCGTCTGCATCATGCGCCTGCTCCACTACCCGCCCCAGCCGCAGTCACAGGCGACATCGCCGCCGCGCGATCAGAGGCAGCTCGGTGCCGGCGCGCACACCGACTTTGGTACGTCTTCTCGCTCTCGGCACTGCTGCTCCTCCTTCTCCTTTGGGATCACGATAGTGGCGATGGTGATGCAACGAAAATGATGATGATACAATGATCATAATATGATGATCATAATACACACCTGTCCTCCCCTCCCTTCCATGCGTGCCACCCTCTCCCCCATACACACTCATCCCCTTTCCCAATCAACCAAAAACCTCCCTCTCACAAACCAAACAAACCCAAACAGGCGCCATAACCCTCCTCCTCCAAGACTCAGCAGGCGGCCTGCAGGTGCAGGACCCGCACACGCAGTCGTGGCACGCAGTCGAGCCGAACCGGGACGCCTACGTCGTCAACATCGGCGACATGCTCGCCCTCTGGACAAAGGGCATCTACCGCAGCGCCGTGCACCGCGTCATCAACTCGAGCGGCGGCCACCGCTACTCTGTCCCTTTCTTCTTCGACGGCAACGCGGAAGCCAAACTGAGGCCCTTTGACGGCAGCGAGCCCGTCGGAGGGAGGGTCGTCACTGTCGAGGAGCACATGCTCCAGCGCCTGGGGGCGTCGTACCGCAGCGGTAAAGGGGTGGGGAGGGGGGCTGCCACGGGTAGGGCTGTCTCGGCTTCTGCGTGAGGTGGGGAGTGTGTTATCGTTTCCTTTTTATTTTCGTATGTTTTTCTGTTTCCGGTGGCAAGATAGGAAGGTATGGGGGCGGATGGTGTGGCTGTTGTGCTTCGTGCGTGTCCTGGACAGGGGGGGGGGTAGTGGATGAGTTGCGCGCCGGGAGGCTGTTTGGGTGGAGGGGACTTTCCGAGCCCGTCACGCGTTTGTCTTTCTGTCTTAATGGTTTTCTCTTGACATATTCCGGTTGTTGTTCCTTTTTTTGCAGCGGCTATCAGGCACAAATGTCTATTTTACCAATCAACCATCACACGAGGAAAGAGCTCGCTCACACACTGTCGATAGTTTCCATCATCCCGAATCATCATAAGCCATCGAGCCCTCCCTGACTTTGCGCTGGGGTGGGTACCTTTCTCACAAGAAGAGTCCGGACTGGAAACCCAAACTGGAGACCGACGGTGGGCCAGCGGGTGACGATGCTGCCCTGTCATGCGGACGAGAATCCACGGATGGACGAGAACGGAGGGCCAGCAATGTCTCGCTCCGTACGACCGACGCAAACCCCCGGCCTCGGCCCTTGCCTTTGTGTGCGTGTGTGTGTACCCCGTGCCACCAGATCTCCCCTCCCCCCTCCCAACCGCCCTATCCGCCCAACCGCCGGGTAGATGGGTATCACTTGAGGGGTGATATTGGGTTTTGGTAGTGGGAGGGGTTGTGGTTGAAAGCTGGCTGGCGTAACCCAACAAAAAGGATTACGGCTCGTCCGACGCGGGCGCCCGTTTTTAATGGCAACACCACCCGCTTCGAGCCAAGTCTCTGGGGTTCCTGTGCTTACCTTTGCTTACCTGCCTGCCAACCTGGGCCCCCCTGTCCTCTCCCCACGGGAGTCTTGTGCGCCCCCCATCTCGTGGAATTCTCGCCTCGCTGTTGGTAGCCGGAGCGGACGGGGAAGGAGGAGGGGGGTCGCAGTGGGCCGGGATATTCACCCTGGGCGGCGGAATCCGGGGGTGCCCCAGGAGGCTTGGAGCTGGTGAAACAGGCCATTGGGGGGTGTGTCGTACTTGATAGTGGTTGAATGGGGTGACCGACGTTTGTTTGCTTGTGCCCTGTGTTGCGATTACTTCCGTATCATAATTTCTCTCAAGTATCTGCATATGTTGACTGCCGACTTGTTACAATACGGACCTTACTATTGCAGCCCAGATCGAAACTGTTGTCGTTCTTGTCAGACCGCGGTGTTTGTGTGTATATATTGCACTTCCATGATCGCGATTGATGTCTTCCAAAACTCAAAGGCCCCGGGCCAAACTTGCATCAGGCGCAACCGAGGGCAGCCCTCGGTCTCTCCCCTCCCATTTCACAATGCGTATCTCCAATCCGAGGAGTTCTCCAGACCTATTGTCTCCGCCGCGGCGGCCGTCTCCAGGTGCTTCTTGCTAGTGCCCTCGGCGGCGCCCTCGTAGCCCGCAGCCTTGTCAGACGTCGCCGGCGCCTCCCGCGCAGCCCTGTCCCACCGATCGTTCTGCACCTTGAAGTATGTCCTGAGCCCGAAGGCCAGCGCCGCGTTGAAGGCCATGAAGGCGGCGCAGACCGACATGCCCTTGACGTAGTACGGGCCGTCGCCCGAGGGGAACGAGCGCGTGCCGAGGAGCGGCCCGCACTGCCCGATGATGTTCATGACGGCGATGCCGACGCCGCGCCTCGTATCGCTGCGCTGGTTGTTGAGCAGCCACGACAGGATGTTGGCGATGGCCGGGAACACCCCCGCCGAGGCGAGGAACACCCCCGCGTAGCGCACGCCGACGGACCGCGACGCCGCCAGCATCACGTAGCCCGCGCACCCGACGAGCGAGAGCCCCGCGATCAGCAGCCCGCGCTGCTGCGTGCGGTCGCCCACGTAGGTCGACAGGATGCACACCCCGAAGGCCAGGAAGTACGGCGGCGCCGTCAGCCCCTGCGCGTTGACGCTCGTGAAGCCCATGCCGGTGAGGACGGCGGGCAGGAACACGGGGAGCGACGCGAACGCCACGTTGCAGCTGAAGTACATGAGCGCCTGCACCCACGCCTGCGGCGTCTTCAGCGTCTCGACGATGTCACACGGGTTGATGCTGCCCAGCTTGTGGCCCTGGGCGGTGCCGCCCTCGTGGCCCGAGTGGGTGATCGCGCGCGCGCGGGCGATGGCCTTCTCCTCCTCGGTGAGGAACTTGGCCGTAGCGGCCGAGTCCGGG
Source organism: Diaporthe citrichinensis (assembly GCA_014872995.1). NCBI lineage: Eukaryota > Fungi > Ascomycota > Sordariomycetes > Diaporthales > Diaporthaceae > Diaporthe > Diaporthe citrichinensis. The sequence goes on from JADAZR010000022.1 coordinate 295,398, forward strand.
AGGAAGAAGAAGACTACAAAGGCGAGAATAATGGGCGGTATTGCCTCGATGATGAAGAGCAGCCGCCAGCTGGCGATGCTGTAGTGGCTCTTGGTGATGCCGTACGCAAGGGCACCGGCAAAGGTCGTCGCGAGGGGCGCGGCCGAGAGGAAGATGCCGCAGCGGAAGCCGAGCTCCCTCCTCGTGTAGAAGAAGGAGAAGAGGTAGGGCATCCCGGGCCCGAAGCCCGCCTCCGCCGTGGCCAGGAAGAAGCGGCACGCCATCAGGCCCTGCCAGTTGAAGGCGGAGGCCTGTAGCATGGACGCTATACCCCAGGTGAAGACGGTCGCGAAGGCCCATATATGGGGCGGGAGGATCTTCCACATCAGCGCAAGCCACTCGAAGACGATGTACGGGATGTAGAAGATCGTGAGCAGCCACTGTAAAGCGTGTCAGTGTCCACCTATGCAGGCCAGGCGTGGAATATCTCGGCCAAGAGGGTGGCTGGGTGGCTGACCTGGTACTGGTCGTTATCAAACCCAAGGTCCTTACTCATGCCGGCCGTCTCGGCGTTTCCAATGTTCGAACGGTCCAGAAATGCCGCCATGTAGCAAAGGAACGCAAGCAGGACCAGTCTGCGGTCGAGCTTGCGGACGAGGCGCTTCTCCGTGTCGGCGTCGATCTCGACGCCATGGTCCAACGAGCTGCTGTCTCGCAGGCCGGGCGACTTGGGCTCCTTTGCGGGCGCCGTCTCTGCCGTGGTAATGTCGCCAGCCATTGTGTGATGTGGGATGGTGATGGTGGTGCCAAATAGTCAACGACTGAGATCGTTGTTCAACGTTGGACTCTGTTACCATTGAATGGTAGCTAGACGAGAACGCTTCTTAGTCTGTTGGCCTCAGGACACTCGGTCAGCACGAAGAGGCGACACTTGGACGCGGACGTTGAATAATATAGATACATATTGGGGGCTAGGGGGTGGAGGGTAAGTACTCCAAGGGAGCGTGGATACATGACGCAGCATTGGTTTCCGACGGATATGTGCCCCAGGGGTGGGTAGGCGAGTACCTAGGTAGAATTGGTAATTAGCGAGTCGCCCTACACAATGTACGAGGCGGCCAGAGCCAAGGAAGCTTACGTGCGGGCGGAAAGCTTGTTAGGGGCTCTGCCGGCGGATTGAAGCCACATTGCGGGGTGGGAAGTGGGTGGAAGGGGGCCGTCGGCCGCCCTCCCCCGCAATCGCTCTCGGCACCATCGCGGAGATAATACAGCGGCCTGGTTTGGAGAGACCCCACATAAGGTACATCCGGTGGTACACGTTACCTACCTAGGTACCCATAGCCTTGGGGCATTGCTACGGTAGTTATCTATCTGCATTTGACAAAGTTTATTGCGTGGCATACCCGGAACATAGCCGAGCAACGTCAGCTTTGTCCACGGCACGTAGCGGACTGGTCCACTTGCTGCGACGCCAGTAATGTGGTGTTATCATATTCGCAACGGCTCTCGAAAGGCTATGCACAGGCAGCGGTCCTGTTTCTGCACAAAATTCACAGCCGTAGGCGTACTCGTTGGACATCCTCAACGTCTGTTGGCTGAGTCATCGGGCTCCTTGCTTGACAATGTCTATCTCGCCTTCCCCGTATGGCTGCCGCCTTTGCTGTGGATCCGCCTCCTCCGCTGCTGCGGTGGAGCTTGCTGAAGTTTGCAGCTTTTAGAAAGCAGAAAAAGCAAGTTGTCTCAAATGCATAATAGTGTAATTTCATAACTCTCTGCATCTAAACTCTCGTGGAATTTCTTGATACGACTCGACCTGGTGTTCCTTGAACTGTCATCAGGGAACTCTCGGTAACGCTGCCAGCTGGACCGCGATCATACTGCGACAATTTTCTTAATTCGGATCATTTTATGCAAGTCATGACTAGTCTGTACGGTTTGATCGATCATGTCTTCACGCTCTTCGAAGATGCCCTTCAAGCCGCTTTCGTGTCTGATTTTATGATGGGCAAACACATCGAGGCGGGCTTCCGTATTGGGTACGCGAAGTTTACGGGCAGCAGTCTCACCTTTCAGTTGAGATGTGTAGCCGTTCGACTCTTCTTCGTTTTAATTGTCCATCAATTCTACAAAAGCCAAATTGGTGGATTCTCTGCACACAATGTCACCAATCGGATTTCGACCAAGGTCAAAGAGTCCCAATCTGTCAATGCACTTGCAGCGAGAAAAGTATACCGGCCCCTAAAGAAGGGACAGATTCGGCTTGTACGACTTCATCCAAATTGCTCTGAGGGAATAGAACTCGTTGGTGGCTTCGAAACAAACATCAAATGCTCCCTCTTCACCGTCGACTTGCCAGTGGACGATCCCCCGAAACAGGAGCATGAAGCTGTGTCCTATGTTTGGGGCAGTGATTCTAACCTCCAAGCAATTCAGCTCAACCAAGAGTGTTTCTGGGTCACGAAGAATCTCTCGGACGCTTTGAAAGCCCTTCGTTTACCAGATAAAGACCGGATCCTCTGGATCGATGCCCTAGCGATCAACCAGTCAAGCTTCGCAGAACGGGCAAGCCAAGTCAAGCATATGCAACGGATCTACTCGTGCGCCAGAGACACACTGATTTGGCTCAATGACGACAAAGTGTGCGAAATCGAGAACAACCCCATCTGGGTGCATCTGTGCCACTGGAGGCGTCATCAGGCCGAGGAATCCTCCCCGATAGGGACTCCTCAGAGAATTTGGGATGGGCAGCATCTCTCCACTCTGCTGTCGAGCTTGTCCAACCTGGAGTATTGGCATAGAGTGTGGACAGCCCAAGAAGTCGTATATTCTAAGCAGGCAACATTGGTCACTCCATTTGGGTCAGTACCCTTTGGGATCCTGAAGGACCTGCTCAGAACAGAAGTAACCCAGGGAGACCCGGCGACGAGAGACTTTAAGTCCTCGATGGAAGAGTTTGAAAAGACCTGCTTGACACTGCGACCTGACACTGTTTCCAAGGGGATAGACCTTGCCACGTGGATCCAGATGTGTATATCAAGGAACTGCTACGACCCCCGGGATTATGTGTTTGGACTGAGTGGCTGTTTCACACCCGAGGTTCGCCAACAAGTAAAAGTCGATTATTTCCTCGGCCCTGACGACGTGGTTAAGGAGGCCACACTGGCCTTCTTGCGACATGAGGGCTGCTTGGACTACCTCCGACATTCGAATTGTTTCAATCAAGACTCAAGATGGATTAACGGTTTGCCGTCGTGGCTTCCTGACTTTGCATCGGAAAGGACCAAAAAGGTCGCACGCCACGATCTCGACAGGATACCCCACCCAAGCACTTTCGGCGCTCAACAAACCCGGGTGTTCTGGGAAACACTTGAGGACTCGAGTGTCCTTCATGTTCGGGGTCGATTGATTGGGCAGGTGGAAAACGTGGATCGTGGCTGGGATCCCTCGCCAGGAGAAACCAACAAAGCTCGAGCTCTGCGATCGTTGCCCCGTCTAAGAATCAGAATTTCCCTACTGAACGTGAGAAACAACGAACTGGACGAATTCTGTCAGGCACTAAGGGCTACGGAGTCGGGTATGTCAGCCAGAGACGTGTCTGCGCTCCCTGATATTCTCATGGCGCGAGCGCCTCCCTGGGCCACGCAACAGGACTATGATGAGTCCCTTCTATCCTATCATCAGGAGGAGCTTGGTGGCGAAGCTCTTCTAGCTGCCTATTCAACAGCCACCATGTTGCGAATGCGAGATGAGCATGGTCGGGGTGGCGCATTCGGAATCACATGGGGTGATGGTAAAAATGTGAAACCTGGAGACAAAATATGTCTCTTGGAAGGCTGTTCTCACGCCCTAATTCTCCGAGCTGAGTCGGCGCCTTGGTGGAACTTGTTGAGGAGGCATTGGCGAGGCCAGCATAGGATCATAGGCAGCACCGTCATCCGTGGGGGTGGCTCGAAAGAGCAAGACTGGTTCAAGGAAATCAGAGCGGGTAGTGATTTGGACGATATCTTCATCCGGTAAAGGCCGATAGTTACTTACATAGCAAAGATGCCCGCACTCAACTACCATTAATTAACCACTACTTCATTTCTTGCAAATCCACACATGAAAAGGTAATGCCCACGATAACGGCATGGAGATTTGATGCTGGTGGTCTGAGCCCCCGAGGTTTGAACGGCTGGATGGACAGGGTGCCAGGGTCTTTGGCTGACATGGATAGGTGCAGACCACAGGGTGTGGCTGCATTGCTACAGATAAGCGTACAGAAGTACGGACATGCCAACATTTCCTAGAATAGGTCTGCGCATGAATGAGGCTTTTCTCAATTTCCACAAACCCTATTGTCATCAGTCAGATCCCAGATAGACGGGAAGTAATACTGATCTGTCCGGGTGGGACTTACCAGAACCGAATGTCCCATCATGGGCATCCCGGGGTTTGGCACTTGAAGAGCGCTTATCAGGGTCAAAGCCAATCACAGGGAACTATCACATGCAAGTGACGCGTGGGAACAACGCGGTCGCAACGTTCAATGCCTGCAGCGCGTCAAAAGTTCTCCAGTATCAACACGCAGATCATCAACCAGATAAGGCGCTGGAATAGCGGTAGGGCGATATGTTCCAGTCGGACGATTCAGGTCAAGTTTTGGCCCGCCCAAAGGGGTGAGACAGACAGCTTCGAAGCTTGGCTTGCACGTGGCGGATTAACTTAAATGCAAGTCCGATTGGCCCCACCCTGCCTCCCGATTGAGTGAAGATGCTCTAAATTTTCTGCGATACCGCGTCGCCCTCCTACCTGATCAGGCATCACCACCCGTACCTATATTGCCAAGACTTGGTGATCTCGATTTCCTTTTACTGTGCCAGTGTCTTCGTTGTCCTGAAAATCCAGCCCGAGATGGCCAGTGCTGTCGCCGCGGTTAAGCCGCCTCGCGAGCTCTTTGATGTGAGTCACCTCCTTGCAAGCGGCCAAACGAAACAAACACTAATTTTGGCTGTGTAGACGATTCTGCTCTTGGACTTCGGGAGCCAGACATCGCACTTGATTCTCAGGTGTCTCAGATCGCTCAATGTGTTCTGTGAGGTTTTGCCGGGTCCGACCAAGGCCAAGGACCTGACTTGGTCGCCCAAGGGCATTATCTTCAGCGGAGGCAAGCGCTCTTGACCTCCCTCGCAAGGGCTTCTGCTGATTTCGTGTCCAGGACCCGCGTCCGTAAAGGATGAGGGGGCTCCCCGTAAGTCTTCTGTGGCACACCCCTGAAACTCATGAACTGACCGAGCGAAAGATGCCGATCCTGCATTCTTTGACTTGGGGGTGCCAATCCTTGGAATCTGCTACGGTTGCCAGGAGATTGCCTGGTTGTCAGGCGCTGAGAACGTTGCCCCAGGCGAGAACCGGGAATATGGCCACACGGTATGTGTATCTCAGTCAGGCTTCCCCAGGTGACATGTTGAATTCAAGAGGAGTGGTGCTAATCTACAGACAAAAGGATCTTACCATTTATCAAGCCGGCAGCTCTGATCACATCAACCAGCTCTTCAAGGGCCTGGGAGATACAATGCACGGTTAGTCCGTTTCACCTGCGAAGCGCTTCAAATTCCTTCATGGTTAGGAGGGACATCACACTAACCGATTGGACAGTCTACATGAGTCACTTTGACAAAGTGGTTGGATTACCAAAAGACTTCGTCACGATCGCCAGCTCGAAGAACTCGGAGTATGCGGGAATTGCCCATCAGACCAAGCCAATTTATGGTAAGCGCTCATTGAAGAATATCGGGAAATTCTATGACAATCTGACCCTGGGCCTTCGCAGGAATCCAATTCCATCCCGAAGTCTCGCACACTCCCCGGGGCTCAGAAGTACTGAAGAACTTTGCCGTCGACATCTGCAAAGCTCGACAGCATTGGGTCATGAGCGACTTCATCGCGCATGCCATCTCACGCATCCGCGAGCAGGTCGGTGACAAAGCCCAGGTCATAGGCGCTGTCTCGGGCGGCGTCGACAGCACAGTGGTAGCGCGGCTCATGCGGGAGGCTATCGGTGAGTTTCGCAGCAGTCAACCCAAAAAATTCGCGGCGCACGCTGACCTATGACCAGGCGACAGATTTCACGCCGTCCTTGTGGATAACGGGGTGATGCGTCTCAACGAGAGCCGAGACGTAAAGAAGACGCTTCAAGAACAACTCGGTATCAACTTGACCGTCATCGATGGGTCAGCGATATTCCTTGAGCGCCTCAAGGGTGTCAGCGACCCCGAGACGAAGCGCAAGATCATCGGCAATCTCTTCATCGAACTGTTCGAGGAGGAGGCCGTCAGGATTGAAAAGGCGGCCGAGAACACACCTAATGCTGGCAAGGTCGAGTTCTTCGTCCAAGGAACTCTGTACCCAGACGTCATCGAGTCTCTGAGCTTCAGACCGGGCTCAAACTCGGCAACCATCAAGACACACCACAATGTGGGCGGCCTCCCGGCTCGCATGATGAACGGCCAGGGCCTCAAGTTGATCGAGCCCCTGAGGGAGCTCTTCAAGGACGAAGTCCGGGGCTTTGGCCGCCAACTGAGCGTCCCAGAAGAACTGGTCATGCGTCATCCTTTCCCAGGGCCGGGCATTGCCATCAGAATCATCGGGGACGTCACGCCCGAGCGTGTTGAGATCGTCCAGAAGGCCGATAACATCTTCATCTCCATGATCAAGGAGGCAGGCATCTACAACGAGATCGCCCAGGCCTACGCCGGCCTCGACACCAACAGGGCTGTCGGAGTCATGGGTGATGACCGCGTCTACGGATACATTGTTATCCTCCGCGCCGTTGCATCGGTCAACTTCATGACTGCCGAGCCCTACGAGTTCACGTTCGACTTCCTGAAGCAAGCTGCGCGGAGGATTGTGAACGAGGTTGTCGGGGTCTCTCGCGTGACTTACGACATTACGAGCAAGCCTCCTGGAACCATCGAGTTGGAGTGATTGGCATTTTAGCAGCCAGTGGAAGACTTCACGAAGCTGGTTGAAGTGGACATCGCAACCAATGTCTTTTGGGTCTGGTATTGGGCTCGAAAAATCATATGGCGGCATACATGCTTCTGCTGCTGCGCATTGCACCCCATCTATGACCGACACTCCGGTCGTCATTCGTCGTACGTTTGCGATACGCCATGATTGCCCAATAGCCATCATTTTCTGCAGTGGTATTGCGAAAGTAATCACGAATGTCACTATCCCTGATTTGTTGCAGATGGCGCTTCAATGCTGGTTCAGTTACTTATTGTACTTGACATTACAAGGCGGCCTCATAGGAATAGGCTAAGAGCGATGATACATAGAAAGGAAGAGAGCCAGGGGATCAATCTGAACGGGACTCAATTGAAGAACTAGATGCTGCCACTCACGCTGGGAAATAACTACCATACCATTCAGCCATTGCACTATCAACAACTACCAACTTCACTGGGTGATGAGCGCTCGTGAAAGAATGCGGACAGTTGCTCTGTCCCTTCGTCGCTCTCAGTGACCTGATTGAAGATGTTTGAAGAGTCGTTGTGTACGCAGCGCATCGTAACTGTGCGTCACAACAGATGGGCTTTTTCCAATTTACTATATGAGTTCGAAGCTAAAACAAACACATTTTGGTGGAAGCATTCTCGAGGACATCACAGATTCGCTGTCGATCCTCCGTAATAGTGTATCTGTGTCCAGAAGTCAGCGAAAAAAGCTCAAGCCACCGCACTCGGGCCGAGCCAACTCACATCAACATCATAGCACCCGCTCGGCGTCTGGTACAGGTACGCCCCGGTATTGATATAAAGCGCATTCTCACCCGAGGCAGACGTGCCAGGGCACACGTAGAACGCCGCAGTATTTGGCCGCGCCACGTCCGGGTCAGTCCAGGTGACGGTGTCGCCGGAGAAGGCGAAGGAGCCGTACGTGTTCTTGGTGGTCTTGAACGTGGTGGCAAGGGCCCGCTGGGTCTTGTCGGCCGGGTCTTCGACGTTCAGGTAGAGGGGGTTGGTGGTGCCGCTCCCGGTGTTGTAGACGAGCTGCCCGTCGATGATGTTGAACTGCCCGGCCGTGAGGTAGCTGTCCAGCAGGGCGGTGCCGGCGCGCGCCGTGGGCAGGGCCTGCAGGTAGCTGTGGAAGTAGGGCGACTCGACGCCACGGATCCAGTACCAGCCCGACAGGAGGGTCGTGGGCGTCCCTGTGCCGGAGCCTGAGCCGGCTGTGCCCGTGGCGGAGGTGGTGAGGGTCGTTGTCGGCTTCGAGGTGGTCACTGTTGTTGTGCTGGCGCGGCTTGAGGTTGTCGAGGCTGGTGTTGAGGTAGACACGGCCGTGCTACTTGGTGCGGCGGAGGATGTAGCGGCGCCGGGATAACACTGGGCATAGTAGGCGCTTTGCACCGGTGTCAGTCCTAATTTTTTGCGTATAGCTGCCGTTGGAGGTTCTCACTTATAGGTAGTGCAAGTATATCCTGAGCCGCAAGCACTCGGTCCTGTATAGCCAATGCCTCCACCTTGGCAAAGTCAGCGAGTTAATATATCTCACGTTGACTTTCGAGACGCGACTTGCATTGTCCATAGGCACCGGCGGTGCTCTGAGCTGCAGCTCCTAGGGCCAAGGAGGCCAGAGTGACGATCCGAAATCCCATTGTCGGGGTTTTCTAGGTTTGTCTAAAGTGCTCCTGCAGGCCTCGTGCTGTCAACCAAGATCTGCGGCATCAGAACGATCTGGAATATTGATCATATTTTATATGATACTGGGACCCCTGCATCGGGCGTGGGTCAAGCATTTGGGATTTTCCGGGAAATCGAGACCTGCTTCCAGATTGCTTTGCAGCCAGGCCGATCTAAAGGGGGGTCAAAAAAGCTTGATCCAACCGCATCGAGTCCTGTGGGAAAGGCGTTCCGTCAAATTCGACGCTACAAGCGCTCATGGCCCGTTATTCCTCACAGCTGTGGGCCAGAGACACGTCACCCCAGCTCACGCATTTTGCGCATGGCTCAACGGGACGGCATATTTACCCCTGGGCTTCGGGGGGTTAGGCTCCGCGGGTCTCGAATTAGTCGTCGCAGCCCTTTGGAGTAACATTCGGGAAGGGATAGTCACGGCCAGCAAAGAAGAGACCAAAAACAAATATTCAAGGCAAGTGAGAGATACATTCGCTGGTTTTTGGGCAAGCACTTGTGCAAAAGGGATTTCCTTGCAAGATTCCAATGTTTCAGAGATCAACGTATTTGTGAGAAGACACGAGGGTCAAGACAGTCCCAACTTATCTACTACTGGAGCTGAAGTTGCCGTTGCTTACAGAATTCGGTGAAATAAATGGCTAGTGTAGTCAATACATCCTCAGAATAGTGTCTAGAATTCGAGTTGTTCATCCAGTCGCAGACGAAGAAGTGCTTCGCTTCCAACGACATTCCGTCCTGGAATCAGCCGTATTGCACGGTACACTGATATGCATACATTATCACAGCCTCAGTTACATGCTAGGCGAGTACTTTGGGCCCGAATTTCAGTTGAAGGGAACTCAAGTCACTTGATCTTGACAACATTGGAAGCATGTGTTACGGTGCTGCTAAGAAGCCATAGTAATAACTCGTTGTTGCGCGAAAGAAGGAAAACTAGAAGTCTACAAGCCGCAGGCGAAGCTGCGGCGTTTATATGGTGGGTCGCTGTAGTGGGCACCGTGACAGCATGTCCTTCGTCGAGAGCCTACGATGAGCTTCTACATGCCTGGTCATGCCACGGCGACAAAGATGGCCCCGGGGGCAACGGAACTGTCATACTAATGGTGGACTTTCATCATCTACAAATGATGTACATCATTCTCAGGTAACGGATATGGACCGCTCCACAGATGACTCTGTAACAAGGCGATCACAACCACATCATGTTATTTTCTAGGTTGAGGGAGAGTGAATCTAATGGCTGTTGGCTGAAAGGCCTCGTATTGAACGACAAGCTAGCATTAGGTGGCCAGCCTCAGCGCTCAGTGGTATATATACCGACGGCTGGCCCACGGTTCTGGAGCGGACAGAGCACGCGGTCTAAGCCCAGGCACTATTTATGTGCCGCTCCCAGACCAGCCCTGCCGTCCTCAATGACCCGCGTGGAATCGAGACTAGGCATGGTCAAAACGCTTATAAGGCTTGCCTCGGCCTTGAATCAGTGCCTCTTTAGGCTACCGGGCTCGGTCACAGTCCAAGCGTCGGCCAACCAGCGTGGCGGGTTTTTGGAACTTTTCAGCCGCGCCTCGTGCTTTGGCGATAGCTTCGCGCTAGAGCGGCTGAGACGACGGCTCCATATGGCGGCAACGGACAGTTGTGGGGCCCCGAATACCTAGACTCGCGTGTATGACAGTCTTCTCCCGCCCTTCAAGGGCCTTCTAGACAAGCGCTTAACCTGGATCTAGGCAAGGCTCGTGATTTGATTCGAAAGTAACGCGGGTCCGCCCACATTGACAAAGACAAGCAAGAAGCTGAAACTCGGCCTACGGCTTGTGGGAAGGGAGCTACTTTCAGCTCCACGGCACGTTCTGCGAGCTTGCACAAGTTGTTCCGAGGAAACAGCAGCCTCGGAGACTCGATGCACGGCTTCGCCTAGGGAACAACCCACCATACCGTACTTCCCATGTGCACAGAACCAAGCACTTCAAAGTCGCGTGACGCCCAAACCGCGGAGCCAAGCAGAATAAAGGGGTTGCAGAAGTCTGAGTGACACATTCTGCAAGATATCAAAGAGGTTTGCTGCCATCAGGACACGAGCTGAGTCTGGTCTTTCAGCACCACAGTCTCTCAGGGACTTCCCACAAAGCCTCGTTCATGGTCATTTCTCTGGGCTCCGGTGCGACAGTTCATCGAGATTATTTGACTTCAAACTGATCATCAGCTGTTGACCTGCTCGGTCCAGCTCTCAACCACAACTTGAGCCTCAGACCCAGACTTTGCGGTCTCTGCAGTCAAGGGGAAAACCATCCACCACAATGGCTGCAAACACAAGACACCACCTCAAACTTTCCCTCCCCCGGCCTGAGTTCTTCCAGCACAAGAAGAGCCAGCGTCTCCCGCCTACGCCCGAAGAAGGCGAGAAATTCCAGTTCGAAGCTCACGAGGGCGGCGACTCCGCCGAGGACGCCACGGAGTGGATCAAGGGCACCATTCGCGAACAAGGACGCTGGGAAAGGCACCTGTCGCTCATCCGGGTCGACTGCCCGCACACCATGGCCGAGCTTCGTCAACTGGGCAGGCTGTCAAAGTCAGACGGCACGAGGCAGTGCCGCAAGATGATCCGCATCCCGGTGTTGTACGACGAGATAGGCTGCTTCCTGTGGGAGAAGCTCGCGGCCCTGGAGCGCGGACCAGACTTCGGGAAGGAAGACGAGGAGAAGGCGGCCGAATACGCGAGGGGGGTGACCTACAGAACAAGGATCGCAGCGCTGGACGAGCGCTTCCGCTTTGACGCGCCAGCATCGACTTCTGCCAGCAGTGGTACTACCGCGAGGAAGGGCCGCGCCAGGCAGGACAGCGAGCCGATCTCCCCGAAGCACATCCAGCAGGCACAAGCCGAGCTGTCCGACGTCTCGGCACCCATCACCACCCACCAGTCGAGGCCCAACACTTCCCCTACCTGCCACTTTTGCCCGTCCGGGAGCACCAGAGCGCACCCCACCATCCCTACCGAAATCACCGCCGACGCCTTGGGCGCGACGCGCGGCAGAGTCGTCGACCAGCAAACGCCGCCATCACGCGGAAGCCAAGTGCAGACACGGCTGAGCCGCTCTGTAAGCCGGTCCTCGAGCCGGACACGGCGGCCCTCCGCGTTCTTCAACTACAGCAGGAGCAGCAGCTACTCGAGCACCCTGCACTGGCGGCACGACCGGCAGGGCTCGACCGTGTCCTGCTCCGCAGCAGCCAACGGCAGGAGCGCGAGCGCCAGCAGCGGCAGTGGCTCGGCGCAGGGCGGGCGGTCCCGGGATGCCAGCCTCAGCGGCCGGGTCGGGTCCGTGGTGGGAAACCTCGGCAGGGAGGTCGTGGTCGCGATCGGCGGCGGGTTGGCCCATGGGTATGGCTATGGGGGCCGGGCGGACCGGAACGGGTCTTTCAGGTCTGTTTGAGGATGGTCTTTCTGTGGTTGTTGTAATATGTAAGATTAGGATGAGAGATCCGTGGTGTGTTTTGAAAGAGCGAAGGCGTTGAGGGTGTATGATTACGTTGGTGTTAGGTGTCATGGAGGCTTTGAGACTTGTGATGGATATCACAAAATCTCAAAGATCATAATTCAAACCAGGCCATTTGAGAGATGGTCAACCTGAGGAGCATGTCGAGTCTCTACCAAATACTCCCTGCCGATCATCGGTGATACGATGTCTAGATCAAAGACAACTTTCCAACAAAGGCATGATGCGTTGATGTTTACTTACGGAGGGGGGTCGACCCTCAATGCTGTGAAATGTACGCTACACTTGCTTAAAAAAACGTTGTTCAGTGTGACAGCCGTCCTTCGCATGTTAGTTCTGCTCACCATGTTGTTCGTGTCAACTCCCTGTTGGCCGAAGAATCGAGCGTGTCCGAAGTCACACTTGCCTCATGGTGCCGATGTGGGCAACACGTGTATTATACAGTCGCTGGGCCTCGTTGATGTGGAGAGAGAAACTATCGAAGAGTGAGGGTGGCGGAAGCTGACCGTGGCACAGGTGGACAGAACAGCGTTGTTTGTGGACATGCCCTTTAAGGAAATGTCGACTATTGTTGCCAGTGATGCAGGTGCATGAGACAGCCTCGATTCTAGCGAGCACATTTGGGTGAGGCATCTTTGGGAAGAAATAATCCCATCAAAGTTGGGACGGACATGACGGCTCGGGTGTCCGTTGTGTGTCATCTGCTTGGCCGTGCCTCATGAGGATTGAGAATGAGAACAAAGGGAACCCGACCACCTGTACTGGTGGCATGATGAATGGCAGAGTCGAGAGGCAGTGGCTGTAAATGCAAGTGTGCAAGTGCGGTGTTGCCCTTCCATAGTTGCAGAGCTCAGAGATGTAGCCTTGAATCAGGAACAAACTAACACCCACGTGAGAATATTTCTGGAAGGTTGACTACTACTGTGAACAGAAACATGCAAGTCATTGCAATGGAATGGGCTGGGGCGGAAGCTAGGCTGGCTAAGCTCGAAGTGACCCTGGTAGTTGTCAACTCAAGGCTGGCTGGCTGAAGGTGGGTCCTTAGCTGGGTTTGGGGGTTTGGGGGAGGGTTGACCCACCACCAGACGCCCCTGGCCATGGCCCATGGGAGCTTAGCATTGGACCAGCCGCCGCCCGTGCTTCTTTTCCGGAAACATCAACAACAACACCAGACCGAAAAACACTCCGCAGCGCAGTCCAACTGCCTCCACACCTGTGACCGCCAGCACCACGCAAAAGAACTGTTGACACGCCATCTTTGATCCTGCTGCTGCCCTCAACCCTCGATGGTCACGTCCGACAACTGACCAAGCAGCAAGGATGGCAGCTGCCGAAGTAGCTGTCGACTTTGGCTACCTGTCCACCCATCTCGGCGTGCCTGAAAACACCCTCGAGACAGTCGCCGCCCAACCCACCGCCGACCTCGTCAGAGCCGTCCTGCAGGCTGTCGCCACAAAGGCACACGAGTTCGACAACCTCTACGCAGAGAAGCTGCACGTCGACATCGAGCTTGAGAATGCCGTTCGCAGCGCAGACTCGCGCTGCCAGTCCTTCAAGGCCACCGCCGACAAGGCCCTGAAGGACGCAGAGGAGCTACGCAAGAAACTGCAGCAAGAAGGTACGCTACAGACATTGCCATGGAAGCACTGAGTCTTCATGCGACAGCCTCTGGAGGTGACACTAACGCGTTGTGGCCTCATGCAGAATCCACCCGCCAAGGGCTGGAGTCCGAGCTCCAGCAGCTACAGTCTTCGAGTGGCGGAAGCCTTTCCGAAATCGAGAACCTGAACGCGCGCATCAAATCGCTCGAACAGTCGAATCGGGACACCGTCGCAGCCGTTGACGCAAAGAACGCCGCGAACTCGGAGCTACTGACCGACCTGCAGAAGCTGCAGCAGAAGAACCACGACCTTAGCAAGCAGGTCGCCGAACTCCAACAGTCTGTGCAGGCCGAGAAGGCCGCTGCGAACAGCGCGAAATGGCGCGAGCAGAACTTGGAGCAGGAGATCGCGCTCCTGAAGAGAAACAACGAGTCTTTCGAGCAAGAGCTGAAGGCAAAGCGAGAGGAGGCCCTCAAGTACCGCAAAGAAAAGGGCGCACGAATCGCGGAACTGGAACGACTCACAGACGAGCAGCGATCGACAATTGATTCCTTGACCCGTGGCGAGCAACAACTCCGATCTCGACTGGACGACGCACAGAGAAAGGCCGATGACGCCCTCACGAAGATACAACAGCTGAAAGAAGCTGCTGCACGCACCGAAGAGAGCTTCAACCAGGAACTCGAGGCGTCGAGACGTCTCGCCGACCTACAAGTCCAGCAGGCCGAGACCAGCAGGGATAGGCTCAGGGAAGTCGAGAACAGGCTTGAGAAGGTCCAGGATGACTTCGCGGTCCAGAGGATGCGCATCGAGAAGCAGCTCGAGGACGAGAAGGCAGAGCATCAAAAGGCTTTCGAGCGGTCGCAAGAGCTGGAACAGGAAATCAGCAGGTTGCAGGCTGCGGCTCCCGCCCAGCCGCAATTTGGGCTCGGATCGCGCCCTTCCACTCCTGTCGCAAATGGCCACCTCAGGGCCGGCTCGCCGTTCGGCACACCCGGATCGATCAGGGGCAAGAACATGACGCAGGCCATCGATGAGCTATGGAAGGTCAAATCGGAGCTCATCAACGTGAAGAAGAGGAACCAACAGCTGGTCCAGGAGTTGGACGAGACCATGGCTGTTCTCGAGGCCAAGGCGCCTGAGTTCAACGGGCTGGAGGCAGAGATCGAGAAGCTGCGTAGCGAAAACATCCAGATGACTCAGCTGGCAGACGAGAGTTTCCAGGAGCGTGATCTCGCGAAGAGGGCCGCTCGAAAGGCCGAGTCTGCCTTAGGCACAGCTCAGTCCGAGGCCAACATCCTTCGAGCTCAGCTTCGAGACCTCGGCGTCCAGATCCAATTGCTGGTCTTCAACCTGCATGCTCAAGAGAAGGGTCTCGACCAACTTTCGCAAGAAGAGGTGGTCAAGTTCGACCAGCTGCAGCGGGGTGAGGTCGCCCCAGGCGCCCTGGATGACCTGTCAGACACTCATCGTTTCATTACGGAGAAGTTTGTCGCGTTCAAGGACATCCACGAACTGCAGGCCAAGAACGAGGAGCTGCTCAGGATCACCCGAGAGCTCGCAGACAAGATGGAGAGCGACGAGGCACAGGCTGCCAAACAGCAGGCTGTCGACAACGAGAACGAACTTGTCTCCCTGCGTGAGACTTGCGCGCGTCTGCAGGATGAAATCAAGTCCATGACCGTTCGAATGAAGTCTCACATGCAAGAGCGGGACATGTTCCGACGCATGGCAGAGGGACAGAGGGCCAGGGTCAGTGATGTCAACGACGCCGAAGGCAGCCAGCGTGAGGTGCTCGCCAGCATCGAACAAGGCTCCAACGTCGATGAAGCCGAAGCGATGACAGCAATCCGCGAGATGCAAGCAAGGCTCGATACGCAACAGAACGAATTCAGCACCGACCGCAAGGCCATGCGTGAGCATATCGACAGGCTTTCTGCCGAAAAGAGCTCTCTGCAGAGTGAGGTTGTGCGCATTCGTAGCCAGCTTGAACTGGCCTCCGAACGTTATGCCATGCTGCAGGGCAACTGTGAAGCGCTGCAAAATGAGAAATCCGAGCTGCAGAAGCGAAGCCAGAGCCTCTCGGAAGCCGCAGCGAAGCATGATCTGCGCAGCCAGCAACTGGCTTCGGACCTCGTCGAGACAAAGGCGTTACTGGACAGTGTTCAGAGCAAGACCTCGAATCTGGAGGCAGAGAAGGCCCTCTTCACCAGCATCCGTGACCGTCTACTCAAGGACAACGAAGAGCTTTCGAAGGACAAAGCTACCCTCAGCAACCTTCTGACTCAGAACCAAACACTACTGAACGAGAAGGATACCTCGGACAAAGAGACTCGGCGAAGCCTGAACGAGCAGATCCAATCCTTGAAGACGGAGTTGGCCACGAAACAGCGAAATCTCGACAATGAGATCGAGGAGAGCAGGAGGCTCCAACAGCGAAAGGATTACGAGACTCAACAGCATCAACAGCGGGTGGATGAGCTCCTGAGTAGTCTCAACTCGGCCAAGGAGGAACTTGTTGCTACTAAGACCAGCAGAGATCACCTGCAAGCCCGTGTTGACGAACTCACCATTGAGCTTCGCAATGCTCAGGAGAAGGCCGAACGCTTACAGCCTCGGCCAACCCCCAGGCCCGGTACAGCCAATGAGCCTCGATCGGCGGATGCAGAAACCGAGGCTCAGATTGATGAGCTGGTCAATGAAATCTCCGATCTGAAGAGAGACCTGGATCTGGCGACCACGCACCTGGAATCTTCCAGGTCACAGACTGAGCAGTACAAGGAGATCGCCCAGGCTGCGGAAGAAGAGCTCACCTCGAACAATTCAATTCAAGAGCAGTTCCGGGAGCAGATGGAGACGGAGCTTGCAGCCAAGGACGCTCAGATCAAGGAGCTCCAGCAACGCGTCGACAACATCTCTGTAGAGCTGAGCAATTCCAATAATGAGCTGTCATCAATCCGAGACTCTCAAACGGAGGCCAGCCACAAGGCCGAGGAAGAAAGGCGCATCCTGGAGGAAGAAATTTCACGGCTCAAGGAGGAAGCTGAGCGACTCAAGGAGCGGGCCAAGTACCACCAGCAAGATCTCCGAGCACAGGCAGATATTGCCAAGAAGGCGCAGCAAGATTATGAGACGGAGTTGGTGAAGCACGCGGAGGCTGCAAAGGCGTTGCAAGCTCTTCGTTCACAGCACAACCAGTTGAAGACCAACTCGGCATCGCTGAAGGCCGAGGCCGAATCCGCCAAACACACTCTTGACGACAACAAGAGGTCTTTCGCCGAGCGTGAGCAGCAATTACGACAAGAAATCTCCGATCTGAAGGAGAGACGCCAAGAAACCGATCAACAGAACAAGCTCCTGCAAGAACAGCTTCACAGCTTCACGTCACAGATCGCTGCTATCAAGGAAAACCGCACCGCCTTCATCGAGGCCACAGATGATACCACCAACTCTACTCCTGGCTCAGACGTCGAGCGCCTGACGGAGCTCAACAAGTACTTGCACCGTGAGAAGGAGATCCTCGAGGTGCAGTACAACCTCAAGAACCGCGAGGCCGAGCGACTGCAACAGCAGGTCGATGCCAAGCAGTCACAGCTCGAAGAGTACCAGTTAAAGCTGGAGCAGGAGCGTGTGGCTAGGAATGACACCAGTACAAGCAAGTCGCATGAAGAGTTGATGAACAAGCTGAACGAGCTCAACCTTATAAGAGAAAGCAACAGCACCTTGCGAAGCGAGAACAAGCGAATTGAACGTCAACTAGAGCAGAGGAGTGCTAAGATCAAGGAGCTTGAAGCCACGATAGAGCCCCTCAAGGCCCGCATATCCGAGCTTGAGGGCACCAAGGAGTACCTGGAAGAGGAACTGAAGCAGCTGGGCCAGGACCGAGACCACTGGCAGAAGCGTGTGGAGAGCATCGTCACCAAGCATGGACGCGTCGACCCTGCCGAATTGGAGCAGATGAAGGAGAAGGTGTCTGAGCTCGAGGCTGAACGCGATGCGCTGAAGCAGGCTGAAGAGCCGCTCAAGACCAGGATCACCGAGCTTGAGACGAGTCTGGAGACGGAGAAGAGCAACTGGGCGGCCGCTCGCGGCAAGATCATCGAGCAGGCTAAGAACAAGAACAGGGAGAACAGCACCAAGATTGCCGAGTTGAACGCAGAAAAAGCACAGCTGCAAACACAGCTTGATGAGACGAGCCAACGGCTGACCTCGCTCCAGTCTGAACTCGACTCAGCTGTTCAGCAAAAGACTGCCCTCGGTCAAGAGAAATCTAATTTGGAGCAGAGGCTCAGCGAAGTTCAACAGCAGCTGGAGTCTGCCAGCAGCGCTACGAAGGAAGCTCCTGCCGAGGTCGCCTCTGAGGGGATTTCTTCGGAACAGCTCGCTCAGGTGCAGCAGCAACTCGAGGGTGCACAG
This sequence comes from Diaporthe citrichinensis, assembly GCA_014872995.1. Taxonomy (NCBI): domain Eukaryota; kingdom Fungi; phylum Ascomycota; class Sordariomycetes; order Diaporthales; family Diaporthaceae; genus Diaporthe; species Diaporthe citrichinensis. The sequence continues at coordinate 313,563 of JADAZR010000022.1, forward strand.
CAACAACTGGCTGCTGCTAACGAGGCCAAAACTGCTGCCGACCGGGAGCTCGAAAGGCTGCGCTCAGAATTGGCCACGACTGTGCAAGATCGTGACGCAGCTCGTGCCCAAGCCGGGTCCGAGGCCCCAGCTGAAGCAGCCTCACAGCCAACGTCAGCGCCGGAGACAGCCCCACAGGCAGACACTGAGGCCACGCAGAACGGCGGTGTTACTGAGACACAACCTGCCCCAGCGGCAACGTCTGACGCGGAGCGCGCCGAACTAGAACAGAAGCTGGCGCGGGCCGAGCAGAGGGTAACAGAGCTGGAGGCCGAGGTCGCCGAGCTCAACTCGAAGGTGTCCGAATACGAATCGAACCAGAAGGCCATCGTTGACGCGCGGTCTCAGAAGATGAGGGAAGCGCTTAACAAGAAGTTGTCCGAAGAAAAGGCCAAGAACCTTGCTGAGCTTACAAAGGAGAAGGAGAAATTGCAGGGCGAGTATGACTTGAGGCTCCAGCAGGAGCGGGCCATATGGGAAGCCGAGAACAAGGTGGCCAGCGCACCGGCTGCTACGTCCGACTCGGTTGTGGCAACACCGACTAAGCAAACAGACCAGCAACAGCCACAAACACCAAATCCTGAGCTCCAATCGCTCCTCGTCGCCAACTTCTTACAACTCAACGATGCCAACACCCGCAAGGTAGTTAATGAGAATTCCACTCTCAAGAGCATCATCACAAGCAACCTGAAGAAGAAGGTGGAGATCGAGGCCAAGAAGATCAAGGACGAGACAGAACAGGCCTTGAAGGCGGAACACGAGAACAAGATCGCGTCTGCTAGGGAGCAGGCGACGTTCATGGCGTCGAAGAAGTCAACGCTCAGGATCAACATGGCTGAGAACAAACTTAGAGGGGCGAACGCCAAGCTGAACGTTGTCGAGACGGCTGCCAAGGAGACCCCCGAGCGTGGCGTTGGTGAGGTGTGGGAGGAGGCCAAGACCGCGAAGCCTCCACCACCAGTGCCAGAGGCTACGGTCAAACCTGCTTCTTCGCCCGCGCCGTCAGACAAGGCGGTGGCAGCAGCCGGCACCGGTATGTTGGACAATTTGCCTCTCGTGGTCCGTCATACGATCTCAGCTAACATTGTCCCAGGCGCACCTGCAACCGCAGCGTCCGAGAGCAAACCTCCGCCTGCCAATGGCGCCATTCCACAAAAGCCCGTCCCCGTAGCTGTGGCCACCCAGCCGGCGGCGGCGCAACCAAATCCTTTCGCATCCGGAATACCGGCGAAACCGACGCCGGCCCCGGCCAATCCCTTCGCGTCGGCCCAACCGTCATCGCTGCCCGCCAACCCCACGGCTCAGCAGCCAGCTCCCCAGGGCCAGCAGACCCAGGCCCAGCCTCAGCAGCAGCAGCAACAGGGGCAGCAGCAGCAAGTGAAGACGGGCATCCCCGTGCCGTCCCGGGGCGGAGCGCCTCGAGGTGGTGGCCGCGGAGGCACGTACCAACACCCACGCGGCGGAGGGCGCGGGGGTTTCCAGAACCGCAACGCCAGCGGCGGGCCGGCCAACTTGAACCCTGGCGCGGAGAACTTCCAGCCCGGTGGCATCAAGCGACCTCGCGATGCTGAGGCTGGAGGCCCGGCGGCTGGTGGGCAGCAGAACAAGAGGCCACGGGGCGGAGGCGGCCCGCAACGGGGTGGTGCTTCCTAGTGGGGACGGTCATGGCAACCCCCCTCTGCTCCTGGTTCTCACTCCCAGGAGTTTCACTCGTGGCAGACAGGGGGCGGGAGGTGAAGCATGTGGAAGGGAATGAGAGATCCGCTTCATCTTACATGCGTGCATTGCGTTGGCTGGCTTGGAATTAATGAGGATCGAATGGCACGAGGGGAAAAGGGCCTTTGGTAGCCGTGCATGCCTGGCCGTGGAAGCCATGATACTTGCCTTGCTGGCAGTTTTCTACTTTGTTGAAATGTACATCACTATTAGCTGATTACTGCGTTTGTTTCCTTTTTCCTCTTGCTTTTCTTTTTCGCGTCAACTTTGCATCGGCGGGGGTCAAGGTCTGGTTTCGGAAAGGGGTGATCAAAAGAATTATGGAATACATCAATCGATTCATGCCTCCTGGTTTAGCTTTTTCTTTCTATGGGTTGATCAGGTGGGTCTCTCTGTCTAATGTCGTGCGTCTCTGGTATGTGAGAGATACGATCGGTGTATGGGCTCTGAATTGCTCGTATCTGATCAGTCCAGCCCACCATGGCGGTGCCTCTAATAGATTACCATGCAGCCATCCCCATCGTAACAATTCCACCACCCTACCTCACGCAAGTGAACATGCGATGCGAATACGGATCCTGCCCGTATGGTGCACACCCACCAGAGCACGTCTTTCGCGCCCTTGTGGTAACCGACGGGCCGCATCGGCTCCGGCAGCGGAAGAGTGGGATGAAATAAAAAAAAGTCGACCCAGGCCTGACGTCGAGCGAAAGCCGCGCCTGCTCCGAGATCCGGCCGTTAGTACCGACACCCCTCGGAGTTTAGGTAATCTGGCCCGCGCATGTTCCTCGGGCTTCGACCACCCACGTTGCATGGAAAGTGAGCGCATACGCCGATACGCCCGGCTGGTGTGCGGAAACTGGGGACAGTGTACAGTAATCGGAAGCATCGGGTCAGGGGGGATGGTCGGGTTGGATGGTCACGCGCGTGCTTACTGTGCGTCTGAACCTACATGGACAGAAGAACTGCAAGGCATGTCTTTCGTCCGGTCCTAGTCTGCCAGCATTTTAGTAATCACGGTGATCCTTGAGACAAACAGACAGAAGTCCTCTAGTCCTATCTGTCTGCCCCTGCCGTCGCGCTCGAAGATCCCGAAAAGGCGGAAATTGCGCTCCCACTGGCGGGGAGGGCTAGGCACGATGCAGGAATGCGCAGCAGGTCCTAGTGCGCCAGTAGAGGGGGTGAGAAAACAAGGACTCGTGGACAGATTTCGGCGCTCCTGCCTTCCTACCTACCACACAAAGTTGATCCTATCTTGCTAGCTTCTGCAGATGGGCCAGTTTCTGCAACTTGGGCCTCAGATTTTGGGGGCGGCTGAGCAAAGGCCTGGGCTCGCCATTCTGGTCAAGTGCCCTTTGCCCTCCTCTCGCTTCCAACCCCGTTTCGATGGGCCAATGTGTTGGCTGGCAGGGCTGGTCGGGTGGACACAGGGTGGCTGGTTGATGCGCGCCCTACTGCAGTGCTGACAGAGAGGAGGGTGCTTTGTCGTGTTGATGTGTGGGTGGTTGATGCGCCGGGTCCGGGGTGGGGTTGGGATGGGAAGGGGAGGCTGCGCTCTGGTTGGTTCCCGGTCCAGCGTGTGCGCTTCTGCGCAATGCTAGACTGTGTTTCTTTCGCGGGTCCTTTTGCCTTTTTGCGCCCCTCTGGCGTGTGCGTATGTAGACTACGTTCGGATGGATATACTAGAAAGAGAGAATGGGCTTGCATTAGTTTCGTCAGGGAGGCACTGCTCGCCAGGCGAGGTGCATGCTTTGTTCAAGATTGGGGTTTGCCAGATCCCCATTTGTGAGTGAGTGAGGCCAAGCCAGCAGGGGCCAGCAAGGCCCTGAGGCCAAATTCTCGCCGGGGCTGAGGTGCTGTGGATGGATGGATGGGCTGGATGGTCGGTTGGTTGGTTCGGTTGGGTCGGTCGCACCAGCTTTTCGGCCAGCGGAAACGTGTTGGAAATGGCATTCTGCCCCCCTTCCTCTCCCCAATGCCGATCCGGGGAATGAGATGCGCATAGTTGCTTTTTTAGACCCCGTCCCTCCTGCTACCGCTTATGCGCGTGTTTCGCAGTTCTCCGGCCGGGACAGGGAAAAGTGACTCATAATCCAATTCGTCTTGCTGATTTGCTGCACCAGACAACGGGTAACAGTTTAGGGCCCTCTGTGGTTTTTTGTTTCAGGGCACACGACTGAATTGGGTTGTGGGGAAACGACGAGGACACCAAGCAAGAGGCCGCGCCAGTCCGTGTGGGCCGTGGTCCGCCTGGACGGGTCTGCCGTTTTTTCGATGATTGTTGCGGCCTGGCATCGTGATCTAAGGCAGCTTGTTACTGTTGTTGTCATCGTAATAACGCGCAATTGAGTGCGCAAGCGTCGAGAGAAGGCAGCAGGTGCCCAGGCGCAACGCGCAATGCGCACACAGGCAACAAGTTCCCAATCGTCTGCAACCTGCCACAGGGCGATCCGGCGAACCCAGCTGGGACTCGCTTGGGAACATGTGGCTTGAGCGCCAAGATGCAACAACACACCTAAGGGCATACAGTACATAGTATAAGTATACATTACCTAAAATAAAAAATATATATAATAAATATATTTATTATATATTAATGGTATTCACTAATAAGTTTCCATTATAAAAGCTTTAATAATAATAAATTTTAAAAATAATAATTAATTAATTAATTATATAAAACATATGCTCCTTAAAAGCTAAATTATATTATTTATTAATTATTATATTTAGTATTTAAAAAGTATCCATTGTAATATAAATTAAATAAAAAGTTGATAAGAAACTTTAAAACTGAAACCCTTATAAACAATGTTAGTACTTGCACATGTGATGCGGCAGATGCGGATTGCTTATATCTTGTTCAAGAGCAACTTGAATGCCCCCAGCCTAAGGCGGATAGCGTTGGGCTTTCACTAGCTGACACGCTTTTGCATACGATGTAGCATTCTAGCAAGGCTGTCTCAGCAATAGTGTACGTGGAATAAGAAACAGAGCGTAATGAGAGACTACGCCAGGTAGTGTATGATAGAGAAGTGTGGGTACGAAAACTACTGATACATGATTACTCTACGACAATTAGAAAAACAACTGAAGATTAGTTGACCCGAGAATGCGACCTTCCTAGGTACGCATTCAAAACAACATCCTTTCAACCGCGCCCCTTGCCAACATTCAACACTGTAGCTCAGCTCAGAACAACGGGGTCTTTCCCATCCCACTCACTCCTCTCAGCAGCATCCAAAGAGAACTTGGCCAACGCCACCATGGAGCTCTTAGCCGTCAACCAGACCATACCGTCCTCCAACGGCCAGATTTTGTACTGATCCTTCTCGTCACCATTGGTCAGCCGCGCCGGCCGCGGGACCACCCACTTGATCTCGTCCCCAGCGGCCCTGAGCTCTTCGTCGACGGCCTCGTGGTCCTCGTACGCGAGCTTGAAGTTGCTGTGGTCGATCACCGCCCGCACCACCCAGTTCGCGTTGGGCCCCGTTGCCCCGACGCCCAGCGCAGATATATGGATGATCTTCTTCTCCACCCGCCCCGGGACGGCCTTGAGTGTCGAGACCACATTGGCGATGCTGTCAGCCATCATCCGCGGCGGCGAGTCGGTCGGGTGCGGCGCCGCCCAAGGGTTCTCGGACGTCCGGCGCGGGCTGAGGACTGAGATTACTACGAGGGAGTTGTCTGCGGAACTGCTAGTAGCGAAGGTGGTGGTGACGGCGCTGTTGATATCGGAGGCACTCAGTGGAGTCCCGCTGACAATTGTCAAGTTGGCTTTCTGGGTATTGGGGAGGTTGGTTGTGAATTTATCGAGGCCCGAGGGGGTCCGGACGAGAGTCGTGACTTTGTGGCCGCGGCGGAGAGCCTCGAGGAGAACTACGCTGCCGGTGCGGCCGGTTGCGCCGAGGATGAGGATTGGCATGGTTGTGAAAAATATGAAGGAATATTCAGGATGTTCTTGTCAGGAAACGCAATCTGCTTGCAATGCTGTTGCGCACGATGAACTGAGAATTTCACGTAATGGAGATGAGAATGACTTTGATTGATACAGTGCCTCTCAGAGACTAATGAGCTGACGAACATGAAGACGATTATATATTCTCAAAGGCTCTCAGCAAGTTCATGCATACATCGTGGACGCGTTCAGAGTTACCTGAAGTCTATATCGGGAGGCTTACCAATATTGTCCGTTTGAATCGCTGAATGGCGGGAAGACCTGCGGGAAACCTGCGGAGACCTGCGGAGACTCGCGGAGACCTATCAAACTCTGGAGCTTGACGTCGGGCTGCCAAGGCTACCCAAGCTGCTGAGAAATATCGCCGTCTTTCACAGGTGAATGACTGATTCAGTTGTGACGGTATAGCATGATGGAACTGGTATAATCCCCAGCCTGAGGACGCAATGCGCGGCCTCAAGGGGTCGAGGGAGTTCCCGTAGTGTTGTGGGACATACATGGGAGGGAGTGCCCCGTTGACTACTCCCTCGCTTGAATATGGCTTGTGACACAACCACAACCTAACATCTTCATATTTTTCAAAGTACCGTCAACGTGATCTTGTCATCGTGGCTTATGGTCCGCATGTGTCTTGCAACGTAAAGTTAAGGGACATGTCTAAGATGAATAAGAATACCACTAAGTAGTGACAACATAATCCCAATTCTAGGATATGCATGCTTGAGTTAAAATTTCTTAAAATACTTTAAAATCACGTATAAGAATTAATTAATATTACTTGTATTTAAAGGCTCTTTTTTAATTTTTAATAAAATTATATACTTATTATTTAATATCTTTTAATTAATTTAATATATATTGTTTTAAAGATATTAATATTAATTATATTTAATTTATTTATATTATTAATGAATTTTATTCATTATGCTTGTATAAGTAGACTCTAATTATAAGATATAGGTGATTTTGGCACATGGGGTTTTGAATACCAAAGTACCGTAGTATGCAGCAAATGTAAGCCAGGCAGCTCCTGGGGCTGCTGGGGTGGGATCGCAACGAGGCGCATTTGCGCACTGGCCAAGGCCGGCGACCTGTTTAGGGAAGGCGCAGGCTGGGTTCCTGAGAACTAGAGGAAGCAATCAATGTCTGCAACGACCGCTAGTCCTACGCCTACTTGTCTCGCACGCCTCACGTCTGTCCTTGAAGCCCTTCCACGTAGGACTCCATCAGGTCGATGAAATTCATACTTTGAGGGGAACAATCGTCGAGAATGAGGACGCTTGGCAAATCATTCCGTTGCTGGTCATTTCATCATAAGTTGCTTCGTGTGCTTTTCAACGGTCGCGCATTGTACACATCAGCAAGAGGGTGCTGGACCACCGTTTTGTCAGCAAAGGCAGGGGCCAGGAGGTGTGAAAACAGACAAATTTGAGGTGTGAGTTTAGCAAATTGAAAAAGTGTGACTCATAGCAGCAAACTGGGGACCCCTGCAACGGTAGAAGGAGGAAGGGAGGACGAGGGAGGAGGGACGGATGGTGGGGCTGCGCACATTTTGTCCGGGTAGGCACATTCTGCCTGAGGCTTTTAAAACCAGCCGCCACCCAGGCTCAAACGGCGCGTTTCCCTTTCTCCTTCCTTTCTTCTCCCCAACCCCAAACCATCACACACATACACCAGAACACCTTGAGAAACCGCCAGCAAGATGTTCTAAATCCAGCCCTCCCGTGGCCTGCCCCCGTGCAAATCAGTCAAAATTCAGTCTTCAGACTTACCCAGCTTTCCCAACATCTCCACTCACTCAGTTCTTCCTGAAAAGGTCGATCTGAACTTCAGCCTGAATAGCTTCAGCTCAAGTTCGCGTCTCCCCTCTGCCACCATTCCCGGCCAAGACCCCCCAGTCTTCACCACGGATTCCCAGTCAACATGGCTTCCCTCCAGTTCACCGAGCCTGCCGGCACAACCCGCGCAACAGCAACAACTACAGCACCTACAGCCGCCCCAACAGGACTTCGTCTTGTTCGATACTCCGAAGCGTCATCTCCCTAACCGCCCTGCCTCCCACTCTTCCGCCATAGGAAGTGCATCGCTCAACACAGCACAACAACAACCCCAGAACCCCTGGCAACTACCCCAGGATCTGCAACGTCAGCGAGCCGCACAGATACTCCAGGCACAGGGCCACACTGCTTCGTCCCCGGCTTTCCCCAATCGGTTTAACGCGCAGAACCACTTCTACGCATCCTCTGCACCATCCTCGACCGCTGCTTTGAATCAGAATCAGAATCAGACCCGGCAGCGACCGCCTGTGCCCCTGTTCAACCAGCAAAGCAACGGTAACCAGGCAACCACTCTCAAAATGGACGCGCAAGGTAAGAGCCAAAACCTGAGACTGCTCCCTCGTCCAGGAACCCAAAGCTCACAACGTCCTCCAGACTTCGATTTTGAGGATTTCACTGCCTTCGAGGGCGGCGCACCCGCCTCGGCGTTCTCGTCGCCGGCAAACCCGGCTTTCGACCTGAGCAGCTCCATCCACAGCTCCAACATGGGCACGGTCTCGCCACAGGACCTGCTCATGAGCGAGCCCTTCATGTCGGCGCCGAACTCCTCTGCACTCACTGCTCTGACCTCGCCTTCCATCTACAATGAATCGCCTGAGTTCAACGACAGCTGCGACGTCTCTCCCAACTTTGGCAGCAACGACTTTGAGAGCGGCGACAACTGGTTCTCGCTCTTCCCGGACCAGACCCCGGTTGCGGCCGCTCCGGCCGCTCCGGCGGTCGACCAGTCCCCTGCCACCAAGTCTGATGATTTTGAGACTGTTGAGAAGCCAGCTCCGCGACGCAAGTCCAGCAACTCCAACTCTCCCACTGGCCGTCACTCTTCTGTCTCGGGCGTTGGCTCCCGTCGTCGCGACAAGCCTCTGCCCCCCATCATTGTGGAAGACCCCAACGACACCGTCGCCATGAAGCGAGCGCGGAACACCCTCGCCGCTCGCAAGTCTCGAGAGCGAAAGGCTGTCAAGTTTGAGGAGCTGGAAGAGAAGATCAGGAAGCTAGAGGCTGATCGCGACCACTGGAAGCAAGTCGCCATCGCCCACGGTGCAACACAATAATCGATTGAAAAAAAAAGATGCTCTTTGCTTGGCTCTCAAAAATGAACTGGAGGGTAGCACTTGGTCATTTCCTTGGTTCGCACCTCCAGTCTAGGCCTTTCCCAGAGGACGTCGGTATCCGGTCAGCGCCTTCATCAAGGACGCTGATCACGACACTGGCTGTCAGGGTATACTACTAGGCTATATTGTTTCTGTAATGTCGTTAGTCTGCATTATTTGTGTCTCGGGTTGATGGAACGGTTTCGACTGGCCGCTTATTGCTGGCCGTCAACTTCTTACTCTTGTCACGGTTATCAATGAATTTGCTCTACCAGGTCACCTGCCTCTTTCTTGCATTTTGCCGTGCTGTGATGCCAACGTGCCCTGCGACGCAACTGTCTGTCCCAATAGTACAACATGTCTTGTCCTATGTTGTTGCGTCGTTCCAACGAATCAATACCGTGAACCCCCGGCAGCCTGCCACATGCCTTTCGTACGTAGATCGAAGACACGACACTCTTAGGAGTAGACACTACAGCATGGGATTGTTGAGGTGACTGCCATTGTGCCGTCGATTAGCATCTTTCTACAGCAGTGCTCCTCGGCTGCCCTGGCGGTAGGCCTGCAAACTGCCGCTATATCAGTCGGTGCTCGGTGCCCTGCTGGATTATGTGCCAATGACAAGAGCTGTGTCCTCACTCGTGGACACTGTAGCTACGCCCCCTTATTTTGGCTGCTTTGCTAATTTGTGTTCCCTACCGAGTGCTCCCCAGATACGGTACCACTCGTCTCGTCCACGAAAAAGACAAGTCTAATAACGCAGAATCTTCTTTGCAATGCAAGAGTACGTTGCTGGAGTTCAGACTGTATTTTTCGTCTTGCAGTTTCCGGCATCCAAGTTGTGTGTGTAGTGTAGTCAAGCTTTTCACACTACACGACGTGGGTAACGCATCATATGCTTCCGGCCAGGCTTCCAATTGTGGGACAGATTTTGAAAGCCCCCCCCCCCAAAGAAAATAGAGACTTAACAGCCATCAGGTATCATATTGATTCTCTGCAATGTGTGCTGATGGAGCTGGTAGCTGCCCTAAAGTACGGCTTGACAGGCTACAAGCAGCATAGACCAACAAGACATCCTCCGTCAGTTCTTTCGAGTTGGAGGTTGCCGAGGTCGACATCTATCTGTCCGCGCAGCGTGTCCTTCTCCCACTCGATGTTCGCATCCCGGGTTCACTTGCAGCAATGGGCACTTTATACAAGCACGATTTCTGTCACACTAGGCATCGGCTCGCTCGCCACTTGAGACGGGGCGTTCCATCGTCAGGCGAATCTTGACTGGCGGGGTCATATCGTGGACAGCTGTCGAGCCTGTTCGCCCAACCGTGTGGCTCCGGCGCAGCAGCGCCAGTTGTCGCACATAATGCGTGCTCGTATGCTGCAGAAGCACCGCCACATTTTGTGCGACACGAGTACGCAGTCAGCACAACGCATGACCGCTCTTCCTCTCTCGAGCGGGGCCGCGGGGTGCCGCCATTGTTTACGCAACGTCAAGTGTCGCCCGTACGAGACAGAGGCTCGCTCATTGGGAATACTCTGAACTAGGTCATATCGTGTGAACACTTGTATTGGTTCACGTCTCCTTTAATTATCTCACGATGGCGAGTTCTACTAACGGCAATGAGGATAACTGCCCAGAAGACCAAGGAGATGGCTGGAAACATATTCCCAGGCTGCATAGCTGTCAACACTGCGACAGGATCGTCATAACGCACCATGAGCTGAAGCATTGCTTCTTCTCGCTGCCCCACACCAAGTCAGAAGCCCTTCAAGCGGAAGCAGATGGCTGTCCGGTGTTCTGCAAGCTGAATCGGAGCATGAAATCGCTGGCTTGTCGTCCTCGTGGCTCGCCACGGGACTTTTTCAGGTTCCTTTTTAATCCCGAATACCCCGTGCGTGGTTGGTATGCGTTCCTCTCGGGCCTCTCAACGGCTAGTGCTTCAAGAATTGCCGCCTACAAAAAGGCCCAGTCCAACAACATAGCTAAATTGCTCTGGAGAGCTCAATTCATACTGGGCAATCTGCGTCACCGGCATTTCAATCTCTTCGTGAGTCCCGAAGGCCTCTATCTTCTTCACGGCACCACTGCCCAGGACTGTGGTGGGGAATTGGAAATATTAGAAGGTATGTACATGATCAGCCTATGATTTTTAATAACAAAGATGCTTAACCTAAGCCGGTTCTTCGCAGGACGTGAGGGAGAAATCAATTTTGATAGAGACCTATTCCGTCACGTGCTGCGTGGAAGATTTGACACGAGAGAGGTTTATGCCGACCTGAAGGCTTTTATTTCAAGCTGTCTGTCTTCACATGAAGCCTGCAAAATATCGCCCGTGGGCTTCGTGCCATCGAGGCTGCTCGAAGTCAGCCCGGGTTCCGACCCAAGTCACATGCGACTTGTGGAGGCTACACCTGATGGGCAAAAAGCTTGGGCATGCCTGAGTTATGTGTGGGGTGGCGATCAACGCCACAAGACGACAATGAGTATTCTTCCCGAATATCTGAAGGATATATGCCTCGATAGCTTACCGCAGACCATTAAAGATGCGGTGAGTGTCTGCCGTGGGCTGGGGATTGCCTACCTGTGGATCGACAGTTTCTGCATCGTGCAAGACGACGAGGAAGACAAGGCAAGAGAAATACCGCAGATGGCTCTCATATACCGGCATGCTCTGTTGACCATAGCTGCTTCGTGCGCTCACACCGTGGACGAGGGATTCCTGCACCATGTAGCACCTCTTTGCTATGATCGACTCGCTCCGACTAGTCTACGATTCAGAGATAGTTGCGGACGAGAGAGCAAGGCGCTCGTTCTGACTGAGAAACATAGCAGTCTTACGTTTCCTAAGCCAAAAGAACACATCGACGCACGAGCATGGGCTCTACAAGAACAATTTCTTTCGCCACGGCTGGTTTCATACACATCACATGGGCCTCGGTGGTCGTGTCGATGCCTGTTCCAACATGTTAATGGACTCCCAGACCGGGAAACCCTTCCTCGATATGCCTCGGACCACCCAACCTCAACTTACAATGAAATTATACCTTGCATTCCGGGATTGAAGATGCAGGCTTGGGAAGACGTTGTCGAGCTTTACTCACCTCGGCAAGCCACGCTACACTCCGACAAGCTCGTGGCTCTCTCAGCGGTCGCACGAACCTATAGCGAAGACATAATGCATCGTGGCAATTACTTAGCAGGAATATGGGAGAAATCACTGCCATACAGTCTCTTGTGGCAGGTTCTACCTGAGAACATACGTCCCAGACCGCTCGAGTACAGAGCCCCGTCGTGGTCATGGGCTTCAGTGGACGGAGCAGTGAAATACGGACGAGAATTGACGGTTGACGACCATTTCAAAATCATAAGTGCGCAAACCAGGAAAGTCGACAGCAACGAGTTCGGAGCGGTCTCGGATGGGACGCTCGTCGTGGACGCCAGAGTCCGGAATTGTCTGGGGAAGGGGAAGGGAAGGAAGAAGCTGACCTCAGATTTTTATGATTTCAGCATTGTTGATGGGCCCGAGATTCGGGTTAAAGCGGACACAATGGAGTTTCGGAGATTGATTTGCAATGAAGTGACCGAGGTTACCTTGCTGCTTATGGAAAGCGGCTCTGGGTGGAGTTCTGGGCTTGTTCTGGCTAAGAACAACGACGGTAATAGGTTCGGCCGTGTGTCTTATTTTGATTTAATTGAGGGCCTCACAGGATCACGACTGGAACATGAGCGGTTCTTCGAAGGATTCGAACTCAAGCGGGTTACCATCGTCTAGGGGGCCCACTGCACACATTGGAAGGGATGTCTGCGGATGTATGTACGAAAGGGGCAGAATAGAACCGCATTACCAACTACCTGATCTTAGCCACAAGCTATAATCGTATTCGAAACCTACTGTTATCGATATTGTTTCTTTTAACGCTGGTTGTTTAAGTGTTTACTCACTGTATGAAGGAACTGGATGCATACTGCTTAAGAAGCATATGTAAACAGATTAAAAACGAGACCACTTACCAACTACCTGAAGATGACTCTGAGATCTGGTCAAATATACAAAGACTGTCCAGCTCATGAGATCTTAACAAAGGAAGAAACAGAATTCGTTCTGGCACGGCTAACAATGCCCGTGACCAAATTATCAAATACGGTTCTGCTCTCCAACCTCTACGTGCGTGCTGGGGAAATCGGATTGCTTCGAAGTTAATCCACAGAAATGTAATTCCATGCAAAATGTCAAACCCATCGCTTACAAATTAAGAACCCTTGCTAGCATGCTGATATTTGACACGCTATTTGAAGCAGTAATTTGCTACTATTGTCTACCCTGTGCATTCATTGTTGAAGTTGTACATGGGCCGCCATCCACCATACGCCTCTTTAAACTAGCCCTTGCTTTTTTCTATTCTAAGCATTCTAATATGTTAATTGGCCATCAAGCTGTTGGAGGGACGGCGATTTCCTCACTGTATGAGGTGTCCCAAGGTGACCTTGTTGGCCACGAGAGTGACAAGACGACGCCTCCCAAAAGCTGAAGCCAAATTCAAGAAGAAAAAAAGACATAAAGAACATGTGGTAGCGAGAAGCAAGCATAGGTCTCTGATCATATTGCATGTGGGGCAATATTCGAAAGGTTCGCGGCAACATTGTTTCATTATAAGCAGGAATTTTGTCTATTTCGATTCAACTGAGAATTAGGACTGCAAGGTCACAGTCGAAATTTTGCATCGAGTCCTTCTTAATATCACCATCTTCCTAGCTGTTATGCCCAAGATGCTCGCTACTGCCCCAACTCAGGCCCACCACGCACGATCCCCAGCCCTCGACTCCTGTCTATGATGACAAATACGAACACGCTCTTTTTCGATGCTCGCCAAGACATGTCGTCGAGTTTGTTCCTGCTGGCTGTCGTTGGTGCTGCTGCTATGCCGTCGTGTGCATGCACAGGTCCTGGGGGAGCAGCTGTTCTTGGAGCGCGCTCAGTTAGCCTGATGGATCCCAGCCCGCACGTCGGCCACGCTTGAGTTGCTCGAGTTGCTCGGACCATTCCATGTGCCTGGGCCACTGCATGTGAGATTTTGAAGATGTATGCTACTTATTGCGAGGTATACCCAGACATCGGGGATACGGGAGGGAGTACCCTCGGGCAACCTGGCGGCTGAGCTCCCAGAATACGTGACAAGCCTGATTAGAGTATGAACCATGACCGACAGGGAAGACCAATTCTTGAGAAGACCTCGCAGTATAGAAGCAGGGGCTAGAGCATGGCGAAGCGTGATATGGTGATCAGAGCGCCCCCAGGAGACTTTATGAGCCAAGTAGGCCCATCAATACCGGGGTTGAGAAGACAAAACCGAAGAGTATCAGTGTGTTAAGAAGAGGACCAAAACGGTGACTCTGCGGATGAGGACATACGTAGGTGCATCAGAGCTTTGACGATCAAAGGACGGTGACAACGTGGAGCATGGGCTGGAAGCGACGAAAGGGGAAGCGCTCCTGCACAGCTCCCGGATAATCTTGGACTGACATGCCTTTGCCAATCAAGAGCTGTCAGGAGATCGACAATTCACATGTCACGAGTCTCATGGAGTACAGTTGACACCAAGAAGATCTATTGACATCGAAACAAAGACCTAGTCTAGCGGGATCTAATGCTTCGCCACGACACCCGACGCATCAGCCTGGGCCGTGATCTTCTTCTTGTAGTCCTGCACAGTACCGTCAAACTTCTCAACAGTACCACCATCACACACCCACAGGCTGGTGCAGACGGTCTGCAACATAGTAACATCGTGCGAGACCATGAGCACGCCGCCCTGGAAGTTCCGCAGCGCGTCGGAGAGGGCGTCCATGGCCTCGATGTCGAGGTGGTTGGACGGCTCGTCGAGCACGAGGATGTGCGGGTTCGTGAGGGCGAGGCACGCGAAGGCGACACGGGACTTTTGACCTCCGGAGAGCACCTCCATCTTCTGCAGGCCCGTCGTGCCCGTGATGCCGAAGGCGCCCAGCTGCCGGCGGTACTCCTCGTCGGTGCGCCCGGGGTACTCGCGGGCCATGAAGGAGACGGCCGACAGGGTCAGGTCGAGGGCGTCGACGTGGTGCTGCGCGAAGAAGCCCACGCGGAGGCGGGGGTTCTGCTGGATGATGCCGGTAGAGGGCGACAGCTTGCCGATGAGCAGCTTGAGCACCGTCGTCTTTCCGGCGCCGTTGGGCCCGACTATTCCGATCCGCGAGTCGAGCTGCACGTCCAGGTCGACGTTGCGCAGCAGGACGTTGTCGGGCGAGTAGCCAAAGGTGACCTCGGACATCTGGATGATGGGCGGCGACATCTTCTCCACGTCCGGGAACTTGAAGTGCACGCTGTACTCGGCCTCGGGCGCCTCGAGCACGGGCATCTTCTCGAGCTTCTTGATGCGCGACTGCGCCTCGGACGACTTGGCCGCGTTGTAGCGGAACTTGTCGATGAAGGCCTGCAGGTGCGCCCGCTCCGCCATCTGCTTCTCGTACTCGCGCTTGGCCGTCTTCTTGCGCTCCTCCTTGGTCGCGTAGAAGGAGGCGAAGTTGGCGCCCCGGTAGTAGTCGAGGCGCTCCGAGTGCTGGTGGATGATGTCGGTGGCGACCTCGTCGAGGAACGCCCTGTCGTGGGACACGACCAGGACGGTGCTGGGGTAGCCCTGCAGGTAGTTGGAGAGGAAGGTGATGGAGGGGACGTCCAACATGTTTGACGGTTCGTCGAGCAGGAGGAGGTCCGGCTCGCAGAAGAGTGCTCTCGCCAGGGCGAGACGCATCCGCCAACCTCCGGAGAAGGTCTTGGTGGCAAACTGCTGGCGCTCGGGCGAGAAACCGAGACCAGCGAGGATACTTGCTGCCCTGGACTCTGCCTTGTCCGATTCCATCTCGGCGAGCTTGGCCTGGACGTCGGTGAGCTTCTGGTCCTGGGCCTCACGCTCGCGGTCCAGCCTCGCCGCGTCGGCTGAGGTGTCGGCCAACGAAGCTCTTTGGCTCTCGATCTCAGCGAGCGTCTCAGTGATCTGCGCCTCATCCTTCAGGAGGACCTTCCGCCAGACATCGGCATCAAGCACTGCCTGTATTGCCGGGGTGTCGTCTCCACTGATCTGTGTAATGGTCAGCATAACTCCCTCCGTGATACAGAGAAACACAAGGAATAGTTGTACATACCTCTTGCTCGACGTGCAGAATGGAGATGTGAGTGGGGATAGGGACTTCTCGGCGAGATAGAGCGCGCAGCAACGTAGATTTACCAATACCGTTGTTACCAACCAGACCATAGCGACGGCCATATGCCAGCGTGAGGGTGGTCTCGGTGAGGATCCTCAGGCCACCAATGGCGACATCGATGTTGTCCATCTTGATGTCCTTGGACTTGCCGCCGGCGCCAGGAGCCTGCAGGGGGTTGACGGCCATGTAGAACTCCTCGTAGGACTGGGTGGACTCTGGCTGGTTGAGCAGCCGTGAGGCCTCATACTCGACGGTCTTGAAGGTCTTCTTCTGCTGCTTGGCGGCGATCTTGCGCTCAGCCTTCTCGAGCTTCTTGCGGTCGACCTTGGACTCGACCTTCCTGACGTTGGCGGCCTCGAGGTCGACGGCCCCCGTGGAGACGGCGAGGGTGGAGGACATGTTGTTCTGGGCGCCGACCTGGATGGACTGGTCGAGCCTCCGGACGGTGGGGCCCTGGCGCTGCAGCGAGCCATTTGCCTCATCGTACTTGGAGACCCATTTCCCGACGAGCTGGCGGATCTTGTCCTGCTTGGCGGGGTCCGGGTCGCCGGCGGCGGAGAGCAGCAGCTCGATCACGACGGAGGCGGCCTCGGCCAGCGGGGACGGGCCGGCCTGGTCCTCGCCTCCGGCCCACGAGGTGGATGCATGGGTCAGGTAGCCGGCCGAGTACTCGGACACGACCGGGTCGATGTTGGGCAGGACAGTCCTGATCTCGGACTCCATGGTGGCAGTGGTGGCAGTGGTGGAGGTGGTAGTGGTGGTTGTAGCGACCAGTGAAGTGCCGAGAGGCGGACAAATCGAGGTGGCTAGGGTCTACTCAACGCGAAACCGCCACAGACAAGGGCGGATAGGCCGGTGTCACTGTTACCGTGCAGTGCAGGCGTGTGTACACACGATACGTACACAGTAGCTCAGCACAGACTGACGGATGATGTTGAGCTGCAGGAGGCTGAGGCCCGGTCACGCTGGCGAGGGGTGGGTAGCGAAGTCAAAAGTGGGCTTGATACGACCAAAGAGGGTAAGACCTGTTCCTCGATCACACTGGCCTGCCTCAGAGAAACGGTTTTCGGTCCGCTATTTTTTGTCTCTGATCTTCCCGAGCAAATCCACGAAGCGGCAGAGCGGTCCAACAGCGCTCAGAGGTCAAGGATGTGTGATCCAGAGCAGACCTCGTATCGCAAGTGCCGCACCTCTCGAAGCAAGGAGCAATCTGGTTTCCAAGAACTTGGTCGGTGGTCTGTGGTGTCCGAGACAGGTCTGGTGGAATGGTGTGCTGGACGGCGTTGGGCCAGGTGGGATCGCGCACATGTATCAAAACGTGTCCTGCTCTGTGGTGCTGTGCTGTGCTGTGCTTGTGCTCGAGCCTTTCAGGTCGCAGTCGCAGTTGCAGTGGCCGGTGAGGAGAATGAGGTTTGAGGCTTGAAGCTCGAACCAGAGCTTTTGCCCCACCTCCAATCCAGAGCTTTCCTTCCCTTGCCTTGTGCACCTGCCTCGGCTGCCGGTGCCGACAGCCCACCGCGCACATACACACACATTTATGGGCACACAGACACACACTGCGATCGGTCGGAACAAGATCTCTGATCTCTCCCCGCCCGAGGATGGTTGGGCGTCAAGGGGGTCAGAACAAGACATGGCCCAAGTCAACTGTCCCAGCATCGCCATCTGCGCCATGCATGCTGCACGTACGTACATAGAATACTACCAGCTATCTAGGTACGGTAGTTACCATGCAGTAAACACATCCCATATATGTACGGCACAGACTCTGTTCCTTTTTTGCAGGCAGAGCTGAGAGATGGATACGAACCAGACCAGCCGCGCGGAACAAAAGGCGCACTGGGTCTCACTCACTCTCGTCACATTATTATATTAATATCATTAATTACGGTACTCGCAAACCCCGACAATCAAGATTCGTTCTAGAAAACACCACCGAAGCCCTGCTGGTCCTCGACAAGGCATCCTCCGTGTCCCGTCGCATGGCGCACGCCACACATCGCAACGCTGGGGGGGAATATCTTCTCCCGGCCCCTTCCCGTCCCATCCCATCATCTTGTTCCGCCCTGCCAGACCATGCAAAAATGACAATAGTTAATAGCAGGAGGTTGATAATGATCCAATTTCCACGTGCAGGTGAGCGGCATTGAATTGACGAGCGACTATTCGGCACACTATCGAGCGCCCAACTTTGTTCCTGGCGCCATACTGCCAGGGGTGGGGATCATATCTGGCGAGCCAAAAGAATCCTCCGAGAGGAAGGAAAAAGAAGAAAATAAACGGCCCCCAGTTTTGGAAGGAAGTGACGGAACAGCCCTGCGAGGGGGACCCAGGGCACAGCCAGGAAACCAGGAAAACCAACAGACCAGAACCAGACAAACCACACGCCACACGAACCAGTGCAAGGGCCACCCCGCGGATCGCGTGTCCCCTAGGGCGGATTTTTATCAACTAGCAGGATTTCAACCCCAAGCAGCCGCGTCGATCAGGGACATCGCGTCTTGCAGCCGGCCAATGGCCGCCCGTCAACATTTTAACTCAACTCCCAGGTTCACAAATAACAACAGAAACAACAAAATGAACACCCAGTCGGCCGGACTGGATTGGCAGCTCAGTAGTTAGCCCGGCCTACTGCACGCAATCCTGAACCCAGGTGTCGAACCAACAGCTTCGACTCGCATATACGGCCGAGCCAATCTGCTTCTTTCAGTTCCATGTGTCTTATTAGCCGACATGACGCAAGGGATTGGAGATCTTCCAGATATGGCTTGAGCGGGAACTTGGATCTTGTTCCTTGGACTGCAGCCCACAAAAAGTCAAAAACGTTGGTGGTTCTTTTAAACCGTGGTTAGCAGCAAAAAAACACGCGCGTGCTATTTTCATCCTCGCTTGTCCATCGTGCCGGGATTTCGGCGTGTGGGTCAGCCTCTCTGTCCCCATTGATCCATCCAATTCATGTGAAGGATCACAATCCCCATGGGACCAAGGTTCCATGCACCTGCGACCTGTGACCTGCAACCTGCGCCTGCTGTGCTTTTCTCTTGTGTACTCCTAGTACACCATACTCTGCTGTGCCGTCAGACTGCATGTATTTTGCAGCAGCATTGCAGCGCAGCTGTGGGGTCCCTGCAGCACAGCTGCTGGCGCAACGCCGCAGAGGACAGACACTTTTTTTCTTTCTTTCGAGATGAGAGGTGGTATCCCGATCTGGCTCGGTGTGATGGGAGCTGCAGGATCTCCTTCTCTCCCTCCTTCACACACACACATACATACACACACGCACTCGTTTCGCCCCTCGCCTGAGGGCAGCGGCAGAAGGCTCGGGTGATGGGGCAAGGGAGGAGGAGGGGAAAGAGCCTAGACCTAGACTTCATCTCGCCGGCCCGCGCGCAGACTTTGTGATGCTTACCAACCGGCTGACTGGCCAGGTCTGCCCGCAACATGGGCGGGCTGATATTTACACGCCGCCCTGGCCATTGACGATGCTGATCGTCAAGTCAAAGTAAAAAGCACCACCACTGTCTCGTCTCAGCTCGGTCGGAGCTTGGCGTGATACTCTCACTCGCTCGGCCAGGGAGCCCTCGGACGGGGACATGGTCCTCCTTCCCCTCCTCGACGCCCGCCCGTCCAGCCTCCTCCCGCCACCCGGTTGTGGTAACCCGATCGCGAACCTAGCTCACGTCATCCGCCGACCGGTTGGCCTCCTCTCCGCGCTGCCTTCCTTTTTTTCTCTCCGCACCTTGATTGAAACGGGAACACCCCGGCCTCGCGTGCCTCTTATGTCTCCCCCCGGCCCAGGATATGCGCAGCCAATCCCATCGCCCAATTGCTTACCTCCCCGCGGCCAACCAGAAGCCCCCTCCTATCACCAGCCTCACAGCTGCGTCTGCCCAGAACTGACGGCATCTGTCGGCTGTGGTCGACGGGATTGTGGCTCGATCGGGGAGGAGAATGGACAGACTGTTGCCTCCTTGATTTTCCTTTTTGACTCTGTTTGCCAGATATCTGTTGCCCCTACGTGCGCATCTAGTTGCCGTAGGCGCAGCTGATTGACATCTCGTGACATTACCCTCTTTGGTCCCCGCGATGTAACGGCGGGAGGCCCTGAGGGGGCGAGAGGGACCATGAAGCTCCGGCCCTTGATGAGACCGGGGAGATCTGATGGATAGGCACCGGCTTTGTGTGACACGAGCAGCATGGGCCTCTTCATGCTGTTTCTTCCTGACCGTGGCAAACAACAACAACAATAACAACATGTAACCAGCGTCTGTCGGTGAGGCATGCCGGGAGTTTTCTGAGACTCCCCCCAGGTGTGGCTGGTGTAAATGTCCGCACGCCGAGCGGAATGCGAGCGCCCGCGCGCGCCCTTTCTCCTCTTTCCGTCCGATGTTGGTCCATGCCTGCTACGTCTTGGGATCCTGCTACGCGCGTCGTCGACGGCGTCCCACGTTCTGGTCGGCACGATGCTCCAACTTTGCCCGTGGAAGCTCTGCTGGGGGGTGGAGCGGATCGGTCCTGTCCCCGGCTAGCCCGTTTGTGCCTCAGGCGGGCCCAGCAGTAAGAGCTCAGGAATATAGTACGCTTGCTTCTGCTATCGGTTGTGGGGCTGCGACCCTGTGTGACTGTTCCTGCGATGGCTGATCTCCCACGCGGAAGTGGCACGATACCATCACAGATGGAGACTAAATTACCGGGAGGATCCTCCGACTAGTGTTGCGAGAGGCGGGGGCTTCTGCTGCGGGAGGATGGCGGGTCGCCGGATTTTTGCCCACCAGATATATTGACCCCGATCCGTCTCCACGGAGGGAAAGGCAGGTGGTCTCCATGTTCTAAGTTTGGCATCTGAACGCCGAGCTGCCTAGAGTGGGGGGAAGGAAGGAGGGCTATACCAGCATCACACCTTGATATGTCAGATCACCATGAGGCTCAAAGGAACCAGTCTGTTTGGTCCCAGCAAGCGGTCCCTGCGTCCAAACTTTCGGGACTACCAAAGTTACCCTGACCAATCACCGGGATGCTGGCTGCGATGGGAAGAGGAAGAGGGGGCAGGGTGGCCGGAATGGGCCATTTCCTGTTGTTGACATTCATGGCAATATCCCGCCACATGCGCTCATTAGCCAGTGAACGAGCTGGGTCCTGTGGAAAAGGGCTGAAACTGAAACTGACCGCCCTTTCGAGCAGGGCATGTGGGAAGGCTGTTTGTCGCATTCTTGAAGCTTCTTTCGTGTCCCTCCCGCTCGCTTATGGGCCGCGACCTGGTTGTTGGGTGGACAATCCACCAGGTCGCGGCCAGGCCAGCCCGGCGAGCTCACAAACTCAATTCGCGCACAGACTACCACCGTTCCCAGGGCCTGCAACAGCTTCCGTTGGGGGCTTGGTTTGCTCATTGTAATCTCTCCGTGCGTGTGGCAACATCCAGGCAATTGAACGTTTGTTGGTCCCTTGCCGCCCCGCTGCGGGATCCGGGACTGAGGTATTGTCCGGGCTTTGGCCAATGGTTCATACCGTTGGCGTGGAGGGTGAGCCTTGCTCGCAGAGGGATCCCAGACTTGCACGTCGCCGTTTCGCGATGCGATGATCTCCTCCGTCTTGCATTCCTGCCTTCGTCAACAACGGCACAACGGCACAACGTCAAGAACCTCGAGGAGATCAAACAACATCAAGGCCCACGAGTCTTGGCGCTGGGGATATAGGCAAGCATAAATGGGCGTTGTCATGGTGATGTCTTCCGTGGGAGTGGGTCGTCACGACCGTAGCCGCCGAGCTGCATGCAGGCTGCAGGATGTCATTCCAACTGAGTAGGGGGACCTGGGAAGCTTCTCCAGCAGTATACTTCCATGCACTGCCCGATTTGCTTCGGGAAAGGCCGTGGCGGTGGCTGTTGTCCGACTGTGGGCTCCAGTGTACTCAACAAATATCTCAAAAAGAGATCAGATACCTGGCCAGGTAGCGGTAGCTTGGGGGTAAAACACGTGAGGAGATCGGGTGTAAGGCGATGCCAGTCTCACCAGCCACAGTACTTCCACCCCCTGGTGAAGTTCTGGAAATTACCCTGGGAGCGGGAGCTTCAGCTCGTCAGATTCAGGAAGCTATCCCAGACATCCCCGCTTTGCGACCCCGGCCTCATGTCAAAGCGTCCGGTGGGGGGAACCAGATCCACAGCGGCAGCAACCTCATTCAACCTCAGACCAAGACACCATCGATCGGCAACGAGAAGTACGGAGACAGACCCACGATAAACGAGAACATCGGAGACATGACTATCCTGCCAGTCGGACGCAGGGGAGGCATCACGTCGCGCAAAAAATTCCCTCGCAGGTTGGGGTGCTAAGTCAAGCCGGCAGATATCGCAGAGGGCAGCCCGTCTATTTCTTGAGAGCACGGAGCTCGGTGGGCCCCCGAATTGTCAGCCGGAGCTTGCGCTGGGCACCTTGCTCCCCTCGCCTTGTTTAGCCTTGCCGTCCTCCATCCCGAGGATCGTTCTGCGCGCGCGCTTCGAGAGGAAAAGAAGGAAGGAACAATTTCAAAGTCGGTCCATCGAAGCGGGCCTCCCGCATTCGGGTAATTATTCGCACGACAGTCTGTGTCAGTGTATTGTGTACCTGCACGTCACATGCGAGCCAATGCCAACAGCGGGCCCTGCCTGCAGCTGCACAAGCATGACATGTACATGTCCGTATGTAGGCTTTGCCGATCTGGGTCTGTGAGTGAGTGGCTGGCAGGGCCAGGCTGGGCTGTCGGCCTAGCTAGTTCCAGGTGAGATCGATCATGGGAAAGCGTCAGAGTTGAGGCGAAACCTTGCAGCGGTAATGGGTGTTATTTTCACACGGATGTGTGTGCGGTGCTGCTCGCGCTCAGGCTTGCGTGAGGCAAAAGCAATTCTGACTGCTGTCTTGACTTTCATGGCCGGCCGGCCCGGAGACGTCACGGTCGTAGTGTGGCGGCATTGGCCCGCATGTTAGCGGGCACATTCAGCATTGAATACTCCTCTGTTCAACTGCTGGTATCTGTTGCAAGCCTCCCGGTTGCCTTTCCCTACGCAGGCCGCCAATGTCGTAGCCCTTCTCTCCGTGGCGCTCTTGTGACGATTACCTGCTGAGTACGTGGGTAGGTACCGCGTGTGGCCGCCGGGAAGGGAAAGCGGAGGCAAGTGAAGCTCATTGTTGTGCAACTTTGTCACACGGGCGAAACCCACCATAGGCGGCGCATCTCTGGACCTGGCTTTCCCGGGTTGCCAGTCTGTTGTGCTTCTCGAAGTCTTGCCATCTGCTGTTTCGTGGCGTCCATTGTTTGTCGTTTTTTTGGTCGTGGCTCGTTGCAGCGGCGGCGGCGGGGCGCGCACACACATATCGGGACCGATATGTGCACCCACGAGTGCCGGGATTGTGATGACCACCCACCCACCCTGGACTGGGCTGAGCTGATCTGAACTGGGCTAGTGTTCAGACGGAGACCTCGGAGAAGAGGCATGCGACAGTGACAGCCATTGGGGGAAGAAGGCGCATGCAGTAGGCGTCCCTCGGGGGAGCACGGTCTTTTGGACGCCGGGAGTTGCATCGTGGCGAGCCTCTTGTTGTTGCTTTCGAATGTATCATGCTGAAATATAAAGTGGAGTCTGGTGAGAGCCGTCGGGGGTCCGCGGTACGTGTGTGCGTGAGCGCACGGAACTTGTCATCAATAATGTCATAACAGCCTGACACATGTGCTGGCCGTTGTTTGATAATTGCCATGTGCACGCGTGGCAGAATGGGCAGATAGGGTCACAGCTGGCCTGGTATGGCGACCTTTCTTTGTTGTTATTATGTGGCCGCATGTTGCGCGGGCCCTATTTGGTTACGGGATTAATATGTTTGTGGCGACGGGCTCGGGTGCGTCTCTGATGAGGATGGTGAGTGGCTATACAGTTCTGGTCCGTCCCGTCTTTGTCTTGTCATCCCATGTCATGCCATCACTGTATCTTGGTGATACTGGCTGCTGTGAAAGTATGTTTATGCCAGATGGATGGGTGACGAGCACGACTTCTTTCTTTTTTGAGAGGCGAGCTTGTAACCCTGGCTGTATTTCTTCTTGATGGTGTGATGTGACGTCCAGCTGCATTAGGTATGTATCAGGGACTGAGAGGGTTGTCTTGGATGTCGTTTGTTTACCCTGCCATTAACAGGTATGCAGAGGAGCCGGCGTGGAGCCTCTGGCTCGGGTTGTTTTTACCGTTTGTCGAGCCGATAAACGGGTCCAGCTTCCGGTCGAGTACGACCCTGAGCTCTTACATGCTGCTTTATAAGGTAAGCATCATCTGCACTTGGGGATATGCCCGAGATGACAGGAGGGAAGTGGCTCCTGCTGATAAAAGTCTCAGCTGCTTGAATATCACAGACAGAGGAACGGGCGGGCCGCCCGTGCGAAGACAGGCCCTGCCAGGCTACGTGTGACCTTGCAAGTCGCAACAACGGCGGCGACGTTGGACAGGCCGAAAGAGCAAACGTGTGCGCTAATAAGACACGGAGGCCCGAAGAAGTGCGGACCGAGGCATGCTTGCCGCCAGGACAACTCCTCTTGAGACGGACGAGACGGCAGGGACGACAGCTGGGTGATGCGAGATCAACTCAGGGGCCCCTCTCTTGGGACACACGCAGGTCTGGCCAGCCCTAAGCTGCACCAGGGTCGCAAGTGTCAAGGTGGTGGAAACCTTGTCCGGGCCAATCGAGAGCGGACGTTCGAGGTGCCGCTGGTCTGTCAAAAACCTTCTCCGCGCCCGCGAGGATGGATGGATGGATGGATGGATGGATGAGTGAATGAATGGACGGCTGGACGTGGGCTTTCTTTTGCCAGCGCATGATGCGTCGGGCGATTAACAGATTAGGTGGACGAACTGGTCGAGCTGCCGGGACGGACCTTGCTGGAGGGTTTTGTAGTGGGCAGGCTGGCGCTGTGTTTCCGAGCCGAGAGCCAGGGCGTCCCCGGGGGCTGGCTAGAGGCGGCGCACAGGAGATTGATGAGCAGCATGCGTGCAGATTGTCGAATGCAGGGCGTTGATCAGTATTCTGTGTTCCTGCAAATTGATAGGTCTCAGCCAGCGCGGCGCTATTGTTGTTTCGATGCAAGTCAGATCGGTCGGTCTCTTTTTCCTGATTGCTGGAGTCTTGCTTCTCGACTCTCGGACTCGCAGCACCTGACGACTCGGCGGGTGAGCGAGGCCCACACGATGACGCGAGAGTGAGCGACTGATTACTTGATCCTGCCGGCCAGCAGCTGCAGGAGTTCGCAGTGTGGGTTAGTGGCTTCAGAGGCACAGTGTAGACCAGGGCTGAAGCAGGTTGGGAGAACCAGGCCGGCTACCGGAATGTCTCTGTTGGAGCGATCAGTGGCTTGTGTGCTTGGCTTGCTTTTCAGTCGTGGGTCCTGATACCGAGAGTGGTGGCTGTTGGCATCTGGGCCTGGGCTCTGTCTCGTCACTCGTGGATGCCCTGGCCGCAGACGCAGGTTGAGATTATCCCATAAGAGACGCCAGCTATAGTTGCTTAGCCTCGGAAATACCGGCCAACTGGCGCGAGGGGTGTTGCCTGGGATCAGTGGCCCAGAGCCACCAGCCAGAGTGTAGGCAAGCGATTGTGATGGCTGAGGTGGTTGGATAAACTATGCGAGGCAAAGGGCTGGTTGCTTCTTCGTGGATGTTTGATGATGAGGCTGAGATGAGAGAGTCGACGCAGCCGTACCGAACTGGACTGGTTATACCGTTCCGTACCGTTCCGCACCGTACCGTACCTGAGAGCAGTCCTGCCGGTCTGTTTCTGCCGTGTCGTGTCGTCTTCTGTCAGGCTTTCAGGCTGTAACCAAAGCAGGAGCGGCAGAAAAGGCGGGCAGTTACGGAGTACTCAGGTACCTGGGGCGAAACAGAAAGGCAGGCAAGGCACCAAGGAAGGTATGGCAAATGCAAATCCGGGGGGATCTGGAAGAGCAGGCAGTCCCCTGCCCCTCTGGGGATGGTGCTGTTTCCAAGGTTGTTGACTTGCTCCGACAATTGTATACTGCGGGTCCTGGACGTGCTCGCCCTCTGGCTGCTCTTGCTGGTCCTTGCTGGTCCTGCAAGTTGGCCAGGGCCACTGCTCCTGGCCTAGTGCATGTACCGCGGTACGTGTTTTTGGGCCTTCTGGGGCGACTCGCTGGTTGATATCAAAGTCTTGCGACGCAGAGGGGTACTTCCTCGCTGGCTCTTGCCTCCTCGTGCCGCCAGGTCACTGCCTCCAGCCGGCGACATGGCCCTTATCCCGGCTACTCCTTGCTGTTGCGTGTGATAGTACATTCGTTCCACTCCCGCCTCCTTCAAGATGCAGACACACACAGAAGACACACAGACCAGACGTGACTGTGCGGGCCACAGCAAGCAAAAGGGAGGCGAGAGGGGGAGAGGAGAGAGAAGAGGAGTGCAGGACAGCAGACACAATCAGTGAGGAAGGAGAACGCAGCTCCAACCTCCCAGGAAGACTCCAGGGAGACCTGGGAAAAGCATTGGCAAGCATCGCATCTGCATGTGGCCCCGGTTCCCTGTCACAATAATAATTACTGCTGCTGCTTTATACATGTGGTGTCGCTGATGCTGCTTGCTTGCTGCTCCTGGCCCTCGAATCCATTGGCGCCCGTGGCCAACGTATCTGGGCACTTTCTAAGACGGGCTAGCCTGTATGACGGGCTGCAGCTGAGAGGATCCATTGCTGGCCGCCGCTGCCCACTGTCCCCATTGATTGACCAAGGAACGCGGGAAAGTCGATCGATTCCAAACAAAAAAAATAATACACACGACCCAGGACCACTCATCCAGCAAATCCAGCTGTCCAGTCCTGTCAAGCCGACTGCCTCTTCATCTGACCAGCCAGCCTGACCTCGACCTCGAATGGGACTCGACTGGCTGGACTCGGCTCAAACACAACTCGTCGAATTGACTCGACTCGACAAGGCCAACTACTCTCCCGGGTAGCTTGCCCCCACCGTCGCGAAATCGCTCTCGCCCTCTCCCGCTCTCTATCTCTCAACACGCCCGGACACACCACACACAATAACAACAACAAACAGGTGGGACCAATCCCGTGTACGTCAATTACAGCACCAGAAACACGACACAGCACCACAACGGCGCACACAGCAAGGAACAAAAAGGAAAACCCCAAAAGTTCGAAGCAGCAGGACCACTCGCATCGGGGCTCTCATCTCACCTATCCCATTCCATCCCGCCAACCTCAATTCACCTCACTCACCTCGCTCGGGTGTTTTCTTTCAGCTAGGAGCAAGTAGGATCTGGATCTGGCCCACTCTTGCCGGTGACCTTTCCATTCCCTGCCCGTCCCCTGCCTGCGCTTGCCCTGTCCTGCCTTATACCTTGCCCTGCCCGCGCCGTACTTAGACCACTCCTCTCGCTCGGCCCTGCTGTACATAGACCACCGAGTACATAGCCCAGTACTACCTCTGCCCCAGGTGTACATCTCCGCCTGTACGTACCTCTGTACCTCGCTCTACCTCGACGTCTACCTTTCTTATCCCAGGTTGGTGGTTCCTTGCCCTCACTCACCCATCCCTCCCCGCTGCTGCCCGCCTACTCCTCCTTCCTCACATCGGGTCTGCTTCTGTCTTGTCTCACGACATCACCCTCCTCTCACTTTCACTTTCTCAACCTCACTCACTCTTTTTTCTCTTCTCGTGTGTCTCTTTTGTATTTCTTTCCCAATCCGGGTCCTTCGCAGCTGTCAGGAACGTGTCAGAGCGTGCCCCCTGCCTGCCTCCCCCCTCTCTTGTCACTCCTGGCACTGCGCATTAACTCGCCATCTACACATTACCCACGTCCACAGACCCTCCCAGCCAGTAAGGTGCCTTTCCCACATGGGCGTCCCAATGCCAGCTGCTGTTCCCCATCATCGTACATTACACTGCATTGCTTGCATTGTTTCTCGTCCCGCCCTCCTTCTGCTGTGGATCAACTGCAGCCGCTGACACAGCCAATCTTCAGACGGCCTGCCATCTGGGACAACAGCATTAATTGACCGCAGACCACCTTTCTGCCCCAACTCAGCACCACTTGTCACCACCCCCTCGCCCTTCAAGCTCGTCCTGGACTTGAACTTCGACCTGCAATCCCATCATTGCCTGGGCCTCGCAACGGACTCCCTTCGACCCCAACCAAATAATGCAATGACGATGCGAATCACGACCGAACCGAACCCCCGATCCCCTTCGTCCCCACCCCTTTTTTACGGCTGCGGCTCCTTCAGATAATTCCCAGCGGCCACTATGCAGACAGTCCCAAGTGTAAGTGCCCATTCAAATATCTGAGTGTGTGTTTGTTTGTGTGTGCGCGTGTGTATGTCGTGCTCGGCCCTCCGCCCACAAGGCACAGACGTGGGGATTTTGCTCGGACAACCCGAAGGTCAGATCGAGTGCTGCTCGCCCCAGGTGCAAGCATACAGCCTTTCCGCCCAAAATCTTGTATAAGTGATGTGTTGTGCCATTTAGGCTTTGACTGGCCAAATTTCAAACTATGAATGGTTACTGACCAGTCGGCCTTGGTTGCAACAGCTTGTTGGGACCGGCACCGTTGCTGCCGCTGCCGCTGCCGGGCTCGTCTTCGGCCAGCCTACCGAGTCGCCCACACCCTCGTCTCCCCGACCGTCCTCGCCTCTGAAGAGGAAGTTGTTTTCCGACTTCAGTTTCGACAACCCGCGATCAACACCCACCCCGCCACCCCTCTCACCGCCAGGGACCAGCTCCGCCCGCTTCCCCCAACTTGTCGAGGATGACCGGATCGACCAGCAGCAGCATCCTTCACCACTTACATCCAACCCCGTCAACATCAGCCCAACCACTGGCTCACAGACCACCCCTCCCAAGTCCAGTAGCCGCCGGCTTTCAACGATACGTGCGACCGAGGTGGCAGCTGCTACCGACCAGGGCCGGGAGTCTATCTCGTCGCACGGCTCGTGGATGAGGAGACTGTCTCTGCGACCTCAGTCACAACACGGCAGTTTGCGCTCTATTGCCGAGCCAGACTCGGCTATTTCCTACTCGCAAGGGTCAGGGCCGTCTATACTGTCTCCCACGGGCTCTGTTGCCCCCCAGTTACCAACCCCCAATAAGCTGGTAAAACGGCCAGGAACAGAGAGCATCTTTGCGAGGCGTGGCTCCCGTATACAAGTCCCGACTCTACGACGACCCGCAACAAGTCATCAACGGCCTGCAACCATTCAACAAGTCCCTTTCTCCCCAGCGCTGGAAGTTCCGTCCGATGGGGTTTCGTCTGGCCAGCCGTTGCGTCCGAGAGCCTCGACAACCGGTCGACCGAACAATATCCCATGGAGGTTGCAAGAGGCTCCTGGCTGGACGTCATACTTCCACGCGAGGAGGGCGAGGACTTCGAGGCGGAAAACCGTGGTTACACCCATCACACCCAGCGTTGAGAGCAGCAGCCCGGTTGAGTCGCAATTACCAGGCACACGGATCCACTTGCGGCGTGGCAGCTTGTTACCTGCGCCCTATCTTGTGAACCCTGCGGTGATTACTGGTGACCCCTACATGATGGCACCGGTGGAACGTGAACTGGAGTCGGCTCTGCCCGTGGAATCTGTAACTCTACCACGGCAGAGCCCGCAAAACTCGAGAGAGTCCACTAATCCTCTTGAGAGGACGCCAACCAAAGGAAGCCGACGGTCTCTTTCGGCGCAGTTCGGCGCGTCAGGAGGTTGGATTGCAAGGGCGGGCAGCCTGCGCCGTCCAAAGAGGAAATCTCTCGACCACGTCGGAGGCAGGCGTTACGCATCGGATCCAGTTTCCACTTCACCCAAAGCTTCTCGATCAAATGGTGCAAAGTCTGATATGGAGGCGCTCTTCACGCCGCCGTTGTCTGGACACAAGGAGACCCAAAACACGGCCAATTCAGCATCACAGGAGCAGAAGCGCGACGCCATGGCGTCTATACCTCCTCTGTCGCGCCTGTCAAGCTTCCATCTCGACCTGTCCAAGATGGGACCATCTCCCCCACATTCTGCAGGTCTCCAGGCACCGAGCCCCATCCAGATCAGCCCGACGACTGCGCCACAAGGCGCACCGTTCTCGTCTCATAGCAGAGCGGTCTCAAAGGAAGGAGCATCCACCCTGGCCGGATCTGAGATGTCGGTGCCTGGCTTGGCCTCAGGCGACGACGACGACACAGATTATAAGAGTGACGCAGTTTTCGATTCCTTCAGGACTAACGACTCAAACCGTGTAAGAGTGGTCGAGACACCTCTGGACTCGATGTTTGACGAGTCACCTCTTGGCACACTGGGTAATGTGAAGGCGAAGAGGCTTTCGATACAGGAAATTCTCGGAAACAACTGGGACGGAGATACCAGGATCATGGAGGAGGATGAAGGGTCCTCAACTCCTATCCGTGGAATCCACGGTCCACACATCGCTGATGATACCGACGATGCCGACGATCGAGCGACTGAGATTGCGAAGTTCCAGATCTCAATTGGCAACAACGCCCGGAATTTTGGCAGACTTTCACTGGATACTACTGATGATGACTACGATTGGGCCAGGGACGACGAGGACGTTCTGAGCAACCCGCTCTCCCCGCCGACGAGCTCCGTCAACTCGCGAAGAGGGGTCAGCCCCCAACTGCGGTCAGCATTGGCTAACATCAGTGGCAATGCCACCCCTGATTCCTACACAACAGGAGCCACGACCGAGCGCCCGAGGAGCAATGTCTTCGATTGGAGCGAACCATCCCATGAGAAGACCGACGACAGCTTCACTCGCCCAAGGACTGTTCACGGCAAGCGTGAGCTGGATTTGCGGGGTGGACGAACGGCAGTTCGGCCGTCGGCCCATGTCCGCAGCCAGAGTGTGCCTGTTGTTGAGCCAGTGGATATCGTCAAGGGCGCGCCAAAATTTGGCACGTGGGGGCTAAGTGCGAAGAATGCCAGCGAAGATTGGGATGACGACTTTGAGTTCGATGAGGGTAGCACCAGCGGCTCGGGCCCGAAGAACCCTGTCCAACCATTGTCCATGAGTGTGCCCCCTTCAATACAAACCGCGCAGGCGACCGTGAAGGCACACTCAGGCCACATCCGAGAATTGTCATTGCTCGTCGACAGCCTGAAGCGCCTCTGTCGGCAAGGTCGGGAGTTGAACCTGCTGAATGGACAGAGTGCTTTGTTGTGGAAGGAGGCAGAGAACATCATAGCCCTGGCATCACCGGATGAAGATGAAGGAGATGACAGCGAAGCGGACCGAGACTCCTCTGATTCCGAGTCCTCCCCTCTTGACGATCGTTTCCTGGACGGAGGGTTTGACGCTGCCTCGCTGGACCGGATCGATGCCCCTGTTGAAGCGCACGAGCCCGATATCCCCAAGAACGCTGTGATACGGGAGAGGCAGATTGTGCGTCGTCGCTCCGTCTTTTCTCCAGACGATGACATCTTCGGCAATACTTGGTCATTGGAGAAGGAGAGCACCCGGCCACACACTCCCAGAACCCCGGACCGCGTGAGGGAGTTCCACACGCCGGATGGCGCTGTCGTTTCGTCCGTAATCGCAGCCATGGAGCAACAGCGGAGCTTACCCGGCCGCCGTCAAGAGTCACCTTTGAAGCCGTCCAAGGCAAAACTCTTCTTCGATACGAACAGCCTTCACGAGCTCGTCAGGCGCGCAAGCAGCGTTTTCCACACCTTGTCTGACATTGTCCGCAAGGAAGAGCTCCTATCGATGAGCCCCCAAGCCACACCCACCAAGCTTGATCGCATCCGGCCCGGCCACGGTGGCAGCCCGGCCTTCACGCGTGTCTTCACGGACCCTGACACGAGCCCGCCACGACATCTGGTCAGGAGCCAGAAGAGCCACTCACCACTGCCCCGCAACTCCCTAGACTCCGGTCTGAACCAGCGCATGCAGATGATGACAGTCAGCTAGACGAGCACACCGCCACCAAATCACGCCGCCGCACTTATATAATGTTTGATAACACGCCGCGCGAGCAACACCCACTCGTCCCCCCCCCCCCCCCCCCCAATCATCGGTATCGGTAACGGCGACCGCACCAACTGTAAATGTACGAATACTTAAAAGCTAAATCATTTTCGCCCGCGGTTTTTCCTTCGGACCCTGGTTCATTTGCATAGCAGCCCTGGAATCGGAAAAGCCCTGGCCTGGCGGTCTGGTACACAGCAAAAAGAGCCCTTTGTTTTTCATCATAGCAACTGCAGCAGATCTGCTTTCTCAGGAAGTAAAGCACGCGGTAATACCAACGACGAGAGAAGGACGTTTTCACTTTACACCTGTCTACAAGAAATGTTTTCCCACATCGGTAGCTTCTCACAGAGGCAAGCCGGCATAGCATCAGGGATCTGGACAGATCTGGACGGCACTGGCCGTCGCTGGATGCAAGAGGTTGATGGCAGGGAGGGACACATATGGAGAGGGCCAACTCGGCATGGCACTGCTGAGTGAGAAATGGCACGGAATTTGTTTGGGGGAAAGGAATCGGAAAGGAATCGGTCAGGTCAGGTCAGGTCAGGCAAGGTGTTTTGGTTTTCCCCGCCAACAATCGGAAGCATCATGGCCGATGTTACTATGCATGGAGCTCTCTCATGGCTTTTGTATTCCCAAGGTTGACTTGTGTCTTTTTTAAAAACTTTTTTTTTTTTTAACTTCGCGGCCATTGTTCATAGTCATAGGCCTTCCTCGCTCTTCCGAGCCGATGGACGCAGCCAGCCTCGTTGAGAACGGGGCGTGTATGGAAATAGACAGACTATTGATGGCTGCGCGAGACATTGTTGTTCCTAAACTACGTACTTTACTTCTGTGACTGAATGTGGCTGCTGTGGTTTTGAACGAAATCGATTGGCCGATGATGGCATACCAACATCGACGGCCTGGATCTTGTTGACGGCAGGATACCTCGTCCAGATGAGTACGCGTCTGCAAAAGTAGGGAGGCATATGGTGTGGCGCAAAGGAGGGGGCTGAGGCGTCCGCTTCTGTGTCCTCGTCCGCCTATGAGCAGGTCAGACGGCACGGTGCTGCCCGCGAGGCTTGCTCTGAATGACCACCGTACTGCTTGGCTCAGGGTTTCGCTTCGCCCACAACTTGATTCTCTGGCTAGGAGCGCTTCCGTTCTACGCGGTTTGTTTTGCTTAGGTAGGATTTCCTGCGGTGCACGGGCTGCCCACGCGCGTCCCTTTACCTCGTAGCTTCAGCAGGACACATGCCTCCTGCTGCCGCGCGCTTACTCCCTGTGCGACTGGATGGGCCTACATGATTCTTGAGGGGATCTGTCTTTCCGTCTGTTTGTCTGTATGCGCTTTGGGATGGCTGCGTCTGCGCCCGCTTTCGCGCCTGTCTCAGTTTCTGACAACAGCATTGAGTGGGCTCCTTGGCGTTGAGTGGGATTTTGGGCGAGTGAGAGGCGCTGTTATGCGGCGATGTATACATTGACGGACAGATACATGCGATGATGCGCGGCTGTTGAAACGGGACTTTGGGGACATGTATACACAGCAAGAGCGGATTCCATGCTGCTAAGAGGTCCACGTCGGTTATCGACTTGGATATCTTGAGAAAGGGGATGCGGTGCATATGTGCCGCTGTTATGGAATGCAGGTTTCAGATGGGTGCGGGAGAAGAGGGGGATATACGGCAGGTGCGGCAACTGATGTTGGACGGCGGTGGTGATCCGGAAATTTGGTACACTAGGGGGACGCTGAGATTTGCCAGTGTGACCAAATCAGGCCTCACATGATTTGAATCACCAAGATTGTGAGGCCGGAGACGCAGGCAGTCCAGTTGATGAATAGTCATTAAAGATGGAATTGGGGAGATCGCCTACCGATCTGTTCATCTCGTCTCATCTCACGGGTACGAACCGAGTCGAGCTGTCAGTCTGTCAGATGGGAGAGCTTCATCCACCAGCTGGCCGGTGCGTTGCTGCCCCAGTACTGTGCCTAGGTAGACTGCAGACGTACTTAGGTAGGTCTACACAGTGAGTCTCAGTCAAATTGCCAGAGCTGCTGGTGAATTGCTGGATGGCAACAGGCAGAAAGTTATCAGTGCAGGCAGAAAGATACAAGTGCAGGCAGCTACAAAGTACATGCCGCACACAGTACTAATTGGTCCAACTCCTGGCCTAGTGAGGTTAGTGCACCTGCCAACTGGTAAACAGTGGGGTGTCCAAGGGCAGGAGCGTCCCCAGCTCGCGGCTTCCGTGGCCAATGAGCAACGGCCAATGGGCGGTGAGGTCCAACGGCAGTGGCCCGTGCACGCAATCAAAAATCAACAAACCGTGCCCACTCCTGAGGGGTGCTTTGCTTGGTGCTTGGGGGGGTGCTTGGTACTGGACCCCTTCACCCCTGGCACCTTGCACCTGGCACCTGGCACTGGCAGCAGCAGCAGCTCCGGCACAACAGAGCCAGAGAGGGAAAGCGAAGGGCCTCCACTCCACTCTTTTCTCCCAGACCCAGACTGGCCCTGCCAGACAATCCATCCCAATCCCAACACCACCACCGTCGCCGCCGATACCCAAACCTCACCTTCTCAATCTCGCTCCGAGCTACCGGCCCTTCGTCTGCTCGCTGCTCTCGTTTGTCTACTGCCCTTCTTCTGTCTCGACTCGACTCGACAATATCGTCGTCCAACCTTCAAGATGCGTGAGATTGTGAGTTGTTCTCGCCCCCAAAAAACCACCACCGAGACGCGTCGTCGGCCCATGTTGCTTTCGCATCCTCTGCCCCTGAGCCTGAGCCTACCCCACCATCGCGACCGCACCCACGGTCGGGCCTCAAAACATTACCAACACCCTGGGAGGAGCACCCAGATGCCCTCGAAAGACGCGTCAGATTGCTAACGTGAACTTTTTCTTGCCTGCAGGTTCACCTTCAGACCGGCCAATGCGTAAGTTGCTCCTGTCAACACCAGCGGACCTTATCATCGCCACCTGTAGCTGACACGTTTCCCAGGGTAACCAAATCGGTGCTGCTTTCTGGTGCGTCCCAGCTCCAAGTCCACCGCCGCGACGCTCGACGCGCGACAATACGACCTCGAAACATCGTTGCTGACCTCAACTCTTAGGCAAACCATCTCTGGCGAGCACGGCCTCGACAGCAATGGCGTGTATGCACCTCCTATTCCCTGCCCACTGATCTTGGCCTCTTTTCCGGCTTGGCACTGACAATTGCACAGTTACAACGGCACTTCTGAGCTCCAGCTCGAGCGCATGAACGTCTACTTCAACGAGGTAAGTCAACAACAGCACATCATCCATCCGACCGTCTCCAACATGCTTTCCTGCCATCCTCCGGACCTTGCTAACGCGTTATCGCCAGGCCTCCGGCAACAAGTATGTTCCTCGCGCCGTCCTCGTCGATCTCGAGCCCGGTACCATGGACGCCGTCCGTGCCGGTCCCTTCGGCCAGCTCTTCCGCCCCGACAACTTCGTCTTCGGCCAGTCCGGTGCTGGAAACAACTGGGCCAAGGGTCACTACACTGAGGGTGCTGAGCTTGTCGACCAGGTCCTCGATGTCGTCCGTCGTGAGGCTGAGGGCTGCGACTGCCTTCAGGGCTTCCAGATCACCCACTCTCTGGGTGGTGGTACTGGTGCTGGTATGGGTACGCTGCTCATCTCCAAGATCCGCGAGGAGTTCCCCGACCGCATGATGGCCACCTTCTCCGTCGTGCCCTCCCCCAAGGTCTCCGACACCGTCGTCGAGCCCTACAACGCCACCTTGTCCGTCCACCAGCTGGTCGAGAACTCGGACGAGACCTTCTGTATCGACAACGAGGCCCTGTACGACATCTGCATGCGCACACTCAAGCTGTCCAACCCCTCCTATGGCGATCTGAACTACCTGGTGTCGGCTGTCATGTCCGGCGTCACCGTCTCCCTGCGTTTCCCCGGTCAGCTGAACTCTGACCTGCGCAAGCTGGCCGTCAACATGGTGCCTTTCCCTCGTCTGCACTTCTTCATGGTCGGCTTTGCTCCCCTGACCAGCCGTGGCGCCCACTCCTTCCGCGCCGTCACCGTTCCTGAGCTCACCCAGCAGATGTTCGACCCCAAGAACATGATGGCTGCCTCTGACTTCCGCAACGGTCGCTACCTGACGTGCTCTGCCATCTTGTAAGTCCCCTAAATACCCTCCCACTAATAAAGTGATCCCGCGCTGACATTGCCCTCTAGCCGTGGTAAGGTCTCCATGAAGGAGGTCGAGGACCAGATGCGCAACGTCCAGAGCAAGAACTCATCCTACTTCGTCGAGTGGATCCCCAACAACGTCCAGACCGCCCTCTGTTCGATCCCTCCCAAGGGTCTCAAGATGTCCTCTACCTTCGTTGGTAACTCGACTGCTATCCAGGAGCTGTTCAAGCGTGTGGGCGAGCAGTTCACTGCCATGTTCCGGCGCAAGGCTTTCTTGCATTGGTACACTGGTGAGGGTATGGACGAGATGGAGTTCACCGAGGCTGAGTCCAACATGAACGATCTGGTCTCCGAATACCAGCAGTACCAGGACGCCTCCATCGACGAGGAGGAGGAGGAGTACGAGGAGGAGGTGCCCCTTGAGGGCGAGGAGTGAATAGTGGTCTGATGAGATCTGCTGTCTGGATTGGTTCAATGATCTAGGACTTTGTTACCGTCCTTAATCCGTCATCATTGTACCCCTGACACTTCTCACCCATCTCTTGTGTGCGTGTGCGCGCGTGTGCGAATGTGTGGGACGCTTGAAGCTGGTGTGGACAGCTATTCGATTCATGATTCGGGAGGAGCGGGGGTGTTCTGGTAATTATTGAATGACAGACCCGGCCGATTGTCCGAAGAAGAGAGCAGAGCAAAAAGGGGAAACATTGATTTTAAAAATATACCTCTTTGTAGTTGAACCCTGTCCCCACATCCTGCCTCCCAGTTTCCCCAGCCTCCCATCCAAACATGCACACACGTATCCACATGAAATGAAACCCAAAAGTCAAGAACGACTTCCTTGCATAGTCCCGTGCTTTGTTCGTATCTATACTTTGTTTGAAGGCTGGCTGTACCACTTGTACGTCTTGACCACGCGCCAGTGAAGCAGTTGCACTCCTTATTGCTCATGTGGGATAACGAAGGGAACAGGGGTGGTGATGAGTTGTCATACACGCACTCATCAGCTACCTGATGGGATGGGTCATGAAAAAGATCCCATGCTGTCTGATATCTAGGGCAGAGCTGTTGTTGCTCCTGAGAAGTCTGACCAACATGTTCTGGAAAGGATGGCATGGGATGACTGGTGGCATGTTCAGAGAAGGTGATGGGGCAGTGGAGTGCTTACTCTGCCGATAGTCTCTGATACTTTCTCGACTAGATTCATAGGAGCTGCGGTATTATGTGGAAGTATCTCAACGAAATGTTGAGCTATTGTATACAGCGGATGAGGCAGAACCCGCTGGCGAGGATTAGTAACTTGTGATAAATACATGGAAATCTTTTCAGTGCATTTCGGAGAAAGAAAATCGCTAGTCGTGAATTCATGGCTGATAAGAGAGACACTTCAAGGCACTGGTTGACTACTTGGAGAGGACTCATGGCTTGGATGAGCCAGTAGTCTGTCTATTCGGGTCCGAAACTCAGTGTCGTATACGGAACATTCAGATAGAGAATAGAAATATGTAATGCTCCGTAATTCATCTTTGATGTCATCTTCTATACTAGTCTAATAGTTCTCTGTGCCCACCCACGCGATATATCATCCATGTTCTTTGGCTTGGGGTCCGATTTTGCGAATTTTACGTTGATAACAGCAATTCCAACCCGCCGGTAAACTTCAGAGGTCAGGTTCGGGGGCTCCAGAAGTAGGAGGCAGTGTCCCATGTTTGCGACAACTACTTGCCCGCCGCCTCCATCCGCATCGTCCATTATCGCATATGCACACAAGGTTCCATTCTGGCCAGGCCCAGGTATCATCAACGTCTGTTCTCCGTAATGGCTGGTGGTCTCGATGTACCATTGGTCGTAGAAGGTGTTGTCTCGCAGCACAGTCCCAAGAGCGATCTCAGTGTCTAGGTCGACATGAGCGAAGAGCACATCACCGAAGGGGTTCTCCGGCTTGGTGTCCCAAGACACATTCTGGACCTTTGGAAAATATTCAGAGGCCCTGGGTGCGAACCGAGACGGAGTTGCGTGCTCGTAACTGACTACCGAATTCTGAGAAGCCCACGACCACGTCGGGCAGGAATACGTCTTAGACTTGCAGCCTGGGCCGCTACGCCACCACAGAAAGCCCGGGACAATACAGTCTCTCCAGAGCCCGGCAACATAGTCAACGTGCCGGTTCAGATATGTCGCTCTTGCCAGGGCGCTGATGGCAACCAGCCTGTCCTTTTCGTAGGTAAGCTGGCGCCGGGTGTAATCTTCAACGACTCTCTTGTACCACATTTCGATGACAGCCGTCGTGTCAAGTCGAAAGCCATAATTACAGATTGGATAAAGCCAGTCCGTCTGTTGCTGGGGAAAGTTGTCCTCGCTGAGCCGACAGTGCCTGCATTCCCACAAGAGCTGTTCTGAGGTGATGTAAAGAGTGCGCTGGGGCATGATGTGCTCCTGTAAAGCCCATGCTCTCTGACCGAGCACCCCACGCCTAACTTCCTCGTTGAATAACTCGAAACTGGGTACGCCGCGATTGATGTACAAACGGCTAGGTCGCCCGTCTTTCATTCTTGTGTCAATAGTAATCCACCTGTTGTACCACGGGAGTTTCTGAGATTCAAAGACTCGTTGGGATACATTGTTGAAACATCCGGACTCTACTGAGACGCTTGCCGATAAAGAAATAGTCAGTAGAGAACCCAGGTAGATTCCGCTCATTTTGGCTGCTTCTGCTGCCCAATCTGATGGTGAATCTTGTATAATACATAAGGAATCGACCCATAGATAAGAAATATCAAGTCTTCCGCAAATGTAAATCGCGTCTTGCAATGTTTGTGGTAGATGTCGTATGTTGATGCCTTTTACATGATTCTTTAACGTCGCGCTTTTCGTTTGCCATGACCGACTGTCGCCTGGCTGTGCCTTGCCCCAGCAGTAGCTCAAAGCTGCATACGGGTAACGGTGCCCATCTGTGTGGACCAGCCTTGTGGGAGGTCCGTTTCCTCTCGTGTCTGGTTGGATCTCGACTAGTCGAAGAGGATCTTGTGCTGGCAAAGACACAGGTTCGCTTTCGGGAGCCATCGCCTTGGAGCCTCCGGCCTCGTGACCAGGGCATGGGCGCGGGGCTTTGAAATCAAACGGTTCAGGCGGCGGCTTCCAATCCTCCAATTTGGGGGGTGTTTTCGCGGAAAGACAACTTGCAAGCCATCCAGCCGCAATCTCAAAAGAACGTGAACTGGACGTATCATTACCGATCTGCCTGACGTGTTTGATGCCAAATTCCCTCGCCGGGTCGTGCTCCTCCGTGAGGCAAAACAGCGCTGTGCCGCGTACCCTTCTCAGCTTGGACCCATCTGGTGCAAGAAAAGTCGGAGGCAATTCGCTCATATTGTAGTCCAGTCTCTCTATGTCACCATTTGGTGTATCCCAGGGACGTAAATCAATGACGTCCAAGCAGAGTTGGCTGAAGTTTTCTAGAAATTGAGCCCGACTCTTGCCATGCCCCATGGAAGACTGGGGCCGTCGGCGGTGCGTCGGGTCTGGTTGGGCTTCGACATCATCGCCTGTATCCCTGAAGGTAACAACAATCTGGTATCTACCAGTACAGTCCATCAGTCTGCTGATGTCCAAGTAATGTGCCAATGAGCCGCAAAGCTTGCACCATTCACTGGATTTGGAGAACTCTGAGAGCATGGAGTGCTTGTAACCGCCAGGCTGGGCCAGGTTATCGGCACTCATCCTCCAACAGTTTTCACAGAACTTATCAACATTAGAAGGCGTTTCTCCGGTGAGATCACTGGGGTCTGGGGCTGTTGAGTCTGGAAAGCTTGGATAGATAGTTCGTTTGAGCATCCT
The DNA here is from genome assembly GCA_014872995.1 of Diaporthe citrichinensis. Lineage (NCBI taxonomy): Eukaryota > Fungi > Ascomycota > Sordariomycetes > Diaporthales > Diaporthaceae > Diaporthe > Diaporthe citrichinensis. The sequence goes on from JADAZR010000022.1 coordinate 353,643, forward strand.
CTGGTAACCGTTGCCTTGCTTGAATGCTTTTCGAAAGTAGGCATCAAATGATTTCGTTGATGGTGGGGTAAATGTATCCTGAGAAGAGAGCATGGAATCAGAATCACTCTCTATTTCGGTGAAGTAGTACTCGGCGTCGTCATGATCGGTGTCGTGATTCTCGGTGCGTCGAGGAAAGCCATACGTAAGCCCGGGCTGTTTTAGATACCGTGGCTCACACCGATAATCACATGAGCTTGTCATTGTAGAGAGGTTCCGGAATGTGCAGTACTCCGGCCTAATTGAGACTGAATCATGAACGTATCGTGGTGCCTCGCCACGGCAATTGTAGACAAGCAATATTCGTTCGTTCTAGCCCGAAGTATGACAGCCTTTTCTGCTTAAGGTATTAGAATGTATTGTACCCAAGGCGAATCGGAAAGATTGCTCCTACCCTCGAGTTTCAGGGGAAATGCCCTGTCAGACTTTCCACCTTTTCTGTTCGAGAATGTTGCAGTGCTTGTCGTCGTACAAGACGCTTCCAATCCGCCGTTCGTTGGATTGGCAATACTTCTGCCCCTGAGTGGTTGGGAGAGGGAGAGGTACTATCGACTCCACATGAGGTTAAATGTGCGGCATTGAGTTCCGAGATGACTCCGTGGACCGCGCATGCGACAAACAGCGTCGAGGTAATAAAGAAGCAACAAGCTGTGGACCGGATGGACGGAAAATTGCTATGAATTAGGAGGTGCCATTGAACCCCGTGTTGAGTCAAAACCAGCTGCGGTCAGCCATCAGGCGGCACCACAATTCACGTGCTTCTACCCGGAATGGCCCACATGTCCTCTATAATCGGTCCAGTGATTCTGTACCTGTGTCGCGCTGTGGGGAACACATGGGGCTATTCGCGGCCTGAATCGGGATGTCTGCAGGCTTGATTGCATGGTGTCAGCGTTTAACCTGTTCAGTCCACGCCTTACCAAGGAAAATTATTTTGGGTAAACTTCTTGACTGAGAATGGCTTGTGCCTTCGCATTACAAAGCCTAACGTAAAGTTCAAGCTTAGTCTCGGTAAGATTTTCTATGTACAGGGACGCAAAGATTGCCAGGCGGGCTTTGTATGCCTACTACTTTTTAAGTCGAGCTACGTGCATGCCTACGAGATGCGACTGGAGGTGTAGTTGCGGCTGGGATGCCTATGTAAATGCTCCAAAGTGTCCATCGACTAGGGAGGCTGGCACGGAATGTGGAACGCGACATCCTTCGCGCATGGTCAAGATCAACAGACGCTCACTGCATGGGTCTGAAGAGGGGCATGATAAGGCGGGACATGCTCTGCAAAGCCATCTCTCTATATGAACCAGCTGTCACTATGGTAGTGAATAAGGCGTACGATGAATAGGGGGCACGCTTAAAAAGGCCGCCTTCTGGCCATCACGCATACTTCAAATACAGACATCGCAATTTTATTAGACCCATCATTGTCTTCTACTGTTGCCTTCCGAAGACCTTTCTGACTGGGACAGCGCTAGTAACACCTATCTAGTTCTTTCCCGGTCCCAAGGTGTCTGTTTGTGGCAGCGTCAGACTGCTTGGGGCTGTTGCTTCACTAGTGCGTGCGTACGTGAAGCTCATCTGTTTTAGCTGATCACCTGGCCTGATCCTTCGGGAGAGACGGCCATCGTGCCTTATCCAAGAACGCTTAGAATTGCACTATTCACTGCTACGATCAATGCTCACCGGTCGTTGGGAAGATTGAGTTACGACCAATCGTGATTGCAGTGCAGCTCAAGACTCGGATCGGCATGTGGTCAACGAGAAGGGGTCGATCGCCGTCGAGTAACTAATTATCGGAGATAGGAGAACCATCCCCTCATCAGATGCCTTTCGTTGGCCTGGCCCGCTATTGAGCTACCTTCGAATCATCCAGAGGATGTGACGCAAAGAGGCTGGTGGTTTGAGCTCATTTTCAACGATAGATCCTAGCGTGGAAAAGGCAGAATACCAGCGCTTTCGCAGCCGGCCCGATTGAAGAGAATTTTTCTACATACTTTGAGCCTCAAACGGCGATCTGCCTGGGTATTCTTTGGAAAGGGCGGGAGAGTCTGCCTAGGTGAGGTATTCTTTCCACAACAAAGAGTCTCACTAGTGTGATATTTAGGCGTTCAGGTCTAATTTGGGCATTCTGAACTTGCGAAACACGAGAAATCCCGTCTGAATAGATGTAAGCTGAGTAGAAAAATCAATACGAAGAGAATAGGTAGATGACTAAAATCTGATCTACCGGTGCGACGATGGAGCCAGCCTAGGGAACATAGAAACAATGACATAACTTTGGTTCTACATTGGGCGTCGGCGTAGAGTCAGTCGGCCTCGGCCGCGTTCCGGAACACGACGGGTCTTGGTATGCTCGGAAGGGCCTGCCGAGGCGGACTTCGAGGCCGGCTATGCCGCGTGCTGAATTGCTTGCAATCCGGATAGATACCAGGTAGCGATGGTGGCTGGGGCCCGGCCAAGGCCTGTAGTGTGCTAAGCGAGCCCCACAGATGGCACCGCAGTCGCAAAGCCTTTCACATCGTGACTGTTGCCAGGAGGCAGAAGGGAAGATATTCACAGTCCGGGCCCTGCATGCGCAGATCGCATGGGCGATTGAGCGATGACCGCGATTATCCTAATATTTAGCGCCTGTTTAAGCGCCTGACGGGCGAGAGGAAAGTGTAAAAAGAGAATGGGTCTGCGCGGTATCTATTGCGGGACTGACGGTGACATCGACGGCGGGTCTCTCGGGGGACCATGATCCACGTTTGCATAAGCGGCTCTCTCGGTACTGGAGTGGATCCCGGGGACAGGGCGGAAGCAAAGGAGGAAGAAAAGGAAGAGGTGAGAAGCGTTGGTGCGATTTTTGGGGCTGGGATATCGCTGGTTGTTGTGCTGGCTGTTGGCTGGTCAGTCGAAGGATTGCTCACCCGGGCGGCTGATGCGCATGTAGAGATATGCCCAGTGCTAGGTGACAATACGACTGCTGATGCATGATGCAAGGGACAGAATGTGAATTTCGGCACCAGTGGTGATGTTGGCTCTCTTGGAGAAAGATGGGCCCCGCGCGTGTCGCCGGGGGCATGTTGGGTCGGTGGGGACGGTGATCACGGCTTCGTCGAACGAGGAGAACACATGCAAGTGGGCTCGCCATGTCTTATTAAATCGATGATAGCCTGGTGACACAGAGGTGAGTTTGATATGGTACAAATAGCATGTATGTAGCTAGGCACTGGTGTCGTGCCGCAGCCCAAGGAGACACAGTCATCAGCTGACCAGCAGCCAGCAGTCAGAAGAGCAATGCAGTCAGTACGTCAAGTGAGGCAGCCAAGCACGTGCCTGTGCTTCCCATGCTGTCGGGTCGACGTTTGAGCTACGCCCTGCCATGCGAGATTGGACAAGACTAAGATGCGACGAGACGAGGCGCATCGTAGTAGATTAATGGCAGATGAGTCGAGTGAATGATTTGACTGATTGAGCCACACCAGTTTCCAAGGTGCAGCCGCCGTTGGTACCTTGGCCCCCCTGTCGGCGGATTCGCCTAGGGTCGCTCCCCAACCCCCGGGAACTTTGTGCCTTGTGCCTTCCTCTTGGCTTGGACTTCTGGAGGCAGGTGAGCTCATTCACCCCACTGGCCCTTCCCCCAACTGCCATCCAAGACGGGTCCACCGTTTCTGGAAACACCACTCGCTCACCTACTCACCCGCATGCGCGTACATTCGAGGGTACATACATAGCGGACGGTTCGCCCCTTGGTTGGTCCTGGCCGTGGCCCCCTTCGCCTGCACCTCGACTCACCTCAATGCGACCAACTTACTCACAGACTCCTGCATCGTAATACCCTCCGTATACTTGTTTCAGGAGCTGATAGAATACCAAAACCACCGCCGACAAGACCCTGACCTCGGAACAAAGCAAGGCCTCACCGATCTGACATTGAGTGCTGCCAACTTAACTCACCTGCTTTCACCGACTTTCCGCTCCCTTACAAATTACCTCAACGTCTTCACGTTGGTGAACAGCCTCGTTTGTGTTGGCTGGACTGTTTCATATCGCCTTTAGTCTGCCCAAAAATAAGTTGCAACGACCTGTGCAAACGGACAGCTTCGCCTTTGTGCCCCGGCCCCCGCCACGGCCCAACAGCTCGGCCGCCTTTGAGCCCCAGCCGGCCCCGACCACTGTGCCTATGGGTATCTTCTGCAGTATAAGTCAGAATGGGCCCGAAATTGCAGAGAAGGTCCAGGCCGAGAGCCTTCACAGTCAAGTTTCTCAACCTGTGAATCCGATCCTTCCTCGACGACGCACTTCCGGGCCCCCAGCTGACCCCCAGACCAGCAGCAAGATGGTGAGGAAAATCGCACAGAAGGCAGAGCCTTATGACTGGGATACGGTCGCCCCTCTTGACCATATCATCGACCACAAACTGGACACTGCTAGCCATCCTCCTGCGCGCCTGGGCGATGACTACCAGAAGAAACGCGCGGAGCTCAAGAAGCGCGAGGCCGCTCTAGGCTTCGAGTGGAAATGCACCAGCCGCGCATCAGCCAAAGAGCAGCGTGTAAATCTCATCCTTCAAAATCTCAAGCGTCATGATGAGGAGAATGTTTATTCCAAGGAACCGCCACGGCAAGGCGTCACTGGGCAATTGCACCCACGGTTCGCTGGTGACCATTTCTTGTCGAACAAGGCACTCATCGACAGGACCAAGGTTTTCAAGCTCGCCAAGCGGGCACCCAAGGGCGCCCATCTACACATCCACTTCAACGCATGTCTGCAGCCCAACGTGTTGCTTGACATCGCGAGTGAGATGGAGCAGATGTACATCACCAGTGACGTACCGCTTCACACAACAGACGAGGATCATCCCAAACGGTACAGACGATGCAGGATCCAGTTTTCCATCATGGATCTCACGGCCAGCAAGGGCAACTTGTTCGACCAGAGTTATAAGGACCGCACACCCATGAAATTCAAGGAATTTATAAAAGAATTTCCAAAGCATTACCGCGGGGCAGGCGCCCTGGAGTGGCTGCAGGAGAAGCTGGTTTTCCGGGAGGAAGAGGCACATGACCTGCCCCAGACAGTCAGCGGCGCATGGGAGGAATTCAACGCCCGGACTCAGATGATGAAGGGGCTCTTCAACTACGAAAGGGCGTACCGCGAGTACACGCGCAGGTGCCTAGAGGACTTTGTCACCGACAACATCCAGTACGCCGAGATACGGCCAAATTTCATGGACACGAATCAGGTCTGGACCGACGACGGGACGCGCAAGATCGACAACGTCGGCATCATGGAGATGATCATCCAGGAGGTCGAGCGGTTCCAGAAGGAAAATACGGGCGGCGATGCCTACTTCGCGGGCCTGAAGATCATCTACTGCTGCCCGCGGTCCTATCCCAAGGAGAAGGTTGCCAACGGGCTAGCCGAGTGCCTGCGGTTCAAACAGCGATGGCCCGACTGGATAGCTGGGTTCGACCTGGTGGGTGAGGAGGGCAAGGGCAAGCCGCTCAGCGCCTTCGTGCCTGAGTTCCTGCACTTCCAAAAAGACTGTAATGAGGCAGGTGTCGGGGAGATTCCGTTCCTGTTCCACTGCGGAGAGACGCTCGAGTCTGGCTCCGAGACGGATGACAATATCCTCGACGCGCTGCTGCTCGGGTCGCGCCGTATAGGCCACGGCTTCTCCCTTGCGCGCCACCCGTACCTCATGGAGCGCATGAAGAAGGCCGGCGTGTGTATCGAGCTATGTCCCATCTCCAATGAGGTGCTGGGCCTGACGCCGCGAGTTGGCGGGCATGCCATGTATGGCATGCTGGCTAATAATGTGCACTGCACTGTGAGCAGTGACAATGGGACGTTGTTTAAGTGAGTATATTCCCACCTACTTTACCCAAGTATTCCGCGACATCAACGGATTTCGGGGCACTTTGATCATGATGGATGCTGACTACTGTTTACCCTAGTTCTACCCTCTCGCATGACTTCTACCAGGCCATGATCGGCAAGCCCGATATGACCCTGTTCGGCTGGAAGCAGCTCATCGAGTGGAGCCTCGACCACTCCTGCCTGTCGCCCACTGAGCACAGTGATGTACAGCGAGCATGGGAGACGCGGTGGGAGAGGTTTCTGGATGAGGCGATCGAGGAATTTCGGGAGTTCGACATTGATGAGAAGGTGGTTACTTAACATTTACTAATAGATCGGGACAAAGTCTATGCCATTTACCATGAGCTTATACCAACTTTATTTGAGAGAAAATTACAAGCCCATACATATTTCAATATGAAGACCCAGATGATCCACCCCCTCCCTTCTCATGGCGCAAAATAGCCACCCATAGACATCACTAATGAACCTGCCACGATCCGCCCGCAAACCTTCCTCCGGGGCTTTAAGATCATCCACATCCCAATCCGCCCACACGGCCTGCCCATAAAGGGAGCATGCCTCGGGGCTGGCCATCCAGACGAGGAAGTGCGCCGGCAAGCACGGCCCGTCGACGGGGCAGCTAGCTGTTCGGCCCTTGGCCCCGCCGTCGCAGAAGATGGCCGTATCGGCAACCATGCCCGGGTTGCACGGCGGCGGCGAATATGCGCAGTTGCTGCTGCTGCTGCTCCGCCTTCACAGGCTCGATGAGCCTCGACAGAGCCAGCTTGAACGCCGTGTACGCTGACAGCCCCAGTGCTGTGGTCCCGGGGATCGCGGCTGATCCAACTATTGAGGCTAAGATGGATACTATTATTATCTCACCCATTACTATGCCTTCGCCTTGACCTAAAACGACGATTAAGTGAGAAGCTTGACTTTTGAGGAAGGATGATGAGGGATGGGGGATAATTCGGGTAACTCAAGCATTTTCAACCTCATTACGGACATCCATTTGTAAGGGCGCGTGGATTGGTTTATTCCCTTTCTGAAAGCCTTTACCTGGGTATAATATAGGCTTAATGCCTCGTCTGATAAGTGATATCTACAGATAGCGCCCCACAGCTCTACTGATGTCTCTTTCAGCACTCCCAGCTTTCTGTCCAATGACTGGTTGTGCTTGTCTCCCACAGAGGTGTCCGTATTCAGGAAGCGAAGAGGTGGCATCCGCCATGGTATGCCATAGGGACACATCCTCTGTCTCTTTGCGCGCGTGCGCGCATGTCCCTCTTTGCCTTTTTGCATCGCTTAAAGGGAACCACCAATCTGATATTTGCACACGACTGCCTTCCTTACCCCTCAGACTAACCCTGATCAAGCCTGCCCCATGCTCCGCGACACCGTAGAGGGTCGCCTGCGGGTTGGCGCGAGGGCTCAAGGGGATGATGCTGGCGTCACATCCACGCAGGCTCCCGGTGACATAAACGCACAGCTGAGGGTATACGATGCCGCCCATGTCCCGCGGCATCATTGAGCAGGTCCCAGTGAAGTGGTGTGCGCCCACAACCTTGTCTCCGAAAAGCCTGCGTAACCGACGGGTAAGCTCGGAGTCTCTCTTTGCTATCGTTCTCCAAGTCCAAAATTGTAAGGGTATAGGAGATGAAAGATAGACTCACTCTTTAGCTGCCTAGAGAAATGCTAAAACATCATGGGTCAATGGCCAGACTGTAACCGTGGCTGGTACCTGGGCTGACATCTTCATCCTCCGGGCCTTCCACGATATGTACGAAGCCTCGTGACAGCGGGTGCGTGAGGATAGTGGCGATGGTGAGGTAGCTATCTTTGGAACCTTCTGGAGGTTGTGTGCTCCATCCCATCAGGATTGAAGCCGGCATAGGCCGGGCCAAAGATATACTGCAGCCTTCCAAGTCGGCCACTAAAGCATGAGTGAGAAGTTTCCTACTTAGCAGAGACAAACTGAGGACACTTGTAATAGCCCGCAAACGCGGTATTGTCAATATTCCACAGACTGAAAGAGGAACTTGTTCCAGTTAGTTGAGAAATGACTGCCATATTATGACGCCTCAGGTGAGGAAGGCAAAATAGAGTAGACATCAATAGTCATTCACATGGACTTCTGTTCATCCTCCCAAGCCTTTTCAACTTTCGACGTGTTAAACCTCAGTAGTCACTGCCAACAGTGTGCTCAAGTGCTTTTATATATGATCATGGGAAGCTGGGAGATGAGTAGTGCTGTCCGGACACTATGAGCAAGTGACTGAGTAGGTAGCTTTGTATTCTCGGGTTGCGAACACAGCACCGACAGCTGGTTTGTAGGTTGTTGGATTTCAAAAGTAGGAATCCGAAGCGATGGCTGAATTGCAGAGAGAGTGACTGTTCAGTCTCTAAGACACATGTCCTAGTCAATCCCAAGTAACGCCGGCTTGCCGTTGAATCAATACCGAAATCCAGGCTAGAAATCTCACATCGCACTCGCTGCTCCCCTGAGCACTATTACATCTCACATCATCAACACCGAAGCAAGATGCATTTGCGGAAGAATACCTCCAACAACATTCAGACCCGAGACCATTTGTCTGGATAGATGAAGCATACTCTGCACACCGGTGCCGAGCATATTCATGAAAGTAGCCCTCAGCCAGCCTTCTCTTTCTCCTCGATCAGCTCAGTCGTAGAATCCAAGCTGGCCCCGGGAGAATTTGTAGAGGTGCCACGATGGACGATGGATCTGAGGCTCGAGACCGTCCGCCCGAGTCCGAGGCCGCTGACGACCTTGCTGTAGACGCTCTTCGCTGCGGCCACCGCCGATGAATCTTCTGGGCCCCAAACACTGGCTGTGGATGAATGAGTTGAAGAAGAGTGGCGGGCAGCGCGGGCGGCCTTCTTGGCCGACAGCTCCCTCGCGCGCTTGCTGAGCGTGTACTTTGTCGGGGTGGAGAGCTGTGCGAAGTACTTGTCCCTCGTGTCGTCGATCTTTTGCAAGACGGACCTGCCAAACTGGGGGCTCCAGATATCCTTGTTGACCTGTTTCGCGCCGAACAGGGTCGCGGCAAGCTCGCGGTCGTTGACCAAGGCGGCAGCTAGATTTGGCCAGTCGCATTCGTCGATCAGGCGGAAGATCTCGCCAGCTGGGTGGGTTGACCCTCTTGACGCGGCTCTGATTCTTCTCTCGACGTGATCTCGATTCAACATCATCTCTTTCAGGGGCTGGACAAAATCTTGTTGGTAAAGGCTGAACTCCTCGTCGATTCTACCCGTACCGCTGCTGACGTCGTCAATCGTTTTGACGAGCCCAGAAGCCCAATTGTGGCTTTTCACTACGCGTTTCCCGGTATAATCTAGCGTTAACCATGCACCCAAGAATCTCTGAAAATCCGCGATGCTGGCCAAAAGGTCTACCCGAAAGTTCATGTTCTTCTGGAGCTTCTTCCAATGTTTTTGAAGCCGGTCGTCCATTTTGTCAAGTACCTCGAGCTGGTCAACAACACGCTCGCGTTCTGCAGGTGTGGGATCTGGGCGCTGGATGGCTTCCTCGTGCAATTTGATGGCGTCAAGCAACTCATTGCGGAAAAGAGGGGTCTGGTATTCGACCAGAAGAAGCTCATAGCCTTGTATGCGTGTTCTCATATCAGAACGGGCTTCCTCGAAGACAGTCTGCCAGGGATTCTCCTCCATACTGCTCATTCTGGATGCCAGAGGCAGTCTGGCTGTCGTACGCGGGGCAGTGAGGTTCACCCTGACAGATGGGCAGGAACTTGAACAGAAACTGGATGGGGAAGGAAGACATATTCTCATTCTCTAGCCTGTATGATGTCATCCGCTGCAGGCTGTTGATGGCATCAGCTTCTGTGTGAGCAAATCAAAGTGCTTACAACCGACCAACAGACAACGCTGCAGCCTAGTAAACAGGCAGGCGATAGAGGGGTGATCTAGACGTCGTCTCGTGAGGAATGTATCGCACAAGATAGGGGAAGGGGAGATAGTTTTCCCCCTCCGATGCACATCAATTTCAGAATTATATAAATATGAGATTCTTGACCTGATTTCGGCCAAGCAACTACGTACATGTTCACCAGGCTGGTAGTTGGCCTGTTAACCAAGCGTTTGTTTCACTCGAGTTTGACGTCCGCATTGCTCTATGTCTTCTGCAATGAGCCCTGACTGAGATAGTATCCATTTGTGTCTGAATAATAGCAGAAATGTCTTCGGACTTTGAGGGAAACAGAATCGTCATGACAATTTATCAATTGCGTGATGATTCAGTGCTTGCAATCCTAAAATATCTGTACCTCATGTCCGTTCACTGACAAGACCCCAACCCTGGCAGGCAATGGGTGAGTGGAGGGGGATGGGTGTCTGCTGTTGGGATAAACGGTCTCACCCGTAACGGTCGACTGGGTTCGGCCGTTCGTGTGGGGTTCTTGTTCTGGCCCGCCTGTTAAGCACTCTCTTACCTTACTCCAGACTACCACTACAGCCGCTAACCTCTCAACCCCATCTGTGTGCGCGACTTTTGTACAGACAGACTCCACGGCACTGAGTCGAGTCCGCCTGCTGGTGCGCCTAAAAGAACTGCACACGCTGCTGCCGCCCGATTAGCTTCAGCGCAGGGTGGGCCTGGTCTGCCTGCTGAGGCTGAAGCCGGGCGGGCCAGGGCGGGACGGGGACGGGGACGCGCTCAAGGACAGCCGCTGGACGATCGACACGCTCCAATGCATGCTGTGCCACAGCGCCAGGATGGCATTCCTTCAAGTCCTTGTGGATTGCAAACCCCACACTGCCCCCCAGCTGAGCGCTTCACAATGGCACACAGAACCCAGAATTGCGCAGTCCTTGCAGCAAACACACTCTCACCGCCGCAGCCCAGTGGCGGCTTGTTGGGGATCGAGACAGGATCAAGAAAGCTTTCTCGTGTCTCACCTTGGGCGGCAGGATGGTCGGCCTTGCTACTAATAATTGCACCCATATAACCGTGGCGTCGCCAGGATGCTCCCTCAGCTTCCGGCTCCTTGACCTTGCTGAACGGCGATGCTTTGATTGGCCTGTCACATCAGATCAGCCACCGCAACACACTACGCCGCCAACAGCCGACAGACCAACCAACCAAACCAGCTCGGCTGAGCCTCAAGGCCGACAGGCCGGCAAGTCCTCTACAACGTGCCAATTGATATCATATCGAATATCCGCAGCTTCGTCGCAGCCAGCATCCGAGAGCGGGACTCTAACTCCCAGGCAATCTCGCTCTCACTCACTTCGTCATCATGGCAGACAGCGACGGTCCGATCGCAACATGGTTTCCAGTCTCCAAAGATAGCTGGCAACTGGACGTGGTCACTCTTCTCGCCGTCATTGGCGAGTCGTCCATGGAAGACCATGCCCAGCCCATCACAGCTTCCGTTATGTGCCTGCTGCCACGCATCTTGCCTGCTCCTCAGGCCCTTTTGAAGTCCAAGAGGCCCACCAGGCTTCCCACCTACAACGCGCAGATGGTCGGAGTCCACAACGGTGTCGCCCTAGATTCCGTCGGCTTCTTTGCCAACATCATACACCCCCTCGACGACCAGGCGCCTTACTCGTTCAAAGTCCTTGAAATCAAGCACACGGACGACGTCTTCACGAATGGCATAGGGGCACCACCTAGGAGAGGTTCCTGGGCTGGCAGGCTGTGGAATCGTTCGGCGGCAAAGGGAAAATCGGCTGCTCTCAAGCACACCATAGACCGACCACCGTCAGAAAAGGCTGCCTGCGAAAAGGTGACGCGTGAGGGTGCCAAGGGCGTGAAATTTGACGTCGACGTGGAGAAGGGGGACCACCCACCTGAGCCGACGATGGGGATCAAGAGGCGTCGCACAGCCAAGGAGAAGGTTACCGACTTCATGGCGAACCCGACCTTGACACCTACCGCTCGCCCTGCCGTTCCGCCTGCCTGGAGCAGCCCTATCCACGTCGCCACAGTTGCATCCTTCGTCCTGACGGTGCTCATCTTTTGTCTGACGGCATACTGGAAGGACGGAAACGCCCTGATAGCCATCTTCATCATCTCAGTGCAAGCATCCCTCGTCGGGTATGCCTCGTGGTGGCGCCCACGCCTGATGGTCCGCCCACCTCATACCACGAATGTCCCTCCTGGGGACATGATGATCCGCACCCGGGAGGGCGCCTTCATACTGGTCAAGTGCACCGAGGAGGTGGCACGGGAGCTCTACACTGGGACAGAAGACTGCGAGTACCATGTCGGGCCCAAGACGTATCGATTCCTGATGGCCATGGGAACGATGCTGCTAATGGTGGGCGTCGTCCTGCTTGGTAACACACGGTTCGAAGCGCAGGTGCTCACCAGCGGGAGCTACATCGCACTGAACGGCGTCTACTGGCTCCTGGGAATGCTGCCCCGGCGGTACTTCTGGGACCTGTCCCGCTACGAGTGGAAAGACATCACCCCGTCAGACGCCAAGAACTCGGACAGGATGGTCGTCGGCGGCGCGGACAGCAGCGGGGTGGAAGGCTACCCCAGCTTCACGAGGACGCTCTGGTACGCCATCCGCGAGACCAAGAGCACCGGGTGGGTCGAGCGCAGCGGCGCGGCGCCCAGCACGTCCCAGTGGAGGAGGTGGCTGAGAGAGGCCGGCGAGAACGCCCAGCAGAAGAAGCGAAACTGGCCCGCCGTGAGGCGAAAGGACGAGATCATGAAGGAGAATGTCGATGGGGCTGACTCATTACCCGGTGGGCCCGAGGCGGACCCTGCCGCCCAGCACGCGCCGCTCCGGGAGGTACAGCCCGACCCGGATACGGTCAAGACGGGGCAGCTGTAGAAGAAACATTCAAGGAACATTTAAGGAGCATTCGAGCAATGTTTGGACTCCAGAGGCTGTTTAGTTTGGTCTCATATCATGGCGTCGGTTTGAACGGCATGGCGGAATATTCACGACTCGACTTTGGGTAAGCATAGCAAGGCGTTAAGTCATTTATTGGCGTCAATAACAATCATTTCTACTGGGAAGCTCTATTTGATTTTGTGCAATCTCTTAACGCTGGTCCATGGACCCTCGGCGCCTCGTCATCAAGATGCTGATTTTCCACCATGCAAAGAGAAATACCGAGGACACTGAATTGGCACTTGGGACGATTTTGTTGTTTTTTGGACCTCGGGACTCGCATGTGAACGAGTTTTCAAAGGGTCCACTGAGCGACTTCGGAAAGACACCGCGGAGAAAAGGGCAGAACCGTCTGCTTTTAAAAGCCGCGTCACAGCGTTCTTGTTCGTCCCTTCTCCCCCCGGCGCTACCCTCGGGCCTCGCTATCTCTCCCATCACGACGGCAACCGCGCGCCCTTGGAGCATCCGGCATGATCAGCAGCTGTCCAAACATTGTCTGCGATAGGCTCCTGGGTGTCCGAGCACGACGAACTGGCTAATGACACCGTGGCTTCTGATGATCGGTGGTTGAGTAGCACGAAAGGCAGAAGGAAGCATTTGGGTTTTCTTCTGTTCTCCCTGCGCCGTCACAACGCTGCCCATTTTGACTGAGAGAGTTCTCATCCCTGCGGAGGAGGGACTTCTGATGAAACCTCCGGCCGATGAAATCTGTCTGATGGTCCATGCGACTGCTGGTTGGCTCAAGATGAACGAGTCACTGCTGTGCCATCCATCGGCGATGCGGCCCTTGATGCCACCGGAGATCCGCATGACGCAGGACAAGTCGCCGGCTGCGCGAACCTTTGTGTTGTCTGTGAGCAACTCTGATTCCTTCTGGCGAGTTCAGAGAATCACCGGAATGCCTCTTCAGAGGCTGGCACGGGGTGGCCGTGTTCCACTTCTCCGCCTCCTGTGACCATCCGCTTGAGCTTCAGCGCCCCCGGATGACTTGGGATGAAGCCGATGGCAATTGGCTGACAGGTGTCAACGACGGCCGCAGCCCCAGCCCGCTCGCTGGCTTGTTAGGACGTCGTCCTCCTAAGGTGCGGCTCAGCCCCGGGGAGAAACAAACGCGCCCGGGGCACCCCAGCCGGCGGTCACCACACAGACCAAACCTTATTGCGGAGGCCAAGGCGGGTGCCGGGGGCTCGGCATATTCAAGGCATATGACAGCTTTTATTGCCTTTGGCTAGGGTTTTGGAATCCGCCGCATCTCTGCCCTTCCGGATGCCCAAACCACTCACGTCTTCTCCCACCACTCCCCAGGCGCACGCGCACTCCCCCGTGTGATGGCCTGATGGACTCGAAACGCGACGACAACCTTCCGATTGGCCTTGTGACGCCCTCAAGGTTCAACGCTTGCCAGAAGGTTTCCTGATGTGGAACTCCCAAGGACGGGGCGCACGGGAACATGCAGACCAAGAAAGAGAGGGAGGGAAGATTGTATGCGTAAGGCAGAGAGAAGAGAGCCTCCGGCGCGCTGGCTTTGTCATGGACATGTCATGGCCATGCCACGCCTTGGTTCGCTGCTCTATCAAGCGGTTCAACAGCTTCCGGTCGTTCTCTCTTAGCGCGCTCTGAGTCACCTTGCAAATCCCCCTTCAATGATCCGCTGCCGCACTTCCCGTTTGGGCCGTTTCCGCGCGCCTTATGCCGCCCCGGGAGTTCGTCGTGACGCTCGTCCCACGTCGCGAGCCAAGCGACCTTGGCCTGTCCCTTGTCGGGCCTTGATGCTTCAAGTTCGTTCCTGCCTTGCCCACCTAGACTATCTGTTCGCCCAAGCTCGATACGTACCTGAACGTGCTCTCGTAGTATTTCACCCGCATCCAAGCACCCGCGGGCTCCAGCCCCCACCCTCCCTCCGCCCATCCGTTCTCTCTACTCGCGCCTGCATCAGACGGAAACTGGAGTTGGCAGACAAAGTTCTTGTCTGTTACAGGTTGGACGTCTGCTTTGGTCCACCAGAACAAGCCTCGAACCTTCTGCCTTATGTTGTCTCCCCCCATCGCCCTCGCGGCGTCGAGCTTCGTCCGACCATGTGCCATGCCAGTTCTTACATAGGATCTATCGATGCCCGCTTGGCGGCTTGAGGCCTTTCCTTGATTCTGCTACGACATTCCTTTGTGCACCGACGGACTTTCGACTTTTTGCCAGTCCCTACTCTTTTTGTTTAATCTACCTACTTTACAATTCTCATCGGGGAATACCCCATCAATACTATTCTTGTCATAATTACTAGGTTTGATACCTGAACTTACAATACATTCTTTTCTTTCCATATCAATAATATCTTTCGTTTCTAAGGGTGTGGCCATGATGGGCAGCGATATCTGGTCCTCGACCTCCTCGGACGAGGAGAAATGGGTATGGTACCTCCCAGTCTTCTGAACCATCTTCAAAAGCCTCCATCGAGTTTCAATAATGTCTACAATATTTCTGATGTGTTCACTTTTGTGGTTCATTTTGCCGCAACTGGCTCGTCGTGTTATATGCTTGAAGGGGAAGCATGAGGCAGTGGCTAACATGTATGGCTGAGCAGCAACCAATCATCAACAAGAATGCCCCAGCACCACTTGGTGGCAATGCTGAGGACATCCAAATCCTTCTGTTGGGCCCGCCGGGGTCTGGCAAAACCTCGCTCCAGATGCGGTACACTCTCCGGCAGTTCTCTCATTATGTTTCGGGAGGCGCTCACCTTATGGGAGGCCATCGGCACGTGGCCCTGCCTGGTGGAAGCGAGGTTCACCTCATCATCCATGAGTTCCCCAGCTCTGGTCAGCAGACCAGCAGCATGATGGACCCCTTCAGCCCAGACGATATCTCACGGCAGGACACGCTCACCTCGTCCTCCTCGGCCCACCAAGCGGAAGTCCAACGCAAGAAGCTGTTGGAGCAGTCTGACGCCGTGATGCTTCTGTTCAACCCTTGGTCAAAGGAATCGTTCGAATGGGTCAACGGCAACGTCGTCGAGGACATAATCAACACTGGCCGCAAGAAAAAGCTCACGACTGACATCGTCGGCATCCTCGACGGCCTTGCCGCCGCGATCCCTGGGATGCCGCGGTCCAAATCAACACGCTCGACCAAACTGTCCAACAAGGAGCTCCCGCGCATGCCGAACTCTCCAACAGGCAGCGGCGTGTCCCTATTTAATGGCCTGGATGAGAAGAAGGGGCGAGAAAACGACCAGTTCGACTACCAAGGGGAGCTCAAGCGGATCAGCATTGTCGTGGAGGGCTCTGCGCTGAAGAGGGCCGAGTTCATGATCCACGAGCGAGACCTTCCCTACACACCAGAGCAGAGCCCGACGCCGAAACCGCTTGTAATATCGGGCCCGATGTCACTCAGTGACAGGAAGCTGCCGACCATCAGGGAGGTGGATAGCAACGCAAGCCTGAGACGCGGCGCTTCGATGTGGGATAACCACAAGGGTGCACCATCCAACAAACGGCGAGACAGTGCCTTCAGCTTCCGAACGACCTCCAGTGCGTACAGCCAGGCCTCATCAACCGTCGTCGAGGCCACGCACGGCTCATCAGTGCGCGAATCAAATCCATTCACCTTGGAGGACCTGGTCGACGCACACATGTATCCGCTCCCCCCGGAGCAACCGCCGGAGCGACCACCGGAGCGCCGAGCCACACTCCCGCCGCTGCCGCCGCCAACGGAGGACCTTGAGATACCCGTCCTGGTGGTGGCGTCGATGACAGATCGCCTCAAGGACAACGGCGGCAGGCTGCCGAGGATGGTGTCGGCGCAGCAGGGCCAGGAGCTGGCGCGCAAGTTCGGCCCCAACTGCGCCTACATCGAGGTCTCGGCCAAGTCCAACGCCAACGTCGACGAGGCGTACGGGATCCTCGTGGACCAGGTCATGAGCAAGCGGGCTTCGCGGCAGCGGGACGAGAAGCCGATCGACAAGGTCGAGGAGATTGTCATCGTCGAGGAGGAGGACGTGATGGATAAGGACGAGAACGACAGGAGCCTGCCGGCCAGGGTGGTGCGCGCGAAGATGCCGCGGAAGAAGTCGAGGTCTTGCATGCCTGTGTGGTGGGACACTCTCATGGGCTCCGTTTTCTCGTGGGGCCCGTCGGACAAGGAGGTGGCTGCGATCACCTTTGAGGAAGTCGGAGTCCGCCAGCAGGCAGAAGAGACTAAAGAGGATGTGTGGGGCGAGACAGTGCCTGTCAAGAGCTCGAATAAGACCTCGTGGAGTGCCATGCGAAGGTCTAAGGTGAACGACAGCCGACTGTCCACGTCCACTACCTCGACATCCCGTGACGATACACTAAAAGAGGACATTATCGTCAAGGAAGTCCAGCTCGAGAAGACCAAGGGAGCCATGGCCTCGAACAATCCCTTCATGCCCGAGGAAACAAGCCAGTCACCAAAGTTGCTCCCACCTGCTCCAGTGGCACTACCCGAAGAGGATGAGAATAACTTGCGGCCGGATAAAGCAATCTTCGACAAGCTGGACCGGAAACTGTCCAAGAAGAAGGCCAGACCTGACAGCATGACACTGGGACACGAAACCTCAAAGGGCACCCACGCAGACTCATCTGACGAAGGAGGACACAAGACAAGACGCAATGAGGCCATCATGGACAAGTTCTCGCGTAAGATTGGCCACCTTGGACCACTTTCCCTCGATGAAAAGCCACAGCCACCACTCCCATTATCAAAAGACAACCGGCCTCTGAGCGTCGATAGCTCGATCGCGCGGTCTCTCGCGCGGAGCCGGTCCACCAAGAACAAAAAGGTAGACCGCAGCCAGGTCATGTTCCTGACCAACTACTCCCCGGCCAACATAGTCCAGATCAACAGGAGCAAGACAAAGTCCTCACCCGGCAACAAGACCATCGAGGACGACTCTTCCTCGTCAATAATCACGACGGCGACCTCCACCATCCCGCAGCGCCGCCAGCACACGAGCCTGATCAGCGAGCTGCCGCCCTCCATCCCGCCGCTGCGCTTCGACACCATCCGCCTCGACGACCGCCGCTTCACCGTCATGATCCGCCTCGCCGAGCAGGAGCTCGAGCAGCAGCGCGCCCGCGTGTGCAAGCTCGTCAGCGACGACGCCGCCAAGGCCGCGCCGGTGACGCGCAGCTCCTCCGTCGGCGCCAACGCCGGGGCCGCCCGCAAGGCGAGGGCCAGGGGCGTCGGGACCAACGCCGTCGGCCCGGTCAAGGCGACGGCGGTGGGGGCGCGCGTCTCTGCCGTGCTGCCCGCCGAGCCTGCGCGGGGGAGGAAGATTACTGGTGGCGACAATGTGAAGCAGGATGAGGATAAGGAGAAGGTGAGAGAGAAGGAGGAGCAGCAGCAGCAGCAGCAGCAGCAGCAGGTCGTCGTCGTGCGCGCGGACCAGGAGTCCAGGGCCAAGGCGCTGAAAAACAGGCGCGTGGTCCCCAAGAGCCATCACGGCCAGGGGCTGGGGCAGGCCCTGACAACAAAACCCGAGGCGCCTCCCCGCCGGGCTGTCACTGTCAGGGCTGTGCTGCCGCCCACGCCGGCCTCGCGCCCCAGGACGAGGCCCAACTCGGAGAGGAGGCCTGCTGGGCGGCCGACGCCTATTTGGATATAGATTGGGGGGATTTCTGGGAGACTGTAAGGTCGGTCTATTGTTTTCTTTGTCTCGTCTTCGGGTTGATGTTAATGGAGTGTGGGCGTGTTACGAGTGAGTCTCTGGACTTGGGTGGTTAAATTGGATATAAAAGGTGGGATTTCCTTTTGTCGTTCTCCATTCCCTGGAGACTCCTATAATGTTCTTATGGTTTGATGACGGTTTCCCTATTCACTAATGCCTATTTATACCTTGGGGCTTGTGTTACACAACATGTACCTATAAGAGATTGTGCGTTCTGGTCAGGCTCTGTCATGGCGCAGGGCGGTGACCTGGTGATTTCCCTTTGTTGACATCATCATTTAGCTACTTCGCCAAGGCAGGACACACTGGAAGAATGTCTCTAAAACTGGGCCAGGCCTCTTGGATACCTACTAGTATAGAATGTATTCTAATCTCATGAGTATGAACACCAACGCACACTACTTCCTCTGATGTGAAAAGTCAAACACATAAGTGCCTTATTTCTGCGAACTTTATACGGCGGTTTTAAGTCATTTGTTGGGTTGATTTGTTTTCCAGTCGATTTCTATACCTTTTATGGCTTCTCCGAAGAATAAGGTGCCTTGCTAGCTGAAAGAAATGAATGGGCCGAGCAGTCTTTGCCGGAGGATCATGTATCTTTGGTTGCGTTGCCATTTACAACAACAGGCCAATGCCGTCAAACCGTCGAGACCGGGTGATCCCTGAAAAATAGGGGGGCTCTTTTGTTGGTCCGGAGTAGCGCCTCGCTTCCTTCGTCTTCCTTTGCTGCAACTCCACTCCAACCTGCATTGTGCCCTGCATCTGGCTTCCTCGTGCCTGGGCTCCACAGCATTTTACAGCTTACACGGCTCTGCCTGGCATATGTTCTAGTCTGCTGCGGCCTGGGCATTTGCACTGAGCACCAGCAGGCATGTCTTCTCAAAAGCCTCCTGTCCACTCCCCACGCCGCCCGAATGCTGAATCTCGCAGCTGACAAACCCAACCCAACTCGGTAAATCCTCTCGCAATTTTGCCATGGCTCACAAAGACGAGGAATACCCACCGCCACCAGCCTGGTCGCAGGCCGCATCCGCCAGCGTCCGGGCCGCCCTGGACGGCCGCGACATCCTGCACTTCCCGGGCTCGCCCGAGTTCGCCGACAGCGAGGCGGCCTACTTCACAGCCGCCGCCGCTGAGGTCCGGTCCGGCGCCGTCGCCCGCCCGGCCTCGACAGCCGACGTCTCGGCGCTGCTCAGGGCGCTCCGGGAGAGCCTGCCCGCCGGCGTGCCCATCGCCGTCCGCGGCGCGGGGCACGCCACGTACGGCGGCACCGCCAAGGCCGCCTCCGGGGTGACGATCGACATGCGTGGGCTCCGGGGGGTGGACGTCCTCCCTGGTGAGAAGCTTGTTCGCATTGGGGCTGGTGAGAACTGGGGGTAAGGATTTCCTGACTATCCGATATGGCCCTTCACTTTTAAGTGTGCATCTTGATGAATCTCCTCGGCGTCTCGGGACACGCTGTAAAATGCAGCAACGGGCATTGGACGGCTTTGTGTACCTTCCTTTGAATATCAAGAGCTGACCTCCCGTTCTCAGGTCTGTTTATTCTGCCCTGGAAGCACACAATCCCCCATTGACCACAGTGGGGGGCCGCATGCCCGGCGTCGGCGCCATCGGCTTCTTGCTCGGCGGCGGGCTCTCCAGCCTCTCCTCGCGCTTCGGCTTTGGGGCCGACATGGTGTCCGTGTGGGAGGTAAGCGAGCCGAATCATGTCTTCAAACCCCCTGACAGTACCAATTACTGACCAACAGTCCAGGTCGTCCTAGCCTCCGGCGAGGTGGTGCGCGCGGCCCGCGACGACGAGCGCACGGCAGACCTCTGGGACGCCCTGCGCGGCGGCTCCACCAACTTCGGCATCGTCACGGCCGTCGAGATAGCCTGCATCCCGCACCCAGCGACATTCCGCGGCGCAAACGTCTTCTACCTTCCCACGGCGCGGCGCGCGAGCCTGAAGGCGCTCGTCGACGTGGGCTCGGAGCCGTACCCGGAGGACGGGGAGCCCGTCAACCACGCCATGTGGTGCATCACGCACGTGGTGGGGATCAAGCTCATCAACGCGCTGCTGACGACCACGGGCACGGCCAAGGAGGTGGACATGGCGGGCTTCGTGGGCGTCTGGGGGCGGATCCCCCTGACGGGCGGGCTCAAGGCCAGCTCACACGGCAGCTTCATCGAGGAGCAGGGCAAGCTGGCGCCCAAGGACGGCAACAGGACGCTCGACAAGACCATCACGGTGAGGATGGATTTTGACCTGCTCAACGCCATGGTCGACCTGTGGTATACCTCTGTCGACACGATGCGCCAGAGGGTGTCCGGGCTGATGTACACGCTCGTCTTCCAGCCCCTGTCGGTGGGCATGCTGCAGGCGTCGTGTCGAAATGCCCCCTCGCGGCCTGCGTCCACCACTTCCCAGGGTCTGGACCCAAAAGAGGGGGCCCTGGTTGTGGTTGAGATCTGCATGACCTGGAAGAAGGCCGAGGACGACGGGTTCATGAACAAGGAGGGGTCCAAGTATCTGGAGGACTGCATCTCGCTGGCCCGTCAGATGGGCAAGGACCACCGCTTCATCTTCCTCAATTATGCCTGGCCTACCGAAGCGGTTATGAAGGGCTATGGCGAGGATCGCCTGGCCGTGTTACGGGACGTGGCAAAGAAATGGGACCCGGAGGGCTTTTTTCAGGGTCAGTTTGTAGGAGGCTTCAAGATCGGGAGATAGACTTGTGGCTGGGACAGTCCAGCGTGTATAATATTATAGAATACAGAGATTCACACCTACAGGAACGTAGTGTACACCGGTACACCGCCACCTCTAAACTAATGAAGAGTTCGCAAACCCAAAACCCATACCCAACACCTACACCTAACATCCACACCCACACCCACACCCACACCCAACACCCATACAACCATACATCCAACTCATACGCCTCTTTCGATTTGGGTGTGTGGGTGTATTGGGTGTGGGTGGGCAAATTAGGCCTGGGTGAGGTGCTCCGATTAGATACAGCTATGGTGCGAGTTGATGTACTGGTATACCCTCTGTTTTTGAGTGCAAATACAGATTTAACATTATAATGGAAGATATAGGCGGTGTATATGATAGACTGGAGAGCAAATAAACGCAAGGAATGACTTAAAGCGCCTGTTTAACCTTCTCAGGAATATGGTAATTACATAGCGGCTAATCAGCAAAACCGTGGACAGTGGTGTTCAACATGGAAGTTTTCAATTTCTCTGAGACCCAAGTGGACTGTACAGGCAGAACAACTTGCAATTCAATTGCTTCAAATATGACTGACCGCTCGAGAGTGGAGGGCGGTGTTGCAGTGCTATCAAGGCAGTGGAATTGATTTGCTCATGTTACATTCATCAAGAAATGGATTGTCGAACGATGCCAGCGATAATTGACCCAGGAAGTTGAGCTGTATATTGTGTGTCTAGCTAGGTGTTGGAGCTCATGGATATGTGCAGCACAATTGCCATTCATACGATGGAATGCAGTGAAGGCGCCATGGGGCTGTATCCGTCTAATCCGATATGCTTAATCTCTCCTAGTACCGGTGAAACACTCCTCACGTATCCCATTCCTGAGTCCCATTCATGACTCAAATGTGACCCCTAAGTTCAACGTCCACCACCCACGGCTCGTTGGTGGGCTCGTCACCATGCCCCATGATAGCAGCATTGACCAGAAGTGTCCTTCCCTCCTCCGTAGCATGAGCCAAGTTGGTATCCTTCATCAGCCCTTGAAAACTGAACCCATCACTGTCGCCCCCTTGGGACCAGACAAGCGACTGAATCCCATGACCCTCGTGGATGTGTCCGAAACAGTGCAGCTTCGGCCTGGAGCGCACGATGGCGTCGAAGAGCTTCGGGCAGCCGCAGTGATCGCCGCCGTGGCCCAGGTCGAGATGGTAGGCTGTGGAGGAGGCAGCCGTAGGTGTCGGCAGATGGGGTGGCAGTGGTGGTCCATGTGTCATCACGATGTCGACACCCTCCGGGATGGAGCTGGGCCCCTCGTTGAAATGGTTCTCGACCCGGCGGTAAGAGAACGCGTAGCCGCCATACTCGGGTGTGAAGGGGGACGCAAAGACTTTGAATGACCTGCCGTCGCCTAGTGTAAAAGTGTGGAGCCCTTCATCAAGAAGGTGAATGCCGCGCTCTCTTGCGTCGTCGAACAGCTGTCTAGCCTTGGCCGGCTCTTCTGGGTCGTCACCCCCTTCTTCGTCGAGGTTGTCAGCCCACCACTTCGGGTCCAGGGAGACGTCGTGGTTGCCGGCGATGACGAGCTTCAACTCAGCGTCGAGATTGCTCAGTTGATCGAGCGCCTTGCGATAGTTACTCAGCCCGCCAATTATGGTCATATCTCCACAATGGAGGGCGACATCGACTTTGGCTGTGACGTGTGGAAATGCATCGTCGTGAGTGTCGGATATGATGAGGCAACGGATTCTTTGTGCCATTGCAAATAGTGAAGAAGTGTCGCTGGAAGTGTGTTTGGTCTTCAGTAATGTGACGTTCAAGTCTTTTACCCTGATCATGAGTCGACAAGACGAATATTCGGGTACATCGAGTATGGGATGTACATAAAGCGGCTCAAATAAATTTGTGCTTGTGACCGGACGCTCTTGCCCATCAAGGTCCATATATTCCAGCAATTTGGTCATAACTCGGTGAATCGAGGTACACACTGATTCCGGAAAATGGCCACTAGTCGTGTTAGTTGCCGCTTGGGATGACTTTAGGGCATTGGTGAAAGAATAACGGAGATTGGCACAGGTCTGGCGTATAGACCTAGACAGTCACCTCTTCAAATGCGGGTATGTAGAGGGTGGGAATTGGTCTGTAGGTTGGTCTTCCCATTTACCTTTGACAGTCTCTCACGACAGAGGCGCTCCAGGTGAGCGTCTCGCCAGCTGCTTGTATCAATAGGTAGCAGTGAGGTCCTGGCGGCGGTTGTGGAGTTTCATTGCTAATATCTGTTTAAATTTGAATCTAACCGAGAATATCTAGTCTCATACTGCCTAGTAACACCCAGAGAGAATTCGTCACCATCACGGACATTTTCACTTTATGCTCATCAGCTTTTTGGCAAAACAGCGTCGTCGACTGGAAGTGCGCAAAGAATCCAAATTCTCCTGAAAACATCACAACCAGTTTCCGGACAATTTGGCCTTGCGCCTCAGAGCGAAATGAACTCATCTTGAGAGAGCTGGCATGAATAGCTAGCCAGCCCACTCACATACTACATTCCTACACCACATCGTGCAAGCAGACCTGCTCTCGCACCATGGTCCAGGCTCTCCAGGCTTCTTCTCTGGACACGTAGCCGATGGCGCTGGCTTTCCGTGGCAAGCAGCCATTCGTGCGAGGTGACAAGGCAGACCTCCGAGTGAGGACGGCCGTCAATCACCTGCCTCCGTTATGCGGCCGCCATACCACGGAACGACGACAGTTCTGACCATGATGTTCGGTGTACTTCTCATGTAAGCCGTGCATACCCAGGCACAGCCGCATCTGCTGAAGAATACGCTGCCCCACCGCCGTAATCACATCGTGATTGGATTCTTCGCAGACATAAGCCAAATCCTTGAACGGGCTCGACCGTCGGTGAAGCTGCCTGGAGCGAGAAACGTTACAGCAAAGTCGTCCTCGAGTGATTCCATACACGCACGTTCGGCCTAAACACACCGGTTTTATTCGAGGCGGAAATCCCGCCAGAAGATGGATACTTTTCACGCCGAGGGCGTGAGTCATCACTGCTGCAGAACGATTTGCGCGTGCTTGTGGAAGGAACAGCTGCAAGTCTTCTAAATTGTGCGCCCTTGCTGGCGGTACCTTACTGCTACTAAAAAGCAAAAAGGGCCTTATTTACTTGTGTCGGGGAATTTTTCCCAGCTGTGGCTTCGAAAGTCACGCCATTGTACAATCGGCGGCGCCGGCGCACACGCTCGCAGTCGTTCGAATAAGGTGATGAGTCGAGATGACGATGAGACATACATGCATACCGCCTTGTCAAGGGGACCGCTGCGGTCGCGTGTGGTGACGAAGATGATGAGTAAGTCGAGGAACGCCAAAAAAGTAAATGCAGGCAAGGTACTTTCGGCCATGACAGCTTGCTTACCCAAGGTACCTCTTTTTCCACGCCTTCCTCCTCTCCGCCCCCGCGAGGAGCAAGCACAATGTGGGTTAGATGACCGCCTTTGCTTGGCAGCGGGAAGCAGTCAGCACACCGTTTGTCTCGAAGGCGATCTCCGTTGCACCTTGGGGGGAGGTTCTTCAGCCCTATGAGTGGGATAGAGTGCTGACACCTAGGGAGAACAGCCAACGGTGAGGTCCGGTGCGCTGGAAACCAATGAGATCCAGGGAGAGTTGCGACGATGATGCTGATCAGCGAACTGGCGGTGCAATGCGCAGGACTCGGGGGAGAAACTACTCTGTCAGGTGGCTTTCCCCTTCAGAAGCAGGCAGCAAGGGAGGGCAGACTGGATGCGAGAGCGGCTCTGTTCAGTGCATTACAGAGCCGCGTGCCTGCTGCGATGGGCCGCCAGGAATGCTGGGGCACGCGCGAGGGAACAATGCGCCCCAGGCTGAGACACAATGTGCACTTGCGTTTCTCGACTTGAATGTCTCTTTCTGGCAGCCCTGTGGCACGAAGTGCCGCCCGGGTGCGAGACAGGTGGTAGCCTGACCGCTCCACTGCACACAAGCAGGATGCGGTTGTGGCTACGGGACCAGGTCGCAGAGCCTCCTCTGATCCCAAGTGGTTTCGAACCACCCCCCCCCCCCCAAGTAAGGGATCATGTGTGAATTTGTGCGACAGGAGAGGGAGGCTTTTCAGCTACAGAATGCACCGCACTGGTGTGTCCATTCCGACATGATGGTGTGTGTCGAGCTTTGCTTGATGAAGCGGCTGCACACTGAAAAGCAGCCACCTTTACGATATAGAATCGGATGCTTCGCGCATCAAGTTTACGATGAGGCGTGGCGCCCCCTTCAACCAGACGACGCTTCACAAGGCCAGGAGGGGGGTTGTTTTTGGAGTAGCTGATACTTGGAATGTCACGTCGCTGGTCTCTCCAGCAATCCTGACTGGTCGGACCTGTTCTATCCTTGGGAGCATCCCTTTCGGCGACCAGACAAGCGGCTGATTGGGGCTAGGGTAGCGCTGTGGCCTGAGGGTGGGAACGCGAACATGCGTTGGTAACGGAATCACATATGCACTCTGGCAGATGGCTTGGAACTTATCTTCGTGATCCTTGAAGCGAGCGTCCAAGAGACGCCGGCTCGGACAGGTGGACGAAAAGGCTGGTGGAGAGAAGCTCTCGTGAACCAGGTCCGAGGATGGGGAATTCTTCGTACTCGCTTGCATGCCCAAAGTGACAATTTGGGAGCCATCGGGCAGAGGCACTACCTCAATATTGGCACCGGAAACGACGCCATGCAGCGTGATGGCGGGGGAGCGTGATCTGTCGAGCACGGCGGGGCGACGGGACCGAGAGCATGCGACGGTAGGCGAGATTCAGCTTCAAAGGCTCGAGCTAGGACACGCCCTGCAGCAGAACAGCAGCCAAACCCACACTTGAATGCATGGCCTGCCAGAGGGAGAAAGCGAGGCATAATGGTAGGTATATTGCGGGCTGGATCGGGTTGTAATTGTCGTGATTGAACCCTGCAGCCAGCTCGATACCGCCGTCTCTGTGCGATGCGACAGCTCGTCTAGAGGACCGCGTGCAAGTAGCAGGGGCGCAATCTGCTCGTCAGTTGGGCGACCTGATACGCGAAGGATTGGCGGGCATGGCACCCAGGTCCCGGGCCTGGGAATCGACAGCACCCCTGGCCGGCCACCCAACAGCCTCAAAAACGTCATTTCACGTTCTGAAGCGAAGCACCGGGGTGGCTGAGCACCCATGGTACAATAGCTAGCAGCCGCCAATGCAGAGTTGACCACTTGCACGGAGCGATATTGAGCCGCAAAGTCCGTAGCAAGTGACTCAGGCCGAGCGAACATGCGGACTATGCGTGCGTAGTTCATTCATTCCCGTTCCGCAAACTCCGTGATAGACGATGGTGCATGTGAGGATTGGAAATCAGGCGCCGCGGCCCAAGTAGCGTGCTGAAAACCCAGCCCTGGATGGGTGCTCGTGATTGTGATGATGATATGACGATGATTGCGAGACAGCATCTTGGCCTCACATGCTCGTGGACACGGCAACAATGCAGGCCCTGAGGCTTGGACAGACTAGCACATGGAAGCAAGGGCGTGCAGCATCGAGGAGCGAGGACGCGAAGGGGCGCGGGTCATGGACTCTCGGTTATGGGCAGCAAAAGGACCGCGCCGAGGTCGCATCTCGCTGTTGAAACACAACCCAGATGTGTGTGTGGTGGGGGAGACATGGAGCAACACAAGTGCCAGGGCCAGACTCAGGTCTAGGCTTCGGTGTTCGATCCAGTGATGATGGATGTAGTGAGTGAGTGAGTGGTTGAGTGGTTGAGTGTGGGGTGATTTGTCCCATCTCGGCTGCTTCGAACGGTGACGAGGCACCGTTTTGACCCACCGCCCATCCACGACGCCTTCGATTCCAAAGGCGCGGGTTGCGAGCGACGTTGCCTCGAGGCGAATGCATGCATGATTAATTTCAATGATTGATCGATTTAGTAGGTGAGGGAGTGGATGATCAATCAGTATGCAAGGCCACCATGTGTCGTGAGTCTGCTCCCAGTGCTGGGCTCGATTGATGCGGTGGAACTCCAGTGAACATGCGCGCGCAAAAAGGGTACATACTGCAGTACGTAGGCAGTCGGACTGGAGCAATCGCAAGTACCCTCTGTACCAAGTAGACGGTCGAGTACCTACAGTACCATGATCCAGCAGGCTGGCTGGCAGGGACGTGCACGAGATACCCAGATGCCCAGGTACGCAAGCATCAGGCCACCCCTGCACTCGTGGCCCGTGCTCCTGCCGCTCAGGTGCCTGCCCGTCGCGTTCCCACATTGGGGGGAACGGCAGCGTGCGCCTTCTGTCTTTCCCCGCCACCCCTGCAATCACTGCCACCCTTGCCGCTCCCGCCCTTTCTGGGTGCGCCAGGTCTGGACCCCACCACGAAAGAGCGGACGAGGAAGGGGCAGTCCCAGATGTGCATTGCCCCATCTAGGAGACTTGAGACCCAAACACTCTTGCCGTGCATTGCATCACATCACACCGCACACGCAACCCAACACCACACGACAACTCGACACGACATATCCTCATCTCGTCAAATCTCTCCGACCCGCGCACGTCGCATCCACATCCACACCCACACACAAGCGTACCGCACTCAGATACGCTCACACATGACCGGACCCCGTACCATAGCGTACCTTACTCCCTGCGCCGCCACTTCATTCATGCTCCTCCCTTCGGCCAACACCGCCTTGGAGCCTCCCCTCAACGTGGTTCATCTTGCGCAGCTGGCGGCAGCATCCGCACGCACGCACGCACGCAGTGACATCAGTCATGCACAAGCTTCCACGACATCGGTAGTCTGTCTCTCCGCTGTTCCGCGCGGTGTCGCTCGCCTCGCCTCGCCTTGCCTTGCCCCAGTCCGTCCTTGCCGCCTGACACACGGCGGCTCAAGCACCGGGCATCCGGTAGGGTGCTTGAACAGAACAAGTGGACCGACAATCGGGATTTGACAAAGACAGAGACGACTTGACGGTATACGATTGATGCCACTCCGCCCCGTAGTATTGGGCACGTCCTAGCAGGTATCATTCGGCACTGCCCTGAGCTTCCAAGAAGCCACTGAGGCACCCCGCAAAAGGGCCAGGCAAGCCGACTGATACTGGTGGTGGCATTTTACCCTCTAAATACTACCGCATGGAAGCTGTCCATTCAGCCCATATAATTTCGCCAGCTGCTCACTACGCTCTGTTGAGAGGCGCCCTTCAAGGCAGAAGCAGCTGTCATGTGGAATCGGCAGAGTCGAGAGGTCGGACTCGGCCTTTGCTAACGGCCAATATTTAGGCGCTGGCGTCTCTGATTCGCTGTGGTGTGGGTGTCAAACGCCGGATCGCACGGAGCTTGACGACAGCAATCCCCTCCGCCCCTCCGGCTGCTTGACTTCTCTGCCGGGGTGGCGCTGTCATCAGACTAGACCCATTTGCTGCTGTTACTCCATGCACTCGTCCTCGAGAGTGCTGCGGGCTATGTCAGCAACTCCGCAAAGTCAGGCAAAGATCAGCTATCTCCGCGACCACCAGGGGCGTGCACCATGCAACCCTAGGACAATGGTGGAGTACCGACCCGCCCATTAGTGACTCATCCCTGCTAATCATTGATCTCGATACAGAGGCATAGGCCTCTCTGTCCTGCTCTGCTTCTCTCGGCTTCGCGAAGAGTCGGTCCAAATCGCCCACCCCCTGGAAATTGTGGTCATGGGCACTGCGACAGGTCGCCGTCTTGGTGGCACGATCCCAGGAATGAATGGGTCTTGTGTCACAAACAAGCAACGGGCCAGCTGACAGAGTTGACAGGCATGCCTGGTCGGGTATCCTCTCCACAGCCGGCTCGCTACGTGCTGATCTGTTCCCCTCTGTCGGGTCTGTCTGGGGTGTGGGGCTCATCTTCAGCCCTACGGCTCCCGTCCAATCCCATCGGCTGTCAGTGAAGCTGCACCACCGCGGCGATGCCGATCGACCCCCCGGAGCCCACGGCACACATCGCACCCCATAGGCCACATAATACCCCCTCTTTGCAAGATGATAGCTGCTTGATCGCGGCGGCCACATGCGATTCCCAACACAGCGTCACGCCCCAGGTTCAGATGCACGCGCGGTAGAGTACTTGCATCCGCCAGATGATCTACACTGCCTCGTCTTGGTAGCCTCACCGCCATGAGCACCATTTCCCGAAATGGGGTATGCGGCAATCCTGGCAAACACTCTTCGAGGTGATAGTGTACGGCATACCGTCTGCGCCATTGGTTCCTCGGCGGACAACTTGCCCACCTCGGTGCCGTCTGTCATCCTGGGTCCGGTCTTGGCTGGCCCGACATGCAATTTCTAAGCCGGCAATCCAATCTTGGTGGGATTACAAAGCCTGGAGACGCGACCAGCACTCCAGAAACTCGGACTATCTGTGCAGCTAACTCACAGATAACTAGGTACACGTTGCACTCTTTAGCGGCTATGCGATTCTCTTCTAGGGCATCCTTTGCAGGTCTCTTCGCGGACTCGCTGTACGGACGTGCGTTTTCCCTGGCCCCCAAAACTGAGTTCATAGTGGATAAGGCACGCCCTAGCCCTACAGGGCCCATGTAACTCTGTGAAATTTGGCGAAAGTCAATTAGACGTCTGACAACGGGTACATGCGTGACCTGACCACCAAGGTACTTCCGTGTTGACACCACGAGCGTCCTCATCTGGAAGTAAGAAGTGAGACTCGTCTTGGTTCTCGTCTTGTCTAGGAAATGTGTTCGACAGATCCAGCTCACAATGATGTCGTCGGTGCATTGGCAGAGCCACTATCTTGACACAGCCATCACCGAACCACGGCCTCATGTTTGCGGCCATTCTCTATGGAAGTTAATCTCGGGCGGCCGCGGAGGATCCGAGATCCCCAATCCCTTGTCCAGAAATACCTGAGAGAAACGCTCGCACAGCCGGCAGACGCCCGCTTATCTGTGGGCGGGGGGCCCAGGGGTCTGCAGAAACCATACGCACCAACCGTTTTGAGCTTGGAGTTTATTACGGTGCCGACGGGGATCTTTTGTCCACACACCCTCCACCTTGTGTAACGAACCAAGGGGCACGGTAGTCGGCTGCAAGGGTACAATCACTTGCCCAGCGGACTTTATGGTAATCGCCCTGCGAATCGCAAGATCGGTTCAAAGGCCTCGGGCTTAAAGCTCTGGTGTCAACAGCCTCAGTCTGGTGTATAGCTGCCCATGGTATGGTCACAACCTTGTCTTGTGCTGGACCTAAGATGGCAATGCGACTGTCTCTCGGGGACCTCGCTTACTCACCACTCTATCTGCGCACCTCAGACCACCCAGCTAGCTGGGCTGGCTGCCCGAACCTAAGCTGAATCAACAACAATTCACCGATAGGGGTCCTCGCCTGGGGAAGCACTGCTCATTGCAGATGCATGCCACTCAATTCGAGGGGGTGATGCGAGGGCGGTTGGAAAGGAGGTGGGTTGGTGGTGGCCTGCTGCTGGGTTGGCGAGCCATCACGGCTTGCCCCTTCCAGCCAAGTCGCCATTCCCAGAGAACCCAGCGCACAGCTCCGCCGGCAGTAGGCCGTGCCGCAGCGATGGCGCGGGTGGGTCGGTCTTCGGCCGAGACGAACCGAATTTAGAGCACCCGCGAATAACGTGGGGATGTCCATCACCGTTGTTGTCAAGTTATGCATCGCGGGCAAGAGAGACTGGAATCGCTTCAGGGCTGTGTTTCCGGTACAGCCCCTGCCTGCAGCCCATCTTCTACCTACACGTACGCTGAAAACGCGCCAGGGGCTTCCTTGTAATTTCTGTTCAGCTCAGGGTCCTCCCTGCCCGCGAGCCCGCCGTGGCACGTCCGCTGTATCGCGCCTGCGCATTTGCGAAGGTTGGGCCCAGGTGGTGTTATTCTATTGGGCACGGAGCGGTATTCGAATCACATCCCGGGTTCTGAGTGATATCCCTCCCCTGTCATGCTGGCCCTCGTGGCATATGCTTGTCCTCAGATATCTACTGCATGTAAGCGAAGCCATTTCTTTCTTGTGTGTATTTTCCTCCGGTCGGATGGTGCTCCGCGACTGGGGGGTAGGGAAACGCCTGGCCCTTGTGGCTTTTCAGGGTGCTGTCTCTCGCAATGTTAAATTCAGATGAACCAAGCTTTGGGCCTGCCTGCCTGCCTGTCTTTGACGCGTTGCAGTTTATTTACTAGGTCAAGCCACACGCTTGTAACATCTGCGGCGTTCCTCATCTCATGTTGTCCCAACACGTGTCTCGCCCAGAAGGCGATTGGTTACCCAGGTTTGCGATGCGAGTGCGTGCGCGTACTTTTACAGCATGCAATGCAAGTGCAGTGCCGCGCAGTGCGGTGACAGTGCCTCGCATCTCAGATCGCTGTTGTGGGATCGAGTGACTGAGTGGTGGTTGGACATTTGGGGTGAAGGAATCTGATGAGACCTTGTGTGTGTGTCTGCCGCTTCGTTCCTCGTCTCGGCCCCCAATATGTGCTTGTCACATATTCCCACAACGTGGCTTTTGGCCCCCTCTTACCATTTCCCCTCCCCTTTTTCTTGGGAGGCATGGTCTCTCATCCTGCGGGGACCACTCGCCTGTGTCTCTGTTACAAATCTGTCGAATGGTCGGGGTGCAGGGGGGGCAGCCACCACTCAAGCCGGGGGTAAGGCGGCCCTGGGGTCAAGCACCACCACGGCCGTTCCTCGCCCTTCCTTTTCGTATTCCCGAGAGGAAACTGTGCGGAGGCCTTGTCGTTGATCTCGAAGAAATTCGGCTGCCTGCTATAGCTGTGGAGTCCTCGATGTGAATCTACTCCTCCCCACCCACCCTCCTCGCACTCCACGAGCGGATCCAAACATAGAGCAAAATGGCCTTTGGGCTACATATGCGCCTGCGCACAAATATGCAGCCTGCGGCCACCCACCCACCCATCCATCCCCTTGAGGACCACGCGAGGTCTGCCCCCAAGATATGCAGTGCGACCCGACCATTCCGCCTTACCAATCCGCGGTGTCGAAGGGGAGTGACTAGGGGGAGGTCACCTCACATAGTGTCTCCCAGAGACTGCAGCCCTTTTCCTGCGGATCCGCATATGGCTCGAGACCAGGGGTGAAGCGCCCGCCTTGTCTATCATGATCGGGCGCCGCGCCGTCGTCGCTGTGCCGCCCGGGAGCGCATGAGGCGTCTTCTCGAAGAATAGACGAAGAAGAATGCCCCTGGCCCCCAAGGCGCAGATTGAAGCCCGGGCCCAGTGGTCGAGGCGCGTCTCCCCCTTTCGAAATGTGATGAAATAGAGTAGGCAGACGACGGGACTGGCGAGGGCCCTTCAAGCCGTCCTGGCGTGTCTCGCAATGGCAGCAGCTATGGGCTGTGGCCGTGGTGTCGCTGGCTCTTTTTGCCCGCAAGGCCTTCATGGTTGAGATCACGCTGAACGGCACAATTTGGCCTACACCCACTCGGCACACTGTCAGGTACCACCGCAGTTGCCGAATCACTGACGCGTCCATATCCCAGCCATGGCCACGAGACCGTGTATAACCCGCCAGGCGACCTCGGCGAGGCAGAGAAATGGCGGTGGCGGATAGGTCGGGCCGGTTTGATGGCGGGGGGCACATGTCTGTGGGTAGCACAGTTTCATCCTGCGGTGGAAAAGATAGCCTAGCCTTGTGGGCCTCAACCGAGATGGTGGTGCTGGTGGTTGCGCGTGGAAAGCAGAGGATCACGCCTAGTCGTCTCTGCGCCTCCCCTCCCTTCCCGCCCTAGATGTCCTTTGTCACTGTGCACAGGTCAAGCGGAGGGCGCAACATCAAGAGCCGTGAGCATTGGCAGGTTCCGTGGCGGCAGAATACGCCTTAACGCCCGTTCTTCCCGCGTACCTTGCTCCATTCAGACACCTGGAATGGAGGTGGATCATACCGGCGGACAGGTAAAGCCCTTGACTGGATGCATGAGCTGCGTTGTGGAGGAGGGGGTGCTCGTCGCCATGTGGAGTTGTGGTCAGCCCTAAGATACCTCTGCCGAGGAATGCGGGCGAGGGACGGCGTGCACCGTCTCGAGGAAGGGTAGGCAGCCAGCCAGCCACGCAGACTGTGCCGCCGTTTTCTCCTGTCAGTCAGGAGGTACGCTTTTCTGGTGCGGACTTGCTGCGGCTGCGAATACCGGTCTCGCACTCCCTGAGCTCCTACCACCACGGGCCGTGGAGCGGAGCTAGGTGA
The DNA here is from genome assembly GCA_014872995.1 of Diaporthe citrichinensis. Taxonomy (NCBI): domain Eukaryota; kingdom Fungi; phylum Ascomycota; class Sordariomycetes; order Diaporthales; family Diaporthaceae; genus Diaporthe; species Diaporthe citrichinensis. The sequence goes on from JADAZR010000022.1 coordinate 387,030, forward strand.
ATGTGTACCATCGTGTGTTTTTGACTCGCTCCCGCATCTGGTTGCGCTAAACAAGGCCATTTGTGACCATCTATATTTTTGGCCCATTACCACTCTGTGTACTTTGACCGGCCCTCGACCTTGTATGGTCGCTGGTTTCCTGGTGTTGTCACTGGTTGATCCGATCCGATCCCGAGTCTGCCTTCAATGCGCGACAATGGGGGGAGTCCGCCATGGGCGCGTACGAGACCCAGAAATAGCAAGACGCTCGTCCTGCCATTCCCATTGGTCGAGGCTGGCCGCGCAACAGACCACCACGAGGGCAAGCGGCCAGAGCTGGGTGGTAGAATCCTTTGGTATGGGCAAAATATAGATGCCTCTTGCATGTGGAGTGTTAAGTTGGGTGAAACAGTTGTGCGCATTTGCGCAGAGATCACATTAGCCCGTCCTGGCAGGTCAAGATCTGTATCGTGCAAAGAGAGGACCAACAGGGCGTGATACTTGTCTGACATTGGGGGAATTTGGGGGTGGGGTGCAGTTGGGGCATCGTGCAATACCACATCCTTCAAAACTGACCACTTCAACGGATTTGATTCAACAAAAGGAATTCTTAGGAGGCCCAAAGCCGAGCCAATAAGGCCATAATCTGTGCTCTTGGTTGAGGGCAGGAACACTTGTCCAGACGAGGCCGACTGCTTTGAGCCGCCTCCCATCAATGAGGAGGAACAGCCCCATGGGCGGCGGCCGACACTTAACGGTATTGTTCACGACCCTTTGCTCCTGATGAACTGGTTGCAGGCCGTGGCTGGGATCGACCAGAGGTCCGAGGCCTTCGGATTTGGGTCAATTGGGGTAAACCTCAGTCACGGACGAGGCTGAGGATCCTCCCAGCAGGCCTGACGCAAGAAGGGGTCTTTTGTTGGTGGGGTAGGGTTGATGGCGTAGGGTTGATGGAGGTGGTTGGTGCTTGGGAAAGGAGGGCGGGTCGTAGATGGACCGACCCAGTGGTCTGGGTGCAACAAGGGAACCAAAGGACCGTACATTCCCGTGCCCAGTCTTGCCGGACTCGTCCCAGGTATTCCCGTCGGGGAGGGGTCTGGGTGCAGTGAGGACGATGGTAGAAGCCCATGATTGGCGCATCTGCCGTCTGTGGAAACGGCCTCGTGTGATCCACAGGGCGGCGCGGTGGTGGGAGTACGTGGTATGGAAGGATTCTGGGTGGGTTAGCTCATCTGCAGGGAGGTCGACGAAGCGGAGGTTGGGGGCCAAAAGGACCGCGCAGACGTACCCACCTGGCCCATGCTCAAGGATCGCCATTGCGACATGTCTGAACAGCCTCGACAGCAAGCCAGCAAAAGGTCCTCTCGCCGATGTGACGTTGTGCTCCAGTGTCTCAACATCAATCAATCGAACTCCGGCGCCGGGATACCGGTGGTCATTGGACCTTGACCCTGATATCCACCCAAAATTAAGGCCCAGGAGCGCCATCCTGCCGGGTCTCGAACGTTCGGCTTGGGCTTTGACTTCTCCTCGAGGATGCGGCACTTGTCTGCTGGGAAACCTTGATTGAATTTAGGCGGAGAGACAACACCGAAGTCCGCTTCCCAAAGTGCGAGATCCTAGCTACCCGTTTGGGCAAGGGTGAGCCGGGCCTAGCGAGAGACAAGGTGCTGACTGAGCAGCGTGGTCTGCAGAGGTGAGGCGCCGTAGGGCAGGGAGAGAGTTCTCGCGTAATTCCCACCTTGGTATCCCAGAAGGGCTCTCCCAACAGGGAACACTGCGCTGCAGGTGAACGGGATCTCTGCACAGCAGGCGGTGCCACACCAGCTTACAGCATTCGATCCACACCGTCGGGTCTGCTGTTGCACCTGTGTGCCGGGGCACAAGATTCTGTCACCGATGGTTTGGCACTCTGCTTTGGCCCTCATGCTGGCAAAGTAGCGGGCATGATATTATTGATGCACATGCACAATCTCCCTGAAGATCAGGACTGCAGGAAGATTTGACAAGTCGAGCAAGTCCGACCGCCGATGTTGCGGTCAAGGAGTGAAAGGTGTCTTCTGATGGCAAGCAGCTGCTCTAGCCCTGCATGCGTCGTACAGCGCGGCCAATGAGGAGCCCCATGCAGCTTTGTAAGTGCAAGGATCCGAGAATAGCAGCATGATTCAGCACGTGGAATTAAGGTGATGAGGGTTCTCAGTATGCAGATCAAATGCTGCAGCCTGCCAACCCTCCTCGGGCCACCTTGTGCCCAGAGCATGCAGGCTGACATCCCATGTTCGGCGTTGGCAACTGTACAGGGGGACTTGACCAAACACCGATGTATGATCAGGTTATCACCGCAGTATAGCCAGACTCTGTTTAGCTCCACGATCTTGGCAGACGCGGCAGGTTTGACGTTGACCAAAGGACCATTGCTGCGACAAGAACGGCATCGTTTCGACAGGAGCTAATACCCTTGTACACACATGCGCACACACGGTCGGCGTTGAACGGTGTTGGCAGGCAGGCAGTCCTGCCCTCCCCTCTCGATTTCGAACGCCTTGTGACTTGTCCTGATGCGACAGTAACCACTGCCGATCCGCGGCCGGCCTCAGACAAAACAACCGGACGGAGGAGATAAGCGGATTTTACACTGTAGCCGCAACAGGAGCGATACCCGTTGTGACAAGCCCAGGTCAGGAATCTTGCTGTCGCGACATAGTATGCATCGCCATTAGACGTTGGTCGCTTGAATCCAGACAGCACGCGTCAAGCGGCCCCCAATTGTTCACCAAAATCCTCCCGCTTGAGCATTTGAGCACGGGAAGATAGGGCTGGAATCCCATGCAGTACCCCTGGTTGCCCTGGGCGGGTAAAACGGCCGCAGTGCCGCTGACCTGCATGATGGCAAATGAGCCAGAACACGCACCCACATATACACACTGAGTTTATTAGTAGGACGCAAACAGGCGACCCAAGGGTGGTGTGCGGGTCGTTGCGCCCCTAGTCGAGCTATGATAGCACGGAGAGAGCAGATCTGTCAATGCTACCGTGGACCGTAGCGCAAGTCCATATGCATGGTGCTTTTTTTCGAAGCCTCTTAACGCCGGCGCGACCTGCTGTTGTTGCATTGACTTCTGTCGTCCGCCCCCCTCCGCTCGCTGGCCACACCAGGGGCCCCGGCTCGGCGGCGTTCTTAACTAGGACAGCCAGACAGCCAGAGTGAGACCGCGCCGTTGATGCCGCTGTCGGGAACTTTGGCGGCTTCGGTGGATTCCCGACTAGCAGAGACCAGTGCCCGTTTTCTGTAGGGATTGGCGGGACGGCTGGCTCTTAAGGTTGAGGCTAAGCTGGACGGATTTGCTTCGGCCCTTTACGAGCGGCCGCTGGGAGCACCCATGCTGCGTTTGCAGCTCTGGAATCGAACAACGTATTCCAGCTTTGTCGAGGATCCGCGACGTCCAGCACGAAGGACCAGCACAGAGGCTGAGCATAGGCATCTGCGGGCGTGTCTGGCGCAGCATCTTCGATATCCTATGCTCTACGCGGCGCACATCTCGAGGGAGGCCTGACGAGCTCAGTGCGATTCCTTTATAGTTGCTAGGCAGGCGGGCTCCTGTGGCATTTTGAAGGCCTTGGTCGTCCCTTGCTAGAGACGCAAGCTTGAGGCGGGCCAGACAGGACCAGAGCTCTAACGTTCGGATTAGGTCACGAAAAATACTGTATTGACGGATCATAGGCAGTGATGCTGGGAATCTCGTCAATCCTACAGCGCAGCAGCATACTACGCCTAATTGCTTGAGCACTGTAGGGTTTGTCTACTTCCGACCACTTTTTCTGCGGGTTAGGAGGAGGCTTGGATCGCAGCGCAGCGGCGCAGAGCAGAGCAGCGGTGTAGGTAGCGAGGCCGACAGCTTTGCGTGCTTATCAATCCAGTCCAGCGAGTAGGGAGCGTCGAAATATGGGTGCCTGCTCGATGATACGCAGTCCCTAGTGGTCGGAGTCCTTGAGGAGCTGAAACAAGGCCAGGATATGCCTGCGTGCGGCACAGGAAGGCCACGGGTGGTCTAGCCTCATGGTGGAATGGAGGAGGCTCATCAAGCGGGTCGACACGGCTGGCGGCCGCTATCGTGCTGTATCTGTCACAGGGCGTGACATTGACAGACAGACAGGTCGCAGACCGTGACAGCGCAGTGAAGTGCAGTGCAGTGATGTTGGCAGGGCCAGGGCACGAACAATAATAAACGATGGTCAAATACAGGGAAGGCACCTCCGTGAACGCAGATGCCGCTCGGTGGAAGACGAGGTCGGCTAGGCCATCTAGATGAGTTGTGTAGTCGAGTCGAGTCAGTTTGAGTCGCGTTGAGATGTGATGCGCTGCCGGCGTTGCGCTGTGTTGTGTTGCAGAGAGGAGGGCGTGAATGTTTCCAAATGTGGTCGTTCTGTGCAACCTCAACCTCCGCCAGCGACGCGACTTGGCAAGATCCGCCTGGCAAAATTAGCAAATGCGCTACACATTACTGTTGCCTATGCGTCGGTGCGGTCCTGAGTCCTGGGCTACGGTAGGACAGGGCAAAAGGACCATCTACTACCGTTTGTGCGTCGCCGTTTCGTACCACCCCACAGCCACGACCCAGTAGGCGCGGGCGCGGCCGTTTTGTCTCCACGGTGTTGCAAGACAGACCCACCTGACCCCCCTGCTCTGCCCGTCGCCCTTGCCCAAAGAGGACAATGGTCTGCGCGCAAACCAACACCCCACCATCTCCTCTAGCGTCCAGGACTCCCGCAACTTCCTTCCCTCTGTACGCCCTGCTGCCCTCTTGCCCGGTGATTCACAGTCCTAGAACCCACTATCGATGGCATGTCACTGCCTCTTGTCTGCTCTATTGCCTGCCGTTTGCTCGCCCATGGGAACTGCACTGTAGATCGCATACCCCCCCATCTCTTGCTCGCACTCAATGGCCAATCAGCGGGCGTCCCAACAGCCCAGTACCGCGGTGTGGAGCAGACCCGGCCACTGGAGAATCTGGTCTTGGTTGCGGCAGTCTCCGGTCCCAGGACACAGGGTGCGATATGTTGTAGCCTGATGCGACAGGCGTCGGCCTTTGCCTGTGTCTGTATGTCTGCCCGCTCGCGTGGGTGTATCTGTGACCGTCGATCAGTCAGTCTGTCAGTCAGTCTGTCAGTCAGTCAGTCTGTCTTGTCTGTCTGCTGCAATGACTGAGTATGGCTCATCTAGGACATGCCGACCCAGAGATGGACGGTACTGAACGGTAACGACTGGGCTAGTGACCCCGTCTGCCCGACCCTCCGTCCCTTCCTCGTCCCAGTGCCGCTACTATAAGCAGGTAGCTACGTTCCATGCATTAGCCCACGCCCTGCCGAGCTCGCTGTGTCTTGCTTCGTAACGACCTCAAATAGCAGGCCAGCCCTCCATGAGACAAGCGTATCGAGGTACCGCAAGTACGTACCAATGCAAAAAGCCCTTCTTGCGTCTGCCTTGTCCCAGAATACCTTCCTGCTGGGAAGACCCACTGTCCTGGGCCGTGCAGGGTGCCGATGTACCTCTGGCGATGGGACAGGGGCAGGGGCAGGGGCAGGGGCCACACATGTACCTCTCGTACCTACCCTGAGCTCCGCCCCCCGGGTTTGCTGCGAGCTGGAGCTCCCAAGGGACGAGGTAGACGTACCCTTGTCCCTGGGTTCCGTCATGGCTCTTCCTTCGGCGGGCTTTGCTCTCGAGCACTGTCGTATCTCGTTTCTCGTCTCCCGCCTCCCGTCTCGTCTGGTCTCTCGTTTCGATCCTTCGGCTTCTTCAATCAAGGTGTACGTACCTACATGTGCCCGAGTACGTACATGCAATACAGCACAGCACAGGACAGACAGTTTGATCCTTCTCGCAGGGATGCTGCCACCATGGGTGCGCCAGCCCACATGGGCCTTGACGTGCCCTGGGTCGCCCAAGCCCACCACCTGCACCTCGCCTTGTGCTCATCCCGCCCGAACAATACTTATATGTCGAGATCCCTCGCAACGCCCTCTTCCAACTCGAGTCTTCCTTTGGTGTTCATGACCAACTCCAGAGAAACAATCATACTTGTCTTTCATATCTGAAGCTCCCTCAACAACCAGAGCTTCACTCCTCTGTGTCGTCAACCAACAACACACAGCTTGGACCGCCCCGCCCAACACGCACCACATACACTCAGCCTTGTCTCCTCTAGCCTCGCCCCACGAGGTCTTTGCGACAATGTCTACAGAAGCTCACCACATGTTTCCGGTGATGGCGCCTGAACATCACCTCAACGTCCACCAGTACTCGGGCTGGCCAGCAGAGCACCCCCAGCACATTTCGGTGCGACAGTACCCAAGCACCAGCAGCGCCTTCAGCAGCTCAGCGCATCCCGATGAAGACTGGACCAAGGTCTCGGATCTGGCTGAGCGCAGGCGGATACAGAACAGGATTGCCCAGCGCAACTACCGTAGGTGACCCTTCGCACGGGCACAACACCAACCTGTCTGAGCGTAACTGACCCCCGGCTGCAGGCAAGAAGATAAAGGAGCGCATGGCCGACCTGGAGAGGCGCGCGGGCTCTGACGGGAACAAGAGCAGCAGCACAAGCAGCAAGAAGTCGCCAAAGACGTCCAAGAAGCAAGGACGGCGCCAGTCTTCACCACCACCGCCGGGACACCACTCGCTGCAGCCACCATCACAGTCGGGCATGCCACAACACCCCTTCACGCCGCCCATGAACCCGGAGGACCACTTCTTCCCCTCGCCAAGCCCGCCAGCAAGCAGCCCGCCACCATTTGCTTCCTACCAACCAACGTACTCGCCTCCCAGCGACAACGGCATGATCATGCAGCCATACGGGAGCCCACAACAGCAGACAATCGCAACAACTGGCCCTTACCAATTCGGCATGGTGTCCACAAACGCACCCACGCTGCCGCCAATGACACACTTTGCGGATGCGTACAAGGCACCCAACCTCAACGGGGGGAATGAGTCGATGTCGTCGTTTTCCAACTACGGCGACTACACGCTTGGTGGTCACTTGAACCCCTCGCCCTACGATTCAAATCCTCATGTGAGTTCCTTGCGCCACATCCAAAACCATCAGCACAGCCCTCTCCCTTCCGCCACTCTCCCTCCCTTCGGCAGCGCGATGGCTGGTTCATCTGCCGGTCCTCTTGCTGCGCCTGTTCCTTACCGCCCTCGCTATCCTCCTTCCCCGTCTCGGAGTTGAAGAACGATGTGTACGTCCCACGGCGAGAAGAAGAGAAAGAAGAACATCATCATAGAGAGAAAGACAACGCTTTCAACAGCCCAAGAGCAGAAGGCTAATACGACAGTCTCACCTACAGACCCCAGCTCTGTCGCATACCTTTGACCACTCGGACAACAATTCGGAGGCGGATTGGTGTGCCTACCCAGTGACGCCACTGTCGATGGGCTCACCATGAAAAGAGATAGAGACAGACGCAAGCAATTGCAAACGGCATGAGGAATGGATACACCTGATTTAACGATTTTTTTGTCTATACCTTTTTCTTTGGACTTTATTTTTAGTGTTATGATTGGACGGCCATCTCCCTGTTTTGTTTTCTTCTTGCCATCTTGAGAGTACATTGCTTGGAGGCAGCGGCCGCGGAGTTCAGGGCGTTGCTCTCGTCGGTGTGCAGACCTTCGCGTGCTGGGTCTGGCACCGGATGGCCAAGATTGCCTGGGAGGAGCAAAGCTTGATAAGAGACACACACACAAGCGACTTTTTTGGATTAAAAGGATTAGCGTGGTTATTTTGGGCATCAGGGTCACGCTGGCCTGTGGACTGGGGCCGGAGTTTCTGGTGTGATTTCTTTTTTTCTGTCAAGATCTCTCTAAGAGAACACTGTACAGATGGATCTTCTTATTCCAATCAATCTACAACTCCAACTCTGAAAACATAACAAAACCCATTCGTTGCAATTCGTGTAGTTGACAGAACGATGCTGCCGAGATAGAGGATTCTAAACTCTAGCTACGTACGTGACGCTTGTTCCTGGTGGCGGTATCCCTGGCAAATCTCCCGAGCAAACTTTGTGACTACCGGAGTTTATGGACCCATTATTTCCACATGCCCACAAACCTTCCTTATTTCCACAACGGGGTCGGCGAACCATCTTCTTGTGTCTGGCACTGGTGCTGACAGGGCGGAGGGGAAGGGGGTGGGGGAGGGAAATGGGTTGAGTGAGATTTTGGCGTCGGCTTGGGAAGACCCCTTGCCCTTCTCTGACTCTGACTCTCTCTCCCCTCTCCCTCGTAGGGCTGAGAGAGGGAGGGGAGGGTGACGAGCCCCCGGGTCCGCCGTCAGCACGATAGTTCGACCCGACACAATGGATTTGTCTGCTTCCCGCCCGCCGCCGCCGCCCCCGCGGAGTGGGTTCGTCTTGTTTCGGTCTTTTCTTTCTCTGTCTCTCTCTTTCTCCTCTCACATTCCCGTCTCACATAATCCGCCACGCACCCTGCCCAGTTGCCACGAGGTCGGTGCCATTCCACCGGCGTCGGCGCGGGTTGGTTGAGCACGGATGGGGGCGGTGGCAGCTGTCAAATCGTCTTACTTGCATCTTGTCTTTTTTCTTTCTTTTTGGGACGGATGGTTGGTGGGGAAGGAAGGAAATGACGACAGAGGTTGAGTCATATCACGTATAAGTTCACAGTGTCGCCTCCCAAGTTTGCAAGCAGCCAGGCGGGTCGGTTCTCGTTTGTCTTCCATCCTCCAGCCCGGTGCACCCGGCGAGCCCCCCTCACACACCTATTTCCCCTGGGTATGGAGCCTCAATCCTACGCACTGCCCTACTCACTACCCGGCACACATTTCGGCTCCTGGGAGACTGAACGTACGATTTTCGAGGTCACCTGCAATCGCCTATCATCCCAGCCTGTTATGTGGTCACCAGGATCAAGAAATGACGACGGCCAAACCTACCGATTCTTGTGCCCAGTTGTGCCGTGTCCGTTGCCCTGAGTCTGGTTAGGGGCGTCCCCACTTATTACAGCCGATTAGCAGCAGCGACGAAGGCCGAAGAGGGCCTCGCCCGACGGACTTTTCGGCTTCTGGGGCCGCCTACGAGAGCCTGCCTCTGAACACTGTTTAATGAGTACGTACACAAGTGAGGCGCCCTGCAGCGGCACCCGTCACCATGCAGCAGAGACGAGGCAGAGCTTCTTGGTACCGACTTTCACAAGCTGCGATCTGCTCGCCCTGCCCGTCCTAGCTCTCTCCTGATATGGTCCTCTCTGCATTGAGGCCATAGATAAAGACCACAATTTTGGGCCGCGGAGACGTTCTCCGCGATGGGGCCTGTGGAAAGGGAGGGGGAGAGGCGGGCAGAGCGGTAAGGGTGTGTGAGTGAGTGAGTGTGTGCGTGTGAATGTGAAAGGGGAGAATTCCTCGTTTGTGATGAGGCTCTGCGCCCGCAGGCCAGGGAAGGGCGCGAACGAGCCCCACTAGTACCTGTGGACCCCCTACGATATTTTGCCTGTCTTGTGCGTGCGAATGCGATGAGGAGTGATGAGGGTGGTGGCCTAGGTATCTTCTGCCCGCTTCCTCTTCGATGCGGGTGGGGTCCTCAGACCAGGTCGCACACCCGCGCACCCGATCCCAGGGAGACTGCGCACAATTGATCTGCGGAGCCTTACGATCCTTCGCCGCCCCTCGGACCCAATTACACTCCTACACCTCTAAAAGTCCGAGGCGTCCTTGAGTGGCCCTCGAGTGGCTTTCAAGGAGCCTCAAGGGGTCTCTCGAGCGGCTCCATGTCCCCTCGTGCATTTTCCTGTTCTGGTAAGGAGCAAATAGCCTTGTCCCCGCTAGAGTGGAAGGGGAGGAGAGAGGGGGAGGGGCCTGGGGGCGCAATAGCTTCCATCCAGACCAGGAGATAGACTCGGCCCAGAGACTTTAGGCGGGTCCTGTGATGGAGAGGTTTGGAAAGAGTTCGCGAGGCGCTCCGTGAGGCGTTCCGCGGAGTTTGATGGACGTAGGAGGGATATCATGGGGCAAGGTATATGTTATTGTGATATGTGAGCCGGGGAATGCAAGACGAGGCGAGAGGAGAGGAGGGGCGTGGCATGGCATGGTTTAGCAAGGCATGGGTATACCGCTGATCGGCTCGAGACCAGGCCCTTCTTGTTGTGCGGAATTGCGGTTGTGTGGCTGCCGGTGGTCGTGTCGCTCTGTGTGTGGCACGGCATGACCCGCGTGAGGTTTGCCTGCCCAGATGGGCCAAACACGTCGACTCCGCTGTCTAATGTGATAAGCACCTTGCATCAAACCCCTGGCCACCTGGACCCGAATGAGTGAATGGACGATTGAGTGAGTGAGGAAATGGGCGAATGGGTGGATGATCAAGCCGCCCCGCCCGAAGCGCGGTCTCCTCTCCAGCAGCTCAACATCGGTCTCTGCAGTCCTGCCAATGTGGCTCCTTGTGTAACACAGGCGGGAATACGGGCGGGTCCAGCCAGCCACATGACCGATGATGGATCGCGGATGGGAACGTAGGGCAGGGACGGGAACAGGGACAGGGACATGGACGTTGGATATTGGACATCTGAGCATGGCCGCAGGGGAACGGGGGGTTGTCCAAATTGATGTTTCCGTCGCTTAATCCCACTTACTGTCGCAGTCAGAGTAACGGTAGGCCATAGCAGAGATAGAGGGAGGATGGAGAGATCATGATTCTCCACAGAAGGATGCAGACCGTTTCCAGGGGGATCCCAGGAGCCCGGCCTCTCCACTTGGACCGGGACCTTGGGCAAAAGACCCCAACCTGCATATTGACCCACAGACAGGCGGGCAGGGACCCAGGGCTCAGGACTCACCAGGAGCCAGGACCAAGGGTCCAGCTAACCCCAGGCAGCCAGGGCTACCCACCCAGCCTGGAGCACATCGAGCCCGAGCACCTCCAATTGACTCCGTTGACAGCGCCATACAGGCTGGGTAGCATTCGACCGATGGTACCGATGCCGCACAGTATAAATCAGTCACATGGGGACGATGCATGCCCCGTCCAGATCGCCAGACCGATGGCATTTGGGGGCTGGAGATGCTGGCCTGCAGGGAAGCGCTGGATGGTCACCCTCTTGCACCTTCAGCCGCATCCTTCTGCAAGTCTCCAGCCTCGCTATTGGCCCTGTGCGTGGTACTGTGTTGTTTTTGTGTTTTGCCGTGTAGTATTGCGATTTGCTGTCTCGTCTGTTTTTGCCTGGTTGCCTTGCTTTGGTGCCCAGTACCTGCGGTTGCATCCAGTATGCCCAGAACCACAAAACCCGAGGGATGAAAAAGCCTTGAGATGAGGTGGAGATGTGGAATATCAGGAGCAATACGGCTCCTGCCTAGGCCATACTTGACTGACACCGGGCGTCCGGGTCGACCAGATCAGGGAACCAGGAGGAGAGATCTCAGGGGGGGCGGCCGTTACACGATACCGGCAGCAGGCATGATAGATGGCGTGCAGGCGCACAGTCTCGATCAAACCACATTCTTGGGTCGCGGAACGTGGTGCCTGTGAGAGGGTCGGATTCCCCCCTGATGGCCAAATACCGGGGGGCGCTTCTTCCCTCCCTTCCTCCCTCACCGCTGGGCCTCCGGCGTGAAATCAACCGTACTGTACACAGTATATCTTCCGGCGGGGAACGGAGGTTCTGGACCTTGGCAGGGTTGCTCTCACAGATGAGGACCCAGGGCGATCGACGGAGTACCGCTATCAGCGGTTGAGGATGGCCAGCTTGAGTCTTGTGCCCAGCTGAGAACTTCTGAAACTGCAGTGCAGTCCCCACAGGCTTGGTCCTTCCAAGAACATCTGCCAAACAAAGGGAAGCCACGGATCAGAGACGGTGCTGGCGCGCCAAACGCCAAGCTGGCCAATCAGATGTGAATGGGTTACCCGCCTTTTAGACGCGGGCCGGCGTGTGATTGGCGAATTGAGGGCCTTCACAAGCTCGGCTTCAGTCAGTCTTCGTCGTCATGATCAATTCATCACCGTGTATCCTCAACCTGAGCCTCGCATGCCACTACCCAAGGGAATTAAATTTTCCACCTCTCGTCTCCCTCCAAGCCGGCACCAGAGCCCTGCGCCCAGCCGGACTGCACCTCTACGCTCCGTATCATCGCCTCCGTAGTGAAAAAGCCTTGGCTGGAAAACCGGGCCCAGACATCAGGCAGCAGAATTAACACATTCTGGAACATCTACCCCCCTCCTCTCGTACTCGCGACCCTAGCGGAGGTTTGATTCGGCTTCCAAGGGAGTCTCGTCTACTCTGCCCGGTGAGAAGGGACATCCGAAGGGCCGCAGGAAGAGGCGGACACCCTCTATCTACAACCGCTGAACGACCAGATGTATCTATTCGGAGGTGACAGGTAAGGGTTCCTCTCCCAAATTCCATATCCCAATCCCCCAGGAGTCTCGTCCTATTCGCCGGCCGTACGTCGCGTTATGTTTCCTAATTCGGACCCGGGGTGCGAAATGGCTTCCTTTGTGCATCCATCCAATCCATACACCCCTGCCTGCGTCCTTCTGCCCCATGGGCTGCGCCCCGGCGCCCTCATGCCGCCTGTGTCAAAAGAGGTTTGGTCACCAGATGCACGGCACTTTGGATCCGTCCACGCCAGGGGTAGGGATATATGACTGGACGAGATATGCACCCGAGCCTCACCAACACCACAAACTCGGTGCTACAAGCGCCTGTTGGAGGACTTGGTGATGGAACGGCCCATTCGGAAACGACGTAGCCACACACCAGAGACCATGACGGGCAGCTAACAACAAAACACAGGCCCTGGGACGCGTCCCAGTTCACCGCCTCGGACGACCGCGTCCGTGGCGGTAAGTCCCAATCCTACCTGACCGTGCTCTCGGCACCGGCATCATCGACGTCGGCGTCGTCCCAGGCCGAGTTCTCAGGCCACCTGGACATCACAGCCCTGGGCGGCGCGGGATTCGCCTCGCAGCGCACCGCCGACGGCGTGCCAGGCTGGGACGTCTCGGGCTACGACGCCCTCGTGCTGGACGTCGCGCGCGCCGACGACCGCAAGTATACCCTCACCCTCAAGGACGAGGTGCTCCCCCGGCGGCCGGACGGGCGGGATCAGAGCACGGTCAGCTGGGAGTATGACTTTGTCGTTGGGGCTGGGAAGGGCGGCACTGCTGCTGCTGACGATGCTACGACTCGTGGAAGCACGGCTGGCTCAACCCGGGTGGTGATTCCGTTTGGGGAGTTTAAGCCTACGTACCGTGGCAAGTCGAAGCCTGACGCCGAGCCGCTGGACCTGAAGAACGTGAAGCGGATCAGTTTCATGATGAGGAGGTAAGTACTTTCCTTGGGGTGAACCATGCAGCGTCGTCTGTTTGGTCCATGCCACACGAATCTTAGCAAGCAAGACTGACGCGCGAAAATATCTCAGTTTCTTTGGTGACCAAGAGGGCGACTTCTCCATCGTCTTCAACTCGGTTGCCGTGGAGAAAAGAGACAAAGGCCGAGACGCCTCGATCGACTCAGTAGCCGCGGCAAAGCGCGCCCGAGATGAGCAGCAGTATGCGGGCAGCGGTGCTCCCAAGGGAAACACCCTCACGTCCTGGGTCGGGAGAATGTGCGGCTGGGGTAGGTGACTCCCGGGCTCGTGGCAGACAGACATGCCATCTGCACAAAGGTCGAGGCTTTGAGGCATGAGACCCAAGGTATTGCCTGCAGGACAGAACACGGAGGCGGCTTCCTGGCGTGTATACTGCTATCCTGCGATGCTGCTGTGCATACGCATACGTAGGGGTAGACATCTCAACACGTAATGACAGCGTTAACCTCCCAAGCGAAACTGTTCCGGTGCCCGTGTTCAATCCAGCTTGAGGTGACTTATACACCTCGCAAGCTCCGGCCTTCGATCACGGAGGTTTGAGACGACATGTGCAATGTAGCCTCCCCGATTATGGTGCTGCTCCCTGCAGCAGGGAGGCAAGTGGCTAGCTATACACACAGCTGCAAATGCTATGAGAAATCGTTCGGGCGTGTGTGTTCGACCCTCCAAGTGACTGGGCATGAAATAAGTTCATGGCTACAGAGGCTCGCTGTCTACTACATAGATGCCTCTCGAACCATTTTGCTTCATGTGCCACATTGAGAAGAATGCCTTGCTGGTCCATGCTCGTTCTTGAGTCATCTCCGATGACCTGTCTGTATAAGAGGTGCTTCTCGCCATCTTCTCCATCGGCTCCCGCGCAAATCTCTCAGCACGCCTGTTGCTATTGTCCGTCAATAGTGGTCAACAGCGGTCAACTATGATTAACTGCGGTCAACGATGGTCAACAACAGTCAACAACGGTCAACGATGATCAACGGCGGTCTGAGACGGTCTCAAATGGACTTCGACCAACTGCTTGCCGTCACTGTTGGCGCCTTTCTGTGGTGCTCTGACCTGCCCGGGCGTAGAAGGGGAAATTTGTACAAGCTCAGCACTGCCGAGCCGGTGAGGTCCAGTTGTTTTGGGCCAAGGTCTTTGGATTAGGTAGTATACTCCAGTGGTATTATTTTCTCTATCATCCACCGTCTAACTGCCCACACGCCGCAGAGAGCGCAGAGGTCTACCTGTACCCACTATGAGGCACTGGATACCAACAAACAACAAGAGAGAAAATATCCCGCAGATAGCCACCGGCTTAGCTCGGGGTCAACTGAAGTCAAAGATGTATCCCCCCCCCCTCCATAATCATCAACGCCATGCAGAATGCTCCAAGTCGCCTCCGTGGCATTGACTCGAGGCCAATGCCCGTCCGAAACGTTCTTCCATGAATACTTGTGGGAGACACTAGTCGGCTGTGTATGGATAAACCTGCGTTTGGGGCCACACGATGAGATGACCAAGACTGCCAGCACTGAATCATGTTGGTTTTTGTCCGTGGCTGGCTCCCAAGGAAGGTCCCCTGGCCGCAGAATAGGGAATAAACTGTCGAGAAGTGCGATCTTCAGAGGAATTTTGAGAATGTTGAGCTCATGTCTCCTCCGAATACGTTCAACTGTTCTCGATCGTCTTGTCCCCCAGGACACCTCCATACTTCCCGAAGACACAGGGCTCCGGAGATCCCTGACTGGCTGCTTCGACCTCCACGAAGCCGTCCAAAATTTCTGTCCAAGTGGGGTCGATCGTTTGACCCCAGCTTATCATGGACTTAGTCGACTAAGTCGTCTTCACACTGGCATAGCAGTCTGCAAAGAACGCAGTCCGACCTCCCTCCCCATCTCCTAGATAATTGCTCCAAGCTCGCCTAGTCGTCGAACTTGATCCCCTGGTAGGCGTTGACGTCGATGAAGCCGCCGCGGTAGCTGCCCCTCTTCTTCTTGTTCTTCTCCTTGGTGAAGCCCTTGCCACGGGTGACGATCAGGTCATCGTGCGCCTTGCGGCCCCAGTCATGCGAGTTGTCGGTGAAGGCGTTGGACTTGAACTTCTCCTCGACTGTGATGTCCTTGCGGATGCGCGAGAAGGGCTCGTTGGGGACCTTCTTCACCGGGGCCGCGTCCTTCTTGCCGCGGTTGTTCTTCTTGTTGGTGGTCGGGTTCGGGGGCAGAGGGGGGAAGATCTCCGGGGAGGTCTTGCCCATGGTCACGGACGAGTCGGAGCCGTTCGTGGCGGGCTTGGGGGCCTTGTCCTCGGGGTCAGAGTCTGAAGACGAGGACGAGGAAGAGGAGGACCCGGAGTCGGGGAGCTTGGTGGCGGCGGCTTTCTTGAGTTGCTCGGATTCGTCGTCCGAGTCGCTGTCGCTGTCGCTGTCGCTGCTGGAGTCCGAAGAAGAGTCCGAGCTAGAATCAGAGTCGGAGTCGGAGCTCTCCTTGACCTTCTGCTTCTTGGATTTCGGTTTCTCGTCCTCAGAACTGGAGGAATCAGAGTCGCTTGAAGAAGAGCTGGAGTCGGAAGAATCGCTCTTGGAAGGAGCCTTGCGCTTCAGTGGGTTGGCGGCAGCAGGCTTGGCCGCAGATGGTGCCCCGAGGCCGGGATTGGCCGCAGCATTGTCGTCATCATCGTCGTCGCTCGAGGAACCGGAGGACGAGTCGGAATCACTGTCGGAGGACGAGTCGGAGGATTCGTTCTTGACCACAGGGGCACCACCAGTCTTCTTCGCCTTCTTGCCCTCGTCCTCGCTCTCGCTGTCGCTGTCGCTATCGGAACTGGAGGAGCTCGAGCTGGAAGAACTGTCAGAGTCGTCGGCGGACGCAGCATCCGCCATCTTCACATCGCCACCGGCGTCGCTGGAGCTGTCGGATGAGCTCGAGTCGTCGTCGCTGGAGCTGTCGGAGCTGTCGGCGGCGGAGGCACTCTGGGACTTGTTCCAGGTCTCGAAGACGGAGACCAAGGTCTGCCCCTCGGGCTGTGCAACCTTGGCGGGGCTGGCCCAGCCGTTCTTGCTTCGCTGCTGCTTGAAGGCGGCGTGGGCGTCGTCGAACTGGTTGGAGGAGAGGAAGCCCTCGACGAGGTCCAGGAGCTGGGTAGGTGGGGCGGGGGTGGCGTCCTTCTGTGCCTTCTTGGAAGGCTTGGTGGCCTTCTTCTTGTCGGCAGACTTGTCCTTGGATTTGGCCGCCATGGCTGTGTTGCTGGGTGTGGTGACGGAGGAAGAGGATGTCGACGCTTCGGTGGTGCGGGTGGTGCGGGTGGTGTTGTTGGAGAAGAGCCAAGCTGGTGGACCAGACGACATTAATGGCGCAGCTGTTGCCGATGATGGAGGGAAAGAGGAATCTCGAGCACCACGTTTGCTTTGGTTAGGGGCCTGAAGAAAATTTGTAGCCGGCGCAAGAAGCCTTCGGGAGGGAGCTACTCCATTGAGAAAAAAATTGTGGACTTATCGCTGATAAGACTAGACTAAGACAAGTGCCAGCGGCCAGCGAGGAACCCCGGCCATCCAGTCCATCCAGTCCGCTGGCAATTGGGGCAGGGGACAACCCCTCCTAACAAATTCAAACATGTTTTGAGGCTAGGATTGAGCAAACTGTGTGAATATTTGCAGCCCAAATTGCCTATCTACACTGGTTTATACGTCAATTTCTCCACGGCTTGCATGACAGCAAACCTTGCTATGGAGAACACGTCTGGGTATTGGGTGTGGGGCGGTGAACAGCAGAGGCCGGCTTCTGTGCTTCTATGCTTCTATATACCCATTCAAGTCAGACTTCTATCTGTAGCTCATGTTCCCAGACTTCTATCAAACACAGAACCACCATCTATTTGCTTGCAATTTCCCTCCCACACCTCTCCCACACTTCGCAGCCCGTGAGATACGTCGTAATGATCAGGATGACCCCCAACGTACCCTGATCAACCTTCCACCAGCCAACGACACTTCCAGGCATAACCATGTCCAGCAGGTCCGCCACGCACTTCCTCACAAGCCCCTTGGACTTGGTCTTGATGTTTGACTTCCACAGCTTCCTCTGCTCCTTTCGGACCCACATGATCTTCCTCAGCCTCTCCCTCTCCTTCTCCCAGTCCGCCACGTCGCTCTCATCCCGCTTCTCTCCGGTGCCGTAGCCCTCGCCCGTCGGCGGCACGGGTGCGTAGGCAAGCAGCTTGACGAACTTAACCAGCCCGCTAGCCACCCCGCATGCCAGCCCAAAGAACCAGAAGCGCTGGCCCTCCACGAACAGGACGGAGAACCACTGGGCACCCCATAACGAGAAGCCCGGCACCTGGAGGGCATCGACGAGGCAAAGGGACTCGAGGAGCAGGTACATCCCGTTGAAGGTGCGCCCGAAGATGTCGAGCCAGGCTTCGGCTGGGGGTCCGGACTTGCGCCTGTGCCGGCAGTTGGGGTGGTGTTGGTGCAAGTGAGGGGTCTGCGTGGATGCGCGTGTCTGCGCTGGCTGTGCCGCTTGATCTGCCTGCTTGGGTCCATCCTTCGCATCGGATACGGCGGCTGCGGGCTCAGAAGGAATCGCCGTTGCTGCTGCGGGTGTTGGTGTTGGTGGTTGGGAGTACAGTGATGTGTATAGCTGCTGTGCCGCGTGGAAGGACTCGAGGAAGCGGAACATCCGGAAGAAGCGCCGGGCAAGACCCAGATGCCCTTTCAGGTCATTGAGCACCACCACACCCGTAGCCCTGGGATCTGTCCAGACGTGTTGGTTGCCCAACATCACGAGATTGGTGAAGCCGTCCAGGAGAATGGGGTACGAGATGACGACCATGACTATGGACTGGATCATTCGCAGCATCCGTTCTAGGGCAGCTAGAAAGGTAGAATAATTAGCACTCGGGCATTCCACATGGGACAAGATGATTCTTGAGCTGATAATCTCTCCAGTCTTTGTAACACGGTCAATAGAAACCCTCGTCACCAGTGTCAGTCACTGCGTCCTAGGACGGGTGACTGATTGAACGACGTCCACTGCCCCCGCTTAGCACGAGACCAAGGTAGCCCCTGTCACAGGTGTTGACAGACTCGATGTGAGGATATTACGCTCAGAAAGGGGCCAAGAATCTATGGAGACGTTGAGTTATGAAGTGAAAGAGCGGAAACTCACCAGCATCGGTGCCGAAGCGGATGAATTGCTCAAGCGTAGACGGCGCCATGGTGTCGCTCGTCTCCTCCGCAAAGCCCCGCAGCAGTCTCACGCCGTCTGGCAGTCGAGCACAGCCTGTTGATGGCAGCTGGTCATCGAATTGGGCTTCTCGATTTGATTTTGACCGGGTTTTGATCGGTTATGGAGTTCCAGCGATGGATTTGTGCTCGATTGAAGAGAGGTAAGAGTGAGGGCCCGGATTTAAGCAGAGGTTGAGATCGGACCCGGGATGGTGCAAGCGCGGCCTCTCTGTCGGCCCACAACATTGCTCCTCTCCGTCGACTCAGGCCACCAGCACTCATCCGTCCCGACATCAATGATCTATCCTCACAACTTTCCACAGTCCTGGGACAAAGCATTCGCTGGTTTTAGAAGCCTGGCTACAGCTGGCTTCATTCCAGCCAGGATTTCCGCCCCTGTCTTGCTTAGGTCGCCTCGGACTAGAGATTTTGGCATGTAGACCGCCATGGACGCCCAAGAGGACCCCAAGAGCCAGTACTTGAAGTTGATGCCACACAGCGACGTTGTGCCTTGATCGAGACAAACTGAAAGCAAAAGGCCTCTCACACTTTCTCCGCCAGCTGTGAATATTTTCATGCAACCTTTGAGCCAATTCGGAACGCAGGTGCAGAGTCTGTCTTGAGTTCCTTGGAGGCAGTTCTGGGATGGCAACATGCACACAGAACAGGAAGTTTGACGGAAATCAAATAGTAATACAATGGCCGTATATATATCACAAAAGTCGCCAGTCGTACTGAATCTGCATTCTTTGATCGAATCATTTCTAATTGCTGCAGTCCCAATGTATACAGACTACCTTCGCCCAGTCCAGCCGCAGTCTGTCTGTCTACCGACTGGTAACACGGGCTCACAACTATAGCAGTCATGCGACTGCTCTTGATGGCAGACACCATTCCCATGGCCGCTTCCATTGCAGGTGTAGTAGAGATATGCCCCTTCGTCCCAGGCTTACGTAGTGATGTATGACTTAGGCTTGCAGCCTGACCTGGTTCCTTCCAAAAGTGATGAGCAGTCATTACACCTCTGCAGCAGGGTGCTGACCAGAGAATTATGGAGGAACTGGTGATTGCTCCACTGAGTATCCTGTTGAAGATAGGCAGAGAGATGTTGATGGCTGACTTGATGGTTCTTTTCATGTTGGAATGGAATCAACATTCGAATCTGAGATGCCGTAGAAGTATTTACAGTTCCCTTGAAATTCACAGGGGTACGTAATTGCTCACAGACAACAGACAAGGAGGCAGACATGGCAACTCAAGGCCTCGCCCTTTCCATCAGCCCATCCCAAGGATGGTACCGTCCACCTGCGACTGCCCACTCGTGAACGCAAAGCTGCAAATACAAGGCTGTGACTTGAAACCTCGAAATGCACACCTGCGACTACATATGATCAAAGAAAATTCAATCACTTCCAGGACAAGAAGCATCGCATGATACCACTCTGTGCTTACTACCAAAATTCAGTCAACATAATCAAATTACGCAGCCCGAGAACCAATACTCTTGATCAATCTTTTACCTCCCTCGACTCTGGCCTAAGCAAGATCATTCCAAGCAGCAAACAACATGAATCTTCTTCATTTCATCCTCCTAGTCCTACTGGGCCTTCTCACTCACCACATAGCTGTTGTGTCACCCCAGATGTCTGGGAGCCTTGGCACAAATAACATCAACCAGAACCTCGACCAAACCTTGGGCAAGCGAATCGCAGATCGCATGAAGTTATCCTACATTCTCCGGAGAAATAAGCTCAGGTGCCCCTCAGGTTCGGGCCGGGGGGGCTTGCCACGGATGCCCTGGGCACCACACGAGCATAGATTCCGGATAGGCGCAGGCTCAACATACTGTCAAGAGTGGTTCGGCTGTCAACCTGACGGTAAGGAGCTCCAGCATAGGCTTTTCCATATATCAAAGTTTACTCGTCGATCACTAACCATAGACGCTACAGGGCCAAAGTACCAGAAGAAGGAAGTGAAAGAGGGTGTTTCTTTCGCGCTAAGCAAGCAATTAGCAGTAGATTGGTAAGTCCAAGGTCTCTATAACCTATTTAAGAGAATGAGAGCTAACCATGCGACAGGTGTGAGGAACATTGTGAATGTGAGGGCTAGCCTGAGGGCCACTCTGGCGCCAATCTGTTTGTCTTCCATCCACTTGCTCCATCCTTACACACATTGCCCTGCCCCAAAGGAACCTCAAGCCCCCGGTGGATGGTGAAAATATTTACTAACGTAATTATGAAGTGGCTCTGCGGACCCTTGCGGTGGTCTGATTCATGGCACCAACGGCAGCGTTGCTCAAGACGCGGACTCGGCCGTGCCTCTTCCTCCGAAGCGACAACGGCGGCCCGGTGATGGAGCCACTTGATGGTTCATCTTGAAAGGAGTAAACCGGATGTTTGAGGAGGACTCACGAGGAGGACATGGACATTTATGCGTGTGGGTGGTGATTCTGACCTCACTGGGGTGTGAGAGATACGGGAAGCAAGAGCCTGCTCAGTCGTGGAGACACCCACTGAGGATGCCACCTGAGCTCAATCATTGTTGTGAAAGGCATGATCAATTTAGCATCACTTTCGCTTTTCGACAGTGCTCTGTATCTGATTCTACTCAGATGCGCTAAAGTCTCCAGTGGTCATGAATTCCGGAATCTCCCAAGTCTGCAGTCTGATGCCCGCAAAAAAAGTCTTCGGACGAAGAGTTCTCAAGTGGTACATGGGAAAATGTAAAAGGACACCCGGCATGTCATCCATTCGTTTCGAGGACCATGCCTCCTCTCCTTACTGCCGACCATCTCTTGCGTGGCAACATCTCAGAAACTGACAGCGGCCCTGCTCTCACATTTATGTCCTACTGTCTTCGCTGGTTTCAAAAATGCACATTCGACTTAGTGGTGGATATCACCTGGTCCAATACATTTTATTGGGTCTCGTAGTTGAGAATTGTTAAGTTTGTGCATCCCATCATGGCATTTGCGAAGCTATGGATCTACTTCATGCTCAAGATCTTGTACCAATGCCTTCAAGCTCAAATGAGCCAACATGAAACAAAAAAAACCGAGGAAGCGTGCGAGGGGAGACTTGCATGCCCAAGCGGTGGCGCCCAGTGTCTCCTCCACTTCCTCCACATCAAGCTCCTCAGGTGTTCTTCGCCCATCTCACCTGGTCACAGAATTGCTTGTCCTGATAGGTCTCAAAGCCCCTTAGAATTGAACAAAATGTTAGCATGTCCTCCGGGGGGTCCTCCGGGGGGGACGAAACCGGGGAGACAATTGTGGACATACCAGGCCATCTGCCGGTGGGCATCGTAGAAGAATCCCGTGGAGCCCAGTCCACACTCCCTGGTGATGTTTCCATAGGCATTGTACCAGTCATCAACAGCGTCGCACGGCTCGTGCTTGTTCTTGCTATTTGTTTGGCATTGTGTTAGCATCGCCGTCTGGACGACCGGGCCCTAGGCCTTATTTGGCCCTCGGGGGCTGGGGCTGGGGACTCGAGGCCCATAGGACATTGGGCATGAGGAAAAGACTTGCCTGCAGGCCCAAGTGCGAGACGCGGCACGCTTTGAGAGATCTACTCCGTCCTCGTAGACCGAAAATCCAGCGTACTCGAGTCCGTTGGTGTTGAGCTCGTTGCCGCAGTAGCACCTGAGTCTGTCAGTCAACTCCATCCATCCATGCGGATCTGTGTGTGTGATTTTGCATATAGGATCAGGCGATATTGCCCGTATGGTTGGGTGTGTAGAAGTGTAGGAGAGGGGATAAGATGTACTAACCAATCCATCATTCTCGCCATGGTCTTGATCCGGGACTCCTCCGGAACCTTTCCTCCAGAGCAGTGAACTAACATCCAGGCGGGGAGCGGGTTGTCGAAGTCGACGTAGTCTTGGCAGTGGGTATCGTCATTGGCGCATTCCGGATAGTCTCCATCATCAGCGGATCCAAATCCGAGGAGGGAAAGAAGGACAAAGAGAGCAAAGTAGAAGGCCTTCATCATGAATGCGATGCTTGAGACAGGTTGAGTCAAATGGTCGATGTGAGGAGTGTTGGTTCGGTTTGGGGTGTAAGTCTGTCCAGTGTAGTGGAAGGAAAGAAGAGGAAATGCAGACAACTTGTTGTACAGTCCGGCCTTTTTGTATTGCGAGGCCAAGGATCATGAAATGTCCAAACTGTGGTTGGGCCAGAATTCAATGCCAGAAACATTACCAGGGAGCAGTGAAGGATGAGTTTGCACGTACCTTGTAAGGATGTCATCATGGACTGTTTCGCTCTTTACACCTGGGTACTAGACACAGGTGAATGTTGACTACAGCACTTTATCAAGCCACACAACGCACCTTCCTGCAAGCTGAAACCTCTTTCTTTCATAACAACCCTCACTGTCTTTGCCTAGGCGCTGAAAGCATCAAGAGCATCGAAACCATACCATCTGCAACACAACCCGCAGCCCATCAACGGCATCAACCTCCATACTACTGACGCCTCAACTCATTCGGCATGATGTTGCCTGTCATTTTCATTGTAAGCCATAGGCCTCATCTGCCAGACTGAGAACTTGATATCCACATCCCACACTCCCACAACCAAATTCCTGTCCACACTGTTATCCTCCTATAAAGAAGCCCTGGTTTGACAATGGCTCAGTTCCTCTTCGCTCTCCTGGGCGCCGCCAGCCCTGTCGACGGCACGAACCCTCCTCCGGGCCTCAGCTGGACAGGTGAGGTTGCCGGCCACGGAGTGATGACCCTCTACGGCGACGCCGGCTCCGTCCAGGAGCAGATCTTTGCGCTCAACCCATCCTTGGCCGAGAAATACGTCCCCACAACCCAATTCATGAGCAAGACTCCTCCGGCCTACAACGCTTCTGAGGTATTCCCCGGGCCAGGCTCTGCCTACTACTACAAGTCCCCGGCGGGTGACGCCAACGGCATGGCCGTCCGCGACGACGTCAACGGCGCAAAGAGACTCTCGGAGGGGTTCAACCCCACCGACTGGTACTGCGGCACCTTCGCCACTGGTGATGGTAAGTGAACCCGGACACGACAGTGCGGCCCTATTTGCGAACCTTTGCCGTACACTCACTCAAATACTTGCTTGGTACTGTTTATTATATTGTGGACCTTGCTGATCCTCCAAAAACCTGCACAGTTTCCGAGTTATCCTATGCCGTGTCCAGCGTTGGTTCTCCCATTGGACAGGACCCAAAGACGGCATTCTGGACAATTGCAGGCAGATTGGATGGGAAGACCAACTGCCAACGTCTGGCGTGCGCCGTGATCCCCGGTGACCCCGGCAGCACTGCACGCTATGGCAGCACTGCGATTTATGTTAGTCAAGCCCCTTCTCCCCAGCACCCTCCAGCCCTGTTTCCATCTTGATGTGGCCACAGAGCCACACGATATAACACTGGCATAATCTCTGTCTCTCCTTCTCTTCCCCCCTCTCTTCCTCTGGTCCGGGTGTGTAACTGACAATTGGCACAGTGGTGCAACGACAACGATTTCAAGGTCACCACAGCGGCCGCGAACCTGGCAGCGGTGGCTGCTTCGATCGCCAATGGCCACCAGGCATTCAACTTCGCAGGCTGCTGCAAGAAGAGCCAGTCGATCGGCAGCCACAAGCAGTTCTCAGGCCAGGTAAGACTTGGGCCCTAGTCCCGGCTCGCCCCCCATCCCTGGCAGCTGTGATTACTCTACAAAAACAACGGCTAATGATCGTGATTAGATGCACCTGGGGAACGGGACCAACATCAACGTCGGCTACGGAGAGTGTTCCAAGTCCGACTACTTTGTTAACCCCGGTAACCTCGGCTACCCTGGACCCCTCGGAAGTTGTATATAGTTGATGGGAAGCCCGATTTGGTGTGTCTTTGTGAGATGGGTTCGGCTCTACCTAGTGTGCGGCTGGTAGTAGCTGCTGCATAGCTGGTGCATAGCTGCAATAGAAGACCCTGCCAGACATATGCTTTTGACGTGATACAGAGCCAAATGCCTTGACATTCCTATCCTAAGTGAGATTGCGCAGCCCCGTGACTCCCCATCTCGACTCGGGCTCACTCGCTGGCTTCTCGCGGGAGCCGTCAGACCGGGCCAGGTGCCACATCATTCTTGGTAGCCCCCTTGAAATACTGGCGGCCCATGGGCCTGGTCTAGGGAGCCATAGTCGCCGCAGATTAAGCAAATCCGTTGACCATCACTATACGTGCAAGCCAGAGCAACGGAACCGAATCAGCAGAACACCCTGGCAGCAACAAAGGCAAGTATAGTACATTCCCAACGGAAGGTCTATCACAGCTACTGACGTATGAACAATGTACAGTTTCAGTTTTAAAAAAGATTTCTTGTTTTTGTCCTCTCAGACCACCGTACGCCGCTACCTGCGAACCACTTCTCTAAGACACGAACCTCCTTCCACCTCGCACCGTCTACTGGCCTGGGGCGACGAGCTGGCCCTTGGCCCTCGTGTCGTGCGCCCAGCCACCGGCCAGGGCCTCGCCGCCGGACTTCTGTGCAAAGTCTTGCATGCGCTTCTCCAGCTCGGGCCGGAAGTGTCGGATGAGACCCTGGATGGGCCATGCGAAAGCCTCGCCAAGAGCTGGAAGGATAACAGTCAGTTTTGTGCAACAAAAGGTTTTGGCGACGGAGAGTAACGTACCGCAGATGGTGTGGCCCTCGACCTGCTTGGTCAACTCCTGGATCATGTCGATCTCGCGCAGGCGGCCCTGGCCCTTCTCGAACCTGCTCATGATCTGCTCGGTCCACTTGCTGCCCTCGCGGCAGGGCGTGCACTGGCCGCAAGACTCGTGGCGGTAGAAGTGCGACAGGCGGGCGATGGCGCGGACAATGTCGGTGCTCTTGTCCATGACGATGACGGCCGCCGTGCCGAGACCGGACTGGCTGTCCTTGAGGGCGTCAAAGTCCATGAGCTGGTCGTCGCACACGTGCTTGGGCAGCACGGGGGTGGATGAGCCGCCGGGGATGACGGCGAGCAGGTTGTCCCAGCCGCCACGCACGCCGCCGCAGTGCTTGTCGATCAGCTCCCGCAGCGGGATGCTCATCTCCTCCTCGACGGTGACGGGGTTGTTGACGTGGCCGCTGATGCAGTACAGCTTGGTGCCCTGGTTCCGCTCGCGGCCGAAGCCGGCGAACCAGCTACCGCCACGGCGGCAGATGGTAGGTGCTACGGCGACAGTCTCGACGTTGGTCACTGTCGACGCGCAGCCGAACAGACCGATGGCGGCCGGGAATGGAGGCTTCAATCTTGGCTTTCCGGGCTTGCCCTCGAGGGACTCAATCAGACTTGTCTCCTCTCCACAGACGTAGGCACCGGCGCCGCGGTGGACGTAGACGTCAAAGTCGTAGCCGGAGCCACAGGCGTTCTTTCCGATCAGGCCGTCGGCGTAGGCCTCGTTGATGGCCTCCTGCAGGATGGCGGCCTCGTAGACGAACTCGCCTCGGATGTAGATGTAGGCGGCAGTGGCGTTCATGGCGCGGCCGGCGATGAGGCAGCCCTCGACGAGCTTGTGGGGGTCCTTGCGCATGATCTCGCGGTCCTTGCAGGTTCCGGGCTCGCCTTCGTCGGCGTTGACAACGAGGTAGCGAGGCTTCTTGTCGTTCTCCCAGCCTTTGGGGTTCATGAAAGACTGTGTTGGTATGCATC
The DNA here is from genome assembly GCA_014872995.1 of Diaporthe citrichinensis. Classification (NCBI taxonomy): domain Eukaryota; kingdom Fungi; phylum Ascomycota; class Sordariomycetes; order Diaporthales; family Diaporthaceae; genus Diaporthe; species Diaporthe citrichinensis. Next base: position 413,239 of record JADAZR010000022.1, read on the forward strand.
GTCAGCGCCTGTGTCCGTGGAGCAGACCCAGAAGTGGTAAGTATAGTGTAAATCCCGACATACCCATTTCAACCCTGAGGGGAAGCCAGCGCCTCCTCTCCCTCGCAGGCCAGAGGCCTTGATCTCACCGATGATCCAGTCGTGGCCCTTGAGAACGATCTCCTTCGTCTTGTGCCAGTCGCCCATCTTCTTTGCGTGCTTCAGGTCGGGAGGGTATCGGCCGTAGAGGTTCTGGAAGATGCGGTCCTGGTCCTTGAGGCCACCGTAGTGCCTCACCGGGTTGCCATCTTGAACTGTCGCGAAGCCTCGTGGGGAGTGGTGGTGTGTGCTGGTGGCCGCCACTCCTGCTGTTGCTGCTGCCGGTGCCACCGCCCTGGACAGTGCCTGGGCGGAGGACTTTGCTGTCGGTGCTGTTGTTCGTGATAACATCGTGGGGCGGGGCGTGTGTCGGTGCTCGGTTGAGCGGTGTTGGGAGTGCCAATTGGCAACAAGATATCGCTGTCGTTTGTTGTCGGGGTTGCGAAGTCCAAGTGCAATTGAAACTTGGGGCCGCTTAGAATGGAAGATGCGTTGATTGGCCCGCGCTGGTCCTCTGGGGCTCTGCGATCTGGGGCGATAACAGACCGGAGGCGCCATCGCTCCTGTACCGGGTTGCACTGAGCTCCGTCGCTGATAGTGCATGGCGTGCAGGGGGTGGCGACGAGCTTCCTCGGCCTGACCTCATTGACTTTGGGCTTTTGCTAACTGTTCACGCAGCCCAAGGCCACCGACCGCAACCACTACGAGGGCAGCACGGCAGAATCAACCAACAAGGAGCTGCCTGTCTCGGGAGAAGTCCCTGACTCTTGGACTCTGCTACTGCACGGCTTCCGGCGCCGAGCCATCACTCCGCCGACCGACCCCAACATCAACATCAACAACCATGTTCATGCTCCTTGCGAGCTGATAGCAGCGACGAGACAAACTACAAGACCTACGACGCGACACACGGACGGACAGTATACACGATTCCACGGCCACAATGTCGTCGTCGTCCTCGAAGCGCCACTCCATCCTCCCGCCCGTCGCACAGGCCGGCCAAAAGGCCCCCGTCCGCTTCTCCAGCTCGCTCGTCATCGCCGACTCGGCCATCCTCACGGGCGCTCACACCATTCAGCTACGTACCGAGAGCCTCGTCCACCCGCGCGCCAAGATCGAGTCATTGGCTGGGGGCATAGACATCGGCAAGCGCTGCGTCGTGCACGAGCGGACACACGTCGGCGCGCTCCCTGCTGGGGGCGCACGGGCCGGCGGCGGCGGGGCTGCGGTCACCATAATGGACTACTGCACCGTCGAGGTCGGCTCGACGGTCGAGGCGGGCGGTACGGTCATAGGAGAGGGCACGATCGTCGGCGTGGGCAGCCGGATTGGGAGCGGTGCTGTTGTTGGGAAGGTTGGTCCCTCCCCTTCCTTCATCCTCAAGGCTGGGTCATCGGGAACAACGCGTTGAGACTACGGAAGCTGACACGGGAAATACTCAGTACTGCACAATCTCGCCGCGCACGACCATCGCCCCCGGCGAGACAGTCCCGGACTACACCGTCGTCTTCTCCAACGGCCTGCACCGGCGCGACAAGCGCGACGTCGTGGACATCCGCACCAGGGCGCAGGCGAGGCAGCTCGATATCCTGCGAAAGCTGATCCCCAGCAACCCGGCAAAGTTTCAGTGAGCCCTCAGCCGAGCACGATACGTGAACAATAGACGGACCGATTACCTGGCGGCGAAATGTTGCAAGCTTGCAGCTACTACAGCAACAGGCCCCGTGCCGGAGAGAGATGCAGCCACGGCTGACATGGTATCTCTCGAGTCAGACCCTCCAGACGACTGGTGGGATGATCATGCCCCGTCTCTTTCTGCGCACCCGGAAATTCCGCTCACGGTAGCAGTCAGCCGGAAACTCACGGGCGTGTGCGTGTCTCTTCGGTAGGCTCAAAGCAGCCTACAACGCCGTTGTTGAAGACCGATGCGCACTCGGCTTTGTGGTGTTTACGTTGCGGAGGACTTCCTGGTCCGGGAGACGCGTTATGCACGTGAGGTCCGCTTGCCGTGCATATATTCCGTCTACCTTGGTTTGTCCAATCCCTCCGGGTATGACGGATGTCCATTCTGCAGCAGGACAGTGCTCCTTTAGAAGATCTTAGAACACAACGCCATGATGCCAATCATGATCCAGGCACATGAAGGGATGCGGGTTAGACCAGGGCGCACGTTGGGATGTCTAAGTGGGTCCAGCATGATCCGTCTCGCTTGCTCGATCCGACGTTCAAGGTTATGCGACAATGGTGGTCGTTCACCTGAGCCCTAGGAAGGGATCCATTGCCCTCAGCGAGAAAAACCCCTTAGTGTGCCGACATGCCATGCATGCATAAATTGATCAGTAAAGTAGACTGTCAGCCAAGAGACCCTGCCAAAGTTTTGCAGTGCAGGGTGAAGGTCTTTGAGTGCAAGGGCAATAGAATGATCACCTCACCGGTCTGCCGGTGACATACTCGTGTCAGCACAAACTTCCCATGCTATCTTCTTCAAATACCTACGCGTGTGCTCGTTACCGGGGTCATCTGTTCATTGAACATACAAGGACATGACTGAACTTTTGATGACATGACGCCCGTCGGACACGGATAAGTGATTCAAAAGGACTTCGAGGTGCAATGTAAAGGGCAAATAGTATGGTCGCCGACCTCTCTCTGGAAAAAGATTAATAGGCTATGTGTACACTCTCATCAGTTCTACCGTAACCCTCGTCTCCTGATCCTCAACTTGGAAACAACCCCCACAGTCGCCTTCTACCCAGAGACGGCGGAAAGTCTTGCCAGGTAACCTCACTCCCTCGCGCCAACGACCCATTCCAGCCCCCCAGTGACGTGCTGGATGAAATAATCCTCGCTGTAGGTCTCGATAGTATGACCCTGGCCCGTGTACCACGCCCTCGCCTTCCCCTCGAACAGGTGGTACCACGAGATCGGGTGGGTAGGTTTCATGCTCAGATATGCCGGGGTGATGTCGTCGATGTAGGTCTCGTTTAGGGTTGCGAGGACGGTGAAGTTTGGCGACAGGCCGACGTTGTCTCTGTACGAGTACCACTCGTCTGTGCGGTTGTGGCTCGTGGGCAGGCCGGCGGTCGAAGGGTGGCTGGGGTCCTGGATGGTTATGATGTCGTTGCGGATGTTTCCGCCTGTTCTTCGAGGTCAACCATGCTCGGTCGTTGTTGAAAGACACACGACGGCAGAGACTTACCGGGAGGATAGCGCTCTTTCTGCTCTGCAGTGCATGTCCAGTCGGGAGAGCAGGGGTGGAACTCAAACTTTGTTCCAACGTGTCAGGAGTTGTAGTGTATGGCCCCCGACTGAATAGATACTTACCTGAGACCCAACCAGAGTGGTATACCAAGGCGGCGTGGCATTCCAAAAGTCGGCGGCTATTTCAACACGGGTCAGCAATGGGAAGTCTTTCATGGATTTTCAGCAAGAGAGGAGTGACGGACCCGAGTGGATACCGAGCCAGGAACCGCCGTTGACTAGGAATTCGTACAGGCCGTCAAACTCGGCCTCTACCAAGAAGTCGCCCGTGGTATGAAGGAAAGCCATGGTCGTGTAATTGCTCAGTGCTCCGGGAGTGGTGAAGATTGAGGAATCCTCCGTTGCCGTAACGGGCCATCCATTATTGTTGGCAATCGAGGTGACAAGATCAATTGCGTTAGGAATGCTACATATGGAGTAAGTTTAACATCAGATATGGATTGTATAAAGAGCTACTTGCCTGTCGTGGCGATACCCAGCGGTTTTTGTAAAGATCAAGATGCTCGGCGTAGACGATATAGCTATAGTCAAGTTAGAAAATGGCGAAGGGCATATCGAAACAGCGATGGTAACTTACGATCACCAAGGCATCGTGTCGCTGCTGCAGCTGCGATAGCTGCTAAACTATGCGTGAGCTTCATTGCAGGGTTATCCAGGTAGAAAGGCAAAGACCAAGCCGTGTATGTGTGTCGGTTTGGGCTCAACACCTCCACAGGACTGCAGAGTTTCGCTCTTTTATCATTGCTGCCGCTTGCTAGCCTCGGTACAACATTACACGAGTATACTACGCCGGCGCCTGTTTCCCCAGCTGGGTTAAATGTTTTACCTTTGTCGATGGACTGGATTGGAAGGTGTCTGTCTGCCCCCCGGATATACCCTCTTATTCTCCATATACCTACGTACGTGGGGTTATAGGTAGCGATACTTGTTCGTCCGCCGAATCTGAGTGTGAGTGAAGGTTCCCTGAGACCCTACATCGGACTGACAATATCAATGCTACTCCATAGTAGTGTTCCATTCCTTGGAACCGTGCCTGTGTGCCGGCAGCGTATACTTGGCATTAATATCTTGGCAAAAATGACGACTGATGATTACTCGGGAGCCATATCTGTTAACGCGACTTATACCCTCAAACTTTAAGCACGGTTCATATAACACCTACGGAGCGTGTGACGGATGTGTTGACGAAAGCTGTCAAGAACAAACCGGAATTCTATCATTGATTATGGCTTGGTATATCTAACCGTGAAGTATTCCACCTCAGCCGTGTACAAATTCCAATCGTTCTCGTCCTGGTTCCTGTGGATCCTAACGGTAGACGATATGCTTAAATCCTTCAATTCAAGCTCCAGACTACAGGTCACTTAACATTGCCGCCATCGGCATGGTGCAAAGCTACCCCGCGAATGCATCCGAGATCGAGTTCGCACTCCACCGTCCTTGTGATCTTTTCGGCGGGGGCCCCGCCCACACAACCAGGGGAACGAGCGGGGGAAACCAGATGGGGGAACCATATAAACGAGAGCGAGGTGAGGCTTGGCGGGCGGTTTGGTCTCTTATAGAAAAGAAAAACCGACGAAAGTGGCTTAAGGGAATGGACCACCGCTCTAGGACTGGTTTTCTGAGGTCTGTTGTGGCTCTGGAAGTTGGTCTGAAAAGAGGATTGTCGTTGAGAACTTGATATTCTTACTCGTCGCATTGATTTGAATGGCTGGCCCCTGAGCCCTCGCGGCTCCTAGGCTTTGCACCGCACGCTTTCCGAATTCGAGTCACAGCCAGCTTCATCTCGCGGTCCGCCAAGTGTACGAGCCTCAAAACTGACGCGAGGCGGGAGAGCTGGTAAAATCTCATGGCTAACGTAGCCAGATGCACTGATCCTAACTGTTGCTACACTTGAGACAGCTCTTCGGTCGATGGGTAGAGCTAGTGGTTGTGTACCTCACACAACTTGGAGCGTTTTCCTTTGAAGAAACGACTAATGATTCAATTTTGATATCTACCAGACGCCTTGCTATGAATGCAAAATGCACAACGCCCCTTTTCTTCCCTGTGATGTCCCCCAATTGCAGTCCACCGGGTCACATATGCAAACCCAGAACACCTAGCTCAGGTCATACTGCGGTCCCAAGAGACACACGTATGTACGTATATATACAGAAAAGAACAAGAACGAAGACCCGAAACCACGGCGTTTTGCAAGCGCCTTAAAGCTCCCTAGCCTTCATCCAGGCGGTGGTGCCGATGCCGAGGTTGAGGCCGTTCTCGGCCCACCAGCGGCGGACCTCGGTCTGGTCGCCGAGCGCGTCCTCGAGGGACTCTTCGATGTCCATCATGCGGTACTCGACCTTCTTGGCGCGGCGGCCGTCCATCCCCGGCAGTTCGCCGTGGGCGTAGCGCAGCCACCAGTCGAGGACGCCGATGTGCGAGTAGAGGGTGGGCTCCGTCAGGATGGAGCAGTCGAAGCTCAGCTTGTCGTCGCCCTTGAGCTCGCGCCACAGCTCCAGCACGGCGACCCGCCCGTACCGCGACGCCACCTTGCACACCTGCTCCTCGTGCCCGAAGGTGATGCCCGACCCGTCCCACCAGCGGATCGCGTCCAGCTGCCCATACTGCGCCGCCGCCAGGATGGACTTGCCCGGCTTGAGTGAGATGTCGGCCGGGTTCTGGAGGTACGCCTCGCGCCACCACTCCAGCACGTGGATGTAGCCCCTCGCCGAGGCTTGCTCCAGCGCCGCGGCCGTATACTTGAGCGGCAGGCCCGAGCGTCGCCACCACTCCAGAACGTGGACGTAGCCGTTCTGGCTCGCGACGTCGACGGCCTCGTTGTCGTACTGCTTCTGTAGGAAGGACGGGCTACGCGCCCACCAGTCCAGGATCTCGATGCGGCCGTAGTAGGCGGACGCCTTGGTGGGGATGGTCTTGCCGTCGAAGCACTTGAACATGTGGGGGCAGTTAGCCTCGATATAGCTGAGGACATCGGTCAGAGTGAACTTGAAGATGAGCTTGATGGCCAGAGCGCTGAGCTCGTGGAACGAGTCAGGGGCCTCGGACAACTTCTTGCAGATGGCATCGGAGCTCGCGCTCAGGATGGTCCACTCGAGCTCATGCTGGTAGACCGAAAGGGGGTCCGTATGGTCGCGCGGCTCCAGGCGCCAGCCGAGGTGTGTAGGCACGGGGAGGTTGGTGTAGATGCCACAAGCCTGGGCGAGCTCCCAGTCGCCGGTGTGCTCGAAGATGATGCTCCACAGCTCCGCGGGGAGCGTGGCGCTCGACTTCTTGCTGTTTTTGGCGACGAGTCCCTGGGTGGCGGCGTCAACGTCGTGGCCCAGTGACAGGAGATCGGCCTGGTTCTTGATGATGGTGACGAGCTCGTTCAGGGCTCCCCACTTGGCTACTCTCTTGGGCACGCCATGGTGCTCGGGTCCGTCGTAAGACCACAAAATGGGCTGGAGAACCCGGATCCATTGCCACTTCCTGTGCAGCTTCCCCATCTGCTTCCTGGTGACGGGGTTCTCCCACATGTGTGTGGACATGCCGGGCACCATGAGGATCCTCTTGGAGGCGTCCCAGCTGCGTAGGACCTCCAACAGCAGCGTGTCTGCGATGCCGCCCATCATCTTGGCCAGATTGTCGGTATCGATGGGGGCCAGGACCAGGAGGTCTGCCCATTCGACCAACTCGAAGGCACGGTAGTGTAGGTCTTCCATCTCCCTGGAGCACCCATCGCCCTTGGTGTTGAACGATTTGTTCTGGTAGCAGACAATCTCCTGGGCGAGCCTGTGTGTCATGTCGTCGACAATGGCGCGGACGACGATCTGGGACTCCTTGGAGAGCCTGACGGCTAGGGTCTGAGCCCAGGCGACGTCCTTGGGGCCGTTTGCGGCGACAAGGAGCTTCAGTTTGCGCGGTCGCTGCATCTCGTTGATGGAGACGGCCGAAGAGAGCCTGCCGAGTCCTCGGGGTATGACTGGAGGCCTGGGTGGCGGTTCGTCTGCTGAAGTAGAGGCGTCTGCTGCCGAGGAGGAGGCCATCTTGGGCTGCAATGCGAGTTGGGCAATGCAGGACGGGACAGGACAGGGTCGGGTCAGGTCAGGTCAGGCCTGGTCAGGACGAGACAAGAACGACGCGAAGGGCGAGCGGCTGCTAGAATGAGTTGAATATGCAGATGGAAACAGAAAAGGAGGCTGATTTAATCTGCAGGTAGCGACGAGGAAGCGGTCAATGTGGATATTTCTTTTTCTGTAGGGCCTGACATCAGACGTGGATGCATGCGCTGGGGGTCCGGAGAGTCGAGTGGGGAGCCAGCGAGCTTGGCAAGGCGTGGGCTGGTACGGCGCCGTTGGACCCCTTATTGAGCAGCAGACGTGTTCGAGGTGTCGAGGTGCGGCAAATGTGGGTGTGCCTGTTTCCAAGCAGCCAAGTCCGGATCGAGTCGGGTCAAGTCGAGAACAGCACGGGAGAGACAAGGTGTTGTGTGGGTCTGGCTTTTCGCGCTCAGGGACAAGGCCGCGTTCGAGGTCGGGTCGGGTTTGAGGAGGGTCACCGACAGAAGTCGATGTTGGTGGTGAATGGTGGCAGTCGGCCAGCCAGCCAGTCAGTCAATCGATCAATAGGATGGAGTCCTCGTGCAGATTGAGGATTGCAGTTCGAGGTTTGCAGATGTGGTGCAAGAGACGGTGAGAGGATGCAGATGCGTGTGGTCGGCCGAGACGTCAACTCAAGGGTGGTTGAACTTAACTTCCTGCAGGTTGGAAGTCCCGGAGTCCCGTACCTACCGCACCGTTCCGCGTCCATGAGACCAATCACACCCAGTGTATTAGCCTAGTCCTGATCGGGCTGTCGGGTTGGGCTGGCTGGACTGGGCGCACTGACTGACTGGAGACTGACTGGAGAAGGAGCCCCCATGCCCATGCGGAGATCGTCCAGAAGGAAGCAGCCCTTTCTGACTTGAACGTTTCTTTGAGTCAACCCCACCGCCTTCTGTCGCCCTCATCATCATGATGCACTTTGCATCACGCTTGCACGCTTGGTTGCTGCCCCTCCACCATCTCCGTCCTTCCTGTGCTGCAGGTCACAGTAATAATTAGTCTACTTGCTCACCAGTCAGTTCTCATCCGGCCGCGTCTGCGAATGGTTCTCTTTGCTGCCAATTGCCTTGTCTGACTGTTCGCGAGACGCAGGCCAGAGTAGAACAGACCACCACGAGATGTCATACCATTGTCATTTTGTTCCAACAACACATTGCACGATGTGTGTGTCTTTTTTCCTTGGTTCGAATGGCTACCAGCATCTGCCGTGTGGCCTGGTCTAGCCTACATGCGCCATGCCATGCAGCATTTGGCCCAAGGGGGCATGTGATAATGTGGTGTCACCCAGCTGAAGTCTTGACACACTCGGCCCTGCAGAACCGAGTATTCTTATTTGATTTTCGACTTCTTCGCATCTTGGCAGCCGTACTCTCATCGTCGGCGGCTTCTTTTTTGGCTTGGGACTGGGCTTGGCCCTCGACCTAGCGTGGAGGAGGGCCACGGCTGTCTTTCTGTTTACCTTTCGTACCTTGTTTGAGTTCCACTTCCGCATTTCAAGACTGGGCATTGATTACTTTGTCAGAATATCTACGCCATACGCTAATTGGCTGATCCAGTGCCCGATTTTCACATATCATATTCAGTCCACCTCCCCGGCATCACACTCCAGGGCCCGTCACACCACAGACTTGAAGCCGTACTTCTCGGACTGCAGCTGAGTGGAAGCCCCGACCGCAGCGTTGCTCCCGCTGGCGATGGCAGTGGGCACCACCTTGTTGGGCGTCATGCAGTCACCGGCCGCGAACACGCCTCGAACGCTGGTCTGGTGAAACGGTGGCTCGGCCTGGATGTCGCCCAGCGGGCTCGTTGCCAGTCCTAGCTGGCCTACAAACGGCCCGCCCGGCACCGTCAGCGGCTGGTTGACCAGGAATTTCTCTTTCCTGCTGCTCCCGTCCTCAAACTCCACCGCCACTGAGTCGCCTTCGCCGTCTCCCTCGCCCGCAGCTGCAGCTGCAAGACGCCTGATCTTCCGCGGCTCTACCGTCCACCCGGCCTGCTTCCTGGCCGCCGTCTTGAGCCCGGCCGCCAGCGCTTTGTCCCCGTTGGCGTAAAGAGTCACGCGCCCAGCCAGCTGCGCTGCGTTGGCCGCCGCGTGTACAGCTACCATGACCAGCATGTCCGTCGGCAGGGCCACCGGTGCAACCGCCAGCACGCCCGCCGACTCAGCACCGCGGTCCTCGTAGCCTTTACAAAACAGGCAATGAAAGATACGCGTGCCCCAGAGAGTGTCGAACCCCTCGATCCGCGGGAACACGTCCATCGACCCGATCGCCAGGAGGACCTTGCGCGACCTCCACGTCTTGCCGTCCGCATCCGTCGTGACGAAGTGTGCGTCGCCCTTCTTCTGCACCTTTGTCACCGCCACATCCTGGAACTCGACCGTGCTGTACTTCGACGTGATGCCCTCCCTCGCCTCGCGGCGGAACTCGGCCGGGTCTTTCCCCTCAAGGCTGGGCACCATGTGCATCTCCTTGGACATCGCGTTGCGGTACTTGTTGGAGTCGAAGACGACGACCGTGTGGAGCTGGCGGGCTAGTGTGGCTGCCGCCGTGAGCCCTGCGGGTCCTCCGCCGATGATGGCGACGTCGCAGAAGGCCATTGTCGCTGTTGTGAAAAGTGGGACTGAGAGTTGATGAGTTGTGGCGATGAGCTTGGTATGCGGCAAATGCAGTCAGTCCGGGTTTAACGGTAAGCAGTTGTCATCAACTCTGGGAAAGCTTTCTTGCGAAGTTGGTAATGACTGGTGTGACTGTTCTGAAAATTTGTCCCGAATAGTCAGGCTATATACTGTGGGTCAGATTCGCGTGCAGACATGAGACGGTCTGACCGTCGAAAGTCTCGTTTGCCGACCTTCACGCATGACCAGAGGCAACAAACCTGGATTCTGTGAATATTCTATGAATATTCCGTGAGTATTGCTCAAGCCACCAGCACAGAAATCAGTAAAATTGTTACCTTAGGTGAAGTTCATCCTCTACCTAGGTATGTATACAAAATACGTATCAAGAAGACTTTCAGCGAGAAATCCGCCGCTGCCATTGGTGAGATGTGAAAACTTTAATTCCCAGTACACTGCGCCTGTTCCCTTCACCCGGTCACCGGCTTTCGGGTAAGCGACTCATCGATGGGTCGAGTGGATATCCCACTTGAAATCTTATCGAGTTGTCGTGCCGGGCCGCAAGTTTAAAAAAGCAAACGTCTTACCGCTTGACGACCGATCACTTCCAAATGCACAAGCAGTTGTGCGTGGTTGACTTGCGACCCCACTGGCCCAGCTTATCTTCAGAGCCATGAAATCACTCAACCTGAGTCCTACATGGCTTCCCTTGTCTCTTGAGGCGCCCAAGGATTTCGTGCGATACTGTCGGTGGACACGTAGTTTTTCATCAATGATCATTTGCTACATCTATCAAGGATCGGTGTGTTCCACTCTTCAGGTGCATCTCAACATGGCATGGAGGATGTGGTTCACGGTATCCAACACCGGCCATAAATTGTATTCATGACGTGGTGGGGTCTCAGGTGATGTGATAATAATAGCATCACCGCAGAGTTTCTAGGTGATCGAACCGAGGTTCAGAAGGCTTCACCCGCCTGATCAGTCAGACATTGGCGGCAATGTGCAGCTGAGATTGATTTTGCGTATCTGGTTCTCAAAATCTCTCACGGCATTTCATAGTTAGTTACAAAGCCTTACTGGATGTTGGAGCTTACGACTCATGCAGCAATTGCAGTTTCAAAGCACCCTGAAAAGCGCTTATTAATCTCCTCAAATGCCAATATAGCGTGCTGACAAAACCTCGGGTGTAGCCCCAAACATTGGCCAGTCGCCACGGTGTGGGGCCGTTAAGGTAGAACAACGTTATGGGAGACAATAAAATCACAGGCATCTCTTCGCATATACAGAGCTTATGCAAGACCGACGCAGCAATTAAGTTTATTCACTTACAGACCACTCTCTGTTTTTGAGTTGTAGCCGCCATAATGACAGACCAATTCGCCTTCACCTACCCGTCGCCTCTCGAGGGTTACGAGAACGAGCCCCCGCTGACGCAAGAGACATCCGAGGACGGAAAGAGCTTGAAGAACCCCCAGACAGGCGTTCTGAGCAAGGCGTACGACACATTCGTCGACCCGCTAGACAAGGGCAGGCGAGGTGGTTTGTAAGTTTTCTCGGGACTACGACAAGATTGGGCGAACCTAGCAACTAACTTGGCCGTCTGCACAGTGACATCCACGTCTACTACATGCAATCACAGCTGGGATACGCCCGCCAGCTGTACGACAGGATCAGGAGGGAGTGTACGTCCCCTACTAATGGCGCAACTTGTGAAACAAAAGACACTGATATCAATCCCTTCCCCTAGTCCCCGAGCTCCGCATCTACCGCTTCTGGGAGAAGCCGGTCGGGCCCCACCCGTACGCCATGTTCGAGGTGAACCTCTTCACGCCCGCGCAGTTCGGCGCATTCATCCCCTGGCTCGTCATCTGGCGGGGCCCGCTGTCGGCGCTGGTCCATCCGAACACGGTCGCGGGCGGCCCCGGGGCCCTCGAGTCGGAGGAGGAGCTGCGCAACCACACGCAGCGGGCGACGTGGCTTGGTGACAGGGTCCCGCTGGATCTGAGTATGTTCTATGCGTGGAGGCGGAAGGAGATTGAGGAGAGGGAGAAGGGCGGGAAGAGTGGCGCGTGAACGGGGTTGTGGGTGGTCTTTTCAAATGTTGGGCGAGCTGCATGATGCGATTCCAAATTGAGCTGCCTCAAATGTGCTGTCTCAGGGACATGATTACTTGCGCTAATGCTATACAATGCATGTCTCTATGAAGCGTAACTTTCGAGAGCTTATATCTAACACCCTTCTCAGAGTGACGCAGCTTCCGATACAGGGCTCTTTCACATACCTTCTTCATACAGGCCACGTTCATTCACCTTTTCACAATTTAGCCAGTGCATCTTTCTACTATGTGCTGGCGCAAAATCGCATGTAATGGAGTCGTCCTCATGCCATGGATCAATGATGAGGCGATGCGCGATGGTATAATATATCTGGGCCCGACTGGGTCATTCGAATTAATTCGGAGCTCGAAAAGAATACTTCGGTTCCATTTATTCAAACGCAATCGGCACGAAATGTCAGCATATGCGTTGAGCCTATGTTGCCTCAGTCCCTGTACTGCCCCTGTGGAAGATATTGCCACTTGGAAAAGTACGCCGGGGTGTTCCCATCGCCTCCATTGGTTGTGGCATATACCCCGAGAATAACGCCTGGTGAATTGATGTTAGTGTCAGCTTCGCTCCTCGAACCTGAGTCCCAAGCACAGATAGAAAGGATGCTAACCTGTGAAACCCCAGCTCACTGCGTCGCTCGACGAAGTCACCAGAGTCTGCGTCAGGGACTGAGCATCAGCAGGGCCGACTGAGAATGAATAATGTGTCATGTTGGCGGCCTTGATCTCGAGACTTAGTGGGCTGCCACGCCATGCGCTGGGTATTGGGGCGACGACTGTAGTAGGCGTCGTCACGGACGAGATGCCCCGGAAGCGAATTTGGGGGATGAGTTCCGAGGAGTTATCTGGCTCTGATGCGGAATCCCCCGGGAAAATAGTCGTGCTCTCGCTTGCCGGCAGCAACACGACCCCGATGTCGAGGTGGTGGTTCTGGGTCAGGAAGACCGACACGCCTGCCTCTTCACCATTTTCGGCCGGGGAGTAGTCGAGGTCGACTCGGTACGTGAACAAAGTGTCCTGCTGTCGTCGGCCGACGAACGTCTGGCCGCCGAGGTCCGGCCCGGCATAGTTACCGTTCAGGGCCGTGAGGTTGAGCTTGGACGGGCTCAGCCGCAGGGTGTTCGGATGGCCCTCCGGAGAGACGCTGAACTTGTCCGGGTCTGGATATCTCCAATAGGTGAAGTGGGCGGGCAGCTCTGACCCATGAGCGAAGTCGATGTCGTCTCCCTCGTCGATGAACGGGCCCGAGCCGCCGATCTCCTTGTTCTCCGGCGGCAAGGCCCAGCCGTTCACCTGGCCGCTGATGTTCGTCCAGACTGGGAACTCGCCCTCCTCCCATGTGACCGCGGTTATCACCGTCTCACGCCCCATTGGGTAGTACTGATCACCGGGGCCGGAACGTGTCGACAACGCAACCCCCCACCAGTTTCCTGCCTGGTCCTGGAACAAGTCCGCGTGGCCAACAGTTTGGAAGTAGCTAGTGGTATTCGCGTTGGTCAGCACGGGGTTAGCAGGATCGGACTCATACGGCCCGAAAAGATCCTTCGACCGTGCCATGGTCACCATGTGGTTCATCCCCGTGCCCCCTTCCGCGACAAGCAGGTAATACCAACCGTCTTTGCGGTAGAGGTGTGGCCCCTCCGGCGCACGCCCACCGGTGCCGTTCCACAGATTTAGCCAGTCGCCGACCTCGCCCGTCTCGAGGTCCGCTTCTGCGATCTCGAGGGCGGGGTAGACCTTGAATGCATGCGAGCCGACGATATAAGTTTTTCCGTCGTCGTCCCAGAATGGCTCGGTGTCGTAGCCTTCGAATTTGAAATGGACTGCATTTGTCCATGATGAGGGTTCGTACGGGTCAGGCGACTTGAAGATGATCTACAGCTCAATGAATTAGTAGACAGGCCATGTGATGGTGAAGATTTCACATCAACCCACGTTGTCCCATCGCGTAGCATCATCTGCCTCGCGATCATCTTCAACAAGCGTCGTCACGAGCCAGAAGGTGTCATCGTGGTATCTGAGAGTGGGCGCCCAAATTCCACTGAGCTTGATGGTTAGCACTGCTGCGTGACTGATCAGGCGAACTGGCCAAGTACACACGCCGTAGACCTATTGGTGTAAGCCAGCTCTGGGAGCTGCTCCTCCCTGTTGAGAACATGCGCTGCACCAGTCAGCTGTGCACCTTTAAAAGACGGCTAAAAAGGCTGGTTGGGATGGAGACCATACCTATCAACTTCCAATTCTGGAGGTCTTTGCTCGCGTGAATAGGTATACCTGGAAAGGCATTGAAGCTTGATGAGGCACAGAAGAACGTTTCGTCACACTCGGGCACAAATATACAACTAGGGTCAGGATGGAAGCCTGGTAGTATTGGATTGTTAAAGGTGGAATTTTGAGCCTCTGCCAGAGCTGACAGGGCCGCCACCATAAGGTAGCACAGACTCTTTGAAAATCTGGGCATTTTCACTGGCCGCGAGTTAACTACTGGACAGAAATCGGACAGACTAACTGTCCACCATGATTGCTTTATAGAATCAATTTATCCAGTACCTATTTCATGCATTTGTCCCATCGATCGTCGTTCCCCGCATCAATGAGCCTCATTGGGATCCCGGGTAAATGTAGAGTACTACTCTCCACAGAATTGTTCGCGTGCTGCGTGAGGGGATTGCGGGGCATCGTTTCCCTCAAGCCGGTGATAATTGAGCCGAGGCGACATTTCAACATGAGAATTGATGCAGGAAAAGCCTTGGCCTACGAACTGCGGTTAGAAACTTCGCGATGGTGAGATCTCAGTGCTGGAAAATATTTGTGGTTGAGCAGCCAGAGACGATGACGTCGGATGAGTTTGTATTCCCGGGCACTTGGCTTTCATCATGCTGTCGTGATCATTCACACTTCTGAAGATGAAGCTGGCGTATTCCGTTGCCTTTTTCTTCTGTCTTTTCCCCTTTCTTTTTCTGCTATTACTCTGGGGCTCTTTCGGATCAGTGCATTTAAGCCTACGCAGTGCCTCAAGTTAATCAAGGGGGCTGTAGGTTCTAACCCTATAGCTGGGCTGTTGTTACTGTCTAGGGTGGGTCCCTAGAGATATTACGGGAGGAGGCTTGCGCTGTACAAATTTCGGATTCAAATTACTCTTATAGTGTGGCATTTTGAGCTGAAGCAGTGTCCTGCTAAGTTGAGTTCATATAATGCCATTCAGAAGTCTACCCGGGGAACCTGCTTGTTGCTATGTTAGGCTCTTGAGAGCTGAACGGTAAGCTTGTGGTTTTAGTCATTTTATCTGTCTTGATGCCCAACTTCTCACACAAAAAGATAGAAGCCTGGGAATTGTGCCTCGTCAAGCGGCCTAGCTTTTCAGTGGTGAGTTGAAAGGAGACCGATCTTGGTATGTATACTCCTCATCCTATCCTCTGTGACTAAGTCAATACCTTGGGTCAAATTATAAGCTCCTGGGAGAGCAAGCACAGGGTTTGTGTGCCTTGATTCCCTGTAGGAGGTGTGTTTGTATTGTCGCTAGCCTTGAGAATTGGGGATAGTCAATCATACATTCTGTCAAGATATCGGGCCTCTGGAAATACCGTTCATCATCTATCTATCTTCAAGTGCTCAAAACTTCTAGTGCAGGTAAGCCTTGTATTCTTTCCTTTCAAAGCCAAATGTTATCATCATCAGATCCTTCCGACAGCTTGGGAGCTGTCTACCAGCGTGATACTGTACATGCCCATTGCTAGCCGCTAGCCTTCTCAATCATGTACAGTGTTCTGAGCTTTTGGTCTCAACCACGGAGTGGGCGTGATGCCACGGACTCAAAAATGTCATGATGTATGAACCTGCCTAGCGGCACAAGACATGGCCAGCTATTTTGACCAAGTGACTCAGGCAACAGCAACACTCCATATATTGGTGGATATAAATGGCGCTGCGGCCCCTTATTGCTCTGCGCCACTTGATTCAATAAAACAGACTTTGTGTGACTTTTTGCTTACGCGGTTTGAGCTCAGCTACGCGGCACTCCTTTGGCCCCTCAATTATTGTCTTGTACAAACTATGTAGTGTATATTTATTCCTAATTCCACGCTGGTCACTTGCAATCCCTTTCTATTTCGAAATTTTGCTCTGACGGCCACAGGAGGACTCATGTTTGTGGAGACCCAAGCACATTTCTTTGATCTTCTGGTCGTGCCGAGTGTTACTGGAAAAATCTGCTCTCATTGCTGTATCGACTCTCGCAAATTACTTTCCTCAAGCTCTTGGGCGCTCTACCATCTCGGTACTATGACCACCTCTTTCGTTCCTGTGAACCAGCCGAGGACAATTTTAGGTCCGCTAACCACAACATTCACACCCCCAACGTCATGCGGGAATGTTTGTTTTTCGGCCATTGAGTGGTATGAAATGGTTGGATGGCGTGGACAATCTTGCCTGCCCACTTTTGCCAACGGTATGGTAAGTATGAGACCCCCTAGACAGCAAGATACCCAACAAATCACCCTCAACTCACTCCACCTGAGCTAAAGGAATTTTGACTGTGCAGATTGACGCAACCTAGTGCTGGCCACCAACAACAGCAGGCGCATCGTATCCATCTCTACCTTTCAGAGGATGGGGCTTCTACTCTCCTGGCCTTGTCTGTCCTCATGGCTACACCAGTGCGTGCACAGCTACTGCCAAAGGCGGCGCTCAGTGGGCTGTGCAGTTCGAGATGCTGGAAGGGGAGACTGCAGTGGGTTGTTGCCCGACGTATGTTAACTCCCACTGGGTCCGGTTTGCTTCCTCTGCTTAAGGAGACTTTCCCGCGCTGACCACCTTTAACTAATGTCCGTTTAGTGGATATACTTGCTACAATTGGAACACCTACGGAGCAAGTTGCGCACTTACGACCACCTCGACTACCATTACACTGGCAACATGCGATTCGGCAGCAAGCATGATCTCGTTCTTAGAAACGTTCCCACTTGTCACCGCCCTGCTTACCCCGACGGAGACCTCGATTTCAACAGGGGGCGATCTCTCCACCAGTTCCACGACCACGATCGAGACGATGACGGCCTGGGCACCCATGATCCAGATCAACTGGAAATCCACGGACCTAACCGCCACGCCAATCTCTGCACCGAGCGCCACTGGTACTTCTGCAGGGCCAACAACAGCAGCCAACGAGAAGCCTAGTGGGACAGTAACCGTAGGCTCGATCATCGGGATTACTGTCGGCTGTGTTATGGCGTTACTAGCCGCGTGTGCTGTATGGTTCCTCTTAAGACGTAGGAAACGAACAAAGCCACAAGCCGATACCAAATATTTGAAGGAACATCAACTCAGAATCTCGCAACCGCTGCACAAAGACCACGGGTCTTCCGCACTGGCTGAGCTGGAACATCCAAGCAAGTCCCTAGAGAGGACTGGAACGCGATGTGTTGCCGAACTAGAGGCCGCCAGCTGCGACAGCGGATTTGTAATCCAGCGGTAGAAATTAATAGCGACGTCTCAAATGGATATTCGGGAGAGTTGGGAGTAGGGGACCGTATCGACGGCCACTGCACTCACATCAGCATGTTTGGTACAGACGGATCTGATAACGAGGCCTGTTGATAAATATTATTGGAAATGGTATAAGAGAATCCCAAACCTTTCAATGTGTCTATTCTGTATTGATTCTGCTCTTCTGTACATCCTCCCGTCTGCCAATCACTGAATACATCTGTCACATTCATATCTCCCATCTAAGCATGTCTTCACATGGCTCATTAGGACCATCGTTGATATGGTTCCAGTACTCCCAAGTCCGGTATGTCCCACCCTGATTACCCCTCGCCTGTTTCTCAGCATATTCTTCCTCGCTCTTCACGATGTAGTGGTGCAACACAACCCTGTCTCTTACGGGAGGACGGTGCCACCAATGCGGGAGGATATCCCCGTTCTCTATGACCGTGACGGAGCCGTTCAGCGTGTTGAAGTCGTGTGGCGAGTCCCGGTTCTTGTTGTACAGCGACGGCTTCACCATGCTCTTGATGTGCTCGTTGTCGACCCCGTACTCGTCCTCGGGAATGTTGTCGTGCTTCCTGTCGCTCATGCACTCTGTGAAGCCCCGCCGGGTTGAGGGCTGGCGGTGTATCTGCTTGTTCGAAGTGTGCATCCACCACATCAAGCCCACTGCTCCTACTTGTGGGTCCTCAGTGAAGGGTTGTAAAATGTCCTGGAGACTCTCGTCGGTCAAGAGACCAATGTACTCGTCCACGTCGAAGTAGGCTATCCAATCGTGGTATTGGCCCCATCGTCGGTTGCACTCGTCGTTGAGAAATTCCTGCATCATGCCCCCATGCGCCCCACGCTCTGCCTCACTGAACCATGTGAATGTGATCGCTGAAGAAGGGATTCCGTAGTACCCATCGATGTCGTAGGTGGAGAGCGGAGGATGCGAGACGTCGTCCATGATGTAGAAATGCTTGATTCCAATGTTGTAGTAGTGATGGATGAACCACTCGGGCATGTCCACGCGCTGATTTCGTACAGATGAACAGAAGGCGATGCTCATGTTCGTGTCTGGCGGTGTCAGGTTCTTCGTCGACTTCGTCTTCCCAGTCGTCGGTGATGTGATCGTGGAAGACGAGTCCGGAGGGACCAGGCACCTCATGCGGTCGTAATACTCGTAAAAGGCATCGCTGCTGGAGTGAATGAACAATCCGCTAAAGAAGAGCAAATGGATGACAACTAGTCCGACGGCCACAAGCGCTACGTGTCGAATCGTCACAGGTGATTGGAAGATCATGATGCAGCAAGGCGAGACCGATTGAGTCGATTCTCAATTGAACATGATCAGTGTTGGCCATGCCAACATCACCCACGCTGCCGGTTTAACGATTATATCGTTTCCATCTCTCCTTTCAAATACAGATCACCGGAATTCAAGATTGGCGATCGCTTTTCCTGCATAGCTATGAGCTTTTAGTTCGTTCAGAAAGCGTTAGACTTTCATTCCTTGGGGAAAGCTATATGAGGATTGCCTTGGTCCCTGAACCTGGGAGCGAAACCTCACAACTCCCTTACTGCTTAGTCGAGAGGTTACCGGTCTGAGCACTCAAGGAGACTAGGAGAGTATGGTGGTACATCTGTCGCAATTTGTACACGCTGCCATACTTGAGGTGTGTGTGGGCTAGGTGGCGAGGGTGAGTAGGTACGAGTTACGCTAATCGGGGAGAAATCTGGGAGGATTGACGATCGCTTTTCCTCGTCAGGAATGCTGCATGCCTTGGTCCATTTCACGTGGCTGAGACAATTTGCCGGTAGGTCCCTGAGCTACGTGGACAGGGAGAGACAACCGTTTTTCTTGTTTCGTGGGCCGCTCTAGCGGTCTAGATTGCGAGTCACCTTCTCCCTTGCGAGCTATAGGATTCAGGATTGCCACTCGTCCCTGCCGTTGCCACTTGCCTACCCCTACGCACTGGTCCCACAAGAAACTTCAAATGCAATTGATTTGCCAGGCTATAAGGACGAACAGTCTTTCGGTTCAATTCTGAACGCTGAAACCGAACTCGAGGAAAGAGTGAGGCCGCTGAAGAAGACCAATGTCACGCTTGGTTCTTGGTACTCGAGGAAATTCGGCAACTACCTAGGTAGTTCAATGTTAAGTAGACATTTACCTAACGGGGAATTGCCTCTATCGACAGAATAGTCAGGAATGCAGATATCACCATGACCCTGCATTGGTTTAGCCTTGATTGAGAGTAGACCACGTGAGAGTTGTTTAATCGGATGCTAGCCATCAGCCACGTTTTTATGCCACTGCTCGCCGTTTTAATCCAAAGCCTCATAGATATGATACAGTGTACAGCGACCTGGGACAGATTTACGTGGTCTGAAGAGGAAGAAACACGCCATCCATTCCCAATGACCCAGTTGTGGTATATAGGTAGTTATTTAGCATCAGCCTTTCCCAAGCCTTTCCCACCACCAAGCCCGTCCACGATGCTGGTGTTCTAGTAATGAAATCATAATCAATGGGGGATTACTCTCGTCTCAGCACAGAGGCTGGTGGCAATCACTAGAACGCTGATTCCATATGATCAAGCGGCGCGTTTAACACGGTCTACTATTGAATTCGCCGAGAAAACACAACAGAACATTGGAACAGACAGGAATGTTTCCCACAGCTTAAGCTGTATCATACCCATAAAACGCTTCAGACAGAGTACCGAGAACCGGCAAAGAAATCTCCCACGGTCTGAATTAAATGGTAGATGATCCCCATTTCTTTCTGCTGGAGCCTCATCTCTCGTAATGGACATCTGATGAGTCAAGCAAGTCTTGGCTACCACTTGTACAACCCTATGTCATACCACAGTGGGCCACAGAGTTGATTTGTCTGATAATGGGTACCATTACGAAGCATCGACGAACCTGAATTATCAGATCTCAACGGGCTTACTGATGTGCGTTCTTGATTCATTCTTGAAAGACTGGCACAAATGCTTCAAAGACACGACCTGTAATATGTTGACTGATACGGAACAGCTTAAGTAGACATCTTTTGATCATTCAAGTAGTCCAGCAGATGTATTCGACTTAGTCAGGTCGAAACTCGCCAAGCAATAATACGCGTGACCGCGATCCATCAAAGTCCCCACGACATACATTCAATTCAGGACCCAAATCCACTCTAGTAATCACCAGTAGAAATGATTAGGGGCGCGGAAAGTACCAATTATGGGTGAGCTCGGGTTATAAAAGATGGATGAGAGCACGCGATCAGGCACGCTGGTACCACCAACCTCTAAGTCAAAGCGGAAGATACATATCCGCATACCTTCATACACATCAAGAAACGACACAATTACAAAACTCTGCCTCCAGTTTCAACACAATCAGAACAACATGCAGACCAGAATTCTCCTCGTTTTGACTGCCGTTACAGCAGCTCTGGCGGCACCGAACCCTTCCCCTCAGGCATCGTGCAGTATCGAGAAGGTCAACCAATGCGTTGCTCAGGTGCGTCTCTATGCTCTCAATACCTGCCGCGCGATATTGGCTTTATACTAACTGGTTCCGGCTCATAGTGTGGTGGTGGAGCCTACGATTGCTATGATAACACTTGCTTCTGCCCTTAAGCATACGATATAGAAGCAGGAATGGGTCCAGATACCCTCCTGGTCTCAACGCCCTGGCATATCTAGCAGGGTGAGATAGTATTATTGGTTATTTCGTACATATAAGTCTGGAAATGATCAATTTCCGTGAACATATTCGGTAGATAATAGTACGACAATTCGCGCCTCTACAACTCGACAGTAGAGACCATGTTTTCCGGAAAGTTCGTTTTGAAGATGGAACGGGTGATTATCCGTCCACATGTGCAGCAGATCAACCTGCCTGAGCCTCGGCTCTCACCGGAGGCAAAGGCACGGAAATCGGACTATTCTTTCCGCAGTTGAATCTTTTCTTTAGTGGCAAAATCTGTATTTAGGCTAATATAATTTTCTTCACCAGCAGTTACGACTTGAGCTTTAACACCCAACTCTGCTCGAGCTGACGACAACATCGTCATACCAGAAAGTGTTGGTATCTCCACCGTAAGACTCCCAGCCAAAGTAGACACCAGTGATCTTGGGCTTAATGGAGCTCCTCTGCCACTGAGCTGCGTTGGGGTTGGTGACGCCGGGCTTGACGGTGAGGCCAGCAACTGTGTTGTTGTTCAGCCAGGTCTCGATGCTGCCGTCGGTGCCCAGGTGGTACTCGAAGCACTGCCAGCTGCCGGTGGGGAGGGCGGCGGAGGTGGCGATGCCCTGGGGCGAGAGGTCCGGGAGAGTCGCGTCGTCGGACTCGCGGTTGTACATCAGGATCTTGCTCTGGCCACCGATGCGGAGGTGCTTGTTTGTGCCCTGGGCCGAGTCGGGCATGGTGATGAAGGAGACGTGTGAGTCTGTGAGAGCTTTGGAGGCCTTGCTGCACGCAGGGGAAAAACAAGGAGGATTAGCATCGGTCTCTGGGCTGCTGAAGACTTTCTGGCTGCGCTGCCGTTGAGGGCTTACACATAGGACCTGACATAGACATCACCGCTGGGGACTTTGGTTGTTCCGAAGAAGATGTGTCCGCAGTAACCACCCGCGCCGTCTACTCTGATCGAGTTCTTGCCGCTGTGGGCGGTCGTGCTGTCAAGGGTGATCTTGCCGCCCTGGTTGCAGTCGACCGCATAGGTGGGCCATTTTGTTTGATCAAATCCGCTTTCGAAGTCGTCAGAGACTTGGCCAAGTGAGAATGGCAGAAGCGCAATCGCGAATAGGGCGGCTTGGCGGAACATTGTCGCGAATAGTAGCGTAGATATAAATATGCGGTGTCGGTGAAGCTTAGGACGCAACTGGCAAGATACCGAGCCCAAGGAGACAAGAGCAAGCCAAGATATTTATTTGCGTACAATAGGAGACGTTCCAATTCGCTCCCTCCGTTGTTGCAGCTGGACCGGGTATATCGTCGCCTCCCGCCCTCCGCAGAGTCTGTCCCATATTAATTCGGAGATTTCGGCCCACGCTTCCCACGGAGCCAGACGTTCCTTGCGGCTGATGGGATCAACATGAAACGCACCCACTAGCACCGGCAAATTGAATGACATTATGCTTGCAAAAATGACAGATCTCTCATGAACGGAAGAAAGCGTCCTCGGGTTTATGAGCAGCACACACCCCCATCCCGGTAGGCGAACTGTGGTTCAATTAGCGCTCGCGACAAGCTTTCAGGGCTCCCGTGGCGGCTGGCCGGCCCCTACAAGAGTACTGTAGATTCGCGAGATTTACGGAACCTAGCGCAGGGGAACGATCCAAATCCTCATCCCATGGATTGACTGGTGAAGTGTGTTGCAACGTCATCGAGGTCTACTATACAACCTTGGATGATCGCATGTCGTACCGGCCCCTCTTCTCCCTGAAGATCCACAGATGCACGGAAGCGCAAGATCATGTGAGAAAGTGATACGACAGGGATTCCGCTCTGTGCAAATTCAAGAAACTATTTAAGGCTGGGACTAGGCTCCTCGACACGTAGTCAATGGACACGCGCAATTTCGACTTACCGAAGTGCTCGTCCCACGTATACAGCGGCGATGATGCGTCAGGGCGTGCTTCAAACGAAAGGTGTACCGAACTCTCTCAGAAATCAGAGATTCTGAAGATGTCTTGATAAAGCGAATTTTGAGTTAAATATAGTTGCTATGGAACCAGAGCAAGTCTACAGGGCTTCTTGTCTATAGACCACTTCCATTGTAGATAAGTCTGTTAGGCGATCCCTTGAGATCCGTAACAACACCATTAAGGGCAAGCTGAAGCAGCCTAGCCTTGATTGCTTCAGGAGTTCCGAGCCCGGTCTCGATGGATCGCAAGTAGCAGATGAGTCCCGCGGTGATCGGGGTCGCCATGCTGGTGCCCGTCTTGGTGAGAAAGCCGGTGTCTGATTTATAATCCGCGGATACGATGTCCTGGCCCGGGCCGAAAAAGTCCAGTTCGGGGCCATAGTTGCTGCCAAAGATGCCCTCGATGAGAAGCACTCGCTTGCGAGCCGCGTTCGTCATTCCGATTGTGATGATTTCAGGCACACGCGCCGGTGAATGGGCGGAGGCAGGGCCCTAGAGATGGGTCAGTGTGAGTCACATGAATGCGTGTACGTAGGGAGGAGGACTCACGTCGTTGTTTCCTGCTGCTGCGACGATGGTGATACCCTGGTTGTACGCAGCGCGTACGGCGTCATCCTGTACCGTCGACGTCGTCTCTGCAGCTGCGTGAACTGTTAGCTTGTCTCGTCATTGTCTCCCTATGATGTACACGGCTGAGCACTTACACAGGGACATGTTGATGACTGAAGTTGCCTTTGCTCCTTTCGAAATTATGTCGTTGACAGCCCAACTGAGGCCGGCCAACACCTGAGAAGTTGCACCCTGAGGCCCGAAATCATCAGCAAAACATCGAAATCGAGAATTGGGTCTTGAGCCTTGCACTTACACCTCCGCCGCTGAAGACCTTCACATCAACCACCTTCGCCTTCTTGGCCACGCCGTTGACCTTGCCCACGATGGACCCAGCAACGTGGGTGCCGTGGGAATCATCGTCCGAGTTGGTGCCAGTCTGCTGCGCAGACCCAGTGACGCCGTTGAAGCCCCAGACGGCACGGGAGCCCTCGAACTCCGAGTGCGTCAGGCGGATTCCTGTATCGAGGACGTATGCGGTCTGCCCCTGGCCCGCACGATCATCGTAGACGTAGTCTTTCGACCCATTCAGCTTGTGCGAGAGGTCGCCAAGCGCCCACAGCGCGCCACTCTGCGTCGTCAGGGCACGCTTGCTGCTGCTGCTGCTGCTGCTGTCGACGCCGTCGGCGCCGTTGAAGTCGGTCTTCTCGACGTAGATGTACTCGTCGGGCTCGACGCTCAGGACCTCGGGCAGGCCGGCGATCGCATCGGCCGTCGCGGTGTCAAAGTCCCCGGCGTAGGCGTTGAAGTCGCCGATCTGGTACGTCTCCTTGATGCTCTCGTCGCGCCGGCCCAGCAGGCCTCGCACGCGGAGCTGGTGCGCGGACACCGACTCCGGAGACGAGCCCGGCCTCAGCTGGACGATGAACTTGCCCGGGATGGCCTTGGCCTGGCGCCGGGCTGGCTCTGTCGGCGCGGCCAGCAAGGGCAGCGCGCCGGCGAGGATGCTGAGGAGGGTAGGGGCCTTCATTCTGCCGTGGGAGGTTGCAGCTGGTCGCCGATGGTAGCTGGTGGCCAGCTACATGAGCCCCTTTCGTCTAGGAGGTGGTCACAACAGCGGATATATACCTACAGCGCATGATAGTCTTCTCGTATTTATCCATGCTGGCTGAACAACATACTTATCGGTGCATAGATGCCCCGTGGCTGCTATCGAAATTATTCTTAGTACGGACCCATCGCGACAGCTATCATAGGCGGGCGGCTAGGTATTCTGCCCGGAACTGGTAAGGCGAGGCTCTGGGCATCCAGGGCCAGTCCACTATAAGCCCAGGGGCTGGGGGGCACCGCTTGCTGTCCCGAATGCGAGAGATCCAGTTGCTCCCTGTCTGCAGGCTACCACCTTCCCAGTCTGGACGCTAAGCTCCGGTATTCGCGCTTGGCTTTTTTGTGAACTGCCGCATTCGAACATTCACCATCGTATACTGGTTCGACGTGCCGGTAGCGACCATCATGCGTTGGAGGGACATTGATAGCCATGGCGTTTATAAATCGGTCTTTGAGACTGCGCAATGCTGTCAACATCAGCCGTAGGAGACCCTGCTCGAAATAAATTCTGTGCCAACGCCAGCTTCATCTGTAATCCGCAGCCAACGACGTTGTGCCGGATTTACGGTGTTGACAAAAGGCAGACGAGGTGTGCAAGTCATTTGAGCGCTGTTTTTCATGATGAAGTTCACGCAAGTTCCTACCCTGAGCCTCGCGCTGCTGCTTAGCAACAGGGCAGTTGGGCAGAAGCCCCTGGTAGATTCCACATCTTTGCAGGCAGATATCGTTTCCGACAAGTGAGTCGATCCCCTGAACCCATTGGTTGACTTCATCACATTTTTGACGCATGTATTGAACAGCCTGCGTGCGGATCTTGTGGCATTTGACGAGATTGCAACCGCGAATGGTGGAAACCGAGCGTTCGGCTATCCTGGCTACACCGCCTCGGTGGACTTTGTCTGGAGCAAGATATCGCAGCTTGATGGCATCAAGGCTTGGAAACAGGACTTTCCCGCAGTCTTCAGCAGCGATTCCGGAGCTAACCTCACAGTCAATGGGGTCCGCTATGAGGCTTTCCCCGTCTATACCTCTCCGTACACACCCACAGGCGGGCTGACGGCTGATGTCGTCGTCGGACCTGTAGGCAGTGCGGGCTGTGACGTTGCTTCGTACGCCGACCTTGATGTGGCGGACAAGGTTGTCTTGGTCGAAGCTGGAGATTGCCCAGGTGTGAGGCGCGGATTCCTCGATGGCAAGGTGGTAGCCGCTGCGAGATCTGGTGCTCTCGCCACTATCATTTACAACAATGTTACCTCCAGGCAGACTTCTGCCGGACTCTCGAGGTCTGACCCGAACGACGTCCCGGCGGTTTTCATTAATAACGCCCCGGGACTGGAGCTGAAAGGCAGGATCGAGGCAGGGGAGCCTGTCAACGCCACCGTGGTGTCTGTGGCAATCACCGACACTAGAATAACCCAAAATATTTTCGCTGAGACGGTTGGGGGTGACCCTGAAAACACAATCATTGTAAGCCCCCCCCCCTCGGCCTCAGACAGACCCATTCATTTATTCCCCTGTTCTGAATCGCGATATGCTGACTGGGTTGATATCAGTTGGGAGCCCATCTTGACAGTGTCTCGGTCGGTGCCGGCATCAATGACAATGGTGAGTGAAGACTGAGGACGATGCGGTCTCAAAGCTTTATACTTACTTCCTCATAGCCTCTGGTTCGACTCTTTTGCTCGAGCTTGTGACTGCGCTGGCCAAGTACACCACCAAGAACCGGGTTCGGTTTGCCTGGTGGGGCGCCGAAGAACGAGGACTACTTGGGTCGAAGTACTATGTCAACAACCTGCCGGCAGAAGAAGCCAACGATATCCTGGCCTACCTAAACTTCGATATGGTGTCCAGGGGTTACTTTGGAGTCTTTGACGGCGATGGAAGCACACACGGCATCGTTGCTCCAACTGGGTCCGATGCCATAGAGGAGCTCTTCGCGAATCACTTCACTTCCGAGGGCTTGGTGGTTACCCCAGCGCAGTTCACAAACGGAAGCGACTATGCGTCGTTCTGGAAGGTGCTGAACAAGCCTGTTGGGGGCCTTCACACCGGGACGGGAGCTGCCCAGGACCCGTGCTATCATGCGCCCTGCGACAACATTAACAACCCCAACATCACCACCTTGACGATCAATACGAGGGTGAGTAGTTTCAGGCTGTTTCCCGTTTAATCTTACCCTCACTAACTAAGACAAATATAGGCCACAGCTCATGTTTTGTCGATCCTATCTGTTAACGGCACGGACATTATCCCTTGAACAAGGAAGATTTCCACTTGACACCCACTCTGTGGAGAAAGATTGTGGCTTCTGATCGAATGCTCGCACACATAATTATAATTATTATACCTTCTAATGACAAATTCAATAAACCTACATATATAAGTGTGTGCATATGAGTGATAGATGGTGACGAGGTACACATCACTTTCTTCGATACTGTGACCTGTGGCTACGATACCAAACGCACAACAACGCAGGCAGTTTTTGAAAAGGAGAAAGGCCCGAGACTTGTAGAGATTTCCAATAAAAAGGCATCTTTCTGTCTGTATTGATTATGTCCAGAATCGGAGGACTGACATTGAGTAGCGAGGTGGTTTCCACTAGAAAGAGGTCCAGTGAAGTGAGATCGACTCCTTCACTTGGAATGAATCAGGTTATACTATCTTCTAACGAGACCTGGATGCTGATTCAGGTATGCTAATAGCCTGTTCGATTTCGAGCAATCGTCTTTGAACTTGGAAGTGACTGAACCGCAAGTGATTTTGTATGCTTACTCGGCTCCCCCCATTTCCCAGTCCACCCACCTTCGTAGAGGAATGCATTTACTTTATCTCGCCTTGAAGCTATTGATCAAATAGTTTAACTTTTGAGACACGGCAGAAGGCCCTAATAGAGACAGTATGTCAGCAAGGACTTTTTTCAGGTTGCAGAATTTCCCTGGAGTGCCCAGGTGGCGCAGGATACATCTCAATAACTTACATTTCCATACGGTACTGTCCGAAAGGAGTTCAGCCGTGACGGCGAGGGGCAAAGACTGCGGCCGGTCCTGCATCTGCAGCCTAAGGTCTTCGACCTCCAGGAGGCCCTCGTCTATCAGCGTGCTGAGCATCTCGCGCGACTTGGCCTGCGGAAGGCGCGAATGGGCGAACTCGAGGTACCAGAACAGGAGCAGGCCTAGTTAGAAATACTAGTCAATATGCTGGTTCGTCTGTGCTGTAACCGCCTGGGCCCAGGCAGGAGACTGGTCGAGTAGTAGTCAACTCTTTTGATGGGAAACGGTTCGCTCACCACCCTCGTACGGTCCAATAGCCCCTTCCGGCCCATATTGCAATGGCGCTACCGTTTTCAAATACTTGGGACCAAGTCGGCAGTCGATGCGCAGCTGTTCTGCGGCGCGGATGAGGGCCTTGTACAGGTCGGGGGAAGCCGCCCCGCTGAAGAGCGTCGCGATCTCCTGCGGGTCGCACAGGGCGGCGGGGCACCAGAGCAGCTTCTTCATGACGGCCAGCGGGATGCTCGCGTAGAGGTGGTAGAAGGCCGAGTTCAGGAGGGACTTGGCGCTCTGCAGGATCGGGTCCGGGGGCACCCCCCAGGTCGCCTCGCCCATGCGGCGCCCGACCATGTCGTCGAGCGCCTGCACGGAGCGGCCCATGCGCTCGCCGAAGCCGGCGTACAGGTCCGCCAGGTCCGGGCTGGTGAGCGCCTCGAACGCGCAGACGCGGTAGAGGACCGCGGACACGAGGGCGACGAGGCCGAACTCGCTTATCGGCTGCTTGGGCGGCCGGCCGGCGAAGACTTCCTTCAGGGCGTCGTCGTTGTACAGGATCTGCGTGGGCCGCGTCCACTCGGATTCCTTGGCTTGCCACGCCGTGTTGCCTGACGGGAGGGCGAACTTGGCCTCCATTACGGGTGATGTCACGAACAATTCTCGTTCTTTGGAGCCCAGCGAGGCTCCCAACACGATCGTACATGCCAGGCACCTGATATTCCAGTTAAATACGCAGCCGTTCATAAAGTTCGGAGAAGATGGGATCCTACCTGTTGATAGACTCCTGGCGCACCCATTCCTCATAAGTCGTTATCGGATAGGGCTTCAGCTGGCCGAGTGCTTCTTGCGCTCGCTGGAGACCGGGAACCCTTTGTATTAGCTCGTGATGCCACGATGAAGGGCCACCTTCTACTCCATTTCACCAAGAAGGCTTACAATGATGGCGTTAGGGAATGTATGGGTTGCCCGCCCTTCGGTCCCACAGTGCACTCCGTAATAGCTTAGCAACAAGTACGTTTGTAGCATCCAGGTTGGAGGCTGGTTGTCTAGGCTGCACGCGACACTCATTCTCTCTTGCTGTGCATTCTGTCAGACGCTTAAGGCTCTGCGGGCGTGTCTGTCTTTCTGCAGCCACCTTGACATCTCGACTTACTTCTAGAATTAACTGTATGGCCGCGGCGTGCAACGAAACAGCCGCAGATTGCTCGCTCATATAAGCGGCACCACATGCCATCACCGCGAGTAGAAGTGGTGCTGTGCAGGTCGCTTTGTCAGAGCCATGATTATGGGCATATGAACCCATTCTGCACTCAGTATATGAGACTTACACGGCACTGTGGTGATGTCGAAGGTTGGCTCATGCACAATTGGTATGTGAAGAACAATGTGCCTGAAGAAGGCACTCACAAAGCGCCTCGTGGCATGTTTAGATGGAAATCGAAAGGACCCGGTTATCTCAGCCGGGTACTTGGCCAGGTTGGCCAGTGCCTCCGCACAATCATCGTTGGCATCGTCAACACTGACTCTGATCTCCCGACCAGCGCCGGGATCTTTCCCCTGGGTGCTGCGGCGCTCAGGGCTGGGGCTCGCTTTCGGGTCCGGCAACTGGGTCCTCGACAAATCCGACGCCGCGGCCGGAAGCTTCCCGGCATTGCTCGTGATGCCAGCCAGGAAGTCGCCGGGGTTCGACATAAGCAGGTCGAAGTCGATACCTTCCGAGATGTTTGCGTAGTCGAATTCCTGCGCCATGAACGAGCCAGTGAAGTCTAGCGGGTTTTCATCCAGCACTGACGTGTTGACCAGATCTGTGTGTGCAGGCAAAAGGGTGCTGAGGTCAAGATGGCCCGGATGTGACGCGGTGCTGCTCCCTGGCGTTTCCTCCGACTCATTGTCGGCCGTGATATATTTTCCTGCATCAGGCTCTTGATTATTCCCCATTGTCGCCGCCGTCGATGATGCCCACGAGAGGCGATGCCCAGCTGCAGGTGACGGACCGCCTCGAGACGTTCCCTCGGAATTGGTACGCCTTCGCTTTCCTCGATGTCCCGTCGCAGACGAGCTTGCATTGGCCTCCTTGCTGACGACCCCGGGATGGAAATTTCGGGTATGGCGGACAATGACGTCCTTTCGTGTCGACGCCACGGGACAGTACAGACAGTTGTATGGTTTCTCGCCGCCATCTACGAAAATGAGAAGAGCAACAGCAGTTAGCTGGCGTCAAAAGAATGACAGGCAGGTAAGTACATGGATATTCAGAGGCTTACGTGTCATCTCATGGCGTCGAAGGTGAGCCAGACGGTTGAACTTAGAGTCGCACTGCGGACAAACGAAGGTGTATCCTTCTCGATCAAGGTTGTCATGCCCATCTGCAGCATCAGGGTCGTTGCTTGACCCTGGCATGTCAAAAAATTAGAACCCAGGGTCAGTGACCCGAGGAAAATAGTCAGCAGGAAACAAAGGCCGTTGGTTCGAAAATTAACAATCAACTTTCTCCGGCTAGATTCTCGTGTCACATAGGTGTGAACGGGAATGGGTGCAAATTCGATGAAGACGGGGAAACGCACTCAGGGGCTGTGATCGCCTCCGGATTTACCGGCCAGGCCTGATGCTACCCCGGATTTGACGAATGCGGGGGGAGGGGTAACTAGCTTCAGCGGCTGGTCCCGCTGTGGGGAACGCGCGGCAGTGCCGGGTACGACGAAGACGCCCTACGAACGACTGGCGAATAGGGGCCAGGTGATTTGACGCCGGTCCTCTACCGCGGTAGTTTCACAGTGGTCACTCAGTTCGTGATGGCACCGGCTTCGAGGTTACGTATCTAGGCCTGACCAGAAACTGAAATTTTGGAGTCATTTTTAATTCCTGCGTCCTTGTTTACTTCTCCAGTTCAGACGCTTGTTCCGCGCAGGGCCAGTTGCCCGAGGCAGCACCAAGTCTTGCATTCCAGGCTTTCTTTCCTCCGACAAGCGATGCCAGTGGTGTGCAAAGTTGTGCTGTTGATCGGTATAGTAACTGTCATGCAGTTTCGTCTCTAACATCTTGTGATAACCAGCCAGCGATTTTTCATGCTGTCTCTCATACAGTAGTGCAGGAATACTCTCTTTCCTGAGAGGCGCTGATGGAAATAAACCCCGATGCAGGCCTGGAATGTATCCGCCCCTTTTCCCCGATATCTCTGTATCCACACTATGCTTTGCACCGCTCATATTTTCAGGGACAACATTCGAGTCTTGTCTTTTGCATCGAACGGCAGACATGTGGGATCCGTATATGCAGCGGCCGCGAGGTTCTGTTGTGGTTTTGATGTTGGTGGGACGTGTGATTCTGTACCTATTTCCGAGCGCCCTCGGTTCGCTCTAAGCCCCATTGCAAAGCACGCTTGGCCGCTCTTAGAGTCCGGAAAGGCCGATGGACAACCGAAAAGTCTAAATGGCTGCCCATGCAGCTTCAATAATTTCTTTGCCAACAAGACACAGCTGTGGGGGATGGACAACTTACACACTTGGCAGTGGGTGCCCCTGTGGCTGATGGCAGAGCTTGAGCACTGGAGTGGGAGGGGGGAAAGCAACAAAGTCCGTTGCTTTTACGAGAACCTCACTTCACTCGGCCCGACAGAACTCCAAACATCCAAGTCTTTTTGAATTTCGATGCTTGGGCTTTAGCGATCAGCATCACCCAAGAAGTCATGTCTCGGGGTTGTCAGTCTGGCCTCCTTTGCGTGGCCACAGCCACAAGACCCAACATTTCATCCACCGAAGAGGATCGTAACCATTAATAATCATACGAACATTGCGCCATGCCCCTTGACAAGATAACAGATTCGATTGTACGTGGAGCTGTGTTGTTGTTCTGTCAGTGGTATACGAACGGATAATCGTAGTAGCAGATGTTGGTTGACAGGCAATGACTCGGTCTGTTTTCAATCTGGTCTTCCGAGGCGGAGCGAGTTGCTTCGGGAAGACGGCTACCATTGAGGTGAACGATGGGGTGCCTGGGTGGGGTAGGGCCGTGGGTGGGTAATAGTCGGTGGGGAAACCATACGTCCAACACGACCGTGGAAATTTCCTGGTTCGGTGGGTTTGTCGGCACTGCAGATGATACATCATGGTCAAAGCAGGGTGCAACTTTGTGAGATGAAAGACATGCCGCCATAATTCAGCGAATCAAGAGTAATGAAAAGTTTAAACTTATTACCGATGCCATGCCCAGGGAAGACATGATGACGGTCTAGTACAGATGTAGACAGCCTTGCCTCTTCTCCTGAGACCTCATCAATCCCCGCTGTCTGTAATTGGGAAGAACACATGCATCCATCTTTACCTTCTAGAATGTTTGACACACGCTCCCTCGCGTTGCCGGTTGCCAGCACGCTGCTCTTGCTCTGGCTGCTGGCGCACCTAGTGAAATCTTTCCGTTTCCACAGAAAATACAACTTCCCCAATCTGGTCCCGGGAGTACCTGTACTGGGAAACCTTTTGGACATCCCCAAGGACATCGCGGGACGGCGTCTATATCTTCACAAGCTCGCTCAGAAATACGGCGAAATGTATGGACAACGGATCTCTCTGCATTTCCAAACCTGCAAAAGAGACCAATGCTAATAATCTTTCTGCCCACAGGTATACACTGAAAATGGGATCGAACTACTGGGTTTTCACGAACTCGCAACGAGTCACCAACGAAATACTAGACAAACGCGGGGCAAAATACATCTCCAGAGAGAAGCTTCCGATGCCAGGGGACGTGGCTTCAGGTGGGAAGCGCGTCGTCTTCATGCCCTACGGCGACCTGTGGAAATGGGAGCGAAAGGTGATGCACGAGATCATCGGGCCGGGAAACCGCGACGTCTTCGCCCCGCTGCAGGACACCGAGTCCAGGGCGCTGCTATACCAGTACCTCACCGAGCCGGACAGGTGGAACCACGCCAACGCGAGGTATGCCAGCTCGCTCATCATGAACCTGGTGTACGGGCGGCGAACCAAGCTGGGCGATCCGAACGTCAACAGGATCATTGAGACCAACAATGAGATCATGAAGATGTTCGAACCTGGTTCCAGCTGGATCGACTCGTTCCCATTCCTGGCCTACATCCCACTCCCAAAGTCCATCCAGCCGTGGAGGTGGTGGGGGGACAGCGTCTATAGGGCTTCTCTGAAGTGAGTGCAAGGGTTTATCCAGAAGAAACTTGTTGGCATCGTTTTCATCACTCTAACCGACTGGCAGAAATTTCTCCGAAGAGTTTGAGGGCCTAGCAGAGCGGGAGCGCCAAGGCAAGGCTGTGACATGTTTTATGACGGAGTTCAAGAGACTCGGCAGAGACAAGCTTATTGACTATGAGTCCATGGTATTTCTTGCCGGCTCTCTGGTGGAGGCAGGATCAGACACTACGCGGGTCGTTCTCAATCAGCTCGTGGCAGCAACCGCGCTATTTCCTGAAACCGTGGAGCGCGCACGCCGAGAGTTGGACGAGGTGTGCGGAGCCAATGCCGAGAGACTGCCAATGGCAAGCGACCTGGTCAATCTGCCGTACATCAAAGCAGCTGCGAAGGAGGCACTCCGATGGAAGTAAGCTACCATCTCCCTGCCATCCGTGACACACTTTCACACCACCGCTGATCTTCCTTGAGATCTGCTGACTCAATCACCCAGTGTCTCGCTGCCTGAAATTGCCCACTCATTGACACAAGACGACGTATTCGAAGGACATACCATCCCAGCCGGCACGAACGTTCTTTGGAACAGCTGGGGTGTGCACATGAGTTCGTCGGAGTACGAAGAACCAGACGCCTTCCGGCCCGAGCGTTTCCTGAACGATGATCTGGACAAAGCAATCAAGGGGCATGTGGTATTTGGAGCAGGTATGTTCACACAAATCAAGACCCAGTCGATGCAAGTGACATGTCGTTAAGCCGAGTCTCTCAACCTAGGTCGCCGTATTTGTCCCGGATGGGTCATCGCAAGTAATAGTTTGAACCTTTTGGTAGCCCGTCTGCTGTACTGTTTTGATTTCCACACAGTCCCAGGACATCCCATCCCTGTTGGGAAGCCTTTTGAACTTGGGGTTGAGAAACCGTATGAGGTCGATGTCAAAGTTCGGAGTCCAGCTCACGCTGCCTTGATCAAGAAAGAGTGTGCTGAAGCAGCAAGGATTGAATAGAGGGGGTTAGAATCACTTTGTCCGGGATTTATTGTTAAGCATCATGAGAGGCGAATCTAGTCATGCTCATCATTACGCATTTTGTTACCCGTTCTTAGATCTATTCCAGATTTTGTTTCCAGCAAAGAAAACCTCGTTCAATTTCATGTGGCACTTAAGCGCTCGTCATTTTCATTCTCATTTGATTTTGAAATTATCATCTAGAGACCTGTAGAAGCAGCAGATGAAAAGTGCAATCCAGGTAAACAACATGTTGCGCTAGCCTTCATTGACTCTGACACTCAGTGCTATGTTATGTCAACGCAAACACCAGTATTCCTACTTGGTTATGGGCAGTATCATACAAGCTACCATGGATTGGGGGCAATGTCCGTGTAGACACGGAAACCGCAGCTCTTAGCCTTTACAAATGCTTCATGATGGTCTTCCAAGGCATAAATATCGTGTGTCGAGCCTCCTTGCTTACCTAACTTGAGCAGGCCTGACTCGACCATCTTAATAGTCTGTTCGATCCCTCCCCGTCCCACTATGACCTTGCCAATCATTCGAATATTCTTGTGCATAATGAGTGTGTAGGGGACCTTGATGTGCCCGGAGGGCGCACCGCTAAGGACCACCCTCCCCTCAGGCCGCACGGCCTGGATAGCAGCCGAGAAGAACGGCGAGCCATCCACAGCCGACGGTGCCCAATCATTATACACCTCGACACCTCGCCCCTTGGGACTGGCCTTCAGGATCGCAGCCGCATCGGCAGCGTCATCGCCAGTCATGACAACGTAGCTGAAGCGCTCGTGGTGCCCCAGCTTCCTCGCCAGGCCCTCGAGCAAGCCCCTGTTGCGGCCCATCGCGATCACGTTCGCGCCCAAGGCCAGCGCCAGGTCCGACGTGATGCCCCCGTACGTGCCCGTGGCCGGTCCGACGAGGACCGTCTCCCCGGCGAGCAGGCCTGCCGCCTCGCACAGCGACCCGGCCGCCATGCCGTAGAAGGAGATCTCGTGGAGGTCGGTGGGCGTGTACCCGAGCCGCCCGCACAGACACCCCTCATCCAGGACGAAGACGTTCTCCAGGGGCACCTTCTGGTACTGCTGCAGCGCGCCGTCGCGCCACTCGCCCTGCATGAGCGCGCGCCCTCGGGGGCCCTCGCCGCCGTGGTGGCCCTGGACGATGCTTACTTCGGGGTCGTCCCGGGCGGAGACGGGGGCGGAGAAGAAGACCAGGTCGCCGGGCTTCGCTGTGACGGCATCTGGGCCGACGGCGTGGACCCGGCCGATCTGGCTTGGGTGCGGGACCAGGGGCAGTTGCAGGTTGAATACGGTCAGCTTGCCCTCGTGGATCTCCTCGGCGTACGGGAACAGCACCGTGTTGAGGACTTTCACTACGGCTGAGCCTGGCGTGGCGGTGGGTACCGGGAGGTCGATGAGCTCAAGGGGCTTGTCGAACGAGGACAGCCATAGGGCGCGGTTTCTGAGCGGGACTTTGTCAGAGTTCATTGTGATAGGGATTTAATTGTGACTTAGCGATGCACGGTGCAGACAGCATCACCCGTTATCGTGAACTTGTAGTCATCCAGCAGGGCGTATCCTCCCGCATATCATCCTCTCTTTCATGGCCTGCCATGCTCATCGCTGTGTGGGTCGATTGCCACCTGCGTATACATTGACAATTGCATCCTGGATTCAGGTGGCACTCCAGACAAATCACTACAACGGCCCCTTCCTGGTCAGATGTCCATGGTGGCACTTACCCCTGACCATTAGATTAGCTCCAGACTTACACCAAGCCCCAACGTGACATCCCGAACATCCGCTGCGTTCCTCTCCCCAGGAACCCTCCGCGCGGCATTCCGATATAAAGTCGATCGGATGGAGATGGAATCTCCGCGAGATGATTTGAGTTCTGGAGTTTTGGAGTTTTGGAGTTGGCGGATTTATGGGTAGCATTGCCGCCACCTGAACGTTAAAGTTGTCTGCTTGCGTCACTCGACGTCGGATTTATAAGACGGCATTCCGTCTGAGTGATGGTAGCAAGAATCCCACGCATCGATACTGCGGAAAACCGGCTGGCTCAAGAGTTCCCAAAACCGAGAGCGTCGTCTGTGCTGTTTTCTTCTCCATTACCGGTCCAAAAGGAAGACGACCCGGTTGCTAACTAGCATATTCAGGCGTAGCTCGGTTACTCTAATCTCC
Source organism: Diaporthe citrichinensis (assembly GCA_014872995.1). Taxonomy (NCBI): domain Eukaryota; kingdom Fungi; phylum Ascomycota; class Sordariomycetes; order Diaporthales; family Diaporthaceae; genus Diaporthe; species Diaporthe citrichinensis. The sequence continues at coordinate 449,780 of JADAZR010000022.1, forward strand.
CCGAGACCCTTCCCGGCTTACCACCACAGCACCACCAACATGCCGTGCATAGACTGCTACAGGGGCCACGACCACCCCGGGCCAGCCAGCGGTATTGAGACCAATCTCCACGACCACGATGTCTACGTCGCAGAGCCGGACACGCAATCGGGTGCACGACGCGGACTGATCGTCGTTCTGTCCGACGCGTTCGGGTGGAACACAACAAACCTGCGGAGGCTTTGTGATTCATATGCCAGGCGGACTGGTTGTAAAGTGTATCTGCCAGATTTCATGTATGGTGAGTTCAACGCATTTTCCACTGTTGTGTTTTCGAGGTTTGCAACAATTTGCTAAGGTCGTAGGGACTGCTGCACATCCTTCGACAAAGTCCCTCATTGATAGAATTATTGGCGAACGGGGTTTCTGGGGGTGGCTGGTCAAACCGTAGGTGCATCAATCTCTCATACTAGCAAGACTCGTTCTGATGTCCTGGACCAGCTGGCTCGTCTTGAAGGCCGCACTGGTGCTCGTGCCTTTCAGCTTTCGGAACAGCCCTCCAAAACGCTACCCAGCCGTGCGGAAGTGGATGGATGACCTCCGCTGCGGCGAGGGGGCTGACCGGAAAGTCGGCGTGGTGGGCTTCTGCTGGGGCGGATACGGCGCCACGAAGCTGGCGCATGGCGATACTGCGAGCAACGGGAAGCCCCTGATTGACGCAGCCTATACGGCTCACCCGAGCGAGCTCGACGTCCCAAGGGACATTGAAGACATCACGCTCCCATATTGCATGGTGATTGGGGACATTGATATGGCAATGTCCTTGAATAAGGTGAAGGAGGCGGCCGAGATCCTCGACGCGAAGAAAGATGTTGATACTGAGGTTGTGATCATCCCCAAGGCAAAGCATGGGTTTGCTGTCAGAGCCAGCCCTAACGACAAGTTCGAGAAGGAGCTGGCCGATCAAGCTGAGGATCAAATGGTCAAGTGGTTTTCTAGACACATGGAATAGGTAGATAGTATAATTTGTGGATGCTTATGAGCACGCTGGTGTAAAAGATGCACAGATTCTCTGGTTCCATATCTGATCCGTGTGATCATGAAACAATGACTGAATGGCTCTACTGTGTTACCAAATTTGGAATTTCAATCCCCAGAGGCTTTGATTTTGTCCCATAATCGGACTTGACTGCTTTATTTCACGGCATTATCCGCAGGGTCCATATCAAACACATAGTCAAGACTCAAGCCATTCAATCTATGTGCTATTTATTTTAATGACGGACTGTGTACTCTGTGCGTGTTCTATCTTCCAGACACGGCATCTTCTACAACCGGGAGTTCTCACCTCCTCATTAGAGGTTGCTTGGTGCCGCATACCCCAGAGCCTTCGGCCAAATGCCTTGCTTTCCTGGAGAGATGATGCCATTTGGGTCCAGAGCATCCTGTATCCGTGTCTCAAAATTAGAACAAACAATTTAGGGGGAAATCAGGACTTACCTTGATGGTCTCTACAAACCTCTTGTAAATATGACCATTGAATCCGTAGAGATTCTGAACAGCATCTGAGGATGGTCAATACACTGGAATCCGCTCTTGAAGCAAAGAATGTAGGACTTACCCATGTGCTGGATATGTGAACGGTAGTTCGCAAACCCGTTTTTCTCAGCCTCGGTGAGCAAGGCCTTGACGACTCTGCGCCCTCCCTCACGGTGCTTGGAATTCTTCTTGTCGAAGACATACTCCTGAACAAACAGAATATACTTCGAAAAGATATGGCAACCAATGAAAGGATCAACCCCTTGCTCCTCCATAATAGCCTTGGCCTTTCCGAACCAAGTCACGACTGTCGGCCCGTCGCACGGCAGGATGAGAGTGGTGTCGATGTGTCCACCAGCCCCGCTTCCATCGGCGGGCAAGTTGTAATCTGCCAGCTTGATGGGTTCCATTGTAGGGATACCGGCAGCCAGCCCGCCGATTGTGCGGTTGTCCACGGGCCGGCCATTGACTCCTTCGTGGAGAGTGTTCTCCAACCTTGCATTTGGCAGAGATACGGGAACGACCTCCTGGATCCTTTCCCAACGAGCTAGCACCAGAGACTTGGGCCCATATAGAGCTATCAGACAACGCCAGTAACCTGTGTTGTACTTTTTCTTGAGATACGCAATACTCTCAGGTGTCAAAGGACCAGGAGTGCTTTGTTGTTGATGCTTAGGTGCATCATGCGATGCAAAGTGGTTCAAGTTTGTAACCATAACATGGCTCTGTGTAATACCTTCACGGTCTAGCTGTTGGACCATGTCGATAAGCGGCGCAAGATCATTTATCTCTGGGCAGTGGATCTTGATGTCCATGTAGGACGCCGGGGCCGCATCGAGTCCGACTGCCATCTTGGTCACTATCCCCAGGTTGCTTTGTAGGAACAGGCCATCAACCTGGGGACCAAAGCTGTTGGAACAAGCATGTGCGCTGGGAGAGTTGGGCACAGCCCACTGGCCGGTGCGAAGAATCTCTCCAGAAGGGAGCACGACCTCCAAGCTTCCGATGAAGTGCTGCCGGTCCCCCGAAACTGTGTATCCGTGGCCACGATCCAGAGTCTGTCGAATCATGTAAGTCAACCACAAAAAGTCAGCTGCTGTAGAAGATTACTCACATTTCCTAAAACGCTGCCCCATCCAAGAGCAGGGGTAGATACCCATAGGTTAAGCTTGTTCTCATGCAGGTAATCATAGACGTCGAAGAACGTGACACCAGGCTCCACAACAACATAGGCGAGCTTCTCGTTGACTTCCAAGATGCGTTTCATCCGTTGAAGCGATAGCACCACCGAACCAGCCACTCGAGGTGCAGGTCCGCCGTATCTACATCGCACCCATCAGCGAAAGGCCAGTTGCACCATGCATCTTGGACGTACCCGAAATTCTTCCCCTGCGAACAGATCCACAAGGGGATTTTATGCTGGTTGGCCACTTTCAATATTGCCTGGATTTCTTGGACGGTCTCCGGACTGGAAATTTGTCAGCGAGTTGTTGACCAAAGAACAGCTCAGAGTGCAATGATTCTCACCATACGCCTGCAGATGCCTCAAACCCTTCTTCGAACAGAGGATAAGGATCGCGAAAATTGACCAGACCCTTGTCGGTCATTACATTCTCTTCGCCTACGATGGCTCGGAACTCGGCCAATACACGGCGTAGGCTCCTCTCGTCATGCCCAGGCGGAAAAGCCCGAGTTCCCGGCTTTCTTGTCCCGAAGGCATGGTCGTGATGTGACTGTATCACAGGATCCGAATACCACTGAACCATGTTTTGGAGTTATTTGATGATCTCGCAATTGTTTTTGGCGACAGGCAGCGTAACAAAAAGATTCTCTATGTTCTTGTTGGGTAGGTCTATCTAGTCTTGGATATTCCGGCTGGTAAACCGAGTAAATGCCAGTAAATATGGTCTACAGTTTCACATGCAAAGTACTTGTCAAATGCCCATTTGCATTACTGCATCAGCTAGCAATCAAAGTTCACGGAATCGAGCGAGGTGGCGCGTGTAAGGCTGATGTTCGGTGGGGAATGACAACCATCCTCTACCCACCGTCTGCAGGGTGGGGTTTCCCCAGAACTTGGAGCTCCCGGAATGAGTACGGAACGCTCGGATTTACGACTTTTGGGACAAGCTCCCCGAAGTCGTCAGCATTGGAAACTTGCACTCGGGGTTTACAATGTGGCCCCGGAGAGTCTCATTAAAACATCAGGATAAATCTCACGAATGCTATCGTTGAGGATGAGGTAACTGACATCCAAGTTTGGACATCGGATTTCCAGTACTATCAATTTTGGGGACGAACTTACCACTATTTATCCATCAAAATGGTTCACGTTGTCCCTGGCGTCGCAAGCAGCGGTGGAACTCGGTTTCCTAAGCACTATGCCATGAGCAAGTGGAATGAAGATCATTTGCGGTTCGAAGCAGATGTCTACGAGCTCGAGGTCATCGGAGAGATTCCTAGCGCCATCCACGGTGCGTTTTATCGGGTCCAGCCCGACCACGCGTTTCCACCTCTTTTCGCGGAGACAGAAATTCCTCTGAACGGTGATGGAAACGTGAGCTCGTTCTACATCAAGGACGGCCATGTCGATTTCAAGCAGCGCTATGTGCAAACCCCGAAGTTGGTTGCTGAGCGTGAGGCTAGACGTGCTCTCTTTGGTCGATACAGGAACAAGTACACCGATGATCCGCGCGTCCAGAATGTCCTCAAAGGGACAACGGCCAACACTCATGTAGTATTTCACGATAACAAGTTGATGGCGCTCAAGGAGGACACACGTCCAATGGAGCTGGACCCTATCACACTTGAGACCCTTGGCTACCTCGATTACCATGGCACTCTACGATGTCCCACTCATACTGCACACCCCAAAGCGGATTCTATCACTGGGGAGCTGGTTTCCTTCGGCTATGAGGCCGCAGGGGACGCGTCGCCCGACATCTGCTCCTTCACCGTTGACAAGAATGGCAGGCTCTCGGAGGAAGTTTGGTTCAAGGCGCCCTGGCCGTGCATGATCCATGACTTCTGGGCTACGGACAACTGGGTCGTGTACCCAATCAACGGTCTTAAGGCCAGCCTTGAGCAGATGCAGAAGGGAGGAGACCACTTCTACTGGGACGAGACGCTCGACCACCAGCTCTTGGGTGTCATTCCTCGGAGAGGGGCCAAGCCCGAAGATGCCAGGTGGTTCAAGACTCCCCAGGGGTGCTACTCACACACTATCAACGCATACGAAGAGGATGGGAAGCTCGTTCTGGACGCGAACGTCTGGACCGACGTCCACTTCCCTTTCTTCCCCAACACCAAAGGGGAACGGTTCTTCACCGACCCCAGGAAAGTCAAGGCCCCTATCATCCGGTACCTGTTCGACCCCAACGGCAGCACGAACAAGATGATCCACCCAGAGGGCGTACTCGTCGACGGCGTCAACGAGTTCGGGCGCATCGACGACCGCCTGCTCGGCAAGAAGTACTCGCGCGTGTGGATCCTCAAGGTGGACCCCACGCACGAGGTGAAGCTCAACGACCACGAGGCGGCCGGGGGCAACGTCGGCTTCAACACCCTGGTCTGCTACAACTTCGACACGGGCGAGCTGCAGTCCTACCAGCACGGCGACGACACCACCTTCCAGGAGCCGGTGTTTGTTCCCCGGCACCCGGACGCCGCCTACGAGGATGGGTACCTGCTCGTCATCGCCGACCGCTACCGCGAGAACCGCAACTGCCTGCTGCTCTTCGAGGCGTCGGACATCACCAAGGGGCCCCTGGCCGAGATCAAGCTGCCGTTCAAGCTGATGGATGGGCTGCATGGGAGCTGGGTGGATGGCCAGGATGTTGATGCTGCGAGGGAGGCTAGTGCGGTAAGAAAGGGTGCAGGAGCTCCAAATGGGAAGAATTCATCTCATATGTAATCCGCTGTGTTCTGGTGCGAGTTTCCATTTTCTGAAATTTGTCTGTGGTGGTCGGCAGCTTTGTATTTTCCAGCGTGACAGACTATCGCTTTATATATCAAGGATGCAAAGTCATGGTGGTTTGGTGTGCAGCTTGAGTGATGTTTAATACGATGGTGGAAATCCAAGTACGAGTACTCTCAATGTCACAGATCATGCACAGACTCATCGATATTGTTGTATTCGCGTGAAATTATGCTTGCACGAGTCTCTATTCATGCAAGCTAAGCCATCCGCCAAGCACCATGTTTAAAATGCTATGCCGTGTGGCGCTGCGAGAACGCACATGACGGTATTCCTCTGAGCTCGAAACAGAGAGTTCATTATTTGTAGGCCAACTGCACGGCCAATTTGATATTCTTTTCACGTTATTTCATCTATATTTGAGAGCACTGCTGTCCACAAGCAGAGGAGAACGGACAGCCTCGTACTAGGTAAGACGTCATTCATAATGGCAATGCTTTACTGTGCTAAACAAATTCACACTCATCACCTATACTAGAATATACAAACTCCCCCATTGATGGGAATATATGCACCGTTGATCCAACCTGCCTCCTCCTGACACAGCCTTGCAACCAACCAAGCGACCTCCTCCGGCTTGCCGACTCGTTTACCAGCAGGCGTACTATCAATGATAGGCTGTATGGCCTCCAGGATAAAGCTCGGTGTAGCATAGAATGTCTCAGTGCCAACAGGCCCCGGGGCGACAGCATTGACGGTACACCCGTACTTCGGGGCCAGTTCCGCCGCCCAGCATTGCGTGTAGTAGTGGACCATGGCCTTGGAACCTCCATACGCACTACCCAAAGGCGCAGGTGCGTGCGTGGCGGTACTGCCGATGTTGATGATGCGTGAGTTCTTGCGGGCCAGGTGTTTCAGCACAGCTCTAGTGAGTAGGAAAACCCCCCTCCCGTTCAAGTTGGCCGTGTCGTGCCATGCCGCCTCGACTTTCGCGTCATCTGGGTCGTCGAGCAGTATTTGCCGGTTGATACCCGCGCTGTTGACCAGTATGTCGATCCTGCCGCCGAAGGCCTTTGCTGCTGCGTCTGCCAGCTTGCGCGGTCCATCCAGCGTGGACAGATCCGCCTCGATGGCTATGGCTCTGCTTGGGTCGTCGAGGCCTTGGAGGACTTTATCTGCATTTGATTTCTCGCTCTGGTCAGGGTAATTGATGGCGATGAAAGCGCCGTTCCTGTACAATTCTCGAGCGATGGCGGCCCCCATTCCTAGAGAAGAGCCGCTGATCAAAGCTACTTTCCCAGCCAGTGTTGACATTGTCGACTTCGATGAGCTTGCCCCACGGGAAGAAGGTTAAGTGACACGCAAAAGAATTACGTCTCTTGCAGTATTAGTTAAGGTTAATTCTATGCCATTCTGAAGCATATATAGTGAGCATGTGTAATACGCTTGCTCCGAGGAATGCTGCCCCACTGCTCATTGGACTATTCCCATCCGCGGCCTAAAGACGACTCAAGAAAAGAAAGTAAGCAATACCTCAAGATGCACGTAACCATGATCTCGGGTGGTCCCAGATGCATTAGAGTTAGTGTGAACTTACCCACCCACCATAAGGCGGCATCTCGGTGGCATGAGGGTGGCAATTCGGTGGGGTGGACTTGGTGGGGATGGTCAACGTTCTATCGTGGATGGGGCATGAAGTCCTCCTTGGTGGCAACGTGCAAATCCGGCATGTCAGCTGGAATGCGCGTATACAACATTGTTTCCTGCAATGGTGAAAGAATACAAGAGAATAGACTACATTCAATACTAGTATACGTGACTTAGATGGCAGTCTTTAGTCTTCGGTATGGGGAAGTCAATTAAGCTTATACGCTGGTATCGGTGCAATCCTCTCCTATTAGGACGAATCAGACCATACGAAACTATAAAAGCCATTTATCATTTAGCAAAACGGGCAAGAAATGACATGAATTACTGCAAACGAGGATATTCACTTCACAGCATAAATTGAAGACGCTCCAGATTTCAGTCTGTAAACGTAGATTTGCTTCGAAATTATGATAACGTCCAGAACATAGCCTGTCAAATTAGTTGCCCAAACATTCTTTCGGCCTCGTTGATTCCTTCAATTCTCACTGCTGTGCACGTACTTTGCAATGTGACCGAATCCCCACAGCCAGGGTTAAGGTTTCCTTAGACTGAGTAGTCTGGAAGAGTTTCTCCTTGCCAGTGCACAATTCCCCTCCACTTTCCAGCAAGAGGGCCCTTCAGATCCTGTTCCGGGTTGGATTTAGGCAGATCCAACCTGTCATTCCATATCCCTGCAGGTCTGAAATCACCAATGGACTCGCCATTCGAGTCCCAATTGAAGAGTGTGGCCTGGACTTGGAGGCCCAGGCCCATATTTATCCCTCGCTTCACATCCTCCACGGCCTGCGGAAGGACCTCTTCCGACTTGAGCCGCTGGACTTCGAATTTCTCACCCGTCAGCTTCTCCACTACCTCGAGCACCTCGTTCTGCGTGGTAGTGTACGATGCCAGGTGGATGAACGTGTTCTTCGTGTCCTCCATGTGCTCTGGCGTGGACAGGATCTCGGTGAGAACCTTGGGCACAAGGTCGCGGGTGCCAGTGGAGAAGGGCACATTGCCGCCGTTGTATATCCGCGCGACTTTGGGCTCCAGATATATGCCAATGAGGCCGTCAATAATACACTGTGCGGTGATTAGCCACCGCCTCGTCACAACAAGGAAGAGAACCATCACAGCGCGCTACACGGACGGAAGGGGACGTACGTGGTCGATCCAGGGGTTGCAAAAGACAGCTGTCCAGCTCATGACATCCTGTGTCTTTTCCAGGTGTTTGATGTGAGACCACTTCTTCTTACACAAGACCACATTGTCGTGAAACGCAGGATGGTTTGTCCTCACGCCAAACTCAGAAGGGAAAAATCGTTTCACGCCTGCTCGTCTGGCCGCATCAATGACTGTCTGGTGCCGCACAGGAGACTCCGGGGGGAGGAGCATTACGACTGCATCCTGCCCCTTGAAGCTTTTCTCTAAGGGCTCGGGGCTGTAGTCCGTGCGAATGACATTGAAGGACGCAGGGAATTCAACGCTCGAGTCTTTGCGCGTCAACACGGATACCCGGAAGGGTAAATCCGGTCGGGTAGAAAGGTAGTCCTGGATGGAAATTCCGAGATTTCCACTTGCCTGGTCATAGCTTAATTCACGGTAAGTGGAGGTGGGGTGGGTGGAGACAACTTACACCGACCAGAGCGACGTTCTTGACCTGGAAAGCCATTGTCAAATCCGGACAGCTGAGTAAATGGATGATTCCGGTGGTTCTGGAATAGTGTGCCGACAAATTGATAGTGAAAGGGCTAAAAATTGTGAGAGCTAATCTATCAAAAATGAAGCTTGTTTGCGTCGACCTGCTAGAGACTGACTTTTTCAAGCCAGGTAGCTCGCTTTATTCCTGTAAACGAGATCCAGCAGGAAGGACGGTCAGCCCCTGGTTTTTATGACTGGATATGCTAAACATGAGCCCCAAAAATGCCAGTTGAGCTTGCCTGAGAATCAATCTGGATGAAGCTAGAATATGGCATTTAATAAGATTGAACGCGAAGTGGAAGTCTTGCTCTATCCCCGTCCCACCCACGCATCAACAGACCACGCGTGGACCTTGCTTAGGGCAGCCCAAGCAGTACCCAATCCTACAAGGCATGTATGGCAAGTGCTAAGACGGTGGGAATCGATCCACCTGGGTTTCTTGAATTCCCGGTGGGGTACGGAAGAAGATACATGTAAAACCTGCTCTATCTAGGTAGGCGGGGACGGGCTTTCTGGTGTCTCCGGACGATGGACCCCTCATTCTGTTGTGCAATCTGTAACCCCATCAGTGTGCAGGTCTCAGTCTGCAGATCTGTGGATAATTTATGCCACTCCGAGACAGCAACACAACATGTAGATGGTCACCCATAACGCTCGGGCAGATGGAATTGACCGACTCCCCGAGTATTCTTTTCTACAACCCAGTGCCTGGTCGTGGCTGAACTCAATTGTCTTTAAGCTTAACATCTACCGAAGCAGTACTATCACCGGCCACTACTGCTGAGCACGCCAGGAGAACCATGGCAAAATTTGGCAAATCCAGCTCTCTTTCCTCGGATGTCTTCTGGCAGCTGATGGATCTACCCAGGCGACACGATGATGGCCTCATCCAAGTCACTAGCAAGACTTTGGTCACCGTCCTCTGCTTGCTTGCCTCATATTACGCCATCGGCACTATCTATAACCTCTTTTTCTCGCCTCTGAAAAACGTCCCTGGGCCATTTTTGGCACGAGTTACCCGCTGGTGGGAGTACTTCATGGTGCAAAGAGGCGTCTCGAACCTTGAATATGTTGACTTGCATAAGAAATATGGTTGGCACCCAAATTTCTATTCCCTTTCTTGCGCACAATTGGCTGATAACAGTCGAAACTCGTTGTACCAGGCCCGGTCGTGCGAGTGGGACCCAACCGCTACAGCATAAGCCTACCAAGCGGAGTCAAGACGATCTACGAGCTGGGAGGAAAGTACTCCAAGACCGACTACTACAGACCCCTGCAAGCTGCCGACCTCGATCAGCAAAACATCTTCACCCTACAGGACAATGAGCTGCACAAGGAAAGGCGGAGGAAGATCTCGTCTCTGTACACCATGTCATCCATGGTCTCTTATGAAAAGGCTGTCGACGAGATGACCAGCCTCTGCGTCAGAAAGATTCATCAATTCGCCGAAGAACGGCGCCTGGTCAACATACCTCAATGGATGCAGTACTATGCTTTCGATGTGATTGGCGAAATCACTGTACGTTTTGGATATTCTGTATGGCCCTCTTCTGAGCCCATAGTGACCAGAGACAATCTAGTTCAGCAAAAGCTTCGACATGATGGAGAACGAGCGCGACGTGACTGGCATGATCCCAGGGATACACTCCGCCAACGATTCCCTCGGTTTCTATGGCATCATACCTAACATCGTACCATGGGTAATCGGTCTACCTGCAGCGCTCGGGAAGCTGCCTGGTGCTGTGGTTCTGGGGAATTACGCTGTCAAAACAATAACAGAGGGCCGTGAGTCGAACACGGAGGCAACAAAGAAGGGCAACACCGTGTATCAGACGTTCCTGAAAAAGGTGTTGGACATGGAAGCTCAAGGGCGTATTACGATGCCTAATATCCTGGATGCTTGCGGGAGCAATGTTGGAGCCGGATCCGACACTACGGCCATCAGCTTGAGTGCCTTTCTGTACTACTTGTACAATAATCGTGACAAGTTACAGATACTAAGGAAGGAGATCGATACGCAAGCCGCGGCAGGTCGCGTCTCTGATCCGATTACGTTCCAGGAAGCTCAAGCCTTGCCCTACCTCCAGGCTGTCATAAAGGAAGTACTGCGGCTTCACCCCGCTGTGGGAACTATTCTACCTCGTGTAGTCCCCCCAGGAGGCTTGGAGTTGTCTGGTTACTATTTCCCGCCCGGAGTATGTCATTCCCATCATATCTGTGATTGAACCAGCTGACTAAGACTAAATAACAGACTGAGGTTGGGGTGAATGCCTGGGTCTTGCATCAGAATAAGGATATATATGGTCCGGATCCTGAGAAATTCAGACCCGAACGCTGGATTGGCAAAGAGAAAACCAGCCTCATGGAATCGATAATGTTCGCGGTAAGGCACAACCCTCAAACACAATACATACATTTCACGGGCATATGGGCTAACATAGCTTTCATCGAAGTTTGGAGGCGGGTCTCGAACCTGCATTGGCAGGAACATTAGTCTGCTCGAGATAACGAAGGTGGTGCCTCAAATTGTCCGCAATTTCGATATTGAGTTCGAGCACCCGGGCGAGCCGATGCAAAGCCGATGTGCTTGGTTTGTGTACCCCAAGTACAACGGATTTTTCAAGTTACGGGCCTCGGATTAAGCACCGGTCAAGAACTCTGTCCTCGAAGCTGTCGTATCTGATAAATGCAGCTGTATGGCGCGTCCTTGTATTTATGGCGACTGTACTGGCTCGAGTTCATATGCAAGAATGGATGATCATATTGTGTTCAACGTATCCACCCCTAAAAAGAAGCACATGTACCTAGCTAAGCACCGTTCGCCAATCTCCAGCAGACATTGATCACCGCGCTGGTCGCCAACACATGGCTCAACGTGCGAGGAGGCGCGACGTCGGCCAGGTAACTAACATAGTACAAGCCCGTCTTCAACAGCACATGCAGCCCCAGCAGGTTTGCAATCTGCGGATCGCCAGGCGCCAGGCTCTGCGCCAGGGACGCCGCGACGGCGAAGCCGGCAAAGTTCTCCAGCAGGCCGTAGTGCGCCGAGCGCATGCGGAGCGGCAGGCCGTCCAGGGTGTGGACGTGCTTCCGCGGCGTGTTGTTGTCCAGGCCCTCGCGGCGGCCCATGGCCTGGCCCGCGGCCGAGATGGCGCCCGACGCCCCGAAGGTCATGAACACGTAGAACGCCGTCAAGGCCGGGATGGTGCGGCCCGGGGCTATGCCGCCGGGGAAGATCTCGAAGAGTCGCTGGATGAGGCCGTGGAACACGCCGTCTGCTTTGGTGATGCTGGAGGTGATGGGGACGCCTATGAGGTATGCTGCTCCGAAACCGGTGATGGCGGCGCCGGATGGGTTGACGCTGCGTGTCTCCCGTAAGAACTACCGCGAGAAGCTGGAATTCCGGAAGGGGGGAGGACTTGGACTTACACCCCGTCATTGCGGGCGACCTCGTTCACCTTCTCTGTTGCCGACTTGGGTGGCATTTTAAGGCTTGGATGGGATGTTCGGTGTTGACTTCAGTATTATTCGGGCTTACGGGGCGGGGTGAGTTGTTACCCTGGGCATAGAATAATCTATTCTGATGACATCATCGGTTTGGGGGTCCGGTGGTCTGAGGAGCGGCTTACTCTCCTACCTCGGTATCACGGGGCGTGCCTTCGCTAAGGGTTTGACCCTCTTTGCTGCATCAGTTGCTTACTTGGTTTGGATCATTGGGGATAGGAACCTGGCTGGAGGCAGCCTTGAGGCGCCCTTCGCGACCGACGACGATCAGCAGTATTCCGTGTGGCCGCAGGAAGTAAGTTGTGTTCTGTAGGTGCCAATTCCGCCCGAGAATTATCTCGATGCTAGTTTCTGTTCGGGTTGCTCAAGCTTGCCTTATCCGAGAGCGCTGATCCTTTCTGGAAGTGGTTGAATCTGACATCAGCTAGAGCAGGATTGAGTGCCCTTTTGTTCCAGCAGGCTGATGTTTGGAGTCAGTAGTGTGCCATCATGAGGGCATCGGGCTGGGCTGCACGCTCCCGTTATAGAAGATCCAGCACAGGTCAGTGGATACAATGCTCTTGCTGCTCGTCACCAAGAAGAGTTGCTTACACTTTCGCGATTCAGGGCAGCATCACCATAGAAATCAACCGAGCCAGGACTAAGTAGAGTTGGCTCTTGTATGGTGTTTTACAGCTATCACGGAGTGAAACGCCATCTATATGTAGGAACAGGACTGTACTTCAGTTCGGACTTCACATGGTGTACCTGGCTTTATTGTCAAGATGTCAGACTTCGTGAACAAAAAAAGGCTGAGCACCATGGATCCGATCCTCTGACCGGTGACGCTTGTTGGACTCGTGAAACTAATGATCACGCGGTGCCGCTCTACTAGTATGATATGCCAAACACAGTAATGATTGAATGTATAATTACAAGACCAGCAAATAGATCCACTCCTGAAAATCACTCCTGTTATCATTATATTTGAGTGATATATCCAACTGAGAACGTGGATGAAACGCAAGAAACATAGGAAACGCATGGTAGCTTCAATGTGAGTTTGACATGATCATCACAACTCTTTTTTTGGTCCCGCAGGTCCAGGTCTATATCTAGATTACAAACTTTCTTATGTATGTGTCTTGGTCCTCGGCTTCACCCATGACACGGCCCGCGCATTCGGACACCTTCTTATAGATGGTGTCGATCCCTAGATGTGGGTGAGAATGGCATGCGAGAGCCGATTCTGACCATGTCGGTTCGAAGACTATAGTTTTTGGCACCACACAGGCTCAATCTGTTGGCCATGGTGTCAATCAGGTTCTGAGCCAGGGCGAGGAGTCGTCATCTGGCATCCCCTGCAAGTGTTGCTGGCTTAAAACACGTTTCCTCGAGGCACCTATTTTGTAGGCGAGTGATAGGCATTTATGCTAACAATGGGCTCACACTCGCGGAAGCAGAAGGCGCTGAAGTAGGAGGTGTTGAAGGATCCGTTGCAGGGGCATCAGAGGCAGCAGCAGAGGACACTGGAGTAGAAGGTGATGAAGAATCCGTTGCAGGAGCATCATATGTACCAGCTTGGAATCGGACCGCGCTAGTGCTAATGTCAATCATTGTGTCAGAGCTCGGTTGGGTCGCGCCAGGGGTACTTCCTTACGTTGTGTGAATGCCAAATATCTCAGAAATTACTTTGATGTTCGGAACGATAAGGAAAAGGAGGGCCACTACAACCCATGCGCTGGATAACTCTGAGATCCGTAGAAGGCGGCCAAGAGCCGGGAGAATTTGTTCGTTGATGAGCAGGCCCAGTACCGCTGTTGCGAACACGATGAAGAGTAAGGTAAGAACTCCCGCGGTGTTCCCCAGAATTATTGGGGCGTATCTCTTAATTGTGTTGTAGTATCGACGAGGGGTGAAGGTTGCGGCGAGAATGGCGAAAATAACAAGTGCGGGTGAGTAACCGTCGATGCTGGACTTTTCGTATTTAACCAAGGTGATAAAAAATGAGCCGAACAAGCCGACGCGAGCGGCCCAAATACAGAGCTCTACGGGGTCAAGCATCTCGAATGTTAAATGGGTGTGGTAATTACTTCGTTTTAGTTTTCGCTTTGGGTTGTTGTACTTTGGCTGCCGGATGTTGAGAATTCCAACACCATAGTAATGAACACGTTCTGTCTACTTATTCCAATGTAGCATACTTTGTATGAAAGTTGACAGCTGTTTTAGTACTAGCGTATGACGTTCGTCGATATTGCAAAGAGTTTATAACACAAAGAAGAACCGGCGTATACAGGCGTTGGACGCGAGAAACGCCTTTGTTGCAGCCGTCATCTTTGTTGTGTTCATCACTACGTTCCGTTTATGGTCTCTATCGATGACTAGAGAGCTTCTTTATGGTTGAAAGGCATTCGGGGAGCGAGCAACGAATCAGGTAGAGTACGGACATGCTCAGAGGAGAAGACTCGAATTGGACACGATTAGTGCCTGGAAGATCGTGTATCCATGATTTATACCCATTGACCGACTCGCCTTGGACTCTCACCCACATCAGGCGTAATAATTCACCAGCGAGTATTTAATGAGCTCTAAATCAGACGTGTTGTCTTTTTGAGTAACACGTTTCATCTTGATATGCATAATTTCAAGGAAAGCATATGCTCATGCTGATTTGCCTTGATTGTTGCATGTACCGGTGCAGCACAGCTTGCTTTTGCACTTTGTCGTCAAGGGCGGGGTTTCCGGAGTCATTCGTTGACCTAAATGGCTTGCAAACTGGCTTCACCGGCTGAACCAATGGGGGTCCGCGGTAGTTCCGCCCAGACTCTAACCCCCCTACAAGGATATAGGAATCTATGTTGTTGCTCGAGTAACTCGTTCGCGGCCAGGGACAGACTCATTTTCCTGGGGCATCACAATGAGAGACGCCTATGCAGTCGATATTTGCAGCAAGATCATTCACAAGGCGAGTCGAGTCCACAGGGATGCACCTTCAGGCATCAGTGAGATGAGGTGGTTGATACTGGGATGAGAGGGCCTTGACTGCACTCGCGGATACGTCAACCTTGGATCGAACCGGGGAAACAGCAGATGTCGAACTGAATATTACCACATCGCAGCCCTGTTTTAAGTTGCTATATATACAAGTTCTCTGCTGCAGTCCCACTCTTAACACTTGGGCAACCAATATGGAACCTGTCAGCTGCAAGTTCAACGACAGGTCCTACACGAGATAGACTGAGCCAAGACCGTGAGTCTCAAGCTCGATAGAATTCGAATCGTGACCACACAACTTAATTCGTCCACACGAAGCACGACGGTAGAGCCTTTGCTTCAGTGATATGGGATGACCATGTCTCCTCCTTGCAGCTGGAACCCGGATAATTAGTAGGAATGATGGGATTCGCACCATTCCCCTGGAAAGAGTTTAGCGCATCTGCAGGGCTTACATACAGGCAGCCAAATTCCATGTTCCGTCCGAACTCCGTTTCAGTTCGCATCGCATGCTTTAACAAGTCACACTACCTTGGCATATGAATTTTGACTCTTCAATGTGTACTGAGATAAATACCTAGCCATTCATAAGCGAGCCAGTCGGTCATCTGTACTTCCCGTCACTCTTCATTTGTGATTAGTATCTCCCAAGCACTGAAATGGCGGGCCAAACAGACGCCGAGAAGACCTTCCGATCATACACGAAGGATCAAGGGCAAAACTACGCCAAGCACCGCATGAAGTACAGCCAGGCTCTCTACGACGACATCATCTCGCACCATACTTCCACAGGAGGCAAGCTTGAGAATGCGTTGGACCTAGGATGCGGTCCAGGGACGGCGACCTTCACCATCGCGCGGACTTTCGACAACACGATCGGGCTCGACCCTTCAGCGGGGATGGTTAGCGCTGCGCGATCCTTCCTGAGCCAGGAACATATCAGCAGCAACGTCAGGTTCGAGGTGTCGACGGCCGAGGACATCGATCCTGCCCTGGTCCCGGATGGTAGCGTGGACCTCATCACCGCAGCCACGTGCGCCCACGTAAGTCATGTACTGCGCCACCCTTGGTGATTTCAATCCCTCTAATCTTGCTCCTCCACTGTGGAGTGGTTCGACATGCCTCGGTTTTGGGTGTCTGCAGCTCGTGTCCTCCGGCCGGGCGGGACGGTAGCGATGTGGTGCTCGAAGGCCAACACTATCCATCCCTCTGTCCCAAACGCGGCTGCGATCAATGACTCAACTGGAAAGATCGAAGAGGAGTGCCTTGCGCCTTTCTTTGGGGCAGGGAATCGGCTGACTCGAAACCTGTACGCGACGATTGGGCTCCCGTGGACGGTCAGCCCTCCCGTGGCGGACTTTGACGAGACCACCTTTTACAGGAAGGAGTGGGGCGTCGAGGGCAATGATGAGTCCTTCTTCGAGAACAAGCATATGATATTTGATATGGACACGTTGGAGAAGTTGCTGGGCACCGCCAGCCCTGTCACGAGATGGCGAGAAGCTCACCCGGAGTTGGCCGGGACGGAGAACGATGTGGTCCGCAGGATGCGCAGAGAGGTGGAAAGGCTTCTGCATGAGGCTGGAGTTGAGAAGGGAAAGGAGTTCATCCGAGGCGGGGAGGCTGGAGTGTTGCTGATGGTCAAGAAGCGAGCTTGATCGGCTCGGATACCACAGCGCATAATCTCGACGGAGCCAGAGTGAACTGTTTCTCATGCAATGATTTGTTGCTTATCATGTTACAAATAAATTCTGATTCATTCAGAGTTTTGCTTTGTGTAATAGTTAAAATTGGCATGTAAAGTGCAATGGAACTGTTGATTGATAAGGTTATTTATTGCATGCGGGTCGAGTGATTCGAGGAAACGAAATATGGTTAATGCTACCTGTAGTATATCTCAAAGGAGTACCGTAATATCTGTTTGCCAGTGTGTCCCTTTGTGTGAACTTATCTTCACATGATTTGAAGATTTAAGTTCTGCACTCAAGTTCCGTGGAGTCTTTTAAGAGCGTTGAATGGTTGGAGTGGTGATGACGTCCACTGACGTAACACCCGACACGACCGCAACCACCCCAACATTCAAACCTCACATCGCCTCTGCCTCAAGCGTGCATCATCATTACAAACACTGGATCCATCACTTCAAAAGCAATCAGACCGTGAAGTTCAAACTGGTTAACCATCTCTAAACCTACCGCGCACTACCGCTTAAGTGCTACCAGATCTACCAACATGACCGAACCGCAAAAAGACGTAGCGGGCGATGAGCGCACCACCAAGAGCAAGGTGCTGGAAGCAGGTGCGGGCATGACTCAGGTGGGGACGATGACTTTCATTACAATCCCTAATGCATCGTAGTCTGCGGATACTGACGATGCCGGACAGGATTTCACTCCAGTAAAGAGCATCTGCGCGCACCTAAATGCCTTTCACGTCTACGCCGACGACCCCAAGCGCTTCGTCGAGGCAAATCATTACTGCAGTCACTTGACAGAAGGTACGCACCTAGCGCCGTGATACGGATGTGTGGCAATACGCATAGTCAGTCACTCACCAGCGTTGCATAGACGTCCGCCAATGCATCCTCTACGACAGCCCCAACCCAGGAGCCCGCCTCATCGGGATCGAATACATGATCACCCCCAAGCTGTACGCCACGCTCGACGCCGAGGAGCGCAAGCTCTGGCACAGCCACGTCTTCGAGGTCAAGTCGGGCATGCTCATCATGCCCCAGCCGTCGGCCCTCGTGCCCACCGCCGCGTGGGAGCAGGCCGAGTCCGCCGAGATGGAGGACGTGGTCGAGCTGTACGGCAAGGTCTACCACCTGTGGCAGGTCGACAGGGGCCACAAGATCCCGCTGGGCGAGCCGAAGCTGATGACGAGCTTCACCGAGGCCGAGCAGATGCCGGACTTTGAGACGGTGGTGGGTGAGAGGGACTCGAGGTTTGGTGGGGCGGACTGGAGGAGGAAGAAGGAGATGCGGGAGTACATCAAGGAGCCTGAGATTCATCCTGATGCTGATGCCACTTGGAAACGAGCTTAGTCCAATGGTTTGTCGTGACAGAAAGGCGTATCGGCAATCTTGGCCTCAGACGGCAAGCGTCTGAGATGAATTGAAATTGTGCGGCAGAGGTCATTGAGGATAATGGATGGATTTGGTTCAAGACCTGCACCTCCCTGCAACCTGCCTTGGCTTGCACAATGTTTCCCCTAATATGACAACCTCGGCGCCAAGAACGGTGCTCGCGGTGACATGCCTGATCAGGAAATGATCTGCATGCTTACACTCCTCGATGACCCCTGGCTCGGCTTCATTGGCGCCATTGGGTAGACTTGGCTCAGCTTAGTGGTATCCTGCTTATAAACATAGCAAGCTTGCCTTTCATTGAACACAAGACTGGTCCTGGAAATTCCAAAAGACTAGGTCACTGCTCACCTATGTAAGCAGTCCTAAAGATGCCTGGACTGGAAACTCAACACGAGAATACGGGCTGGAGAGATCATCATGGCAGACATAAAAGGACAGTGGTGGCGCCCCTGAAATCGAGAAACCACCAAGTCCACCAGCTTTCATCTTTCGATTTGAGCATATAAATTGATACCGATTTCCAATAACTCTTGACTTTGTCACTTTTCAGTCCCACATTATCCAATATGCGTGTTGCTATTGCTGGCTCTGGGGCCGTTACAAGCTACTTTGCGGAAGAACTCCCAGCCGCAGGCATCGACGTCGTCATCCTGACCCGGTCCATCAAGCCCCAGTTCGAGAACCTCCCCGGCGTCCAACAGTTCGTCACGGACTACTCCGTCCCTTCCCTGATCGAGGGCATCGAGGGCAGCAGCGCCCTCGTCTCGGCCATCCTGGACTACACGCCCGCCTTTATCGACGTGCACCGGCGCCTCATCGAGGCCGCCAGGAAGAGCACCACCTGCAGGCGCTTCGTCCCCGCCGAGTACGGCGGCAACCTCGAGGACTTCCCCGACCAGCCGGGCTTCTACTCCCGCCTCCAGGGCGTCATCCGCGCGGAGCTCGCCGCGCAGGGCGAGCTGGAGTGGACGCTTTTGTCCACGGGGTGGTTCGTGGACTACGTCGTGCCCGCCCGCAACCGCAGGCTGCAGGACGCCGGGGACGGGATCCCGGTCAACCTCGCTGGCAACAGCATGGTGATCCCGGGCTCTGGCAGGGAGCCGCTCGACCTGACTGCCGTGAGGGACGTCGCCCGCGCGGTTGCTAAGCTGCTCCAGGCTCCGCGGTGGGAGCGGTACACGTACATCTCCGGGGAGAAGTCGACTTGGAACGATATTGCGGCGCTGGTGCAGAAGAAGTACCCCGACATAAAGATCAAGCACCGCAGCCTTAACCAGCTGATCGAGGACGTTGTTGCCAACCCCGAGGGCGAGGAGCGTATCATCGCGGAGTACCGGATCTTCTCTGCCAGCCACGCTGGGTCTCTGCCGGCTGACAAGGTCGCCGCACACCGAGAGAAGTACTTTTCTGGAATAAAGTTCAGGACGGCGAAGGACTTGATGGCGGAAGTGGAGCAGAATTCGGATGTGATTGTATAGTGCGCCTCGTTGAACAATTGTTGAGATGGTGTTTCTTGAGCTCAATACAGTACGACGTCCAATTCTGGCATCTTCGCGAGAACGCGAGTCCAAGGCTCTGGTTCAAGCCCTGGAAACGTAGCATCGCGACGCTTCCATATCTCTTCGACGGCGAGAAGTAACGTATTCCACGTAGCGATTCCCAGCGACATCCGTTTCGCAAACAGACGTCTTGTCCTGTGCCGTAGCTCCGGCACCGCAGCCTCAAATGCAACCACGGCGTAGACCCACGTCTTGGGGCTGCCGTCTTTCTGCAGCAGCTCGAGGCTCTCCATGTGGTCCAGACACCTGGCAACCAGGCCCTGCACCTCCTCCTCAGGGCCGCGCCTCCCGGAGTTGCCCCTGAAGTAGAGCAGGGAGGCATAGTAGAACAGCGAGCGGTGGTGGTGCACCATTGCCGAGGCCGCGTTGCCGGGGTCAAAGTCAGTCGACGGCTCCGGCGTGGAAAGGGCAAACTCGATCTCCAGTTGGTCAAGCTCGTCGGGCGACAGGGCATGGGCGCGCATTAGCTTCGTGTTGAAGGAAGATAGCAGCTCGAGGGAACGTGCCGGCATGATCTGATTTTTGACCATGTCTACACCTGGGATAGTAGTCTCCAAAGGGGCGAGAGACTCCTGTCGTCCGAGGTACTGGGCCTGGATCAGCGCAAAGCTCGAGGAGAACGACTGGTACGTCAGCGCAGCAGTAGTAGACTGGGCCCAGGTCTCTGCGCTGATCCCCTCGAGGAGACCCCTCGTCACCTTTGTGACTTCCCGCCAGGCCCCTGGCGTGCCCGTGACGAAGTGGATCAGTATCCACAGACATAGGGTGGCAAGGCACGCCATCCGTTCGTCGTGGTCCCTGCGGTCTATGTTCTGCATGAGATGATGGAAGCTGAGCTGTTTGTGGTGAAGAACAAGCCCGTCGTCCTCCGGAGGCCAGGCTCTGAGATTTACCTGGTGGGCTGCGGAGATGGCGCAGACAGCGTGGAATAACGCGACCGTGCAGGTAGACTTTGTGTGAGCTATTCGGCTCCCCTCGAGGGCCATGGGTGACACGACGGTGAGGAAAGGGTTGGCCGGGCTGCGGAACGGGACCAGCTTGTCTGCGAGGTTTGTCGCCCAGTGGCTGATGAGCTCCCGTTCTCGACCGACAGATGATGGCTCTCCGAATGATGCTGCAGGGCTTCCAATACGCGGAATAGACAGGTGATCGGAAAAGCTAGATATGGGACTCCCACTGTTGGAAAATTGACGAGATAATGCGTACCAATTGGGTTGAAGATAGTGCACTCCCGGTGGCCAGGTCGAGCTGTTGACTGTTGCCCATATGTTGGAGTCCCGGTTCTGTTGCTCTGAGTAGACTATTTCATTGTCATCTAACGAAATAGTGGTGTCGTTTGGAACTACTTCAAACGGGGCTGGCTTATTCACGGCTCTGATGATCTGGCTGGGTTGGATGGTTTCCACGTCCCGAGGCCCTGCCGGTTGAAAGCTCTGCCATGCCTGCTCCGTCGCGAATACAGGTCTGCTGCGCTGGTCTGTAAGTCTGCGTCTCTTTGGACTGGGTCCTGGTTGCAAGGTTCGAGACACTGAGAATAAGCCGCGTGTTGAAACATCGACGCCCATGGAGGAGCTTTCCTCAGCCGCGTGCCGGGTCCGCCCATTGCTCTTCGATACCCTTTGGCTCATGGGCGTGAGCCATGTGAGTCGCGTGCTGTACCCTTGACAGGCAATATTGCCCGCAACACAACGCTTGCATTTTGGGCGCTGCTCGTCACACTTGACATGCCTCTGGCGACACGTCCAGCAGCCTGTAAAGGTCTTCCCTCGTTTACCGCCAGCGGTCTTTTTCTCCTGTGGCCGCTCCGTGGCCTTGTCGGCCGACGCGGAAGGACGGCCCTGGGCCGGCCAAGAGTCACTCATGTCATCGAGAAGTGACGATGCAGAGTCGATGCCCATATAAAGCTTGCAGTTTAATGGCGACCGTACGTGGGAATGATGTGTTTGTGTTCGGCACGCCCGGAAGGACCCCGTTCGTCATTGCAGGTTGTGAGCAAGTTTTAGGTGTGTTATCCGTTAGGTAAGCGCCTGCAGAGGAATGCACCCGGAACCGGCTGCAGTAACGGGCCTAAAGTATCTTCACATCGCCTCTTGTACGGAGATCTTCCTTTGGGATGATTTATGAAGAAAAACATTTCGAACCACTAATTTTTGTTTCTATGGAGCAGATTGTTCTCTGCTTGTAAACCAGATGGCTACTCCACGTATCAGGTTCGTCGTCAGCTTCTCCCGCCTTTCCTTACTTCCAATGGGTCAGGATGTCATCATCTGCTGGCGTGCCTTCCTATAAGATACCCTGCGCAGCACTGAGGTAGGGACGCGATATCTGAAGCCTGGCAGGATAGCCAGGCCGCGATTTATTTGCCTTAAGGGCAGCCGTTTCCGGGGAGGAACTCTTGCTGGCCTGTCAAATGTTAGTTCTGAGTTGTGGACTGCAGCCATTGCCAATAACCAAACATCCCCATCCCAATACCTTCTCAACGCTCTTGAATGTACTAGAACAAGACTTCAATACTCAAGTACAACAACTTGCCTGAATCCTGACATCCATGTTACATTGCTGGCGCAGCAGGTGCAGCAATGACGATATGTATTGTGCTTCCAGGGCGCCCTTACTTGAATTGGTCGCCATCCTTAATTCTTTCCTGAAGACGACTAAAACCCGTCCTGAAGGAAGCACCTACTGTCAGAGGCTATCACCTGTTCGACGTCAATACATCGTCATAATTTGCAGAACCCAGACTCAAAGTGCCTATGCCACGATCTATCCGTGGTAACAACTATCGTACAGCATCGATCCCGATCACGATAGTGGCCCAGAGTCGGTCCTGCCTCCCATCAACATATAAGCTGATCCAAAGATAAATCAACAGAGGCGCAGACTAGCACCATGGAAATCAGCTCCCTATTCTCTCTCTAGCCTACGCGCATATCTCAAGCAGGAAGCAAGTCATCGTATGGATACTATTGCCACTCAACTACAATATAGACTATCACCTCGTTGGCTGGGGTCAGAATACAAAATACGTGCACCGTCTGTTCCATTTTGCAGCATGTGTGCCTTCCCAACGCTTTAGAAGACCTGGTCCAGGGGTAAGAAAGCACAGATGAGCGATTGTTAGTACGTCAGTGGGAACGAACAAAGTGAAGTGCTCCTGCTATTTGATAGCCACTGGCACCTACCTAGTTGAACATGATCGAACTGGGTGGAATAACATTTCTTGAGGACCTGAAGGTAAACAGACGACTTGTCTCCTGAATTCTCTCCTCCAACTTAACAACATCTTCAACAACAACTTTCTTCGTCTCCCTCCAGCCCCTGATCCTCTGGCTAGCTACCCACATACCCTCATGCTGTGAAGCACCCCTTTTTCATATTGCCAGTTTCCGCCACTGCTCATGCACTTGGTGATGGATTTCAGTCTTTCTCTCGTTCACACAGACCTCTGACATCCAGACGAGCACTCTCCGTTCCATCCATTTTTCTCGCCAGCCTTCCCCTCGTTCACCCAGATCTCTGACACCCGGACCAGTTAACAGGCACTCGCCATTCCATCCATTTTCCCACCCACGTCTCCTGATCCATCAACCATCTCAGCGACATGTCTGAGGCAGTCATTCGGACATATTCAGAGGTTGCTAATGGCGTCCAGGCTCTATACCCCACGGTGCGTGTTCTCACTGTGAAAGAATATCACTATGATTGCCATAGCGTTGCTTTTCTTTGCGTTGTTTTCTTACCCCTTTGGTTTTTTCCCCAGCGGGCAAATTGATTACATATAAAGAACAGGTTTAGAGAACAGCATAAGTCGTCAGCCTAGCTGACGCGCACAAGAACTGGCCATTACCGTGTCGGTGCACTCTAGTTCCAACTCGGTAGTATCACATCTCAACACCTGTGGTCAGCCACGATCCAGACATCGACCCCCGACTTTCACATCCACACGTTGCCTTCGATTACGGTCCACAAGAGTTTCGACCTCGTAACTGGCCTGTAGACGATCGAATCGATTCTCGAAACAACATTCCTTCTCTAAATCGCAGCCGGCGCCACCCTTTGACTGATCTAAACGTTTATAAGACAGGAAACCCAGGCACAGTTTGGCTCAAGCTTTCAGAGCTGTCTTTCTTCCTAGCAGCGACTTGGGTTGATCTGAGTAGCATTGTTCAGACAAACAGGGGACGGAACAATTGACAGAGGTGGGAGGTACTGGGCAGGTTTCTTGTTTGGGGTGGAGGTTATTCATGGGCTGTGGCCTTCTTGTATGGCTGGAACATTTGAATGCGTGGGAGAGTGACGACGAATTCGTTAGGAGATACTCAACGCTTGTAGGACTTTGATAAAAACAAAGAATGAACGTACTTACACACGTCATCTCCGAGATCTGAGTTCACTTGAAAACAATAGGATCCGGTAGAGCGGGTGTCGCTATCTACATCAGCAGGCTCAGAACTTGATCTCAGTCTTCTCTCAAAATGAGAGCCCTCATCATTGACCAGAATTATAAAGAACAGTTGAGCACACGATATAAACATACCCTTCTACGCTCCCTAAACCGCCTTACTCTCAATGAGAGCAGTGGTTCAGAGAAAGCGTGGGCATATGGCGTCTGCTTTTTGCTTTGCTTTTTGAGAGGGAAGAAGATTTTGTGCAAGCGGATTTTTTTTGGAAGGCCCTCCTTATATAGATAAGAGTGCCTAGGTACACGAGATGGTGTGCACCTTGGGTCACTTAGCGACGGACTAAGAGTATGACCAGGCTGTCCAAATCAAAGTCAAAAGCTCACTAAGCACTTACCTAGGTCCTAAATACCTAGGTAGTTATCAACCGGACATTGAAATTTAAAGCCGTGGAACGAGCCTTCTTTTGCTAGATTTGGCACCATCTACCGGATCCATGACTGGTCTCAACGACGTTTCCAAAACCAGTCACCGCGCAGATGCAGCCACCTATGCGGATGCCGCATACCAGTATTGCATCGCATCGCATCGCGACGTCGTGGCTGCCGCTGGCTAACCCCAGCCACCTCTAGCACGCACGAAGGCGCCCAGCTCACCATTGCGGTGCAGTCGGCTAGGTACCTCTTAGGATCTACGAGGTTGCTAGTGCGGCGCGGCTGACGTAGCTAATCACAAAAGCGACAGCGTGGGCCGCATCACAGGCATTACAGCTGGACGCTATGCGGCCTTTCGACTTTGGCACTTTGTTGCTCCCCAGACTGCCGATACCCTAGTCTAATACTAAGCGGCCCTTCCCGTCAGAGCTGATGCTAAGTCAGCCCATGGTTCTTAGTAAGCTCTAGTGACGGAGTATATAAACCCCATCCAGATCAGGCATTGAAACGAGGAGAGTTCCACAAGAAGACGCATGTGCCAATGCTGACGTGTCAAATCTTTGAGAATAGCCTGGAAATATGGGTGTGATGGTCTTGTCAAGAAACGTTCCATTGACTGTCTTTGAAGATCACACGAAGCAACGTAATGAGATCAGTCTCGAGAGGCCTGATCTTCTCAAGATACCACAAGGTTCCCTACACTGATGATGATGTAGTAGTCTTCGAGTCTCGATCAACCAATTGAGTCAATATCAGGGAGCCATGGGCTTACCCTTTTCTGGCCACCAGAGCCATAATGATTTGACACGGAGAGTCCGCCTTTACGGTGATGACGAAGGACCTCATTTTCAACCAATTTACACACTTCCAATGCGAAATGAGCGCCACAAAAACTCAAAACCATACGTCCATCGACATTGTGCTCAGTAGCAGCTGTGGTTGGGATTAGATTATCCGTACCTTTCCATATCCTGCTTCCAAGCAGATTGCACATCCTTGAGCAATTTCCTCTCGGACACCACATCCAAAGCTGTCCCTGCCAATGCCTTTCCGACCCTCAAACATCGCTCAAACGCATCCCTCGTTCCAGCTGAGACCGCGAACTCAGGGTTGTGAGGGCCCTGCCCCCCTGGGCCGGGCACGATCGAAAAACCAACGCTCAAGCTGGGCATGTGGTAGCTGATATCACCCTGATCCGTGCTGGCCCTCGTCACCCCCTTGGCCTCGTCCACATCCTGGTCAACTGGTATCCTCGAGATAGGGGGCTCGTGCGGATCTTGTTTCTCGGGTACCAGGCAGTTGAAGTACCGGGTGTAGCTCCTCGCCAACACCCGGTTGGGCACGTGGTCCGCGTACGCCTGCTCCTCCGTCATCCTGAGCCGCGCGCCCGTGGCCGTGGCCCCCGCCTCGAAGCACCCGTCAACCTTCTTCTTGAGCTCCCCCAGCCGGGCGCGCGTGTCCGCCCTGACGACGAACACGCCCGCGGCGTACGCGTGGATGATGTTCGGCGCCGCGCCGCCGTCCGTGATGTGGCCCTGGATGATGTCGCCCGGCATCGTCTGCTGCCTCAGCACGGATAGCGAGTTGTACGCCGTGACCAGGGCGTCGAGGGCGTTGATGCCGAGCCAGGGGTTCGCGGCTGCGTGGGCCTCGCGGCCGAAGTACTCGACCTTGAAGCGCGTGTATGCGGTCGTCCGCATCAGTGCGTTGTTTTGCGTGATGCCGGGGTGCGAGATTAGATTGATATCGACCCCGTGGTCCTCGTACGCGCCGGCCTCGATCAGCTTGATTTTGCCGCCACCACCTTCTTCGGCGGGTGTGCCGAACAGGATAACTTTCCCGGGCAAGGATTGTTGCCGCATCAGCTCTGCTACTGCGAGGCCGGCTGCCAGCGACGCCGTTGCGATAAGGTTGTGTCCGCAGGCATGGCCTATTCCTACAAGAGCATCTGGTCGTAAGATGTCAGCACATGGTCCTGGACCCTACAATGATGCCTCGGTCTCCATACCCATCTCGACGTTGAAGGACACCACGGGTCCTTTACGTCCAGTGTCGTGCACCGCTATCCATGCGGTCTCGAGATCATAGGCCGAGGGAGTAACTTTCCATCCGCCTTGGGACCTCATGAACCGGACGAGGGTATCGTGGGCAATGCGTTCCTTGTAGCCCAGCTCAGGGTTATCGTGGATCGTCTTGTTCACCGGCCACAATGAATCGGCAATGTTATCGACGTAGGAGCTGATGTCACGGAG
Source organism: Diaporthe citrichinensis (assembly GCA_014872995.1). Lineage (NCBI taxonomy): Eukaryota > Fungi > Ascomycota > Sordariomycetes > Diaporthales > Diaporthaceae > Diaporthe > Diaporthe citrichinensis. The sequence continues at coordinate 476,754 of JADAZR010000022.1, forward strand.
ATAAGGCGGTTCTGGCTCGTCGCCAACGTCCGAGACAAAGACCCAGTCGTCATCATGGTCCATGATGGCCATGATTACACCATATGATTCCTATCAAGGGCCTTCGTGATGGGTTCACTTCTTGAGCGGGTTGTGCCCCAGCCACCTGGCAGATATGAGGTCTGATGTTGTGGAACCGGGAAGTGCCTAGCGGGGCCGGAACTCTATATCACACGTCGGATAATCTGCGCTAGCAGCCGAAGACTGCGACAGCAAGACACTATTTCTTATCTGGAGTACCAGTATCTCATATCAAGTCGGACCAGGAATCCTTACTTCGAAGTTCTGTTTAAATGTTTTTGGCGGCATAGGAGAAATGATTTGTCGACGCTGCTGGATAGCCTCTATATAAGCGTCCTATCTAGATACCTATTAGAGAGGCCTCCCTTATCGTCTATTTACCTCGTGTTGCAGGTGCATCAAGTGGTGTCGCAAGAAAATGATGCAGGAGGACATGAGGTCTCATTGAGTGTCATAGCGGTGAAGCTGTTCTTGAGCGCCGGATATCCTTCTGTGGAACTATGGCGTTCGCCTATCGAACCTAATGAACAAGGTTCGTACACTTGCTCAACTGGCCTTGTCGTGATTGCCAAAAGGGATTTCCTCCCTAAAAGGAGATAGATCCGGCATCTTGTGGTCTTCGAAATTAGGTCTTCTCATCCTAAATGTCGCACAACATACCCATGTTGCTCGGTCGATTCACGGACGGAAAAAAAGTGCTTACTCTGGTGGTAATCGATAGCCGCAGCCTGACTCCCGGCCCATTCAGCAGGACCATGGGCAAGCAAAGATGTGTCTTCAATCTTCCGTGAGGTTTTCTGCATATGACATCAACTGCTCGCAGGTCCGGCGCGCGAGCGTGCTGGAGAGACGTGAGGCTTACTGAAGCGGGCGGCTGGCTCTCGATCCCGTCTGCCGCACACAAGGGGGGCAAGTTACACGTAGCACGATGTTAGGAGCGAAGCTGCTGGGAAATTATTACCCGAAAAAAACGTATCTGGAGCGCCAACGGCGGCATACAGAACCAAGGAAGGCACAAAAGGAGCTGAAGGGGGAGAGGCCAATGGGAAAGAAGGTGAGGTGAGGTGGCGCATTCCGTGCTACACGTGTGCAACATCTGGGCCCCCTCTCCAGAAGAGTACATGCGGCCATAGTCACAAAAGAATACAAGAGCCCATTCCCTCCCCCGTAGTTTTAGACTGTGATCAACTTGACTACTTGTACCACAGTCTCCGTCTTCAAAGCGGCACTGACAGCTATCATAAATAGTGTAGAATGGGATAATGACTTGTAACACACCAGATAAAACCAAGTCTATCCATACATGTGAAAACCGATGACAAAGTCTGTTCATTAGAGCCTATATCAATGTAAGAAAACCCCAATCTTGTACCTGCTGCGCCTCGTTGTTCCAATCCATGAATCCACATACAAAAGCAGGACCGATCACTCTGTACACCCCTAGCCTCTCTTCGGACTCGCGGAGGACCAAGGGACTGGACATTCCATTTACAAGAGCTAACTTATCACTGACAAGCATACCCTGCGGGCCCGAACCTATATGCCCATCCGTTGAGAAGAAGAGTCCCCGTCTCCCGCACAGGATGTTGCAGATCCTGATAGTAAATTCCAGTGCAGAAGGATCGGCAATCACTCTGTCAAGGAGGCTTTCGCCTGTGGATCCCCTGTTTCTCCTGACGTCCCAGTGGCATAGTATCCTCCGCCATCTGTTAAAAGATGGCCCATCTGGGCTATCGAAACTGCTCATCCGGCCGTAAAGGGCATCCAGGATAGCCTTAGGGAGGGACTCGTAGACTGGACTGACTGGAACGTCTCGGCTTATTTCCCTGAGCCAACCAGATAAGTGAGCAATAGCCGAAGCGAGCCTTCGCCGCGTTTCTCGGCGGTCAGTGTCTAAGTTGTCGCTGTCGAGTCGGTCGAATGGGCCAGTGACAAAACTTGCAGCGCCAAGAATAGTCCCTTGAACAATCAATTTGTGGCCGCGGATCTTGATCCGAGGAGTTTCGATGTTGCTCGTGACAGCGTCGTAGACCATGTTGTTCTCGATCCAAGAACGTTCACGGTGTGTGCTCCAGTCTGGTACCCATGATGGTGCATCAGGGATCGGCGGTCCCACGTCCAGTAAAAGGCAAATTAGCCCAGGGTTCCAGAGTAGAAGGTCCCGAAAGAGTTCGTAGTACACTTGGCCTAGCGATTTGGTAGACTCGACCTTGGACATTTTGCGCGGCACGATCTTCAGGGCCTGCAGGACACCGTGTAGAGCAAAGGCCTTGTCCTTGGGCACGGAAGCGTTCCGCTCCCGCAACGCCTTCAGCATCCCAACCAGCACAGCCTCTTCAAGCTCTGGAACTTGGTTCAAGATCTTGAAGTATACTGATATGACATGTGTGGAGAAGGTGATGCCCCCGAAAGAGAGCATCGTCAGAGGTACCCCGGCGGCGATGAGTCTGTCCGTGTTTATTTCTGTGACTTTGGTGGCCACGACCCTTGCCAGGACCCAAGGAAATACTACCAAGCCCGGGATACATATGCTCCATGATATCCACAGCACCAGAGACAAAGATTGGTAGCCTTCCAGGTATCGGACGCTGTAATCCTTGACGGAGAGACTCCTATTTTGTGGGAGGAACCTGAACGTTTTCCCATGCCATCTCGTGAGGCGAGTAATGCTCGTCCAGACGATTAAAAGGGACCACCACGACTCGATGTCGTCAGACTCTACTGGTCTCAAGTGATTTGAGACCACCGAGTTATCATGGTAGAACTCTAAAGATTGCTGCAGGACTGACCAAGGCATGACCGACTGCCCACACACCAGCACCGGGTTTGATGCAAGCACAATCTCTTGAAAGGTCCAAACACGGGTCAGCCACTCATGGCCCAAGAGCCGGGCCAGATCATCCACGCTACAGTGTCTCTTCAACTTGTGCGTCCACGTGCCTGTGTGGTTGCCGGATGTGTCAGTCCACGTTAGCGATCGAGCTCAGGCGTGACTCTCCGGGGATGAAGTGGAGGCTCAAGACTTTCCAGAGGGCGAAACATGTGCCCTTGGCTAGGCATGACATGCGGTCACCGGGAACAGTCTGTGCCGAGCGACCCTGTACCCAAGGAGCCCCGAACCGTGGAGGCCGCATGGATGAGACCATTTTCAGGGACTCTACAGCCCGGGTACACCTGTCACCTCCAGGACCCAGCCAGACGTATACCACTCTAGCCCAGGTATATATCTCCCCCATCATGGGTATCTGCCCGTCCTTTTCTGCATTGTCGTCTTGGTTGATACAGATAGCATCCACCCATATGCAAATACTCCCGTATATGGACCTTAAGGAGAGGAGGGCTTCTTGGCAGCTGGGGATGATGCCGAAGGCGCAACCATTGCAGCAGATGAATTCCGTGCCGCCTCTGCCCCAGACATAAGACAAGGCCGTGAAGTTTGGACAGTCCCTGAGTTGGATAACCCTGAGGCTTCCGGAGAGTGGAGCCGTTGTGTCTGCCGGGCCGTCAAGATCAATGACCCGAATCGCCTCCGCGGCGAGAGGAAGTCGCTGATAGACCTGTTGAGGGGAGATCGACGGACCGCTGCTTGGTGGTGCGACCCGCAAAGCTGCAGCGGGGGAGCCAAGGTCGATAGCAACGCAGTCGTTCCGGGAAGATCTGGACAGCCCCGGCTCCATGGCTGCAGGAGATGGGAGACGATGTGGAGGCAGAGCACACAAGTGAAAAAGTGTCGAACACAAGCCACATGCCTACCTCAAGTCTTTTAAGCAGGCGGGCAGGAACATTTTCTCCGCCTTCCTCAAATGAGACTGGACTGCATTGACAGGGCGAAAGGTGCATTTTTCGAAGCCCACCAGCCAGTGTTAGAGTATGCACCTGCAGCCGCTGACAGCAAAGAGCGCCAATCGCAGTGATGAGGCCGTCGGCGGCACGGCGCCAGCCCCAGAACTCTGGCCGCCACATGAGAATCCCCATTGGCCCGCAAGCAAATGAAGAAGACTACAGGCCACGAGGTACCGTCATGATTGATGATAGCATATCAGCTTCCGCGCTGTTGCCGCGCTGTTGCATTTGCGGACTGGAGAAGGAGACGTCGTAGACACTGATCCAGCTGTATTGAAATGATATCAAAATTTACCCTGTGAATACTATATAGGGCACATTACATTTGATACAATCACATACGACCATACCTAGCGGAAAATACGGGATCCCGTCCGCTCTCCCATAGTCAAGCCGCTAAGGGCTGGATTAGTAGTTGGGTCGGTGACGACCAGCGAATACCCGGTGTTGTATGTTTTTGCCATTCCTTTTTGTGGGATCCAGCAGTGGCTTCGTTGTGGAGTTGTTCAGGATCACCTGGGTAGGACTGGTGAGATCGGGATGTGTGGGGCCTAGGTCTTGCCGCTCATCTATCTATCCCTGCAATTTCGGCAGCTTGATCGTCAAGATCGGTATACATTCGCTTGTTTGGCGACTTAATTTGTGTGTCTATATTGTCGGTACCATTGTCAACCGGGTCTTCACTTTTAAAATGTATCTATTATTCTTGCTTAGCAAAAGAATGATGAATGCAAAAAGTCTAAACCAAAGGACTTGGTTCTGTTAGTTCTTTATTACTCATTTGAATGTAGACTTTCGCCAGTCTCAGAGCCCCGTTCTGTCATCGCATCGATGCAACATATGATCTGGGCTTTCGCCTTGCCGCTGTCTTTTAATACTCAACTGCTCAACGGGAAAGGCTTCCAGTCCATTCTTATGCTCCAAGAATCGGCTTGGTAAATTGAACCCTGAAACTCAAGAGCTTAGGTATTCTCCGGCGGCCTGGGCCACTAACACCGCGTTTCGTGCTTCGCATGTTTCGTGTGTAAGATGGCAAGATGACCCTGAAATGATCGCCAAATGAACGAAGAGCGTGGATTTGCCCTCCTGTCTGTGTCATGGACTGATCTGAAAGAATCCCCAGACAGGGGGCACTTGGCCTGGTGGGAGCATCTGTCAGGAAATGCATGAATGGTACATCAAATGTGTTGTCTGTAGTAGAGACTCGATCAAGACTCGTCATCTAAAAACCATCAAGCACCTGCACATGCAAAGGTGGGCGCATGCCCCTGAAATCTAACGAGGTTCTCGTCCTCAATCCCGCTCCGACCGAGTCAGCTACTACTACTGTAGGTACTTGCTTTGGTCTTTGTGAGCTGAGCCACGAGCCCCGCGCCAACATGCTATATGAGTCCGGCTTGGCCACTTTTCCACACACAGTGGACACTGCTCTGCTACATGGGCCCTGGCAGAAGCTAACAGTTGGTTCCGTGGTTCAATCAAAGGCTGTGTGTCCTTTTTATAGTGCGTTTCCACCAAAAGGTGGGTGATCGGAATTGGGTGCGGCCATGTTATCAGAAGCGTTGGGATTCTGCCATACTTCTTTTGACAAAGTCTGCCTTCTGTGCCAGCCACATATGTAAGCATTGACTGGCCATGAGGTGTGCCGAGTCACTTTTGACCTGCGTGTATTTGGGCTGATTCACTGCGGCCTGCAGTTGTTGAAGCACTCTTTGGAGTTTCCGAAATTGCAAGACTAACAAATGCTGCTTGATTTCGTGTTCCTCGTCAGGTTCAATCTGCAGCGAGCCATAGGAGAGTTTCGTGCTTTGAGAGGTGTCTGTCTGGGTTCCTGAACGCTCGTTGTTGGTCGAGGCCGAGTTTGAGGTCGATGGGGATGCACTGTTCAAGAATGGCCAAGTTGTTGACAGCATCGTTTGGAATCCCTCGAGCATACGACCAACGAGAAGACTAATGGCAACTGGTACCCCGGAAAGTTAAAATCGTATTGCCTGCAAGTCACTGGCTTGCCATGAGCTATCCAGGCAAGTAGAGTCTCTTTTCGTGGACGGGGAGGGGGAGTGTCAATGAGATTTGGAAGACCCATACCTGTTGACATTTCGTCCCGACTTACGCAGTCACACTTGATGCACTTCTCCGCAGTGTTAATAGCATGTCTCAAATGAGAGAGATGAGTGTCGAAGGATACACCCTGACCATCCGATATAGTTTGAATGGACAGCAATTGTTCGTAGAGATCAGTCTTGCAATTGCATGGAGCCTGATCGGGCATCGGCCTGCTTTCACTGCCCTCTTCGCTCTGTGTTCCGCTCTGGATGTCGCCCGTCAGGTCAAGAAGTGAACCCGAGTTGTTCCATCCGTCGATCGAGGCGGGCCATGAATTAAGGAAGGCATCGCCGTCGGGATGCCCCGCCAGGGACGATGGAAAGAACATATCTGCTATCCCATCTAAATTTTCCTGGGCCGGTGTTGCTCCTTGTCCCGCCATGTGAAAGAAACTGTTCGTGGCCGAGTGTGGCGAGAGAGCGACAGTAATATTGTTTGAGTCGCCATGGCTTGAAGCAATTGGCGATGATGCTGAACGTCCACCTAGAGCGGCGAGATCCAAGTCAGGCAGAGATGAAGCGCCGATTCGGGGCGCAGACTTATGACTGCGGCGTGACAGGCCATATACACACGTGATCTCGAGCCTTGCACACCGGAGACATCTCGGCTTTGCCTGGTTGCAGCGCACTTTGGACTCATTGCAAGCATCACAGGATGCCCGCAGCTTAAGGGGCTTTCCGTTAATAGATGCGGGTAAGCCTTGAAGGGTGTTGGCTTCCGCCATCTAGGGGAAACGACAGTAGGAAGTGGTAAATTGATACACAGCGAACTGGAGGACAATCTCCCGGGAACCCGATACCCAGGCAATGCTGTCTGGGAGTAAGCACATTGATGGGTTCTTCAATGACGGTGCTGGACACATGTTGTATGCTAAAGAAACAATTAGTTAAAAGTATAATCCATCACATGATGAAACGGAAATTCATGTTGGTAGCAGAAAGCATCCTTTGATGCTCGTATCTTAACAAGGCCTAGACCGCTATTGAGTATTCCTTCAAGGCTTGGACGTCAGCATTTTGCCCAAGAACGGGAGATTTTCCCCGCCAAGGTCAATAGCATCTCACCCAACAACAGGATTGTTGGCCGTTGGCGTTGACCGCGCCGCCGGAGATGCACTGGCATTTCCCCCCACATGTTTGACAGGCTGACTGTCCCGATACGGCCTCTGCCGGTGGTGTGAAAGAGGATTGCCGGCTGACGGTGTTGCCTGTGCTTCCGAAGATGGATTTCCTCCACGGGTTTGATAGGTCGGGAGAAAGAGCATTGTTGGCTGTTGGTGCCAGCGCCGCCGGAGATGTGTTCCCCCCACGGATCTGACAAGCCGACTCTACCGACTTGGGTTGTGATAGTCGCCGAGATAGTACATGTTGAAACCAGCTTATTAGAAACATGATAAGATTGGGCGTGCGTCCCCCTCTCCCCTTCCCCCAGAAAGTGTTGTTCATCCTACGACTCACTTTGCCACGCCGCTCCACATAATCCTTCCGCAATGGGGCTTTTGATCGATGGCGTGGCCCTCGTCACTGGCGCAGGTAAGCTGCGTCGAAGCTGTCACTTCTCATGCTGACTCTCATGGACAGGGAGCGGGATTGGCCGAGAGTGCGCGCTCTCTTACGCGGCAGAGGGTGCTCTCGCCGTCGTCTTGGGGGACAAGGATCCCAAGGCGGTTGCCGAAGCTGCTCGTGCTAGCGAGGCAGTCGCCATCAACCCGCGCTTCAAGGCTTTAGCTATTGCCGTCGATGTCACCGATATGGCTAGCGTCGAGGACATGGTCAAGGCTGCGATCGACGCTTTCGGACGCATCGACTATAACGTGAATAGCGCTGGAGTCGGCGTGCAGAAGCCTCTCCCTATCACTGATGCAGACGCTGCCGAGATGAGCCGGTTCTGGAACATCAACGTCATGGGCACATTCAACTGCATCCAAGCTGTCAGCAGAGCCATGAAACAGCAGAGCCCGGTCGTGATATCCAATCGCGGTCGCGAGCGTGAAGCTGGTCGCGGCGTCATCCTGAATTTAGGTTCGGCCAATTCTTACATGGCTACACCCAACATTGTGCAATACACGACATCCAAGCACGCGGTCCTGGGGATGACTAAGAATGCTGGTAAGTCCTTTCCATACCATCACACATCTGACCGCATACCTACATATGTACCTCCCGGACTACAAACTGACTTGTCTATCTACCCCCTCAGCACTGGACCTTGCCGCGCATGGCATTCGGGTGAACGCAATCTGCCCCGGCTGGGTCAGCACGCCCATGGTCGACGCGGCGATCGATGGTGACCCCAATCTATCCAAGATGATGAGCTCGGTTGTTCCAATGTCAAGGATAGCGAACCCTGAAGAAATAGCCGACGTCGTCCTGTTCATGACCAGCCCTCGATCAAGTTATGTAACTGGGGCCGGGTGGCTTGTGGACGGTGGTTTGACATTACAGGTGCAGGCATGCTGAAGGCTTCTTCTCAGTTGATGAACAGTCCCATGTACTCGACCTAATTTCGTTTTGTCCACCACGAATTGTAAATCTTTAGAAACCCACCATACAGCCAGTTTATTCGATCTTGAAACCTCGTCCATATCTAAGTGCCACTGGAACAGTCTCCATGTTAATTTGTTGCTTTGGATCTAATCTTCGTAGGTTGTTGAACTAAGCCCCTCGGCGCCCTCAACCGGCTCAGATCCACCACGAGTTCAAGAATATAAATTGAAGACTTTCGTCTCGACTAATGCAGCATTTGACAGGATCGTCTCGCGGCGCACCTCCGTCCTCACCTTGATGTCGAGCTCGAACGGGCGACACTGGTTCAAGAAGCCATCGCGATATCCGCTCTCGGGCGCAACATCTATCCTCAGTGGCATTCCGGTACTAGCATCGACTTTCGGCCGGATCGCGAACCCCCAGAGAATCTTGGCTGTTGCGAGAAAGAGTGCTCGCTCGGCCAAATGGATACCCGGGCAGATGCGCCGACCGGCACCGTAGCCAAAGTGGTCTCTTTTCTGATGGTCGCCAGAGTTTGCATATACTGGCGCGAGTTCGGTCTGGCCCTCAAAGCGTCGGGGGTTGAACTCTTCGGGGTTGCTGTACCGATTGGCATCGTGATGTATTCCCCAGATGTTGAGGATCACGGTCGAACCCGGGGGTATGGTCATACCATCAACTTCATCCCCTGCAGGATGCCAGTTAGCCTGGCAGAGTTTTTGGTAGACGGCTTGACAGCCAGTCCAAAGCTCGGGAGCTTACCTTTACCAATTGCGTGCGGAAAGGCTGCGGGTGCTGGAGGCCGCCACCTCAGCAACTCCTTGACAATCATAGCAACAAAAGGAAGACGGGGGTAGTCGGCAAAGGAGGGCATCGTTCGTTCGTCCAAGATCGAGTCAATCTCTCTGTGAGCTTCTGCCAACACGTCCGGATGCAGCGCCATTGCTTGACATAGCGTCAATATCAAAGTGGCCATGGTGTCGGTACCACCTTCGAGAAGGTTGCCACACATGATATCTATCTCGTTCTTGCCCAGTCGCAGCTTTTCTTGTTGATCCAGCACGCCATCGAGGAAGCTATTGCGACTTCCGAACTTTGCACGTCGTTCAATGACATGATCGACTAAAGGCGTGTGAAGGGTGGAGATAATGCCGCGAAGCTCGCGCACTTGCGTCTTCCAATTGCCCCATAGCCGTTCAGGTAGATACTTCAGCCATGGCAGCAAGTCCACCGGTGGAGTTGCGCCAATCTCGCCCAGCGCACTCAGGCGAGTCAAAAACTCACGCAGCTGCAGGTAATGCGGCGTATCATGTTGAGGTGTACGGATCCCGAACACTGAACACGTCTCATGAGTAAAAGAGTGAAGCTTGCCGGTGGCTGGGAATGCACCTTACCAAGACTCATGATGATGCTGTTGCTATAGCGCCCAGGGTGAAGCATGAGGTTGGCGGGCTCCAAGCAGATATCCCGCGTGAGCTGAACAGCCTCAGCTTCAACGAGCACCAGGTGATCCTTGTCGCACTTGGACTCCTGAAGCATCTGATAGTAGAGCTTTCGTCGAAGTTTCCACCGCTCATCCGCGCTCATCATCATGGGATGGTCCCCCTCAAATAGCATGTCGCCAAGTACATGAGACGCTGGCCGGTCACCGTACTTCAATGAGCGCTTGTCCATTAGTCTCGTGGCGTACGATGCGGAGCTGAGGACCACCATGGTGCCGCGTCCAAGATTGAGTGAGAATATTGGACCATATTGCTTGGCCCATTGCGTGTACCTGGGGTTCGTTAGACGACCAGACATATATCAATGATTACGGACTTCATACTTGAGGTGTATTCCAGTTCGAGGTATCATATGTAAGTTACCAAGAAGAGGCAGTGCCGTAGGACCTGCCATGCTATCAGTACCTAGTCTCCAGGCAGGACGTTATATGAGCTAATTTACCAGGTGGTAACGACTTGCTCCGCTTTGCGAACCAAGGGACACATGCTGCTATGATGAACGAGAGAAGAATTGGCAGTATCATGGAGTAGAACATGATAAAGACAGGTGAGCGAACATAAGGAACGTCCGCTGAGTTCCGTTCGTCTGAGGGGAGTTAGGTGGAAGGGCGTTCCCAGTTGGTGTGACTTCAGTGAAATAATCAGAAGCAGCGCGTCACGATCCAACAAATATGGAGTGAAACACAATCACTCGGGATGCACTCTACTCCTCATGGTCATTACTCTTCTTAAACATCCAGGGCTCTCAAGAACCAACTTGATGATGTATGCGGGGTGGTCTTGTATTCTGACTGGTAGTTGCAGCGGCTTGTGTCAGCTCACCAACCAGAGTTTGACCGATTCCATCTGGTAGGTGTTCGCTGGGGTCGAACTTGCGGTCGGTAATACCGGTCATATTCTGCCATTCGCTCGGGAAAACACCAGCAACAACTTTAAATCCGTGCACACCGCTTGTGGGGGAATTTTGCCGAGTCTTTTTCGGACACGGGAATGCATTTGTTCACGCTTAATCAAAGCCGTCGCAAAGTGAGACGGCATATATCAATGGAGAGGAGGATTCTTATCTTCTCCATTCACGTCCAGTGTCCAATTCCGCCGTAGACTGGCTGAAGCTTCATCATCGCTATGGCTTATTTCTCCTTCCTCTACTCTCAGCTGTTTGTGGAGCCCCCAGTACCCGAACATGATTTTACGGGTCAGACCATAATCGTTACAGGAGCGAACAAGGGGCTTGGCTTTGAAGCTGCGCGGCATCTTCTCCGATTGAATGCCTCCAAGGTGATCTTGGCCGTACGGTCTCTTCCCAAGGGGAACCTTGCAGCGGCCGACCTCGAGACCTCGACCGGCCGGTCAAAGGCAGTTCACGTCTACGAGTTGGACATGGCCAGCTATGGCTCTGTCAAGAGATTTGCAGATCAGATGAAAGCCCTGGACAGACTTGATGGTGCTATTTTGAACGCCGGTATTTACACCCAAGACTTTGGTCTCGCAGATGGATATGAAAGGACTATCACCGTCAACGTGATCAACACGTTCTTGCTTGCTCTGTTACTAGTACCAGTACTGCGAGAATCATCAACAAGATGGAATAATATTCCGCGGATCAGCATAGTGTCATCGGACCGTCATGCTGAGACCAACCTCCCAGAGTGGAAAGCGGAGAACACCTTCCAGTTGTTGAATGATGAGAAGAAGTCAAATATGAATGAGCGGTAAGCATGATCCATTCGGAACGCAATGGCAATGGCAATGGCTTACTTGATTATGTCTTCGTGTCTAGGTACTTCGCATCGAAACTCATGGAAATCCTTCTGACTAGGGCATTGGCTGGGCGTCTTCGCGGTAGACCATCTAATTCTCAGTCGTCAGAGGACGCGCCAGAAGTCATTGTCAACACATTGAATCCGGGTTACTGCTTCTCTGACCTTACCTCGGACGCTCACCGACTGACTGCTTTCGGCTTCTGGGTGCTTGCCAAGGCCACAGCTCGCCCTCCAGAAGTTGGAGCGCGATGTCTGGTCGCCGGGGTCTCGAAGGGCCCTGAGAGCCACGGGATGTATATCAATGATGGCAAGGTCGACGAGTTAGTTATTCTTCACCAGTGACCCCCCCCCCCCCCACCGTGTCCATAATTGACCACCCGCTGCGCCGTAGATCCGCCTTGTCCCCGTTCGTAAGGAGTCAAGAAGGCAGCGAAGCACAGCAGAAGCTCTGGTCGGAGCTGATGGAAATTTTGACCAATATTTGTCCCGATCTCAATCATTGGGCTTGAGTATCTCAAGTCTCGTGCCATGGACGGCCATAGAGGCTTGCGCATGTATGCAAAGTTTCTATTAGTAATTTATTAAATTTGTCTCACTTTGCATTCACTGTGGTCCGTCGGCATCACCGCATGATTGGCATGGCAGATCCCCGACCCCTTTGCCCGAGCGGCTGAGTGACCCAAGCAATAGCCGTTCCCCGGCGATGACGATCTCGTAGGATGTGCCAACATCAATCCTCATGGTTGGTATGGCTATTAAACACCGGATGGAATACATCCTGTCCTCACGCTTTCATTTTTGGACTTCCGCATGAGTTCCTGAGCCACCACATCAAAATACCAATCTCCACTCCAAGAATCATCGCCATGTCTTTCCCCAACAAGGGTCCCATTTCGAAGTTCCCGGCAGCGGACTTGCGCCCGGCACGCCGATTCATCAGCTCCCACGACAAGAACGGCAAAGGTGTCTTCGTGAGGGACGATGACGGCGACCACCACAGAGTCATGGTCAATGGCCATGCTGTCGCCAACATCATCTACAGTACTGAGGGTAACCCGGTCGATTTGAATGATGACAAGGATCTGAAATTCGCCAGAGAAAACGAGGTAACATCCGCCCTCATACAGAACTGGACCGACAACAGCTACATATACTAATAACGTGCACTGCCAGCCTGCCATCCACGTGGCCAACGGCAGCGTTGCTCGCTTGATAGACTTCGCTCCCGGGATGGAATCACCAATCCACCGAGCAGTTTCCATCGACTACGGTGTTGTTATTGAGGGGAAGTTCCTGCTCACCCTTGACAGTGGTGAGAGTAAGGTCATGCTTCCCGGTGACATGAGTGAGTTAAAAGAACCATCCCGGCTGGTAAGTGATGATCGGCGAGTAACTTTGAGATCACAGGTGTCAATCGGGGCTGCATGCACAAGTGGAAGAATCTGGACGAGAAGGCCTCTGGACGTATGCTTTTCGTCTTGTTGGATGTCACTCCTCTCAAGGTCAATGGGGAGCCCATTGAAGAGTATCTAGGCGATTTGGCTGGTGATTACGCGGATGTGAAACACTAGGGGCATGTAAGAACATGTTCTTGTACACCATCGAGGCGAGGGTAAATCTATGTAGTGTACTCTTGGGACCAGCCCCAATGCACAGTATCGCAAACAAGTATCACGATAAAGACATTTGAGTTTCAACAATCGTCAAATTACATAGATTATACTTATTATGGATTGCCTTGCTATGTTCATATTTGTGAAATTATAGCCAATATTGTTATTTTGCAAAATGAAGAAACTTCGGTATAATTAAACCAACAGTCAAGTTTCATTCCTTCAGCTTTTGATCCAGACACCGTCTGACGATTCACCACAATTTACAAATACACCTCAGTGTGAACGGATTGATTGGTGGATTGTGGTGTTCAGATTGTCAGCCTTGAAGCACAGGCAGGATCCCACGGCTGTGGAGGGATCTTCCAATATTGTCAGCTGCTGATCGCATTCCTTCGGTAAGGATTTACCAAGGCTACGCGGTGATTAACGCAGCCACACCGCGAGGTTTCCCTTCCTGTCGCCAATTCCCGATCCAATGCCAGGGACCACGATGAGTCTGGCCACCCTACCGTTCGTGTCTGACGACCGGGTACCTGGAAACCCACGGCGGAAATCATTGATAGGGGGATTCTTTGAGTTAGATTTTGAATCCTCCAAGGATCGCAGGGTTTTTTCTTTTGACTCATCCATAGCCTATAAAGTTCAAGACTTCGCGGTCTCCAGCCAGAGCTGTCTATCACTTGGCACGCGTCAGTAGTTGTTTACACCGAATCCAGCCTCTCCTGGAACATCTGCCACAATGAGGTTCCTTTCAGTTGTTTTAGGAATTTGGCTATCCGGCAGCACGGCGGCCTACCTGTCAACAGACTTCTATTCTGCATTGGTCGACCCTGCCAATGGATGGAATTCTGATACCGCTATCTACACCTCAAACTCTCCGGGGTTCCAAAATGTCACGCAGCGGTGGTCCATTTATGAACCACCCACATATTCCGTCGCCATTTCTCCGGCTACGGAGCACGACGTCACAACAGCCGTAGGTGAAGTACAGCACATTCCTACACTTGACACCGTAGTTCTGACGACATGTTAGGTCAAAATGGCCAGGGCCTACAACTACCCTTTTCTGGCAACCGGCGGCCGCCATGGCATTAGCACCACTCTAGGCTTGGAGCAAAACGGGTTGGCCATCGACTTACACCAGCTGAATACTGTCAGCGTGGATTCCGAAGCTGGGACCCTGACCATCGGTGGTGGCACCCGTTTCGGGGACATCTATGATCCTGTGTTCGCCGCAGGCCATCAAATGCGTGGGTACCTTCCCATTCCAATTCATCGGAAAGCCTCAACTAATTTCTGTCAATAGCGGTGGGCGCCAGTACGTGCCCCGGCATGGTTGGTGCAACCATTGGCGCAGGCGTTGGCCGAGAACAAGGTATACACGGCCTTGACATCGACAGCCTAGTGTCTGTCAACCTAGTTACAGCCGCAGGAGCGCTGGTAACCGCCTCGGAGTCTGAAAATGCAGATCTGTTCTGGGGTTTACGAGGTGCTGGCGGCAACTTCGGCATTATAACTTCTGCCACGTATAACGTCTGGCCTCTCGTCAACAATGGCCAGGCAATGAATGCCGACTTCCTCTTTCCAGCATCCAGCAATGCCTCTTATTTCGAAATAATCCAATCCCTTAACGATAGTATGCCTGCAGAACTCGGAACCATTTCGATAATCAACTATAATCAAACTGCTGGCGAGGTCAGTACATTCTGCTAAGTCCAGCATGCAAGGGCCTGTATTGACGATAGGAATAGACACAGATTCTTGCCAACTGGGTCTATTTCGGGCCAGAGGAAGAAGGCCAGAGTATCATCGCACCTTTGTTAGACCTTGACCCAATCATTGCCAGCATCTCCATGGTTCCATGGAACAAGCTTGTCACGACTGCCTTGCTTTCATTTAACTCAGTGGCCTGCATCCCAGGCAGAGTCAGCAATTCGTACGGCCTTAATCTCCTCCAGCTGGACGCAGCCACATTTCAGGGAGTTTTCAAGACAATGGACGACTATTATGCCGCATCTCCGGATGGCCGCGGTGACATCTTTGAGTTGGAAGTGTTTAGTAACCACCAAGTCCTGGAAACACCGGACGATGCCACCGCATACCCTTATCGCGAATCCAAAGGTTACATGTAAGTCTTTCCGCACTTCCTTACGAATGAATTATATCCTGATCTGCTGCCAGCTTGACCTCCTTCAACGCGACAGATCTGGGTACCGAGACAGGACGACAGATCCGATCTGACTGTGTCGCCACTTCCGGGTTCGATAGTCTCCACGTTTATGTGAACTATGCCCATGGTGATGAGACAGTGGAAGAGCTATGGACGGCGGAGAAGCTGCCCAAATTGGCTAAGATTAAACAGCAATGGGACCCAGACAACGTGTTCGGCTACAACCACGCTTTGCCTACCTCTTATCCATGATACTTGTATACTTCAACTGAGAAGAAGCTCTTTATCTAGCTTTGATAACTGTATTACAACTAGGTATAATAGTTTAGAAATAAATAAATAATATATGTATCAATATTATCAACTTGAACTTAATTTAAACTCATTGTAATATAGTAAATGTAACTTTCACTAGAAACTTTAGGCGAAGGACAGTAAACATACTGTCTGACCGAAATGATACAGCCTTGTATACAGGGATCTATTCGAATTGTGCGGCAGCAACTCAAATGCCTCCACTTCAGGGTGCTACAGGGTCAGCACCCAACTGGCTGGGACTTGTCTGTGATTACCGCTACAAGCCCATGCAATATGAATCCCTGCATCCCCAAATAAGCTGAACGTGAGACCAGGGGCCTAAATCCTACTCAGCTTGACACAGGGGTCCACATGGGGTTGACACCGACATTAAGATTGAGACCGTGGCGCCTAGCTGGAGGAGGCTTGTTGGTTTGCCAGTTTACCGACACCTCACCGACTTCCCGACTGGTGTACTGGTTGGACTGTGGGATTCCCCAAGGATCTCGAGTCGCGATGGAACGACATTGTGATGCTGACCGTGCTATTATGAAGTTGTCAATTGATTGTCAACGTACGTCAGGAAACTCCCATCCAAAAATGCTGGCTGACAGAAATTCAGTGCTGTCTCCGCGGTCTGCCGGGACTCGGTCTTTGGTCGAAAATTGCACCTTCACGGTATACGTATACTCGCTTTTCAGGCACTCGGGAAAGCCTCTGCCTTGATAGGCAGTCTGCCTGCCAAGTTTCTGCAAAACGTCTCAGACGGCCCGATTGACGAAAACAGCATAATACATCAGCCTCGAACCCCTCTACCTGGGATTCTTCTCAAAGCCGGTCTATCCAACAAGTCAGTGAACCATTTACCCACGTGATCCAACACAATGGCCGATCAGACAGAAAAGACTCTGTGGAAATATGTGGTACAGCACAGGAGAAAGGACGGCATTGAAGAGGAAACTTTTGTCAAGTGGTACAAGGAAACTTTGATGCCCAAGTGCATTCGGATTCTGAAGAAGCACGACATTGCCAAATTCTCCGTGGTACGTCCAAACCTTCTGCTTTCACTACCTCCTCCTCTGGCCGGGACCACTCGCGATGCAGGCCACTACTGATACGCCAGCCTCCCAGTACTACACACCCTTGAATCTGCGCAAGCCATGGCAGGATCAAATTGAACAACTCAACAACCCCAATTGGAAGGTGCCGAACTGGGACGTGACAACAAGCTACTACCTCCGCCATCCCGAGGACATGAAAAAGCTCCACGAGGACCCTGAATGGAACTCGCAGGTCGGTGCGGCGGCCTCGGAGTGGGTCAGCGATACACTTCATATCGCCTTCGGTACCGAGACCATCTACCTGGATGATGGTAAGATTATGAATAGCACTCCGGCTGAGGATTGAAGTGTGTGTAACTTCCGGGCGGAATTAGCAAGCAGGTCACATGCATGTATGGTCTTTTCATTTGTTTTTGATGAATAGCATCCGTGAGAGCCACTATACGCCGAATGAAGTCCCTGATTCCATCCAGATATGATCACAGCTCAACATAGAGTCGTTGTTCCCTGTATGAATTGAGCTTGTAAATTATGCCTATCTGCACCGACCAAAGATGACAAGTCCTCCTTTTGTTATCATCTGATCCCGCTGAACGTGTTCGAGTCTGGATCTGCAGCCGCCCAGTGCCTGCCGTTCCATAAAGCTTGATCAGTGTCACCCGTCCGCGAATGGCGTGAATCGTGAAGGATTCCAACTTTGCGGCGTATCCCCTGTTCTTGTTGAGTCCGGGGCTATCGAGCATAGCCTAGAGTGGCTAGACCGACCAACATACAGAAGTCCAGAGTAAGCACATTCACACGATGAATCATTTAGAACTTGTCACATTTCGATGTTAACTCACTCCTCAGGGGTAATCATAAGCCAACCAACAGCCACCCTCTGCAGCGCTCCCTGCACGAACCTTTCAGCTTCAGCCTCAGTCCCCCCCGTTTGGGCAATTTGCGGCGAAGGCGGCGAATTCAATGACCGAGTTACCGACCTCAATACCCGAATCACCGATCTCGATGCCCGACGCTTCTCTTTACGAGGAGATGGAGTTCGAGAAATGGGAAAAATCGTGTGACTCACTGATTGGGGCCGTAAGAGAAGGACAGCAAAGGAGTGGTAGGGGCAAGGTCTTGGAAAGAGTGCCATTGCTGCACGTCGCCGTTGCCATGCCGCCACACGATTGCAGTCGACATGATGTCAAGCATTTAGCTAGTTGCTACGCGCTCAGATACGAAAGCCCCGTTACGAAGCACATGAATGCCTTGACACGTGAGCTGCATGTCCTTGGTCAGACTGGTTTCCTTGATCCCCGATAGGAAGCTCGGTGCTGTTTTTATGACGGCAAATCCAACGAGACCAAACGCCGCAGTGGATGGCAATGATGACAGACCGTTTTCCCAAATGGTTCAACACTTTGGTTGCTAGGTGGAATATGAGTTGACCTGGTTTTCTCCTTGGATGGAGATTATTTTCATTCACAGTGATCAGCTCTGTCTGGTCTGTGTCTGTAGTGCTTAGGTACGTAGCCCTCGTCTACGAAGTGCTACTTCACATCATCTGTCTGTTGTCGGAATGACAACATACCTATATGTACCGTATGCCATAGTTGGCGTGGCTACGGTGAGCCTTGCCATTTCGAAACTCGTCGACCTACGACGTGACAAGAGAGGTTTATATGAGTTCACAATACCAGAACTGTGAGTGATCAGCGTGCGACGTGCTCCAAGACCCTGAACTGACGTGGTCTCTGCATTCACAGCAAGGAAGCTTTATCTCGGGCCTCAGGTATGGAGGAACATGGGCTTTCAGAACATGGAGGGAGCGAGAATAAGAATCGTGCTGGACAGGAAGCCATGCACACACCACAGAAACAGATGTCCCGAGGAAGGCGAGGCGGTGTAACTCGTGAAGAGGTATTATGGTAAAACAATCAGAATGAGGGCATGGTAGAGGTCGAGATCAACATTGAGGTTATCTCATGCAAATCAGCCGGCTATGAGATAACCAAACCTCGATAGAAATTGTGAAGCCCAAATCCGTGTATCTAGGTAGCGCGAACTTGACACAACTAATACAACTTTGACGCCAATCTAAATCCTCTCGCATGTGTCTGCCTTCATAAGAGTACTTCTTTCCTGTCCCTGCGGGCGTCTCCGGTTCATGCAATGCTTTTCGGGTGCGGCAACGACGAGAGTGAATTGGTTCTGTCTAATCGAGTCTATGGAATCTAGTGGATCTATCTATCAGGAGTCATTGTTCTCAATCTGTCTTTTCTCCAGGACCGCCAGTGCCAGGTCGCGCAAGGTCTCGAGACTATTCGTCTTGTGTAGCAAGGTAAGCAGCGGGATATCGACCGCCATCTCCTGGTAGAACCACGTCTTGAACTCGGCCGCAATCATGCTGTCCATGCCGTAGTCGGCCAGCGCCTTGCGCACGTCCACCGCGTCGAATTTCATCAGCACGAGGTTGCCGAAGCGCGCCCGGACGTGGTCGAGCAAGGCATCCGCCAGCCCCATGGGCGGCTCGGCCTCTTCCATGCGACGCTTGATGCCGGCGGGAAGGAGGCTGGAACCACCAGCGCCGCGGCCGCCTTGCCCCTGCTGCTGCTGGGCCCAGGCGTCATCCCCGTCCAGCGCGTTGGCGAGGAGCCCGGCACGCGGGTCGTCCCACGCCAGATTCGTACCATCGAAGCCCTGCTTGCGCAGCTCCTTGAGCCCGGACGCCTCCATACCGGTCAGCAGGTGCGACGCCGCGAGGCGGTCGTACGGGTGGTGGATGCCCATCTCGTCGTCCCTCGTCTCTGGGCCGGGAGACACGGAGGACAGCGCGAGGTCGACGATCTGCACGAGCTCGTCGGCGTCGATGGCCTGGATGCCCTTGCGCAGCAGGAGCGCCTCGATCTCGGGGTTGTCGTGTAGGTAGCCCACCTCAGAGATCATGCCTAGACCCAGCGCAAAGGCACCTGGAATCGGGCGATCGGGACGGGATCGAAGGTACCGCGCGAAGGCGTCGAGGAAATGATTGGCCGCGCAGTAGTTGGACTCGGTGGCTGTCCCCACGCTGCCCGACACCGAGGAGGTCATCATGAAGAAGTCAATATTGGCTTCACGACCGGATGCGCGCAGGGCATTATAAAGGTTCCAAGTTCCATGGACCTTCGGGTCAATACCTGTATGCCAAAACTTGTTGGGCATCGTAGAAAAGATTGCCTCCTGAAGAAAAGAAAATTAGTAAAATGCAAGAGGATCCCAACAAGCTGACTTTGTCTGCGAAGCCAGCAACTTACGTTGAGCCCCATAGCAGCCTGGACAACACCTCCAATCTCCCCCTGAGCCGCCTCGACGACAGCTTCCACATCTTTGACGTTGCACACGTCGCCCCGGACAACAACGCAGTCGGCACCCTGTGACTCGAGGTCTTGGATGAGGTTGCGGGCGGACGCCTTGTCGGTGCCGGAACGACCGAGGAAAGCGAACCTCCGCGCACCACGCTGGACCATGAACCGCGAGAGGGCGCGCCCTAGGCCACCGAGGCACCCGACCATCACGTAACTCTTGTTACTGTCGAAGCGCGCCATGTGTCTCAGGGGCTGGACGCTGATCGTCGTCTCGGCGTCTTCCAGGTTGATTGCGATCTTGCCCATGCGGTTGCGCGACGCGAAAAGCCGGAATGCCTGCGCCGCCTCCGCTGCGTTGAAGACGTGCAGCGGTTCGAAGGCGCTGATCTTGCCCGCGCGGAACAGGGACATGACCTCCGAGAGGAGCGCCTGCCACAGTTTGCGGAAGGGCTCGCCTGCTGCGGCGTCCTGGAGGCCCGAGGCGTAGATGGCGCTGAGGTCAAAGCTGGTGAAGGTCGTGCTTTGCAGGAATTGGTCCATCTCGAGCCGTCCGGCTGTCGAGAGATCCAACTTCCCGATTTCGACAAAGCGACCAAACGGCGCTGAGCAGCGCCATGTCGCGTGTAGTTGGTCGCCTGTCAGCGAATTGATGATCACATCAACTCCGCGGCCGGAGGTTGCCTTCAGGATGCCGTCAAGAAAAGACGTGTCTCGCGAGCTGAAGATGTGAGATGGGCTAACCCCATACGTGTCGATTAAGAACTGCTTCTTCTCCTCTGTCGATACGGTGGTGAATATCTACATAAATGGCCGTGTTAGCGAGAGAGTCTCTCGAGCATTGGTGGTCATTTCTGCCTCGGCTTACCTGTGCACCGACGAGTTTCGCAAGTTGAATGGCAGCTATACCCACACCGCCAGCCCCTGAGTGAATCAAAACACTTTCACCGGGTTGGATTCTGGCACGATGATGCAGCGCGTAGATTGCGGTTGCGAATACCAACGGGAGAGTTGCACAGGCGTCAAATGTCTCTCCTTCGAGTTTGTGACATGCCCATCGCGGAAGCGTCTGGTATGTTTGGAAATGCGTGGGAGCCATGGCAACAACACGATCACCAACACCAAGGTCGGCTACCGCTGAACCCACCTCCATAATGGTACCAGCACATTCTAGCTGGCATGTCGCATCTGGCGTGTCAACTCTCCCGGACAGCACGTAGAAGTCCTTTGCGTTCAGCCCGACAGACGCCACCTTGATGCGCACCTCAGTCGGCGCAACGGCAGGCAGTTCTTGCTGTTTGAAGTAGAGCCGATCAAACTGACCCGCATGATCTGTGTGGAGCCGCGCAGGTCCTGCTATCTCCAGGGGCATTTTCGTGACCTTGAGTCCTTGTTTTGCGCGAAACTCGGCATTGAGACCCTCGTCTGGGACGAACCGGCTGACATGGACTAAATTTTTACGTTGGGCGAACTCCCGATCGGCTGTCCCACTGTGCTGGTGGAGTGTCGAGACCAGATTCTCAGCCGTGATGTGCACGTCCTGACTGGGTTCATCGACATCGTATGTGTAGAATCTGAGAGCGGGCTGCTCCAGGGCAATCGCTCGAGACATGCCAGCCGCGAGCGCAAAGTCTGGTCGATCTCCCTGTAGAGTGTGCCCGCCCGTGACCCAAACAAGAATGCCACTGCCATCCGTCATCACCTTCACGCCACGCATCTCGTCGTCTGTGATCAGAGCTAACATCGAAGTTTCCGCCTCGCACAGGTTGAAGACGGTTGCCCCTGACGGAACGTGCTCAGGTCTGAGGGCCAACAGGTTGAAACGTGAAACCGAGTGACCCACGGTGGATTCAAGAAGATCACCCAGCGCCGAACCAAGTTTCGTTTCTTCGCGCTCGACAATAACGAACTTGTGCTTCTCAAGGGCAGACTCTCGCGGCGTTCGCTCTTTATGCGAAACAAAGACCGCTGCATTTCCATTTGAAACGAGGAAGGAAGTATAGGATAGCTCACTCCTGGCGATCGTACTGGTCGATGGATCGGCGTCCAGGCCGACCATCACACCGTGTTCAGAGAGCAGCTCAACAACGCTCTTTAGTTGACCCTCACCCCAGCGGTCCATGTGAGGGATGAGCACAAGGTCGAATTTGCTGTTAGTCAAGTCTGTTGGCGTATCGGCGCGCTCGGCTGTCTTCAGATTGACAGCACCGCCAGATATGGACAAGTCTTCCGCGAATGATGCGGTGAAATACGACGCCAGTTTCTTGAACTCATGCTGAAATGATAACATCTCCAAGACCGCCAGGGTGAAATCATGGGAGTCATTATTTAGTTCGAGAATTCGACTTCTGGGATTCTTGTGAACCAGCAAATCCAGTGTTGCTCCAAGCTTTAACAGGCCGTCATCTTTGACGGGCGAATGAGCCTCGTCAGCAAACTTTTGGGCATACTTCTCGAGTTGGAAACCAGACATCAAGCCAAGACCGTAGGCATCTGGCTTCCATAGAGCGCGTAGGATTGGGTGCCGCTCACTGTCGTCCTGAGCCTCTTCACGGGCCTGGTAGACGGCCAGCCGAAGACTCCGGAACTGCATGACTATTTCGCCATTCGAGCCGACAATCTCTGCATCGGTATCTGCAGACGCGAAGCCACTTCTGCGTGCCAATGCATGAATCTGACACTGTGCCTCGGGGGAACCCGACGCAGTGTTCACAGTCATGTCGGCGATCCTGGTTGGCACCTGAGCGCGAAGGTCCTTGGGAACTCCGTTTGCCGTTGCCACGATACACAGCTGAATTGCAGCATCGAGCGTGACGGGATGAACGGGATATACCGATAGAGGATCCCCACAGGCGGTCAAAAGGGCGCTTTTTGCGCTCGCATACAGAGAATCAGATTTCATCCGCGGCGTCTGAAACTCTTCGATGGGCTGGAAGTGAGGGCCGTAGTTCAACCCTGACTTGACGAATCGGCCGTACCACGTACGCTTTGCAGTACTCTCAAGAAGGCCTCTAGGCGCCTGGACTTTGGACTCCAGTGGTCCATTGACGGCACTGATGGCGATGGATCCTTTGGCGTGGGTGACAGCTGTGGCACTTTGATACGTGGAAATTGTGAAATCCCACCAGGTTGATGATGCTGCTGTGTTGGTAATATCCGTCCT
Organism: Diaporthe citrichinensis; assembly: GCA_014872995.1. NCBI lineage: Eukaryota > Fungi > Ascomycota > Sordariomycetes > Diaporthales > Diaporthaceae > Diaporthe > Diaporthe citrichinensis. The sequence goes on from JADAZR010000022.1 coordinate 500,144, forward strand.
GTGCAATGAGGTGAACATCTCGACGTGGGCTGAGGGGTCGGTGGATAATGCCAATGCAGTCGTGATGTTCACATTGGAGAAACAGAACGATGGACTGCTTGTCCTGTCAGCATCCGTGGCTTGCATCAATGCTTCCATTGCCATGCATAAGTAGCCCGCACCGGGGAACACCACGACATCCTCTAAGCGGTGATCCTTGATCCAGGCGACGTCGTCAACCTTGAGAAGGTTTCGAAAGATGAAGTCCCTGCCGTTTCCCCCGGGGAGCGGCGAGCCCAGGAGCTCGTGGCGTGGATATTTACGTTGTCTGTATTCAATGCTGGCGCGTGACTCGCTCCATAGGTCGTTCTCGTAGTTGAACCGGTATCGTGGGAGGTCCGTGACTACCCGCCATAGGCTCTTGGACGATTTTGATGATGGATGTAGTCCGTTGACCGCTGCCAAATCGATGCCATGCCCATGTAACCATAATGTGCCAGCAAAGCTCAATGTGCTCTCCATGGCGTTCATGTTCCTTTGGATCGGTGACGCATGTTTGAAACGCGAACCAGTGACCCCAACTTCGGCGAGAGATTGCTTGATGGGCAGTTTCAATGACGGGTGAGGGCCTACCTCAACGAAGCAGTGATCACCACACTTTTGAACTTGTTGGACGGCAGAGGAGAAGCGGACTTGGCTCTGCAAGTTTTCCCGCCAGTACCCGGGTCCGTAGCCGGAAGTCTTGACCTGGCCGGTCACCGAAGATATCATCGACCGCCCCTCTCGAGGGAGCCGGATCGAAGTTTCCAGATTCGCGAGGACTTTTCCCATCATCGACTGGTACTCGTTGCCAATGGTCAGCATGTGGTGTGAATGATACGCTTGACCACCAGTCTTCAGCTTTCTGGCAAATATCCCCTTGGTCTGCAGGATGTTACAGAGTTCGTCGACGGCAGTGGCATCTCCAGAAATAGTGACACTTTCTGGAGAGTTCACACAGGCCACTGTGAGCTGCTCCCTCACACCCAAGCCAGTCAGCATATCCACTGCTGCCGGCTCAGACAAGCCTGCAGCCATCATAGCTCCATCTTGCCTATTTTTGGCCACGCAGAAACCCCGATAGTAGGCAATCACAATAGCTTCTGCAGCAGAAAGGTGTCCGGCTGCGAAAGCTGCGGCAATCTCGCCGGATGAATGGCCAATGGTTATTCTGGGGCAGACTCCCCAACAGCCCAAGAGTTGTACCAATGCCACCTGGATAGCGGTGCAAGCGGGCTGAGAGATTTCGGGAAGATGGATTCTATCTGGATCAGTCCGGTCGAGTATGATAGTCTCCAATGACCAGCCTGGTGCGTTGGGGATGGATTGGAGGGTCGAGTCCATTTCTTTGATAGCATTCCGAAACACCGGCAGCTCCAAGAAGGCTTCTGCGCACATTCCTGGCCATTGAGAGCCTTGGCCTGTGAAGGCGAAAACAAAAGGGATGGAGGTTGAACTATTTGCCGGGTCATCCCCGATGACCAGAGGACTTGAGGCAAAAGATCGCGCAATCTCCATGCGACGCGGCGCGACCAGGAATGCTCGGGCAGGGAAATGGGTTCGGCGTGAGCACAGAGTGTATGTCAGGTCCAAGATGTCCGTATCGCCAAAATCAAAGTTTGAGAAGTCCTGGATCCGGGCATCTAACGAGGCTCGATTCTGAGCGGACAGCGGAAGCACCACGGCAGATTGAGGAACGATCCACTGCTTCGTCTCGTCTCTGATCGCTGCGGTTCTGGTGTTCGGTGCCTCCTCCAGGATGACGTGCGCGTTGGCACCTCCGTATCCAAACGAGTTGATGCCTCAAATAGTTCGTCAGTATATACGACGATGACATCCGAGTAGATGGAGTTGTAGAGCCGTCACAGCTGCTGGGCAAAACCATGTTCGCAGATAAACGAGCATCTCGATCAAGATACTCATAAATCGAGCTGTTCAACGCCAGTGGTGTGGAACGAGAGAATAACGACAGGAGCAGCTCACCAATGCGACGTGGTCCAGAAGAATGGCCGGGCCAGCGAGTCAGATTTGTGGGAATGGACACATGGCGCTCGGCTACCTTGAGCTTGGGATTGATGTCTTTGAGCCCATACGTAGGTGGTATCAAACCAGTCTCAAGGGCCATGGTTGCTTTCAGTACGCCTGCGATGCCACTGGCAGCTTCCGAATGTCCAATGTTGCTTTTGACAGACCCAATAAGAAGTGGTCGGCCGGCAGTCCGTTTGAACACACGAGAAAGAGCCTCGACCTCTATCGCATCACCGACCTTGGTACCCGTTCCGTGACACTCAACATAAGTAATATCGTCGGGATCCAAACCACCTGAAGCCATTGCCTTACGTATGACTGCCTCTTGCCCATCCACGCTGGGGAGACTGATACCTGTCGTCTTGCCGTTGCTGCGCTGCTGGTCAACATGATATTCAGTGGATGAAGAGGACAAACTTACGCGTTGATTCCGGATCCTTGAATCACACTCCGAATGGGGTCGCCATCCCTAATGGCATCACTGAGCCTTTTGAGGTAAAGAGCGCCGATGCCTTCTCCCCTGCCGTACCCATCGGCCGAAGAGTCGAAAGTGTGACATTCCGAGGTTGGGGACAGGACGCCGGCCTTCATGGTCGCTATGTGTTGCTCAGCAGATTGAATGAGATTGGCGCCGGCAACAACGGCAGCATCACACTCGTAATTGCCGAGAGCTGCCGCGGCTACATGGAGGCAATACAAGGATGATGAGCAGGCTGTGTCTATCACCAGACTGATAGTTCGACAATTGGGTCAGCCTTGCATCTCGATCTGGTGTCAAGATGTAACAGAAAAAAAAAAAGACAGAGAGAAGGGGGGGGGGGGAACCAAAACCAGGTACCATTCACTTACCTTGGCCCAAGAAGGTTAAAAACATGGCTGATACGATTGCTGAGAATGGTAGTTCCCAGGCCGGTCGCTGAGTATCTGCTCATACTGGTCGATGGATTAGCTACACCACGCGGTATCTGAGCAAATTACTGCAAGCACTCACTATTCGGAGTCCTTGGTTTGCATAACCATGTAGTCAAAAGTGAAGTTTCCGACATAACAGCCCGTGTTCGACCCAGAGGCATCGTCAAGAGAGACGCCCGCATTCTCGAGGCATTCAAACACGACCTCAAGGAGCTTGCGCTGCTGAGGGTCCATATGAGTCGCCTCTAAGTTGTTTATACCGAAAAAGCCATTGTCAAACTTTCTGATATCGTCATCCAGGAAGTAACCTCCTTTGGTCACTATGCTCCCGGGACGGTCCATGCCGTTTGGGTGGTAAAACCCATCTATGTTGAATCGAGACGATGGAACATCGCATTTACCCGATTCCCCTCTCGAAATGAGTTTCCAAAACTCCGAGGGGGATGAAGAGCCTCCTGGAAGGCGGCATGCTAGGAGTGCATCAGCGGTTTGTTGCTTAATTTCTTTTGGCGGAGAGTATGGTTCGAGGCTTACCCAGACCGCAGATAGCAACTGGCTCTGCCTGAGCTGTTGATGCTGGGGTAGGGATGGCTGAGCTCGAGGACGTCTCGCTCACTCCACTTGATAACATCATTGGTGCCATGGCGAAGTTGGTTGGAAGGACACTCCAGCAGTACGTGTTCTTGTCCGCGAAGACAGCTGAGACTCTTAATGTTATCCGCGAAGACAGCTAGAACTCCAACAGACATTGAGATACACCTGATTGGGACAATTCAAGCTTTACCGGTTGTTGGGAAACAAAGCTGAAAATCAAAGAATGAGTCAGACATACTTGGCCGCTAAACGAAAACGATGTGTTTGAAATCGGTAATAAGATTATTCTATGTATCTTCATCCACTTACTCCTGGATACGTCGGAGAATCAGTCAACGCGTCGCCGACGGTGACGGTGAGAGTTGCCTGCACATCCTTTCCCCGGTCCCTACATTCCCGGAATTCCCGCTGATGGGATTGTAGATGCCCACATCGGGCATGGTATTTACGGTAGAAGTAGAGAAGACTCCATCCTATGGGGAATTCGAAAGCTTGCTGTCATACTTTGGCTGCAACGTTCATGTTTTGGGCCTTCTGGTCAAACATCAGTTGGTTGGATTTCCGATTTTGTTTTCGCTGTGTACCTTCGTTTCCAATCCATTACCGGAAATGGCAAAGATGCATCAACCATCTGTACTCATCACTGGGTGAAACATTATCAGTCTAGCCTAAGATTTCAAGAGACTAACAGGAGTTGCAGCTGCGGAGATGGTGGAATAGGCCATGCCCTAGGTCTAGAGTTCCACGCAAAGGGTATGCTCCTAGAACACACAAGTACAATACTGTCAACTGAAGCAAAGGATTAACATTCTACGAAGGCTTCGTCGTCATAGCTACGCTGCTGCCGCATGAGTCCAATACACACCTCACGAGCTGCGGGATCCATTCCATCGTGGCCGACGTAACAAAGGACGGCGATACCGAGAAGCTACACAGGCAGGTCACGAAAATATCGCCTGGTGGTCTAGATATCCTGGTGAACAACGCGTCAGTGAACCCGAGAAATGTGTTGAAAGGCTGATCCAAATGTCAGGTGCTGACAGCATCAGGGGCATTTGTAAGTCACCGTCAATTTACCTTGTTCACCACCCGACTGAGCATCTCACTTTGGATTTACAGGCTACACAATGACTGGAGTTGATACCGATGTGAACGAGGTAGAGAAGATGTTCTCTGTGAATGTCTTTGGACCTATGAGGATGGTCAAAAATTTCCACGGGCATCTTGTTCGTGCTAAGGGTAAAATCGTCAACATCGGTAGCGTAGGTGGCATCGTGCCTTACGTTTATGGGTGTAAGTATCCAGTTCCCTCAGTTAACAAAGAGCTTATGTGTCGGCCACTGTAAGGGGCGTACCCACCAGCTCCCAAAGCTAACAACCCTTTCAGCCAGCTACAACGCAAGTAAGGCAGCATTGCATCATTGGGGCAACACCCTGAGAATAGAAATGAGACCGCTAGGGTAAGCTATCACGCTTTTTGGTCCAGGTAGCCCTGATACTCAAGTCTGTTTTTGAATAGTGTTCAGGTGATAAACATCATCTCAGGCGAGGTATCGACCAACGTTCTCAAACGTGACCATGGACGGCAACTTCCGGATGGTTCCTTGTACAGCCCTCTGAGAAGCGAGTTTGCAAACCATGTCATGAGAACACCAAGTAGGTTTGGCAGTCTGTTTGTTTGAATCAACAGGCTGACTGGCCTTTCAGACACAATTGGTCCACAGGCCTACGCACGCTCCGTTGTAGCCGAGGTGACTAAAGACGAACCGAGTGTCTGGTTCTGGACGGGTGCGAGGACCTTCATTGTCTGGTTTGGCGATACTTTCCTGCCGCGGTCCTTCTGGGTAAGCATCCCAAGCGAAATCTGTGCTTCTTTTTTAACATTTCACAGGATTGGCTCTTTACGAGAGAATTCAATTTGGTCAAATTGCGCGACAGTCGGAGGAGCCTTGGTCTATAAATTGGGCCTCGGGCGAGTGACACCCTTATGGGGAAGCGATATGGGAGCTATGGTTCTTAGAAACAGAGAAAGAAAGAAAAATCAAAAAGCAACAACTCAAGTTCAACTGCGAAACGTATAGACCAACCATTCCCTCGGGTAACTGAGGGTGATCACCTGGTTTGCTTTACAAATGCCGTTCTTGCCATCGTTGTCTTGCGAGAGAAAAGCTGCTGATCCGAAAGAATTGGCCCATCGTACTTGCATATCCGAGGGTATATAAATGTAACTTGGATCACTTCTTATAAAATTGGACTATTTTATAAGACAAGTGCGCAATCCCCTCAAATATCTGTAGTATAACACCTTGACACCATGTCCAGTGGGGGAGTTGTAACGCATTCAAGAGGCCACAAGAATGATTCGGACTTAAGGAATACACATCAACTCGTTTATTTTGCCAACTCAAACGATTCATCTCGCAGCTAAGATGCTAGATACAGTAATAATTCGCGAGCATCTTATTCTTTACTTCTATGCAAGCGCTCCATTGGTTTATGTTCTTGACAGCTGACAGACCCTGAAAATGCTTGGAATCGAGGGCCTAAACGAACCAGTAAAGTTCGCTTGCCTGGATGATAGGACCAGGAAGAAAGAAAGGCCGCGGAGTGGTCGCGCCAAGCGTTACTGACTTGTCTGACTGTACTGTCTGGATGCATCCATAACTGTGTGCGCGGGTCGAGTCTGCGCATCGCCGATTGTATGACCGAGTGCCCGACGCAGTCCCCGACCTGGCATGGGCGTATGAAGAGTAATTACCAAAAGAAAGCAATATGGGAAAGCGACTGATTGAATTGGTATTTACGAGTAACGTGGCACGTTCCATAAAGCTGGGAGCCTAGGACTGCTGAATAGTTGTAGTCTGGGGAGTGATTGGTCAAACAACCTGGCGTGCGCAATACTTCAGTGATCTACCCGGATTGTCGAAAAAAAGTTCAAATCACTGTACAGACATCAAAACGAGGAATATGGGTAAAGACATGCTTGTAGCACCCGCAGGGACATCATCCAAGGTTTGGGATTCGGTGGCGCAGTGGCTCCCGCCTCGCAATCCGGACGATGATTTCTGGTGGAAGCTCTGCGGGCATCACCTCGCCACGATGCTCGAGGCCGGAGGGTACACCCTTGAGAAACAGTATGAGGCCCTCATCTTCTTCTATCACTGGGTAGTAAGTGACACCCACCAGTTTGCTGGGGGACGGGTTGCGGCAGTCAAGCTAAAATCGCACCCAAGGTTCCGTACATGGGGCCGGCGCCGAAGGCGGGTGTCGGCTTCAAATGGAAGACCCTTCTGGGCCTCGAAGGCTCGCCCATAGAGTACTCCTGGAAGTGGAACACGGCCAAGAGCGACCCCGACGTCCGCTTCACCATGGAGGCCATGAGCCAGTTCACCGGCACTGCCAAGGACCCCCTGAACCAGTCTGCAGCACGCGAGATGACGCACCGCATCCAGCAGGTACTGGACGGCGTTGATCTCTCCTGGGCTAGTCACTTCTTCGCCACGTTTTTTGACCACGATATGGCCAAGTACAATGAAGAGGCCGCGGCCGGCGCACAATTCGCCACGTCTTGTCTCACTGCCGCAGAGTTTCTCCCCACTGGGTTGGCCCTCAAATCGTACTTTGTTCCACGCAGACTAGGACAAACGGGTGGTTTGACTCCCCTGGCGCAGTGGGAAGAAGCTTTCGCCAAGTTGGACCCCGACAGCAAGGCCCGAGCTGCCGTGCATGAATTTCTGGAGGCCCATCCAGACAAAGTCATGCTGCCGGTGTAAGTTCCCATATGCGTTATACAACACGAACTCCTCCTCTACTACCATGGCGTAGCTGACTCGCCTCTCTGCGCACAGCATGGCGGCTGTCGACGATGTTGCTCCCAACGAGTCGCGGCTCAAGTTTTACTTCCAGACACCATACACCAGTTTCTCATCGATCCGTGAGACAATGACATTGGCCGGGCGCGTCAAGCTTCCCGAGGAGAAACTCCAGGAACTTCGGTCGCTGGTTGCGGCCGTGGTCGGGGTAGATGACAACTATCCCGAGGACGCCGAGGTGAAGCCGGCGGCTCGAGGCGACGACTTTATCGATTTGCCAGCCCCGGTCTCCGGCTTCGGGTACTACTTCGACATTGCACCAGGCTCTGAGCTGCCCGCGGTCAAGCTCTACCTTCCTATGCACCATTATGCCCAGGATGACTTGAGCCTGGCCGAGGGTCTCACCGGCTGGATGAAGTCTCACGGTCGCGGCCAATACTGCGAGCGCTACATGACTATGCTGCAGAACATCGCATTTCACCGACGGCTTGAGGACAAGAAGGGGCTGCAGAGTTACGTGAGTTGCATGATCAAAAAGGGTGAGCTGGATATCACTACGTACATAGACCCCGAGGCTTTGGATCGTGTCCGGATGAATGCTCAGGCTGCCCAAGCCAACGGTGTTTCCAACGGTCAGGTTGACGGCAAGTCTGGCTGAACACCTGGCGACCGGTTACCATAGTTTCGGTTTCTCGTTGTGTCGCGCAGCAGTCGTCTGGGAAATGGGTGTGTTAGTTTATGGGAACACGGTAGGCGATGGCTCAAGATCAGGCAAGTTAGGACATGGAATGTCATTAGATTGCACCCGAATTGAAAACGGCTCATGAATTGATCTGAATCTGGCTCAACTGTGCGGCTACGAGATCCCAGTCTTAAAAAGAGAAATTAGCGAACGGCAAATGGATAAAGGAATTTGTCACTGATTGCTGGCCCCCCTCCTGCAGATCCGAGAGTCCTGTTAATCTCTCTTGTATTTACTACCGAATCATTCTCTCCTGCTCACTTCACTTTACAGATGTCTCCTCACTTGAACGCTTCGAACCGCGCGGCCTCAGCATCATCCTGGGCACAGTGCTTGACAGTCCACTGCCACAGATCATCGTGATTAGCTGTGTTGTAACTGAGCTGGCTGGATTTGATCTCCTTGCGTCCCTCGAAGTACTTCCCCGAGACAGAGGCCACCTCGTCGGCAGTTGCCACCCAAGCGAGCGATGCACCCGACTCGCTCGGCTTGTGGATATTAGGGGTGAAAGCGACCTTGAGAAGCGGCGTGATCTGGTGAGTAAGAGAAAGTCAGTCAGTCAGTCTTCATTTTGATTATCCTTTTCCAGGTGGTGCTCCTTGGCCCCGGGGGTAGAAGAGCGAGACAGCGAATAGGTTTTTCAAGACTTACATGGGGGAATATCTTGAACCAGGCAAATCGCATTACTCCTTTGTATTCCCGTGCAAGCCCTGAGCCGGGCATCAGGCCCGGGTCGAACGCATTGGCCTTGATTCCGCGGTCGGGGATCCGTTCGTTGATACGTTTGGACAGCGCATACACCCACATAATGTTGGCGAGTTTGGTATTAGTATAGTGTCCAGTGCCCGGTCTGTTGGCCATGGCGGGGGGTGGGTGGGCAAGATCATCGGCTGTTGTGTAAGTGGCATCTGGTAGGCCGCTTTTCTGCAATGGATCGTGAACGCCACTGGCGGTCACCACGACGCGGGCGTTGGGGGCAAGATGTGGGCAGAGCAGGTGGAACAGGAGCGCGTGGCCGACGTGACTGATGGCGAAGGTCGCCTCGATATTTTCCGAGTTCAAGATCATCTTGTCCGGGAACTGTAAGGCCGCGTTCAAAAGCAACGCTTGGATTGGAGGATGGTCTTTCGAAATCCACTCATCCACAAAGCTGCGAACTTTCTTGGTGTCGTTCAGATCGAGCGCCATAAAGACGGTATTGTTCTGTTTCAAGGTGGTGTTGATCTTCTCGGCAGCGCGTTCGCGGTCGGACCGGGAACAGACCACGACAAGCCAGTCCGGATGCTGACGCGCGATGTCGAGGGCGGCATAGTAGCCAAGATTGATGGTGCCTCCCGTGACTATGGCTGAACGTGTATAGGCCATCTTGGATAGGGTGCTCTTGCGGAGTAGGTCAGAATGAAGAGTGGAAGTGGTTAGTGAGACTACTTATGTTGCTCAGGTCGGTGTTTGAATGCCCGCCCGTGCCGCACACCCTCGGGATTACTGAGCATAACGCCGCATATCACTGGGCAACCAAGCCCAACATATCACATTCCGCAGCCACAGCAGTCAAATCTGGTTAGATCTAACCTTTTGCAGTTTGTCGAGCTCGCGGATGCTGTCGAATCCGATATGGTGTGCCTATGCGACCCACAGGTACATCATCTATTTAGCATCATTGTTTTTCGCCTGCCGCCCGCAATGCCTTTGAAACCATTAATTCTGACCGGACTCACAGCTGACTATAGCCTCTCTAACTATTCAAACCAGCGGATGTTTGATTCAGATGAGCAGCCTTGCCAGACCGTTGGCCTTAACTTGATTTGAACAACCTGGTGGCGGGCCATGACCGAGAGGCCTCAGACCAAGGAATGACATGCGATGAAACGGATTATTAATCTTCCTTGAGGGCCACGAGGCGAGGAATAATTACCTGGTGACTGTGAGCGAAGAACTCCTGGCGAAAGGATGGACGCCGACATGCAAGTTGCGGCAAATCTCATTGGGAGAACAGTAGAACCGACGGAAGTCCCTGGAAGGAGTGCGCCCTCTCCAACTCTACGAGCTCCGCAACTACAAGGGCAACATCATCGGACCCTCTCCCATTTAGCTCTCAGTGGTAATCACCCTGACCACTGGGAAGTTCATATCCGTGAATTGGTCATCACCAAACACCCGGGCAACGGCTTCACCACACCGGTGGAAGTCTTCAAGGAAGACCTTGATACCCCAGCCATCCAGAAGAGCTGTCCCGCAGAAACGCTGGGTCTTCTCGTCCTGGAGGGTCTAATACTGTCTGCGGCGAAGGAAAAGGTCGATGCAGTCAGGTAGGTCTCTACGAGCCTGAATAAGCAAGAGCATGACCTTGAAGACATGTCCCATGATCAGAACGGGGAGTTCCCTGCGGAGAGGAAAGAAAAGGTTATTTCGGATTTAAACAAAGACGACGCCGCCATCTTTAGTATTCGCGGTCTGGTGGCGAGGCAGAGTCACTGGCGGGCGGAACCGTGCCAACAGCTAGAAGCTTGTCAAACTTTCTCATCTGTAGCCAAGGGCATGATGGCTCGGGGTCAGTGAATATTGCATCATGCCATTGACAGTTTGCTGGTGACGCTACGGTCTAGGACAATGATGGGGGTGGGCAGATGACTTGCGATGAGAGAATCAGAGATGTGCGGTGAAATTGCGGGCAGTAGACAGTGGGAGGACATGGTCGCCATTGGTTATGGAGCCAAACTGTCGAGCAACTTTGCTGCGTAAATTCCCGGGTAAGAAAACTGGGACTGACAGCAACAAGTATGGTTGGTCGTAGCAAATGAGACGGAAGAAGAGCCGCCTGAGTGCTCAACAATGGAAGACGACGCCGCGGTGGCAGCTGATCTCAAAGACTGGACAAAGATGCGTCCTGGAGCCAACAACACAATGATTTTGACCAACTAGGCCGGATAGAGCCATGAGAGATGGTTGCTTTGGTCGGAAAATAAATGCACCTGGGTGAAGGGAAGACTGAAGTAATGGAAGCAGAAGGCTGGCAGCAGAGGGAATTGAAAAAGAACCACCTCGTTTGCTTGTCCCTACTTAGAGCGAAGGCGGGGGGGACAGTCCTTTGAGGTTCCTGCAGGATTATACACCCAGATATACACCCATGCATACACACAGACACAGGCACAGACACACACAGAAAGAGAAAGGTGTGAGCTATTTAGTATGACGTGCCCCCCTGGGAGTGGTGAACGGATGATGAGGTGTAAAAAGGGAAGGCATCGGATGGCCCAGACATGATCTAGATGTAATTACGCCCTGGTGAGCCTGGAAATGGTCGACGTCTTGGACCATTTTCAAGCGAGGGTACAATTAGGGGCTGGAAGACCAAAAATTTGGATCTGGGAGCACTTGAGGGGATTCATTCAGCAGGTACTCCTGTACTCATATCGACTTTGGATGGTCAAGATTACAGAGTCACCGTAATACAACGAACGTGTCTGTCCAGGTAGGAAAAGAACACATATTTCTGAAGAGGAGTGCTGGGCGCCACAGCCACTGCTTCAGTAGCTCTGTAACTATCTCTTGGAGTGTCTCTTCGTAATGCTGCACGAGACGAAGAGAAGGCGTTGGCTTGCTGCATGTCAAGTTGACGTAGAATGGTGGTGGATGAGGATGAGTGAGTGTGAGTCAGTGCAAGGCTTCCAAGAACGGGATGGGTAGCAAACCCGTGACTGTTTGGAGGAGTATTGGTCAAAGACTGAAGCATGTATTATTGAACAGAAGAGGAGGTCACTTCTTTCATCTGCTTCGTATGATTGGGATGCATCATCATTGGAGGCATTGCATCGAACCTTGGCAAAATGCTCCTTCCGGCAAGATAAGGTCTTTGACACTGGGTGAGGAAGTGGCGCGTCATGGCACGCGTCGCGGGGTAGGTTGTGGACGCATGCCATCTGGTAGCGAGTCTTGAACCATACACCATACACGGTGCGGATCAACCCATTCCGGGGAACTTTGTCCGCTCTCAACTCTGCCCGGAAATGGTTGATCCTTGCCTAGCGTTGTACTCGACACATGCCCATCTAACAGCACCACGACCTCGAGACTTGTTACTCACCGCGCTTCTGGCACAGTGCTAGTAATGCACAGCACACGAGCATCACGTCACATTGTTCTCTCACACTCAGCAAGCAGTCCCATAGTCAAATCGAATTGAACATGACTGCCGCTGCCAACACCCCATGACTCCTCTTTCTCCTCCCTGACGAGATCCTCGAAGCCATCCTGCAGGACCTGACCGTGACGAGAAGGTCGTCGTCATCAAATTCCAGTCGTCGTTGTCCTTGTGTCCAGTCTCTCGCCGCCGTCGCTTCCTGCTGCCGTCGCCTGCTCTTCAGCGCCTTGCCTCTTCTCTACCAGTCTACCGTCATCTCCGACCTGGACGAGCACGTCCCCATTCCCGATTCACACTTGAAGAGACTCAAAATAACGACAAGAGAATGTCCCACCAGCGGCTGCTACATACTCTGCAGCCCTCCCCTGCAGAGGACCTTTGCCCGTCGCCAACCTGTTCCGTCCCAAGTGGGAACGGAACAAAGAAGAGACAGACAAAAGGCGAAGACATCAGCCTGGGGAGGTTTCTAGGCGACGCCACGTAGAGGCCGCAGAGTCTCCCTGACCTCGTGCTCCTCCCCCTTTTCTTTTCTTGAAATAAATCAAAAAAGGGGACACCAGTCGCCCCAGGAGATTTTGGGTGCTGCAAGGCCCAGGGTTCCCAACCCGGGGTACGATCCCAAGCATGACTATTTGTCATCCGAGGAGATTCAGGAGCATTGATACATCGAGACAATTTATCCTACAGATGCAACGTGCAGTATGTATGTGATATATAGGTTGGACGTGGTGGATTTCAAGCACATACGGCCATAGACACAGGAAAATACGGGATCCCGTCCGCTCTCCCATAGTCAAGCCTGTGATCGCTGGATTAGTAGTTGGGTCGGTGATGACCAGCGAATACCCGGTGCTGTATGTCTTTGCCCACTTTTTGTAGTTCCCCAGGTGCCGTTCCAGCAGAGCCCATGTTTACTGGATTAGTAGTTGGGTCGGTGACGACCTCGGGACCAGCGACTACCCGGTATTGTATGTTTTCTAATTTTTGGCTCATTCCTAATTCATCCCTGAACTTATCTGATAGACAACTAGATCTATACTACTATGCAGTGGTTTATTAATCTGTTCACCAAAGTATTGGTTGGCTTGGAAATGAAAGCAACCAGTTTCTCCAAACCCGACGCAGAGGGAAATGGGAATCAAGCTCATGAAAAGCCGGAGTTAAATGTTTCCAAGGTGGAGGATCCCAGTAACAGGACGTAGTAGAATCTGGTGTGATCCAACATGTATACAATTATCCCCATTTCATCTTGCTAGGGCAAACAGAAGACGCATATAAACATACAAAGTGACTACAGCGAACATTTCTCAGTCACTTCCCCGCAAGCACGCATTCCCTCTTTCGCGCGGCCGGCGGAACGATAACGGAGATATGCTTCGAAACAGTATCTCGCTGTTTCTCCCATCACTTCTCATTTGAACGATCAATTGTGAAGGAGTGAATTGAGTTATGGTGAATATGGTCTAAGAGCAGAAACGATTGTGTTCTCTATGTCACTCACCTGCGATGTTCCCCACATTTTGTCCACGTCTCGAGTTTCCTGGATAATCGTAATTCCGCCGCTGGAAAATGGCGTTGCTTTCTGGGTCAAGGAGGGTGAGGGGGCTTTATCCTGACTCGGTTTATAGATCAGGTCCAGAATCCTTATTCTAGTTACATGCCAACCAAATGAATGGACGACGCGCAATCATGGCGCCTTTGGGCGAAAAGGTTGGGCAATCCATGTTATGAGGATCGTCGGTATGGTTTCGGAGCCCGACGCGAGATCACGACAAAATACTGCGAGCTTATCGTGATGCAAGATCAGGCGTGGCGAAGGCGAGGTTACGTTTTGCTCGTGGCATAGTTACATCCAAGCTCCTGTCCACTCCTCGAGCCTCCATGGAGGCCGCAAAGATGCCTGTAGCTACTGTGCTAAGTGTCTGTCACAATTTGCAAAGAGGCAGTGCAAGAATCCCAATCAATCCGATTCACAGTCACCACCTATGGTTCCGTAGCATCATAACCGCAGGGCCCCTCAAGTAATTTCGGCTTCCAACAACGCGGAAGTGGGTGTGTTGCTACGGTTCTTGGGAAGCTTAATTAATCTATCCAGGGCAGCCATGACATGACGACAGCATCAATGGCCGGATCCCAGGTGGCTTACAAGTCGGTCTCCCACTATGAGACCGTAGTGCCGGTCGCCATGATCGTGGTGTAACCGCATAGGAAGCCGAATCCAGCCTAGCCGTGACAGAATTCTGGGTACGCAGCCCACGTCAGTTGTCACTCAGGGTAGGGCAGACCTCGGGCCAGCTGGGGTGTCTGAATGCGCATGAACGTTTCCAAGGGAAACGAACCTGTTCTAGACTCGAAACATCACTGCCCACCCCACCGGGGAGGTGGTGCATCGGTGCAAGAAGGGGCCGAGGGGAGGGAGGCACCAGGCGGCTCAGGGGCAGGGGCCAAGTTTTCGGGAGGGATGTTTATCGTCCGAACACCTGGATAGCTGGGAGAGACTGACGAATGGCTCTTGGGCCCCCAGCAAAATCTCCGAGCCTGGCCGACCATGGCCTGACGGTGCAGCAGGAGTGATCCTGGCAGTCGCTGTGCAGGATTTCTCGTCCCAACTCCAGCAGTGTCGTGATTCAGGGGAGGGCTCCGTCTGCATGAGGGCTGGTATATGCAGTACGAACCCCTCATAAATGGCCTATATGATTGACGTTAAGCTTCGAAGCTGGTGGGTCCTAATCTGTACCTGTCAGTGCCTGAGTGCAGTTTTCCCCTCCCGGATCTGACATAATCGGCCGTTGAGGTCCCTGTTTCTGGGGTGTTTCTTGCCCCTGACTCGGAATTAAGGGAGGATGCCAAGACTGTTTCCCTCTCGTTGATACTGCGATGCCCCTGTCCTTTATGCACTTCACTGCCGTCCGGAGACTTTTACCCCAAACGGCGAGCACGGGAGATTGACAGCAAGACCCCGGTCGGACCACACTCTATCTTGCAGATCGATCGGGTACATGATTTTAGTACGCAATAGGGGCAACTCGCCCATAGTATTGCAAGTATTCTGGCTGGACTACGAGCCCTTCGGACCCCTCAACTACGCCGACGGGCCTAAGCGCAAGGCCTGGCCTCTGCTACCCGCGGATGTACTGCTGCTCCACTCGGGGCTGTGCTCTTCGTCCCAAGTATATGGATTTTACCTTGTATGCATAAAGGCTGAAAGCTCAGATGAAAAGTTCAGACGACGACTGTGGAGACGACGAAGGAGTATGTTGCGTCACAGACGACAGAGGTCACTTGGATCCTACAGGCACCGATGCCATCCTCCATGGACCCTCCCTGGCACCAACATATTGGCTCACCCAGACAGAGGCCATGTTGTGGTGGGTGAAGAAAACACCGGAGATGAAGGTCGGAGGAGGGGGTGTCGAGAGATGCTGCCGAAGTGTTGGCGAAGTGTTGGTATCTTGATGAAGATTCGGTATAAGAAGGCAGCATGTTTCGCTGTTTCGAGAGTATGTTTTGAACACTCCAAGCTTGACTTCAGGTTTACACCGGCATCTTGTGCTTTCCATTCTTTTTTTCTTGAAGCCAGTTGATCTTGCTGACCATCCATTCTCTAGGTGTCTTGACACTTCATCCACTCATTCTTCATTGCGAACACTCTTTTGATCCCTGGACAGGATTCACTCAGCACCTTCAACTCCGCAAGATCCCAATACGCAACGCACATCATGATGTACCGCAACGCCGTGGCGGTGCTCTTCTCACAGGGCGCCCTGGGAGGCCTGCTGCACAGGCAGAACATTCCTCCTGCGCCGTCCGTGTCGCCGTTCCCTATAAACGGGTCCGCCGCCAACCCTCCCCCCAATGCCACGGCCAATGCCGCCGGCGGGCAGCTCACCACCGAGGTCGTCTACACGACCAACATCTACACAGTGACGTCCTGCGCGTCTGATGTCACGGACTGCCCCGGCCGGACCACCAGCGAGGTCTCTCCCGTCTCGGTTAACACCGTATATGTCACCGCTTCGTCCGGCTCGGGTCTTCCTCCGCCGGTCCCTACCGCAAATGTCACGGGAGGCGCACCGTCCCTGCCGCCTCCCCAACCCTCGCTGTCTGCCTCTGACTCGGCTCTGAGCTCCAACTCCCCCGTTACCGAAGCCGGGGCTTCAGGTTCGGGGATCCCTCCGATCCCATCCGGTCCTTCTGGGCTCCCTCCCCTGCCCACACTCAACGTCACTGGCGGTGGAGGCGTACAAGCCCCTGCAGCTTCTTCGTCTTCTTCTTCCGGCACTGCGCTTAGCTCAAACTCACCCGTCACCGGCACGGGTGGCCCATCTGGGTCCGGCCTCCCTCCTCTGCCGTCAGGATCGCCCACCGGCCTGCCTCCCCTGCCCTCCGTGAGTCTGCCGGCTGGTAACGGAACCGGTGGTGCCCAGGTCCCAGGCAGTGCTCAACCTGGCGCGCCCAGCTCAGTGCCTCCTCCCATCAACGGCACAGGCCCATCCGGCATCCCCAGCGCTCCTCCAAACGGTTCCGCAACAGGACTCCCTCCCCTGCCTCCCCAGACCACCGGCTTCCCGGCAGCAGGCGGCGCCGCAGCCCCAACTGGTGGTCTGAGCAGCAACCTGCCCGTGGCCAGCGGCCCACCCGCGCCTTTTGGAAACACTTCTGTCTCTCAGACTACGCTCACTGTTGAGGCAACGACCATCCGCACCGTCATCTCGTGCGCCCCGACTATCACCAGCTGCCCAGCGGCGTCTGAGAGCAGCGCCATCTCGGCCCTGCCTTCTGGAGCTGTCTCTACTGTTGTGGTCACCGACACTATTGCTCAGTACACCACGATCTGCCCCGTCACGGCGGCCTCCTCGCTGTCTTCTTCCATCGCATCGAGCTTCTCATCTGCCATCACGACCGTGACTGGTAAGTTTCACTCTCAGACCACAAAAAGGCCCCACCATTTTCTCACTCACGCATGAATACTAATACCTGTCTCTTACCAGTGAGCGGAACCGAGTCCGCCTTCATCCCTACCCCATCAGGTGGCTCTGGCTCCGGAGCCAGCAGCAGCACCGTGGTCAACGTCCCGACCGTTGTCACCGTCACCGTCAGCGGAACCCCCTCGCTGTCGTCTTCCACCGTCCAGGTCACCACCGAGCTTCCCCCCAACAACGCCGGAGTGCCTGGCAATGGAGACGGATCATCCGGCTCTACGTCTACCCGGGTCACTGACATCTCTGTCCCCACCACGATCCATACTACCATCAGCGGCGTTCCCACAACAATCTCCTCGGTCGTCCCAGTCACGAGTGCGCTCGCTGTTGGCGGTGGCTCTGGCTCTAACGGTGGTGGTTCCAACGGCGGTGGTTCCAACGGAAACGGTGGTGGCTCAGGCCAAAATGGCGGCGGCCAGAACGGAGGCGGTTCAGGCGGCAACGGCGGCGGCCTCGGCTCAGTCTCCGCCTCATCCACCGTGCAGACCGTCATCCCCACCGTGAGCGTCGTGACCATCACCGTCGAGGGAGGCGGCCAGACCGCCTCGACCTCGACGGGCCTGCTGACAAGCAGCGTGGTCGTGCCCGTCAGCGCGACCTCCGAGGTCAGCCCGGAGCAGCCCTCGGAGACGGTCGAGACCGTCCTGCCCACGCAGAGCGTCGTGACCGTCACCGTCGGCGGCAACCAGACCGTGTCGACGTCGAGCGGCCAGCTCACCACCACTGTCGTCGTCCCCGCGCCAGAGACGACCCCGCAGGTCACGCAGACCGTCTTCGTGACTGCGACCGGCGGCGGAGGTAGCGGCGCCGGGGGGCAGTGCTCTGCCGTCACTGTGACCCAGACCCAGACTGTCTGCGCCGTCGATGGCGTGTGCCCTACTGGTGCTTCCAAGCTGTAAGGGCTGTGAAGCCTTGCGGGTTGACAATGGCGCCACATACGGACAAGGGCGATCTTCATTTCTTGGGGCTGAGAGTTGGTGTTTGGATTGTTTCTGTTCTGATTTTGGAAAGACCATGTGCTTTGATTCAAACAAAAAGCCCCGGAGGCTCCTCCACTGCTTTGCAGAGGCTGAAGACTTTCTTCAACAAGAACCAAAAAAAGAAAAGGGATTTCGTTTCAGATGGTTTCGATGCATGCATGGTTTTACATTTGGGATTTTGGCTTTCATGATGTATAGATTGATGACTTTCTCTTCTCTGAGGCGAACAGAATTTTACATTTCACCACGTTCTGTTGAGACGTTGTCATATTTGATCCCGTACCACACTCGTAGATTCGGACAATTGAACACCCACGCATTCGCATTCTCAATCTACGACCTCATGCACCATCGCCACGTCTTCTGGGCCCTTACGTCCAATATTTTGAAGCCGTTGTCTTTTGTGGGAAATTCGTGGTCATGAATTATCAACTACTGACTCGATATTGCTCATTCGCAGTGTGCGTTGACCTGGCACAGTGAGGGGGTGGGTGTCTTGTCTTTCCCAAAGTGGATGATCACCATCATAGAAGACTGGCAGATGTATTATGTCGATTTTTTCTGTGACAGAAAGATGGTGTATGTATTCATTAGAGACATTTCCATGCCAGATGGACAGAAATTCTGTGTTCCTCTACGTCTTATTCTCTGCTTTTTAAACAGACATAGAATGCCTGCAAGATATTGCAGTGGGGGTTTACTAGTTGAGCTATCGAGGAATCACGAGTCCCAAACAGCAAAATATAAAAGGCAAACAGGTTAAAGGCCTAGAACAAGCCATACCGATGAGGATGGTGGTATGGATGTTTAGTAGGATGCTTTTCTGTTTTCAACTGGAGTTAGAGAACATGCCCATATATGGTACACGTTCTGCGGAATAGACAGTCTCTCGCAGCCAAAAGGACAGGAAATAACGGTCTACACTTTCATGAAGCCACCTCCTGGAGAGCTAAGTTCGTTTCACAATATATCGGAGTATATTCGTCATCATAATCATGTTAATCTGATCGATGAGAAAGATGTGCCTCCTAAGCCTCCGTTCCTCTAGTCTCTCCACCTCCAACCACAATCACAAGGCCTTCAACAGAGGCCTACACAGAATATAATCATATACTATAGCTATCAATGAATAGATAATAAAAAGGTAAAAACAGCTGCTATTCATGCTCTAAATACCACAGAGTAGGAAGTCATCAGAAGGCCCAGTGAATGCCACTATTCAGTTTCCCACATATCCTCCTCTCCTTCTGCCTCCTTGTGGACCGCAAACATGTCTCGAGCCTCCTTCTCCGCATTGTCATGTGATTCCTGCCCAGAGGGCTTCTTGAGCCCAGCCTGATCAGTACCGGGGGGACTAATGTATTCAGTAGAGTCAACCCTCTTTGAGGACGATTTCTTGGGAGGCTTGTTGGTGGGAGGGAGATAGTGAGGACGTCCTTTTGGTCTTGCGATCCTTCTCTGTGGCCGGCTCCCGTCGACAACGCCAACCATGCCAGTCCCTCCGCCCGGAAAGCGCATCCCCCCCGACGGCTGCTGCCGCATCAATTGAGCCCGATATTCCGCCGTCATGAGCTGGCCGGGGTGCGGGCCTGACATCGGGGGCTTGTCTGCCACTGGCCACATACGCATGTCAATCTGCCAGCCGGGCTGGACCGTTTTTTCCCAGACAACCGGCAGGATAATCTCGCCATCTGGACCTATCAGGTCATAGTGGCCTTCTTGGACATGTGGACCAATAACCTCCACATGCAAAAAGGCTTGCTTAATAAGATCTTCCATAGTCTAGGGAGATAGAGGTTAATAAAACATGTACTTGACCATAACAGTTAGGCAGGGATAATATACATACAGTCCAAGTTGCACAAAGGTTCCAAGGGAAGTTGAACTTCCTCCCTACAGCGTCCTTAAACTTGATAGGCTCCTTATCGTCAGCGCGGGACGCCTTCTCTGCTTCTTCGGCTGCTCTCCTTTTCTTGGCAGCCTCCTCTTTCTTCTTAGCGTCTTCCGCATCGAGGCGCTCCTCGAGTTTCAATCGCGCCTCATGCTCGTATCTGAACTTGGCCTCGAGCTCCTCCATCCTCTTCATCATTTCTTCCCTCTCTTTCTTCGTGGCGTCCTCCTTGGTCTTGGCCTCTGCCGCGAACTGACGCTCCTTCTCGAGTTTCAATCGAGGCTCATTCTCGTATTTGAGTTTAGTAGCTTCTTCCTCGGCTGGGCTCCATGTCTTATGCTCGGCGACGAATTCGGAAGGGTGTTTCGGTAACGTGCTATTGCCTTCGTCCATGCTTGGAGGCACTGCATATTCCGCGAAAGTAGATGTGAAGTCATCATTGCTTCCCCGGGGCACCTTGAAGCCCTCGACGCCACTGAGTCGTTCGCTATAATCGTCACTCTGCTGTGCGTCAAGTGCATTATTCGCGTCATTGGCGGCGTTCGGGTTGAGGCTGTCGCTTAGGAGAACACCCTGTTCTCGTCCATAGCCGTCTGTCGGCTGATCCTCGTCTTCCGTCTCGTGACTCTCACTCTGAGACACTCCGCTCTGTTCTTGCTCAATCTGTTCCTCAACCCCTTCGGCACGCGGCAAAACAAACAACGCTAGCTGCTCCAAGTGATGGCCAACATGGGATCGATACTGTTGACTACTCACAATCTCATATTCCCAACAAAGAGGACATTTCCCGTTCGCCATTGTGAGGTCATCTCTGCTGCCGGCATCTAAATCCAGGGGCATCATCGCTGACCCGTGTTTTTGGCTCATGTGCTCGGAGAAAAGTGCGGGCGTGGTAAAGCTCTCGGCACAACCGAGAGCGCACGTCCAAGTCCGCCAGTGTTCCCGAACAATGTGGCTGAACCAGTCTTTTCGCCGCACAAACCCGGTCTCCGCATGAGCGCATCCAGGCTCGACGCAGTTATAGGGCCGCAAGTCGCTGAAGACGTGCTGTCTGATCATTTAAGTGATTAGTAGCCATATACCCAAACATCGTTCCGGCCCTTGGTGATACGTACTTCCACTGGTATCTGTTTTCTATTGAGACAGGTAGAAAGCAATACGGGCAAATGAAAGGGCCATCAACGTATTCCGGGGGAATGCGTGGAATCCGGAGTTCGGAATCGTCCAAACAAGAAGAGGCATAGGAAGTCCCCGTCTGCTCTGACATATCGTCTCTCCAAACCCGTGGTCGAGGCTCGTCTTCTTCAGGATTGTCTTTTGGCAGCCAAGAGGCTTCAGTTGTCACGCCACCCCTGCTCCCTTCTTTCTCGCCTTCCTTCTCCACTTCGATCCCTTTCTTGAGTCGCTCATGGTGTTCCTCCCTGTACTGCAGAAATAGACGACGATAAGTTAGTGCTTTCCCCAACCTTTCGGTCACCTCAGGTTGGAGTCTCGGAAATTTGTGCAGCACGTGTTCTGTATGGCTGGCATCGAACGAGGACACAAGCGCTGGTATTCTCGACTTGAATTGTTCATGGGGCGCCGGATTGCGGATCGTAATCGCAAGCCTCATCAGGCAGTTGACATCGTTCTTTACCTGTAGCAGAACCTGTTGGAAATCATCCACTTCAGGCTCGTCGTCTGCAAAATAATCATTGAGGAGCCCATCGTCTTGCTCTGGCTTGTCTTCGGGTTCTTGGCTGTCTCCTAGGAGAGCGATCTGGGCTGTCTCGTGTCAGAAGTTTACCAATACATCAGATTATTCACTTGTGCCAACCTTCTCGCAAATGTCTGCACATATCCTCCAACAATGTTACGACATGGCCTCGAATCATCGATGTTCCACTGAGGCGATATTCCAACGAGCGATGACCGTACGGCCTGTGCGCCCCGACACTGCCCGCCCATAATTTGAATCGAGTTAAATTTGATCGAACACTTGTAGCCCTGGGAGGCACCTGAGCTTCCGCAGTATGCTCAAGGCTTTCAAATGTCGCAAGAGCTGTTGAGACCAACTCCGATATCGATGACATCTTGAACTCAACTTTCGCTTCAAGAAATAACTTCAAAGCACTTGGAGGTGGACAATCAGACGTGGTGGTTATGTGAATCAGGTTGGACACTATCATTTGACTCGCCTTTAGGAGGTCAATATTTTATTCACGCGAGTTTCCAGGATCCATGTCTTAAGGGGCTATTGGCTGCTGATAGTGTTTGTAGCACGGTATCGTATGTCTAATTGGTGCCCGCTTGTTTTGCGCATGCTGACTGCATTCCGTGGCGTACGAGCGCTTGTAGCCTCAGATGTCTTGACTTTAATCCCTCAACACACATGCAATGGGTGATAGCTCGACTACATTGTTTCCCGGTGGTTTTCCACTTCCTAAATAACCAAGAAGCCACCCAAACATACCGGCCTACCATGGAAGTCGCTGGCCTAGTGCTTGGGGTGGTAGGCACATTGCCGGTGATAATGAAAGTCGTCGAAGGCTACCAGATCATTGTTGAGATCACTCGGGTGAAACGTTACATGGCCACACTGGGGCAAGATATCGGCACTGAGAGAATCATTCTGAGAAACACGTATGAACGCCTTCTCGATGGAATTGTTCCGGCCTGGGAGCTCGACGACCTGCGAGATATGGATCCCTCGACTGCTAAATGGCAAAAATACGATGATCAAATTCGCTCACGACTTCGCGAGTCATACCAGGACTTCCATTTGAGAGTCAAAGCAATAGCAGAGGGTGTTGAAGACCTGAAAGAGAAGCTGGCGGTTACTCCCAGTGGAGAG
Organism: Diaporthe citrichinensis; assembly: GCA_014872995.1. Lineage (NCBI taxonomy): Eukaryota > Fungi > Ascomycota > Sordariomycetes > Diaporthales > Diaporthaceae > Diaporthe > Diaporthe citrichinensis. Next base: position 523,077 of record JADAZR010000022.1, read on the forward strand.
GTATGTATCGACTAGAGCGGATGCCCGTAAAGCTTTCCAAGGTTTGCGCTGGATTGGTGACAAATAAGCGAGCAGGTTCCATTCACAAACTGGCTCTCCATTGTTTCCGAATTGGCGTCTGAAGTCAGAGTACGAGCTCAATTTACATTGAAGAAGAAGGACTACACTGGCACTGTGTCCAAAATCCACGAGAACAACATACTTCTTAGTAGGCTAGTCGACCACAGCTCAGCGTTTGAGCCGACTCGAAGAGCCAACTCCCAGGCCAAGCTCGCGAGAAAGATCCGCACTTTGACTCAGCAACTCTTTTCAGCCCTCTGCAAAGTTTTATGTTGCCCGTGTGCTGATTCGCACAGACTTGGGCTCCATCTGGTGCAGAGGTCTGGTGAGGACAAAGACTCGCACGATTCCCGCGTTTCTTTCGACATGATTTTTGGCACTCCCCATGAACGCCAAAGAGACGATTCGATATGGAAAGGGCTGGAAATACGATGGAAAGGGGATGATTACAGTCCCCTCGAGCAAGATGCAACAACGGGGATCTGTCGCTCCGTCGACTCACTTTCTTTGAAGGACAAACATCCATCAGCGCAGAAAGAGAAGTCTACATTAGAAGTCGGTCTTGGAGCGGTATGGTCGAAATTGAACCGGTCGCCATCAACTCCAAGGTTAAAGGGTCGGGCCAAAGTTCGTTTCTTTATATCAGCCACATCTACATCAACAGATGAGGTTTCAACAGCGAAGGCCGAAGACAACAGGATTACTGAGACAATTACTTTGTCACACATTACCGACCTATGTGCAGATATACACCGGGAAGATGTGACAGCAAAGAAACCCCTTGGCTTCATCTCGTGCCATGAAAAGCCGAAGGGATTCGACCTATACGTCCATGACGGCATGCCAAGCTCCTCTAATACAGCAAGCCTGACACTCAGGGAAGCCCTGAGCGGCAAGGACGGCCTGACGGTGTTCGAACTGAAGGAGAGACTCAATATCGCTTTGACCCTATCGTTCAGTATTCTTCAACTTTGCAACACTCCGTGGCTGGGCAAGATCATATCACTTGACGATATCGTCTTCCTCCGATTGGAGGACACACCACGATGCTACACTCAAAGACTCGACTTCCCTGCTCCCTTCTTGGTCCGTCAGTCACCGAGGGTTAGCCACGGACAGAAGCCACTAAGGCCAGTCAACTTCGCCCTGTTGTCACTTGGAGTCCTTTTGACACACATCATAATGGGGCGCGCGGTGGAGGCCATCGACCTGAACGAGAATATGACGAAGGAATTGCTGGTTTCGAGAAAGAAGCTTGCAAATGACAAGGTTGCAACTTGTGATGGCGCGTCTGAGAATTATATCGAAGCTGTACAATGGTGCTTCAATCACTGTTTCACATTCGCAACGTTGGAGGATCAGGAACTAAGTCGAAATTTCCATGACGCAGTCATAGCGAGATTGGAGCGTGATTTGAGGAGTATCGATTGTCTCAGAATTCAGTAATGGCATGGGTGCATAAGGAAGACAAGCACAACGAGTACAATGGTTTCTTCTTCCCTTGGAACATTGACACAACATGCTTTGTTCAAACCTACACTGTAATCTTCTTAAACTTTCACAGCATATCTGTCAGATTCGACTAGTTCAACCCCGTGGATCTTGGAAGTCGTGGATGAGATCCTTAATCATCATCTAGCGATCCAAGTGAGGACGATATGTAGGCCTGATTGAACGATCCGAAATCTTCTTCGTAAATATATATATATGAAGAGCCGGCGACCATACTCGGCACCACAACAATGACACCCGATCCAGACAAGACCGTGTCTAGTTTGATTACACATCTTGTGTAGCCCTTTGCTCTGCGGTTTGCCTCTCAACATACCTCGAATGTCTCATAACCCACAAATCCCTCTCAAACTCCTCCCCCGAAGACGTCTCCTCCGCCAGCTCAAAGTCAACCAACGCCGCCGACCCGTCCCCCCTGACCAGGCAATTTCCCCCATGCGCATCCCTATGGGCAATCTCCCTCGCGTGCATCCGCCGCAGGGCAGCAAGGCAAGCCTCCGTGCCGCCATCCCGACTGTGCCGCTTCTCATCCTCCTCGTCCTGCTGCTGCTGCACGTACTCAGTAAGGAACCCCGTGACACGGCCGGCCTCTGTGACATGGCCCAGGAACAGAGGCGTGACGCCCAGTCCGTCGAGGAGGCGGTAGAAAGCTGTCTCCCGCGAGATGGAATCGATATACTCCGGCAGAGCTGCCCTCTTGACCAGGACGGGTTCGGTGCCAAGGTCTGGGTGCTGCACGACCTCCAACCGGCCCTCTTGGATCGTTGCGACTTTGACCAAGTCGCTGTACTCGATTGTACGGGGGTGCCAAGGCATTACATCAAGGCTCGACTGATTGGCAGCCTGGGGTTCAATAATGCTGCCATAGCCTGTGGCTGCATCGTCCCGGTCGTCTCTTGCTGGATGCAAGATGTCGAATATGGTTTGGCTCGCCCTCGTGTGGATGAAATCCAGTGCCTGGGTCAAAAGACCGTATTGGAGAGCGATAGATACTGCGGTGAGCGCCAGGGGCACGAGAGCCCATCGCAGAGATTTGGAAAGGAATCTGGTCAGTGACATCTCAGCTGGGACTGTCCCGCCAGGAGGATAGCATGGCCTGGGTGCAAACGTCCCCGGTACAGTCCCGGCCTGCGAGGACGTCTTATGAACATAGCCAACTCTCAAAGAGAATGACGCTGATCTCGTAAGAGGACCAACTCGACGGAATTATGGGACATCGATGTCTCGGAAAGGTGTCGCGTCTGTGGACCACCCCGAGACGTCCAGGAGTCGACACCACTCGAGAGAACCCCCCGGTCGAGGGGGGCAACGTGCTGGACGTCAATCGAACGGTACCGGATCATGCAGTGGGTGCGGCCCGGATCTCGGCCTAAAAGCTTGTGTGTTGGGTTTCAAGCTAGAGCCCGGCACGCAGGGCCGCTTAACGGTCAAGCTAAGGCAGGGTTGAGCTGTCTCAGCATGCCCACTGATGCTCGAGGTCCACAGATCGATCATACACTACGACGTCCAGACCCACAGCTATTGCACCATATGTACCTGATATGACCGACTGGAGATCCAGCCCGAGAGCAGCTCAGAGCGCCTATAGCCAGAGAAGCCACGCAAGTACAGCACGCATGGACGACCTTTGAGAGGAGGCTTAAACACGGAAGCGTGGTCTACCTCTATTTGGATCCAGACACCATTCTATCTCAACCCACTGCGTGGAGCTCCAACATCTAAATCTACGCTATGAATGCCAACAAAAAGCCCTACAAGCCCGCCAAAAACGCCATACATGAATGAACAAACATGAGATCCCTGGTGAAAACCCCACAGGTTTATCCGCAGCCCGGCGCACGCAAAAAGAGCCCCCAGGCTGGTCTGGTGGGGAGATGACAACACTCACAGCCTCCGGAAGACCTCCCCAAAGATCTCACGGCTCTTGAGCAGGTTCAGCAGGCGAATCCTCTCGTTCTCGAGGTGCGCCGCGTCGCTCGCCTGGCCGCACGGCAGGTGTGCGGCCGGCGCGCCGAACTCCTTCTCCAGGAAGCGGATCGCGGGGATGGAGCCACCCTCCCGGATGTATAGCGGCTTACGGCCCCTGACGACGGCGGCCGGGGCGTCCTCTGGCCGGGTGGTTTCGGCTTGACTTTTGGGGTCGGGTCCGGGAGCGGGTTCGTGGGTTGTGGACACGACGAACTCGGGAATGGACGGCGTGGGTGGCGCGGAGTCATCATCTGTAGAGCGAAAGGAAGGTACCGGGCCGAAGGTGGACGTTGACTCGCGGGGGTACATCCTGGGCTCAGACATGAGCTCGGCTCCAGCAGCTTTGTCGACGCCTGATGTGTTGCTCTTGGCGTCCTTGCTGGCCACACCGGCATCCTCGCCGCCAACACCACTGCTGCCACCCACGTTCACGTCATTCTGGGCTTGCTGGACCTTAACAGATTCTTGGCCCACCACCTCTACGACCCCATGGTCTCCCGCCGAGCCCCTCAGCCCCCAGACCTTGATGATGGCCTCCTCCAAGGTCTGGAAAATCTGATTACTCGGGTCACCTAACCACGGCTCAGCTTTGTTGTCGATTTTGATGCTCAGGGAGTTCCTGCTCTCGAGTTCCGCAAACTGGTCTGCCACGAAGGCTTTCAGCGACGCGATTATGTCGTCTACTTCTTGTCCAGGTACCAGTCGGAAGCTGATTGTGGCACTGGCGTGACCGCTGACGATGCTGCCGTCCAGTCCAGAAACTTTATACCTATGAATGGTCAAGTTGGGCTCACGCCAGCGCGCCATGAGACCGGCTTTGAGCTGGTCCACCGTTCCAGCCTCAGGGTTACGGCGACTTAGGATCTTGGTAATGTCTTCATAGCGTGCCTCCTCGGCCGATGTGAGCGGCAGAATCGAGTCGTAGAAGTGGGGCACCATGATCCTGTTCCTCGGACCTTTGAGCGTTGACAGCAGCCGGGTCAGGTCGGAAAGGGGCTCGTCGACCATGTAGCTACCGTCGACCCCAGAGTGCAGATCAGGATAAATACTGTCGACGCAGACAGTGGCGTGTAGGACTCCTCGGAGGCCGTAAGTCAAGCATGGTGTCTCATCATCGAGCCAGTAGCTGTTGGCCAGCAGGATGTAGTCCACCTTCCCGATGAGATCCTTGTTCTCCGTCACCGCCTCCTGGAACCCACGACTTCCCGACTCTTCTTCGCCATCAATGAGGAAGATGACGTCGTTCTCGAGCTGCTTGGCCTCGAGAAGATCTGTCACAGCAAATAGCGCGGCCATGGTGGGGCCCTTGTTGTCGCTCACGCCGCGGCCGTACCAGTATCCATTCACGCCTTCTACCTGAAACGGGTCCGTTGTCCACTTGCTTTCGGCATTACGATCAGCAGGCACGACGTCGTAGTGGCCATAAAACAGGATGCGCTTGCGATGCTCTGCGGGTTCACGTTTCCCGCTAAAGACGGCGCAGACGACGGGGTTGTGTATCTGGTCATCCCTGGATAGCATATGAACCTGTGCCCCTAGTCGCTTGAAAAGATTACACAGGAAGCTGGCGCCCCTACGGCAGTCCTCGACGAATTCGGGGCGGGAGGAGACGGTCTTGTAAGAAACAAATTCGCGCAGAGAGGCAAACATCATATCCTCTGGCTTCCCGGTTACGTCTTCGGGCTGCTCGCACACGTCGTCGATGCGCCAAACGCTGACGGAGTTGTCATTGGCGCCGGTGATGTACAGTTGGTCTCCGTTGTAGTTGGTACATGCCGAAGAAAGGACCTTGCCGTTATGGGCAGTCCATCTCTTCAGGCATCGATATTTCTGGCTCACTTTTTCGGTGGCCGGGGATGGGAGATGGTCCTTGCTGTAGTGAACAGTGCTGTGTTTCTGTTGTATTGTCAGCAACTGGGCCGTAGGGATGGGCGGGCAATGCGGCGGGAACTTGTGGTAGCTGGACTTACTGCTGCCGACCCAGTGGTGGCTCCGGACAGGAGGTAGCCCCAGGACAACTGAAGGGCCATAACATCGCCGCGGTGGCCCTTGATGACCCTGAGCTTCTGCTTCGTGTCCAGGTCCCACAGCTCTATGACGCCTTTCTTCTTGCCACTGTACAAGAAGGAGCCGTCGATGGCCAGGGAGAAGACAGACTCGCCGAAATCGTCATCGTCGCCGCGGAGGCACATGATCTCGCGCTTCTCCCACGCATCCCACTCCTCGAATCCCTCGTATTTTTCATCCTGTTTTATCTGCCACAGCTTGATGCTCCCGTCTCCGCCACCACTTATCAGAACCTCCTCGTCTGAATCGACAAGGACGGTTGGGCCCTTCGCAATGATCATGCAGTAGACGAAGCCGAAATGGGCGAACTTGCCCACTGAACCGCGGTCTATCTCCAAGGTGGCCTCGGGCTTGGGTATCAGCTCCTCTCGCTTGTCCTTCCTTCTCGGCGTGCTTGCCCCGCCGGGGGCCTTGGAATCGAAGAAGGGGTGGTGGCGCTGGTCGGGATGAGACGGGTTGTTGTGGGGCACGCGACGGTCGCGGTCGTTGAGTCTGACCCACTGGATGGATTGGTCCTGGGCGCCGATGTAGACGGTATCCTGCTGGCTGGAGTATGCACAGGAGAAGACGTCTCCGACGTGGTCGACGCTGTAGATCTCGTAAAGGCGGGTGAATGTCTCCGGACACCAGACTGAGACAAGAGCGTCGCCGGCACTTGATATCAGGAGTGGCCTCGAGTTGGTCGAGGTCGAGTCTGGGGAGGACTGGGACGAGTCTGAGTGGGTGGTGGAGGAGGAGGAGCCAGAGAGGAACAGCCAGAGAATGTGACGCTTGTGGGCCTGTATCCTCCTGACGAGCTCGAAGGTGCCGAGCGACCAGACGATCAGCTCGCCATCGTGGGTGCCGGCAAAGATGTACTTGTCGGACACAGCCAGGGCCAGCACAGAGCTGTCGTGCTTGAGCTCCTGGACGCGCACAGGGGTGTCGGACTCGTCATGGGTCAGCGAGAAGCCATTGCTTATCGGCGCGGTCGTCGGTGGTGGTTGCGGTTTTGGGTCGGAGATCATGGCGCCTACTCGATGGGAGGGAGCAACAAGCGTCAGTATGGTGGAGGAAGCGGACCTAGAATATAGGATGAAGGAGATGGCGGTAGCATTGCGCGCTCAAAGCAGGAGGGAATAGGCCAGGTTCGAGCAAGGCAGGCCGGACCACTCAAGGCACCATCTCTGGCCAGATGATGACACCGCAGCAGGTCGCGGCAGCAGGCCGACTAGGCAGGATCAAAGCTTCGGAAAAGTTGAGAGTATATACCGATGGCAAAGGAAACGGCTTGGACATACAGCCGAGAGCGAGGGCGGGAATGAGGGTGAGGGCGACAATGATCGTGAAGAATGCAGAGGGTGACGATGCATCGGGTGAGGTCAAGGAGCACTACTGCAGCACTTTGGAGCTGCGGTGCTGCAGACGGCATCCACCTGCACGAACAGGGGGATCCCCACCTGCCCAGGTAGGCTCAGGCGGTCTCCAAGCTCCCGTTGTGGGCCGCGGGGTGTCGCCTAGGCTAGCTCGTCCCCCTGGATCGATGGTGGACTAGACCATACTGGGTGCACGAAAGATGGGTGGATGGGTGGTGGTATGCGAACGACAGGACGCACAAGAACGAACAAATGTGACTCACCCATGCTCTTCTTCTGCCGTTGGAGCCTCCAAACCTCATTCTGGGCTATCTTCCTACAGCCCACGCAGCCATCATCGTCGCTGTCGCTCCCACCGTGTCGAGCCTCACCGGCTCCTTTGCCATAGCCATCGCCCTCGTCTGACGCTGGAGGCGTGGGAAAAGGGAACTCTGCCCTGCTCTGCCCGTCGATGACGACTCCAAGCGCCATAGCTCTCAGCTCGTCTGGTCCAAATCCAGCGAGGTTTCAGTCGATTCCGGGTGCAACAGGCTGGGGCTTCGAAGCCCTCTCGTTCGGTGGTCCTCAGCTAAAGGGCGAAAATGGCTGTCGATCAAGTCTCGTCTGCTAATTGACACGTATGACCCGAAAAGATGTCAATAGATGTCAATTTAGGCAGTTCAGGCACAGCTGTTGTCAGCTTGCTCTTCGTCCCTACCTATATATGAACCAACACACACTCACTGCCAACCCGGGCGGACATTGCCGGTGGCCCGTCCAAGGTGCATGTGCATGCGACAAGAAATAAGCTGCAGCCCGATCAACACGAGCCCCTTGAAGGAAAGCAAGCCTTCGCAGCAAGGCAAACGGCCCTGCGCAGGAGGTCAGGGCAGTTAGTCGCTCCGGGCGAAAGACTCATGTCTCGAGCCCGGCCAATGACGACAGTTCCGAGATAATGGCATCAGATCAGCCTGCGAGCTTACATACAGAGCCCTGTCCCGGATCGTCAACCACTGTGCAATTTCCCGCGTCTGACAAGGGCCTCACCTGCCCTTTGGGCACTCACCGCTACAATTGACCTGCCTTTGTTTTGCTTTTTAGCGGGAGTGGCTGACCTTGCAATAAACCTCGCTCAGCGGCACAGGTCCGGTCAAAGGCTCAAGTTTCGTCCCGGTCTGATATCCCCTGTCCCAGCCCTGGAGCATGTCCAGATGCTTGAACGTTGTCAGCCTTCACATGCCCTGTCAGCTAAGGGGATGATACTGTAGACCAAGTGGTCGGTCCGCAGTACACTGTGTCTCTCAACGCAGGCATCCGTTGTCCGTGACCGACAAACACAAGGCCAAGCGTACGCGCGAGTGCGCATACACCGTTGGACTTTGCACGTTTTTCTTTCTCTAAAACTTTTCCCTCATTCGCTGAAAAAACAAAAACACTCTGTCCCACCATTCTTCCAAGGTCATAGTCTGAGACTAGGCGCTAGATCGGTATACTGTGTCAGTCGGTGTCAGCATAGATCCAACGTTGGTCTCACATACGCGTACGCCACTTGCATTGATGCCATACCCCCCGCTAGTGCACTAAAAAAGACGTGAACCATTTTGTTGCCCTTGGCAGCATACAATACGCGTATTGTCTCGCTCTTGGTGCGTCCCATGCCCGAGATTGACGTTAACCTTCTCCTTGCCTTTTCCATGCGGGCATTGTATCCTCTGACACCGATCAAGGGAACTTCCGCCGCCTCCAACTTTGACGGATGGACTCCAGCTAAAGCTTGCTCATAGCCAAGGCGAAGTCAATCGATTCCCGGCAGCAGAAAGTCGGGATGACGGGATGAGTAAAGGGTCCAAACCGCTGCATTTTATTCTGCTAATTGCTAAGCATCCGTTCTCATCCCCGTAGCTACGCCTCGAACATATGTGTGGTTGACCAAGTCACTATGTAGGTCGTCCACCTGGTGGCACCAGGAGTGACCATGGTGAACCTGCTGCATTTACCCCCCCCCCCAAATACTACCACACTCCGTATTTGCTTATCCTTACGGAAATCACATCATCCAGTGCCTTTGTTGTCGGTATACCATGCCCTTCTTAACACTCTGCAAGGGCATACGCCACCTTTGCCGAGAAACATCAACAAGATGAGTTCAGACACGGTGGTGTCCTCATCCTCATAAGAGCCCGAGAAAAGACGCCCATAGTGTCGGCAGACTTGGAACTATGTGCAAAAGAACAAGTTCCAGCCTTTCCGGTGCATCAATCAAGAACCATGGGGGTTAAGTGCCTGGAAATACTTAAGTCATGTCCTGTCTATTTATGGTAAGATTTAGAGCGACAACATAGAGCGATATTCGAAAGGCTTGCTTCAAGGATTCTGCAGTCGGGCTTGTCAGCCCCGAGGCTGCCACAGAGGGTAGCGGGTTTTGATTACCTCATATGAGACGAGATCAGTTATGCAGTTCCCTGTGGCTTTCAAATCTTACACACTGTCTGGGCAAGGGGCATTGCATGGGAACAAGTCCCAAAGGTAGCTACCAAAGTCGACTCTAAGGTCCATCTTTGATATGATAGTAGACTAACCCACTCGAGTGGGATAGCGGAATGCTCTATTTGCATCGCAACAGTGAGAAGAGGAACATGGCATGTTTGTAGACGAAGGCTGGGTGAGTAGTTAGGATGTAGGCCCGGCCAAAGTAGTTGTTTTTCCAATGGACTGGTGAACTCGCAATGGTCATTCTAAATTGTTCATGAGACAAAAACTGCATAGCATGTCTGTGTCGCATGAATGTCGGAAGCATCACTTGTATTGGAAAGAACCTGCTGATATCTAGACTGAAAGTATATGTATAAGGTTCCACTGATTATCATTGTCCTCAGATCAGAGCGATAGTATGCTCCTCACAGCTGCTCCTAGCAACAAACTCTGCGATATGATAGTTGTACAAGGACATGTCATATTTAAAAAAATAGGCGTCCCCTAACATTTTGTATTCCTCCATATTTTCTGTTTGTCTCAAAGTAAATGGGATCCCTGCTCCAGGCAGAAAAGCACAAATGTCTGTCGATTTTGCAACAGCTGGAACGAGTCCATAATAGCCTTTCTTATCTGTTAATACGAATCTTCGGCCTTTGGTCATGAGCTGAAGGAAGTTGTGTACAAGTGGGAAATCTCCGTCTATTTGGCCAGTCAATATTTTGTGGTCGGGTCATAGATGTTCTGATGAAGCCTTCCATACCTAGATTGCTTGATGAAGAGCTGGCAAGCAAATACTCGCCATAGGCCGAAAATTGCAGGTTCCAGTCCTCCCAGTCGCCTGTAGTGCACCCCCAGGACATGACCCGCAGAAACCCTCGTACATCTGCTGATTCATCCATGTGCCATATGATTTTCCACAGCTGCGCAACATCCTTCACTGTCTCAAGAAGCAGCGGTTCTGAGGTGAATCGGAGAGTGTCGAACACGAGAGCCTGGACAATAAGCCTCGGTGTACCGCTTCCCTGTTCCAGCGAGAAATGCACTAGAGAGCGCTGTTTTCTCGTCAATTCGTCATCTCTGGGACCTCCGGGGCTTTCCCACTCGTTAATGTTCCATAAAGGTACCCACGATGGCGTGTTGAGCTCAATAGACTCATTCGTGTGCTGAACATACTTCAACAAGTCCAGGCGGTGTGTCGCTTGAAGGTACGCAATTGCGAATTCCGTAAAGACAGACTGCGGTGTTTTCGAGTAGTCCGCCTTGATATGTAACGTACTTTGGCTGATTTCATCAACAATGGAGAGAAATGCAAAGACTCGATCCGCGGGATTAGACAGAATCAGCTCCCTTGCCGTCGCCATCATCACTGGCACCGTGAGGTTTTCCGATTCCATTCTGCATGCAAGGAAAGGCCGCAACCGCGCCCTGCGGGGGCCCATACCCAAGTGAAGTATGGTGTGTATAGCTGGAGGGGAGTCTACTTGGCCATGGAGTGCTTGCCCGCGTAGTTGAAACCAAATTCCGGTGTCCACAAACGGAACCCAGCCGCATTCGGCCTCGCCCCAGAGAAGAACCGCATCCTGGGCAAGGACTGCTTCTTGGAGAACCCATCCTCGGCGAAACCATGGCCGAGAAAGAAAAGAATGGTAGGCGGGCCACCTGTCATCCTGGAGCCAAGGATCGTTTGGGGCCAAGTACGGGAAGCTACCGTATTCGTGCTTGCACTTGGTGAGGGTCTCCGCGATCATGTTGCCGACATCTTTGATCAGAGACATAGCCTTCTGGGCATGCCCCTGGTCATCTTTGCCAAGGCAAATCAGCACTCGTGATGCATTGCTGTAGATCTCTCCCATGAATTGAACCTGGTGGGCCTTTTCGTCGAGGTTGTCCTGATCGATGCAGACGGAGTCGGCCCATACGCTGCGAGGGCGATCTGGCAAGCGGACGCGAACGAGTGCATCTTTGAGATTTTGGGTGACATACAGTCGTTTTCCGTCGCAGTTGATCGGGATGGGTTTTTCACTAGAGCCCCAGACGTACGAGATGGCTTCGTATGCGGGCTGGCGCTTCAACCACTTCCCTATTCGCCGCCACCGAGGCCTGACGTCCAGCCGCGCATGGATCAAGTTGCAGACTATCGGTGCCTCGTTTTCGCCGGGCTGGAGCTCTAGGATCCGGAAACAGCCCGTCTTCGATGTGTCGAGTTGCGTGTAGATGTATTGCTCTTCCATAGCCCTTGCTCAATCGGCCCTCGTCGCCGAGTTTTTGCTACAGGGGAGTTATAAAGAAAGATGAACCATGGGATAAGTGAGACATGTATCAACCAGAGGCGGGCAGAAGAGGCGGGCAGAAGAGGAGGGCAGAGGAAGGCAGAGGAAGGCAGAGGAGGGCAGAGGAGGACATTGGCACGTTGGCTGTAGACTTTTGGCGTAAAAGTGGGCCCTTCCCTTCCCTGCGTATGTGACCCTGCTCACCTGAAAAGCGGTTACCAACAGTCGTTGGAGCCTGAAGGAATGGAAGGCAACCATGTGCGGGGCTGACACCGCTATAGCAATTACAGTATCTCATCTCATGGGCTCTTGCGATTTGAGAGGCTGAAAGGTGGAGATGAGCAGGCCTCTCATCTCACAGTCAGAAAATAATGACCAAGCGAGCCATAAAACCAGAAGCTCGAATGGGCTTGGTTGCGAATATTGGGAGCCTCGCGCCATGCATCACTGGCTCACTGAGCGAGCGTGACAGCCGGGATCCTCACCGCCAGTGGTGATTCCGAGTTAAAGGCATTTCTGCAGCGTCCAATGTCAAGAGGTTGCAACAGCTGTGGACGAAACATGGCTGGTCATACGTTCTAGAAACGGCAAGACGTCTTTCCAGGAAATTAGATATGTATTACCTATTGAAATCTAGCAGGAATGATGATAGGCTGGTAGATATCATGACTACTCTGGCAGTCTGCCTGCCTGCTGTCTTAACTAATACCTACCTACCAGAGCACTTACCCAGGTCTTCATTGGAAGCTCTCCTTGAGAATATCCGGTTTCCTGTCGTTCAGATCCAATATCATCTGCCCAAAGAGGCCGTTTGCCCACGAGAACCTAAGGGACGGCAAAGTGGATATCGTTAGCAATTTCACCTCTCCCCTATCACGATGACTCTTATGGAGTGGGTAACGGGCTGGATTTGGCTTCACTCACCACTGCCTCGTCCAGTCGCTCTGGTTGAACGAGTTGATACTCTCGTGGATCAGGCCAAGCCCATCCGTGCTCGAGACAATCTCTCTCAGCGCGCCCGTGATCTCGGCGTCGTCGTCCGTGGTCAGGATCCGGACGATGCTCGCCATGGGCCACGCCATGCCCGGCCCCTGGTGCGGCCCGCCAACGGCGTTGATCACCGGCCCGCGCATAAAGTACGGGTTCCCGTTGGCGCCGGCGTCACTGTTCTCGTCCAGGATGATCGCCCTGGTGTTCTGGTACACCTCGTCGCCGGCGTCCAGGAAGCCGAGGAAGGGCGCCGACAGGATGGAGGGGATGTTGGCGTCGTCCATGACCACCGCGGAGCCGAATCCGTCGACCTCGTAGGCGTATACCTCTGTTCCGGTCTTGGGGTCGGTGATGACGCCGTGGGCCTGGATGGCGGACCGGATGGACCCTGCCATGCTGCGCATCTGGGCCGCCAGGTCTGCCTGCCCCCCGAGCGCGGCCATGATCTCGGCCGTGCTGCTCAGGTAGCGGCTGAACATCATGTTGGCCGGGATGAAGAGCTGGAAGATGGTGCTGTCGTCGCTCGGCCTGAAGGCGCTCCTGACCAGCCCCGTGCCGTTGCCCACGGGGGACCCTATGCCGTCGTTGGCGAGCGTCTCCGTGGCGCGCGTGGTCATCCGAGTAAAGGTATATGGGCTGGTCAGGACTTGGCCCTCGGGACCGTACGTCGGGGTCAGCATCTCGGTGGCGGTGTTCAGCACGGCCTTAACTGCGTCGACCCACTGGAACTTGCCGAAGAAGTCCAGGTCGCCCGTGGCGTTGTAGTAGTTGGTCGAGACCTCCAGGAAGGAAGCGAGTGAGTCGAGCTCATACTTGCACTCGAACACGCTTGTGTTGCTATACGGGGGCGTGACGGTGTCCTGCGACGCGGCGCCGTTGACGGACCCCTCGACCCCGGATTCGACCGGAGGCTGGAAGGAGTTACAGTACGGACTGGTGAGGATGTACCTCGCTTGCAGGTTAACGACGCCCCTGTACAGGCTGGCGATACTATTTGCGCTCTGGTCGGCCTTGAGCACAGGCAGGTAGCTCTGCATCTGGTTCGCCGAATCGCGCAGCCACATAGCGTTGATATCGCCCGTGATGAGGAAGGTGAGCTCCTCCTCGCTGTTGTTGGCTGCGTACCCCTTCCACCTGATAGCCGTATCGAGTGTGTTGGGGTAGCTGTTCTGGAACAGTCTATATAGGTCTGGGTCGGCGATCACGCCGGCCATGGACGTGATAACGTCCTCGACGTCAGACGAGTTGAAGGTTCGGCAGGACGGGGACGGGCGCATGTACGACAGCTGGTACGTGCCGTTGGAGAAGGGCTCATGGCGCTGGGTGGAGTAGCTCAAGTAGTCTGGGCACTCTTGCGACTGTGCCAGGCCCAAGAGGAGGGCGGCCTGGAGGAGAGGGGTTTGGGCCAACATGACGAGGGGAAGCACCAAAGCGCAGGAGTTTACCCGAACTGAGGAGGTTGAAGTTCGACGACCTGATCAGAGAAGGATGAGGTGTAGCGGCAACAACACCAACAGAGGTGTCAACCACAGCGGGTCGTTCCATGGTTTTGTACCTCGACGCGTTCAGGGACGAGAAATCATAATTCCATTAGCTCATACTACACGCTCGTGACCTGCAGTGACTGCAAGGATGAAAAAAAAGGTTGATGATCAGGTCCGAGATGAGGAGATGCGGAGATGAGCACCACATGCGCCCATGCTCGCTGCGGGGACGATGCTACGTTCCACAGACCAGCGGGGCAGCAACGGTTCTCCAAAGACTGGGGTTTGGGGTTTTCGACCAGCTCCGCATGCTCCCTTCTGGTGAGTGACCTTGCTATACTAGGTATGTACAACTCCTCCAAATATGCAATGCTTACGAGGTTATCTCCCATAAACGGTTCACTCGACTCGGAATCAGCATGTCAGCGGTCCCTCAGCTCTGGAATCCTTTGCTGACGGCGATCTTGTATTTTGTGAGTTGCAAACTTCTACCTGAGCACCATTTTTGACCTCCATCATCGACAACAGAAAATGCTGGCTATGAGGTGCGTTCATGAAAAGTATTCATCATCATACAAGCAAGCATTGAACTCCCCCATTCCCAGGCCGTGATATGCATAACTCGCAGATGAAATGACAACTAACTCACTTTATTAGCCCATCCTTTGCTTCTCATTTATGATTCTCCGGTCCCGTCCTCCTGTGGCCCACCGCCAGGAGCCTCGCCAGTGAACGGGGAAGTCATCGTTAGCACTGATGGCTCCGGCAGGAAAGCCTCCGCGCCGGGGAACAAGGCCCCGTACTCGCCCCAGTTCCAATTGAACGCATCCAGGTCCATGGTCTCGAGGTAGTCGTCGAGGTTGCCGAGGCCTTCGCCCTGGTCGAAGGTGGTGGCCCCCAGGTCGTACCCACCAGCCGCCACCGCCACCGCCGCCGTCGTCTGGTCTTCCCCAGAACCACTGACGCTGGCTTGACGGCTGCTCCCGGGCGCAGGCGTGGAGGTGGTGTTACCCGTCGTGCCCGTCGTGCCCGAAGACCCTGTTTGGCCACCAGAACCACCCCGCACGGGCTCGCGCGGCGGGCGCGCAAACGGCTGGGGCCCGAGGTTCGGGTTGCCGGGTATAGCCTCCGCGGCCGCCACAGGGGGTGCCTGCTGGACAAAATTGAAGGGGATCAGGAAGTCCATGGACTGGCTCGCCGAGAAGATGTCGTAGGGCACGGGGGCCGGCGGCTGTGCCTCCGTGAAAGGGGCCACGCTCGTCCGGTCGTAGCTCGGCGGTAGCGGCTCGGACGTCTGGCGGCGTGGCTTCTGGGCGGCGCTGGGGGGCGTGGTGCCCGCGGCCGTCGACGCCGGCGTCGCCCCAGGGGCGCCCTCGACCTCGCCAGATGACCTGGACCGGCTCGGCGGGGGCCTGTCGCGCTCCAGCCTCGCGCGGAACGCATCCCACCAGGGCTCGATGCGCGTCTGGATGGCGTACAGCCACAGCGAGGGCGGGCGGAACTTGCCCCCGTCCGAGGCGATGGTGAGTACCCTCTTGATGCCCTCGATGTAGTACCCCGGCCGCAGCGAGTCGATGTTGACGAGGTCGTACTCCCCCGTCCGCCAGATGTTGTGCGCGACGAACATCAGGAAGCGGAGGGCGTAGAAGAGCCGCGAGTACGGCACGTTGGAGAAGTACCGCAGCGTCTCCGCGTCGGCGAGGCTGTTCGTGCTGGTCAGGCCTGGTGAGACCGGCGGCTCGACGACGAGGGCGAGGCATGCGTGTGCGGCGGTTATGCACTTCTGTGTGTACTGGATCCTGTACGGGGCGAGGACGTCCTGGTCAGGCTTGGTGTCTGTGTTGTCCGTCTCGGTGCTGGCCGGCGACTGGGAGGGGCAGGAAAGGGAAGGGAGGCCGTGACTTCGGTTTTGGAAGTCTGCCCTGCCAGCCGGGTAGATGACTTCGGTGAGCACCAACGCGGTATAGTGGTACTCAAGCATGAGGAATTCTGGACATATTGACCATCGTTAGCCCGAGCTGTGGTCCTTCAGCCATCGCCCCAAGACTCACCGTTGACCAGGTCGAAGGGACAGTTGATCAGCCACTGTCTGCGTTTTCTCTCGAAGGACTGGATGATGCTATCTCTGCCCTCGTCACTCAATCCCTCTGCGCGATCATGGCCGTTGAACAGGGCGAAAGCGGCCTCCACCGCAATCTGTACCAGCTTGATCCACTCGATCAAGGACATATCACTCTGGCTCCCGCTTGTCTCCAGTATCCGCAGACTTGAGCTGATCAGGTTAAAAGGCCTGACGAGAATATTCTGACGCGCCTTTACCGCGAGGGAAAAGCTGGTCCAATGCCAGATGAGAAGCTGCCTGGACAGGTCCAGGTCGCTCTCCGTCACATCGCCCTCAGGTATTGGCACGCCTTCCGGCAGGTTGTGGATCCTTGATGCCTGGCCGAGCCTCACGACAATGGTGACAACTATCTTGTTGCACTCGAAAAGTCTCTCACGCAGCGGGTGCGAGAGGTCATTGTGGAAGATGTAGAATATGGTCAGCGCCTGCAGTACGTCCAGGTCCGGCTCCAGATCCTCCTGGACCTGCTCGTCCAGGAGCCTCTCCATCTCGCCCGACAAGTCGGCGTAAAGAGACAGGAACTCGGCGGAGCCAACCGATGCGGCGCATAGCACGCTGAGCCAGACGGCGGGCTTGTCGCGCCGGAGCGACTGGTTGGAGTAGCCATCCGGTATCCCAAGGCCAAGGAATTTGTTATGGATGAACTGACGAAATCTTTTGATGAGCTTGTCGGCTTGGCCGAGGGTGATCAGCCCGCGGTCGACGACATCTGGTCCGTAGCGGGCTGCCTTGGGTTCGGGGGCACAGGCAACAACATCATCTGATGCGGCTGTGGTGTGACTTTCCACAGTCGTCGGGCCAGATAGGGGATCACCACGGGATTTATCCACCGATTTATGGGCACCCGGCTCCGGTTCCGTCTGAGTGGATGCGGGTTTTGGCTCCGAAGACCCGGGGCCGGGCACGAAGAAAAATGGCGGCGCGGGCTTGTTGGGGTGGGACCCGGGAGCGGGAGCCTCGGCGAAGGATTCGGCCCCGGGAGCGTCTCGGTCCGCTTCGCTGCCGACCATATTGGCACTGGCGCGCTTCTCGACCTGCTTCTCGACCTGTCTCTCGAGCTTGAGCTGCATGTCCCTGACGCGGCGCTCCAGCTCGACGATCCTGTCGTTCTTGGAGCGGACGGGCCTCCTCCTGGGCCCGATGGGCGAGAAGGCGCACGAGCTGCCGTTCTTGCTGCATCGCTTGCATGAGTTTGTGGGCGACAGTGGATCTGGTATGCACCTCGTTTTTGAGATGTGACACGGGTCGCAGGCCTTGTTGAACTTCTGGCCTGATGAGTTGGGCACGCCGAAGCGACCCGGGATCGCCAAGGGCGGTGGGTGCGACATGTTGGTTGCTCTGGTGTGGGAGACGATGGGCCCCTCCCGCGGCTCGCAGCGAGTCCACACGTGTCCAGGTTGGGTCTGGATTACTGTGCAGTTGCTCAGTTAGGGTGCTGCCGCCGCAGCGTCTTCCTTGGAAGCGGGAGAGGGGCAAGGAGCAGAGGGGTTGAAACGTCGCGGCTGAGGAGTCTGCGTTGAATTAAGGTTCACCGTGGCCCGGCTGATGAAGATGTGACGCTGGTTTGTGCTCATAGGGAAAAGTCAATCTGAAGTCAACACCACCTGAATCCCGGACTGCGGCAGCTCGACTATATCAAAGCTTGTTCATGATTAGGTTTATTGGATCTGGCGGCATTAAGCTCTCAGTCAACGCCCTGCGGCATACTGGTCCGTGGGATCTCCAGGAATTTGGATCTCAGATGGCATCAAGATTTCGCCGACCCCGTCCGCCTCTGCACGGGAACGAACACGAAACCCCTGATCGGGCGAGCTTGGGTCAACGCTTTGCCGGCTGTGGCACACGCGCAAGGGGTTCTGTGCAATGAGCGACGGCAGACTAGAATTTCACATATGTGGATGCTGTCGTCTCCGCGTAGGCCAGGCAATAAAGCTCTCTTATTTCAGCTGCTGACACCGGTTTAGTGGCCTTCTGAACGATGGACAATGACTCGCCACCAGGCAGGTTGTGAGCCTGTGCGCCCACGACTCTTCGTCTCCTTTCATGGCCGCCTGGGGAATCGGAAACTCCGACGCCTACCAAGTCCGTTCGTGGCATGAAGACCGGCGGCCATTTGCTCGTCATTGCACACAGCATTACAAAACCTACACCAGCCCCTTAGTTCACCATTATAGGGCCTGTGAGCCCTTCAGCCTCCACAGACGACACGCTTCGATTTCCTTCCCAGTAGGCTGGTAAGTCCGATCAATTGATGACCACCACCTCGGAGTTTAGCATCCACAAACAGCAGTCACGTTGGGTAGGGATGCACACCTCCTGTCATCTGAATCGCCCAGAGTGGCCCCTGCCTGGCCAACGGCCCGCCTCCCTTACCGTACCCATAGAGCCCATAGTTCCGTCAGTAGTAGAAGCCCCAGAGCCCTCACCGGCCCCCCTTTGCCCAATGCAACACTAATCGTGCTGCTAGCTAGTAGCCAAGTCCGGCACGAGGCGCACCTTGGTCACCGACCCCACGCTATGAACTACCCGGCTCTCTCTGACAAATGCCAACTGTCATTGCTCTGCGCCCTCTGCTCATGGCCTCATGCCTGCGACAGCAGGGATCAACCCCCGACCGCGGTTCGGCTCTAGGACGAGCATCCGAAGCCGCAACGGCGGCTATGCGGAGCCGTAGTCGATCGTCTACGTCCTCCCTCTACACTAAGTCCTTGCGAGAGCCGGTAGACTAGTCTTCTTATTTCCGGGGCTTCAGGTCGATTCCTCCAGTTGGGGAATGTTGGCACATTCGCGGGGGAGGGTCCCTCTAATTAATAATACCGAGGACGTGCAGTTCCCTCATTATTCCCGCCTCAGCCACCGTGTGTTTCCCTTCTTCTTTTTTCTTGGCCAGGTAGCCTCCCGTGTTGCTCCTCCGACCTCGTGTAGAAGCCCGTAACACTGCTTCCGGGCCCCTGGAAACACCGACGCCCCACATCGACCGACATCCTGTTGGTTCTGTTTCCTCGCTAGAACTCGCCTGCAGAACCACTTTCTCTCCCTCACTGTCGCTGCCAATCCTCTGCCGCGTGCCCTAGGGAATTCGCCGTGCCGCCCTGCGAAATCCACCTTCCCAGGAGGCTTTTGCAGCAAAGCATCATGGAGAAGCATGATGACGAGGCCAAGGCCGGCAACGCGAGGCCGGAGTTGGGTCGAGAGGCAGACGACTTGTCCGTCTCGCTTACTGGATCTAGCGTCGAAATCGACGAGAAGCGTCACCAACACGAGCATGCGGACGAGCCAGGCGCATCAGACGAGAAGAAAGCCCGGCCAGCTTCGGACGGTCTTGGTGACGAGGCTGCATCGGCATACAGCACCGACTCGAGCCACTCGACCGAGCGCGGCGAGGCAGACCTCGAGAACGAGGAGATCGAGGAAACCGTCCCCGGGCGCGACCTCGACCGCCAACTAAGCAGGGTAGGTTCACTCAGTCACTTAACTTCTACAGTTCAAACAAATCCCCGATGGTCCCGCACGTTTGGGCGAAACCTTGGCGCTGACGAGTACGCTCCCGGCGTCTTCCAGGTCCGCGATATCGAGAGCCTACGGAGGATCGAGTCGCGCGGCAGCATCAAGTCCAAGGTCTCGCGCGTCTTCTCCGTCGTCTCGGGGCGCGGCCGCGCCAAGGACGGCGCCGGCATCAGGCACGACCCGCTGCCGCAGACGAACCTGGACGAGGGCATCGTGGGCTGGGACGGCCAGGACGACCCGGCGATGCCGCTTAATTTCCAGCCGTTTCGCAAGTGGCTGCTCGTCGGCCTCCTCTCGACGATCACGCTCGTCACGCCCTTTGCCTCGTCTATCCTATCGCCTGGAATCTCGTCACTGATGATTGAGTTCGGCGAGACGCAACAGATCGTGGGCTCCATGACCGTCAGTATATACCTGCTCGGTTACGTCGTCGGCCCGATGGTCATGGCCCCGATGAGTGAGATCTACGGGCGGAGGCTGGTATTGACGGCAGCCAACGTGTTCTTCTGCTGCTGGCAGATCGGGTGTGCGTTGGCGCCCGATATCAGCACCCTGATCGTCTTTCGTTTCTTCAGTGGCGTGGGGGGCGCCGGTTGTCTAACGCTCGGTGGCGCTGTCATTGGTGATTTGTTCCGGCCAGAGCAGCGAGGTTTCGCTATGGGGATATGGACATTCGGGCCCTTGATTGGTGAGGTCATCCCGTCGTTACATTCGTGTCTACCTACCGGACGTGCTCGAATGCAACCATAAGTCTAGGGAAATGCTGACAAGTTTGTGTTGCAATAGGCCCGATCCTTGGTCCCCTAATTGGAGGCTTCATCGCCGAGTCGATTGGGTGGCGATGGGACTTTTGGATCGTGCTCATTGTCGCCGTTCTCATCACCATCACCATTGAGATCTTCAACCAGGAGACCAGCCATCGTATCATCATCGAGAAGAAGGTCAAACGGCTGAGGAAGGAGACCGGTCGGGATGACCTGCGCAGCTGTTATGACACCAACCAAGGCTCAAAGCTTTCGCAGAAGCGTATCCTGGTCAACGGGTTGATTCGACCTCTCAAGATGCTCGTTCTCTCCCCAATCGTCCTGCTATTGACGATTTACATCTCGTTTACATATGGCACGCTCTACCTCCTCTTCACCACGATACCCACTGTATTTCAAGAGACCTACGGCTTCAGCACCGGTCTCACCGGGCTGGTGTACCTCGGCCTGGGCACCGGTACGACACTGGGGTGGTTAGTCATTACCCTCTACTCGGATAAGTCTGTCATCAAGCTCGCCAAGGCGAACAATGGCGAGTTCGAGCCCGAGATGAGGCTTGCCATGTCGATTGGCTTCTCGTGGCTGCTTCCAATCACCTTCTTCTGGTACGGCTGGACAGCTCAGTATAAGGTGCACTGGATCAGTCCGATACTCAGTCTCATTCCTTACGGCTGTGGAATCATGGGGCTTTTCTTGCCCATTACAACGTAAGCATTCCCGTCTATCGTGGTCCACCAAGTTGTTGCCTGCGGGATGGCGCTGACTTCTACCTAGGTACCTCGTCGATTGCTACCCCATGTACGCCGCCGCCGCGATTGCGGCAAACACGGAGCTCCGAAGTCTTGTCGGTGCACTGCTGCCACTTGCAGGCCCTCCTATGTACGAGACGCTTGGCCTGGGCTGGGGCAATTCCTTGCTGGGATTCCTGTGCGCGCTTATGATTCCCTTGCCAATAGTGTTCTACAAGTTCGGCAAGAAGCTGCGCAAGATGGAGAAGCTCAAGCTTTGAAATTTTTAAGTTTTAACTAATTTCTAAAATGATTCAACGCATAGCATCATGAATGATTGGATGAAAGCATAGCGCTGGCAGGATGACTAGATGTCAACCACAATTACGTGTACTAGTGTTTAGCAATGGCAGAGAAGTTTGGTTTGTACGCTGGCACTAGAAGGATGAGTGTGCAAAATACTTATAATATTACTCAACCATCACCAGTCCAATTGGGTCTAGCAACGACTTTGGGCACGTCAATATAGTCTGATATGGGTACGTGAGGAAAGGTTAGAGGCTGGTACGTATCCCTGAGTAGATGTCGCCACCTTGCCCCCTCCCATTTGTAACCCATCATGTCTATAGATCTACAGCGTGAGATATGGCGTGCTGTGGTACGTTTTTGCGTATAGGCATCAGCGAGCGAGCACACCGGCAGTCCGGAAGCCTCGGCGCAATCTGCTGACCACCACACCAGCAACACCGCCCGCTTTCACATCCATCCTTTTCCAAACTTCCTGGCCCCTTGTACCTTGCCGTCCGATACTGAGGCCCCTAGCGAGAACAGTCGCTAGGGGGGTCTGCTGGCAGCAGAAATTGCATACACCTTTACGGTGAAGTATAATCCTGGATCTATCGCAGCGATCTCTCGAGCGTTCTCAACTTGCATCGGGGGTCGCCGTCCGCCGCCAGATAAGATGGTCCGCGGCCCATTGAAGTAATGCCTGTCATCTTGCTGACTAGGGGAGTGGCAAGGCTCACACCTCCATCTCTATCAGGGGCAGGATTTTGCGTTAAGACCACAATTACACGCAAGTAAGGCAGCAGAATCGAGACTAGTACCACTCGGTACAATCAGCCGAGAAAATGCAATATTATTCGTTTCCAAGAGACAGAAAGATAGGATCAACAGTGGAATCGATTTATCTGGTTGCTTCACATCTAGCATTGTTGGAAAGAATGCTGACATGACTTCACATCAGCCGATGGTGTGATTCTATCGGTGCTTATCTACCTGCTGTTGCCCAGTGGCGACCGCCCTTCCTCGTCTTCGCTAGCTTGTCCTTCTAGCCTCTTGTTCAAACATTAAGAGGATGTCGCTGAGAACTCAAGTACAACGAATTAGAACGAAAAGTAATCCGTATCTGGCACAGGCGCCCGGTCAAGCTTGAAATATCCCGGCTGCAGCTTCTGGAATACACCCGTGGGGTCGTACTTGGCTGCAACCTTCTTCAGTGCGGCTTTATTCTCGGGTCCGTAGCTGCTGATGACATCCTGGAACTGACTCCCGTAGTTCATGTAGACCCAATCATTCTGAACGCCCTCGGATACGGCTGCAGCCTTGATCCTCTCGAGCACTGTGGAGGCCATCCGGTACATTCTTGCGTCGTCTTCTTCATTCTCCCACCAACATGAAAGCTGAATGAGGTAGAAAGGGCCGTCCTCCACTGACAGACCGAGCGGGTTTCCCCCATTCTTCTTGGTGGCCTCGAGCACGCCTGCGGTGTGGGAGCTGTCAGTTTATCCTTTCTGGATAGGCATGTGGCACTGGGGCTTAAGCCCGGATGCAGCGACTTTGACTCACCTTTGGTGATCCCCTGCCATACCATCACCGGGTTTGCACCAGCTACATCCGCCACGGAGACTACCTCGTCAAAGAAGATATCCGTGGCTGCTTGAGCTACCGCGCGCGATGCCCTGATGGATGTAGCATAGTAGCACTCGCGATAGCCGTACGGGTTGCTTGCTGCAACTTGCGCTGTATAGTTCGTGAGGGTTTTGTTCCCAAAACTGTTAGAGATCGTAGGGATGCGGTTATAGTTGCCAAAAATCGAAGCGTTCTGTCCGTTGGGCTTGGCGTACCAGAGCTCGGCACCCGCGATCTTGACCCCGGAGTTCAAGATCCAGGCCACCCAGGTCCCAGCATTGGGATCACTAGGTGAGTCGTCGATGAGGCCCTCAAACGCATCAATGAGATCTGGGAACTGTTCCTCCGTGTAGACTCTCGAGCTTCCCCACAGCTCTCCTCCTGGGAGAGGAATGGTCTCCAACTCGAATTCCACTACGATTCCGAAGTTGTTTCCCCCACCTCGGAGTGCCCAATATAGGTCTGAGTGCTGGCTTGGGCTCGCAGTTGCTATTTCTCCCGTAGAGGTTACGACTTGGTAGCTGGCGACATTGTCGCAGGCAAATCCGTGGATGTTAGAGAAAAAGGATATGCCTCCTCCAGTGGTCAAGCCACCGATGCCTATTGGAGTAACTCGCCCTCCGATGACTGACAGATCATCTTTTGCCAATTCAGAGTAAATAGGGCCCCAAGTGTTTCCAGGCTCTATGAACGCAGTTTTTCGATCGGCCGACAAGGCGATGCTGTCGAGGCTTTTCAACGAGACGGTGACACCACCCTCAACACTGCTGGCTCCAGCAAATGCTGCATGCCCACCGCTCTTGACAGCAAATGGGCACTGCGTAAGTCTCGAAAGAAGAACAAGGACCGAGACCGCTGATGGTGAAGAGGGGTAGAAGATGCAATCTGGGTGAACTTCTGCTTGCAGCTCCGACCAGAAGGCCCCGGTGAAGCTGGCGTAGTTCTGTTCATTGTTCAAGTCCACATCATCATCACCATAAATGGCTTGGAGAGCTCCACACTTTCCAGTTATTTGTATCAGTGATCAATCATACAGTACCAAGATGGGGCGTGTGACCTACAGCAATGCTGCAGGCAAATACCGAACTCCGGTCGGTGAGAGCAGCGAGTGCGGGGACTGCAGATATGTTGACCCCCTGCTCGATGAGGGCTTGCGTGACATTGAAGTCAGCAGGCTCGAGAACAAAGGCAAGAGACAGCTCGACCGATGAGGCCACTGCCAACGAAAAGGCAAGAGAGGGTAGCATTTTGCTTGCTGTCGTGCAACTTGAAATGTGCAAGTTGTTCGACTGAAGCTGAAAGTCTGGTTTGCGAGAGAAGAATCTTATCAGCCACAGATGTAGGACAATTTCACTTGCCAAGGCGCTGGTTCGAGAGCTATGTGACACAATAATCCTTTTCGAGGTTGGCGAGGGAGCATTTGGTTGCCAAGTGCTTACTCCCGCTGCTGCAAGGGACATAGATGACGATTTGAATTCGCGCCACCAAGCTGACCACTCAACATTGCAGTTGCACTGTGTCGGGATCTATTCCGGCTTGCTTGGTATTGGTGGCTTTTCTACCATATTTGTCCTAATATAGAGGTGAATATGCGACAGTGACTCCACAACCACATGAGATACGAACGTATTTTCCTCGATATTCTCACGCAGGGTATGCTGTCCATCAAATCGAGGTTGCCATGCTTTCCGGTGACCGTGTGCTTGATTCTGCTGCATGTAAGGCTCAGGAGTCAGAGGTGACTGCGAGTTTTTTCGGTCGAAGCATCTAATATTGTCATTTGTATGAAACTGTCTGCAATGTCTTAAACCCCCAAATGAAGTAATTAGTTTTGTGTTCCACACAAATATAGAGCTCACAGTGCTATAGCCGAGCCTTCGCCCTACTCAACTCTTCTTCAGCCCTCTTAGCTTCACGTTCGAATCCCTTAATCTTATACGTCACCATACCCGTCCAAACATCGAGCCACTTCTTGTCAAAAGGCGGCAATGTGCGCCCTGTGGTCCCCGGCTTGGGATCGCTCGCGATGTTCCGGAGGAACTCGAGGAAGGAGCCGTAGTCGGGAGCAATAGAGTAGTAATCTTTGCCCCCCTTGAACTTGGCTACTCTTTGCTCTTCCCACTCACGCTGTTCAGCCGTCGGCGGCAAGGGCTTGGCGCGACCTGCGAGATGTCTAGCAACAGCGACAGCCTGCCATTCATAGACGCGGAAGGTGAACCCTCCTCCCAGCTGTAATTGCACATGTCTTAGCTGAAGCCACATGCCCGTGATCAATGTTAGGTTCTCGACTTACCATGCCAACGAATGTCAGAGTCGGATCTTCGATGTCCCACGTATGCTGATAAACCCCGGGTAAGCGACGGTAGGCCTTGCTGATGCGCTCCTGCACGTGAGGTAGCCATGGCAAGGAGAAGGTGTATCCCGTCCCAAAGACGATGTGGTCGACGTCGTTAAGTTCGGTGCCGTCGGCGAAGGTAACCTTGCCCGTCAATGGGTCAAGGCTGCTGATCTGTTTTTTGATCGACACGTGAGGGTGCTTGAACGGCGCCCAGCCAAACGCTGCAATAGGCTCTCCGCGGATGGATGCATAGACAGGATGTTGGGCCTGCGGTAGTGTTTCATGCAGCACCTCGTGTGAAGAGACTGACCCGCCGACGACGATGACTCGCTGAAAGCATTGTTAGCAATTTGGCCGTAGGCTGCTATCCGGCGAATAATTTCTCACCTTTCCTCTGAATTTCTCAGCACCCCGAAAGTGCTTGCTGTGTATGATTCTTCCAGGAAATCGTTCGTCGTACTCGGCCAGCCCAGGAATCTCCGGGAACCAAGGGATGTTGTAGTGACCAGTCGCCACCACCAACGCATCAAACCATTCTCTCCACCAATAATCCTTTCCGGCGCCCTCCTTACGCAGCGTCAGCACCCATTCATCCCCCTCCTTGACGGCCTTCTCGACCGTGATTCCAAGCTCCAAGAATTTCTCGTTGCCGTTCTTGACGAAAATGTTCTCGACCCAGCCCCTGATCGTCTCTCGGTGACGGAAAGGGGCGCCCGGACCGTACTGCCGAAGGGTCCGCTCAGACAGTTGATCAGGGAATGGCTCCTGCGTGTAGCTCATGATCTCAGGGATGATATTGCTATGCAAATGCTCATGCTGGGCCGAGTCTGAGAAGCGCAGCTGGTGGCTATTCACGGCCTCGGACTTTGGGGTCTCGGCGGGCAGCTCGGCCGGCACTAGCACAGCCTTGTCGGCCTTTCCCTCTAAAACTTCGCGCAAAGAGGGAATCTTGGGTGGCAGGTGAGGAGTGTGTACCCTGCTCATGTATCAGTTACCACCGTCAGAAGCGAGACACCTGGGCGAGGCTTACCATGTTCCTCCGATCACGGGACGTCTGTCGAAAACCCGAATGGTCTCGAAAGCTTGTTCTTTAGCTAGGGCATCGGCTGCAATGGCACCTGAAGGGCCAGCACCGATCACTGCCACACGGCGGGCTTTTGTGGTCATTCTGAAACAACTCCTTTTTTTCTCTCTTCTTTTGTCTCTGTTCCCTGCTGTTATCACACACGGGGGTAGCAAAATCTTGGTGTGTCGGCTCGTGATGTGGACAGAGGTTGGGGGGAGGGGATCCACAGTATCGCAGGGAAAAGAAAGAGCAGCACTACTATTGTGTTGAGATATTGCTCAAGTTCTGAAATTTTGATCTTCTTTTTATATATTTCACTTCCAGTGTGCAGAGCGCGCTTATCGTACATTTCATGCCGGTTTCGCGGTCGCGCAAGCCATGCAGCAATTACGTGTTCAGTGCCAGCAATCACGCAAAACCAATAAACTTCTAGGCCGGTTTGGACAGTGTCACAACCACGACAGATATCCCACTTTGCACGTCAACGTAGATGCATATTATGCGAGATTTACTGATAACCAATCTACAAGCTTTCCAATGGATGCAGTTGGAATTGCTTCATTGAGTCTCGGATATACCAGTTCCATACTGAATCAATGCTTCCGTGAAGGGACTCATTCCGTGAAACTCCTGCTTGGCACAATGAGCACCCACCAAACTTACTTTGATCTATTGAATGTACTCAAAGACAGTCCCCGCAATAGACCGGGAGACAACCAGGGCGGTGTCCATTCTTACCGTGGCATCTGGTCTTCACAAAGCGTTAACGGCGACGGCTTTGTCATGACGCATGACGCAGCCTCCTTGTTTTACATGAGATGCCATGGAATAGCAGTACAAATCGCATGCGTGCGGTCATCTGCACGAATGAGCCAATTTGTCTGCACATAGGCGCTGAACATAGGGAAATAGCTGCAAGCTGCAGGCTGCCATTTGGGAGTTGTAATCATCGCGAGTCAAGTGATAAATGGAGAGAGAAGATAAAGCCAAGTTGATTGCCGAATGGCTTCACAAAAGGAGAATGCGGCACGGCCCAGGCTTTGTTTTCAGTTCAATCTTTGAATAAGTCACTTGGTACGGGTTGGCCACACATAACTGGCTTGTAAATGACAAAAACTGCCTGGCAATATATTCAAAAGATAGTCTATTAAGGGGATTTGAGTGACTTGGTCCAATGCCTACCGCTATGCAGAAAATACGCTTAAACATTAACTCCAGCTCGTGTACCATATAATCTCTATTGCCATGGTCTTACCGTCCTCCAGGCTAATCAAGCGCCTGTATCTCAGCCCGTAAAAGTCTACCTGTGCTCTTTCTTGAGGCTCCACTTGGATGACGCAGGACACTGCCAGTATCGATCATTGCACTCCACGCAAGGACGAGGCTCAAATTTGACCTTTCCAAGGTTGTAGAAGTTCGAAGGCCTTTCTCGAGTTTCGCAAGGCTTAGCTGAGGGACAGATCTGGAAGGACCAGCAACGCCAGCGGGTGTGCCCGCATGCGGCGTGATTTGTGTTGGTCCATGTTTTTCGGCACATGTTGGTGAGGAAGGGCGATTTTATACTGTGAAATGTAAGAAAGAATGCGAACCTACTTACCGTTGAGATTTTCTTCTTTGAATTTTCTGGAATTGTTCATGATGAGCAGATTCGATTTCAGAGGTGCGAAAACCGGGCTATTTAAGCCTGGCCGAGGGGAGAAGAGGTCCTTTGAGAGACGGGCACTTTCTATTGTGTCATTGTGAAATAGCGGGAGCTCTGCACAATATTCAAAGACCATCAAGACAGCGGGAAGTGCCATTGAACTCACTTTGATAATTATCCCTTTCGGGCCAGCTCACAGTGTCCTGACCCCAAACCTTGGTACCAGTGACAGTGCGGCTCGGGACCAACGTTTGTATAGACACAATTATTGTGTGAGTGAGACATGTTGAAAGAGTACAGTATGATATGATACACATTTGTAGCGTCAGACCAATGGAAAGGTCTGCTCGCTGACCCAGGCCGGTTCATTGATTTTCTATGCATTATATTTGTATGGCGGCATTCTTATATGTAGCTCGTACGGGCGAAGGACATGAGAATTGCGAATTGCATAGGATATTTCGCAATTTTGAACTAGTTCGTTCATTCTGATCAAAGACGAAAACACTATCTTGCGAAGTCATGGGCTGATTACCGTGTTTTTCATTGCTATAATTCACTCTTGACAATAGGAACCAATTTACCAATTTATCTTATAATTGTATTATTTGCAATCTGTACCTGACCTAAACTCCAGAACTATGTATTCTAAATGAGGAAATTGGACCGTTCTCATCTTGTGCAAGGGCCACCTCACTCGCCGATCTGTACCAAAGTAGGCTCCCCATCCGCTCGAACCTCAAGGGTGTATGAACGCCACTCGGCGTTTTTCCAATGAGGCCCGGCTCTTCCCTTATCGTCTCCCACGAGGTATGGCAAGAATTCCCAATGGCTAACAACCGCTATGTGAGCGTCATCTCCAGCGGAGCTCGCTGCCCTCTGAATAATGCCGCGGGCGACCGAAGCACGCATCCTCAGTTTCTCTTCGTTGTCTTCGTACAGACCCTCCGACTTCTCGTACCAGTAAGGGACCAGGCACCGGAAATTCTCCTCATCGAGAGCATCGGTTCCAAAAGTTTCCTTGGCCCATGCGATGATCTCCTCCGGTGCGTGCCCGCAATTGCAGCCGTCGGGGGCATTCGCCGTAACCTCGGGCATGGCCTTGATCTTTACGCCGCGGTCAATCGCCGGCTTGAAGCAGTGATAGCCGGTTTCGATTGTGCGAAACAACGGTGAGACCAGAATGTGACTTATCTTGTTGTGGTGTGGGAACTGATCGCGCACAGCAAGACACTGGTGCTTCCCAAGATCCGTGAGTGTCGGATCAATAATTGTCTGAAAATCATTGTAAAGGTTGTGGAAACCTTGCGCATGTCTGATTAGGGTGATGACGGGTGCCATCGTGCTGTGCGGTCCGTTTAGTTGTGTTGTGAAAGATCAGCTCGAAGATTGTAGTGTTGTGGATCAAATGCCTAGATGTTCAGACGTGATCGTTTAATTTGTTCTGAGTACTAGCGAGCTCGGGGTGAGTTGAAGTTTACATATTTATACAAGAAATAGGATGATGGTCTTGGAGTACAGAAGGTGACCTCATTGTCCCACTGAGCACGAGTTCTTGTAATCCAATCAATGGCTTTGTCATTATCTCATGTTGTATACCTACTTGTACATAGCACTGCACTGACTTTTATAGGGCTTTCACATGAGTCGCTACAATCTCTTTCATCACAACAAAGGGAATCACTGGAAGTCCAGTGACTAACCATCGACACACTGTCACCAACCCAACTCGTCAACACATGTTAGACTAGTATCAGGTGTACATAATGAAGGTTATTCGGCTTTCGCTTTGGATTCATCGGAGCCAATTGACTTACATCTAAACTTTGATAATGTCTCATTCGGTTTACCTAGATTCACATGCCGCCATGGACTCGAGAGATTGTCCTGGATGACCTCACGTGTAGAAGAAAGGGTCGTCAGATGTTGGAGCACACAAGCCATTCATTCAAAAAGTATCAATATTTCCCCTTCCTTCGACTTAGCATGGTCATACAACCCATCAATCGAAAGGAGTGTTTCCCATTCCCAGTCTTTCAGACCATTCGCACCTCAGGTGATCGACACAGAAGTTTTGGCATCACAGGATGATAGACATGCAGTCGTATTTTTCTCTTCGTATGCCTTGTTTGCCACAGGATTGCCTTAATCTTGAGCCGGTGGTGACTCCAGCGTCTTCCTTATGCTCTCAGGGTCGAAGCCGGGGATCGCGGGTTCACGCTTGTCGGCGGGAGCGTGGATTCCATCGGCGCACGATTGGGTCGAGACGCAGTCAGGCACTGCGCCCTGCGCAATTTGACCTCTGGACGGAGGAGCGGCTGTTGCGACGAGCACGAAGGCCGAGATGATTGCAAAAGTGGAGCTTTTCATATTGAAGGTGTTGAGAGACTGTTCCAGCCAGTGGGACAATGAGCAGGATAGGAAATTTGAGGTGGCTATGGTAGGTTGGTGGACGCAATGAAATTGGTCTAGAAAGGTCTAGTGAATTGAGTATTTTGATACAAGAAATATCGTCTTTTTATATTTACAAGTCCCAATCGATGCCATCATCGCATCTATGCCGACCATGTGCCATCTCCAACCCAGCCTCAGGGCACCGGACTGGAGCCCCTTGCTAGCCAGCAAGAACTCAGAAGCGCAGTATGATGATCAAACTGACGCCGTTGGAAAAAGAAAGGGGAAGTTTCTGGTCCTCACGTTTTTCGAAGACGTCTCCTGGCGTCTATAGGGGACTGGAACTTTGAGAAGGTTCAGATGACTTTGAGACGATCTCATGTGAGGGACAGCTGTCAGAGATGGCCCCGTCTACCCTGTCTGGTTAGGCCAGTCGGCCAGGAAAGCTTGAACGGACGTGGGATGAAATACGAGTCGGACAAAAGTGCTTATGGCGGTTTCAGATCCAAACCTCGGGTTTTGGGATCGATGCGCAATGCCGTCGGAAATCTTACCCCACTTAATAGCCAGCGCTATAGGTTTGAACCACAGTCGCATTCATACAATTCCCGCAATTCCTGCAATGGGCCAGTATAGCTGGCGAGCATGGATGCTCAAGTGATGCTTGGATCCTAAAACACTTTCACAAAGGCAGGACGTCGCAATCCTGCACAATGATTGGGCCATGTCTTATCCGTCGAAATGTCACCTGTCTGGTCTGAATTTACTCTATCCTGGCTGACACATCTTTACTTTGGGAACAGAGATCACCACTGTTATCAGAATCCAATACTGGCCTCCAGACCCATCGTAGGCTCGCGCTCCTTGACCAGCAACCTCGCCGACATCTCGGGAAAGACGTTCTCGTCAGCGCTTAGGTTCCTGGGCCGGCCTTGACCGTCGGGATATCGGAAGTCATAGCGCAACAGCAGAAGGGCCAGAATCAACTTGACCTCGTCGGATGCCATGAATCGGCCAGGACAGGCTTGCTGCCCGTGGCCAAAGTGGAGCGATCCCACCCCGGTCATGGCGAACTGGTGCTTGTTGGCTTCCTCGGGGTGCAAGGGGTCTTCGCGCAGCCGCGACCATCGCCAGGGGTCGAAGACGGTCGGGTCGGGCGGGCCGGGCACAAACTCGGGATCCAGAGAAATGGCTGCGTTTGCGCAGTTGAACTGCGTACCTGCCGGCAGCACGGTGCCGTCAGATAGCGTAAGTGGCTTGCGAACCCAGCGGTTGAACCCAACTGTGTGCAACTTCAGTCAGACAGAACGAGCAGGAAGATGGGGAAGATGACTCACGCTGACTCAGGGGATTCAACCTCTGCGACTCCTTCATGACGCTGTCGAGCTTCCTCAGCTTGCTCATCGTCCCTTGTTTCCACTCCTTGTCCTCTAAAAGGACCTGTGTGATCTCTTCCCGCAAGGGGGCGAAGAGCTCGGGACGCGCAACAATGTCGTAAAGCGTGTGTAAAGCTGCCATGCCGGTTGTGTGGATAGCAGCCATCGAGGTGATCAGAGTCCGGTTGCCCAGCGACTCTGGGACTTTCTCTTTGTCGGTCTTTGCGTGATCCATCATCCACGAAAGCAGGTCATCTGGCTTGTTTCCGCCCGACGCCTCGAGCGCGCGACGGTCGCGTACTATCTGGCCAACAAGACGCTTCCCCGTGCGGATACATGACTGCATGCGCCAGTACGATGGCAGGAACCGGGCAAGTATGCTGTGCGCCCACGGCGGAAACATACGCAGTAACACCACAGTGGTGAATAGGTCCTCGCTGTACCCAACGGTTGTCTCAATCCATTTGTGATTGCGCGACGCTTCGGTGCCCAGGAAGAGCCGGGCTGAGGTGCGCGCCATAGTGTGCAGGATGACCTCGTCCATGCGCACTTTAGTCCAATCCTTTGGCCCTATGTTGCTGGGCAGATCGAGGCCGAGGGAGTAGTCCATCTCTTCCTTCAACGTCATCAGCAGTTTGCCCAAGCTTGGTGTTATCTTGCTCCGCACAGCCCGGATGTGCAAGTCGCTCTCCAACATCAGGTCCATATCGGCCAAGAAGCCAAGATGGTTGTGGTAGAGAGCCAAACTTCCGTTGATAATCTGAGGAGACACATTGTGAAGCTCGCTGACGAACTTGTTAGGGATGACGAGAATGTCGTTATCGTTGCGGCGAACTTTGAACATGGAGTGTTTGTACTGTTATTCTCCCGTCAGCTCAATATTCGAATTCGTCTTCTCGGCTGAGCAGTAGACTGGGTGGCCAACCTTGTCGTATCCCTCTTGGACCATGGCAGCACTCTGTGTCATGTAACGTAATCTCACCAGCCATGCTGGCTCAAAAATCGTCCTGTGACCGACCACCGGTGCATTTACGCCAAAAAAGCGCCCCTTCACAGATCCCAATACCTGAACTCCAATGAGCACTGCGAAGACAGCCAACAGGACATTTCCAACGCTCAGCCATCCTTCAGCTGGGAAAAGAGTCGTCGTTATGCTCCCGAAGCGACCGAATTGGTCATGGTGTACTTGCGTTATATTCATAGTGAGGTTCGGCCGAAACTCCAAAACTTAACACTGACTGGTTCCGATATTTGACATAATGATAAAACTCCTTGGAAACAGAGGAAGTTGGTCTATTGAGATAAGAAGGCGCTTGTGCCGCCCAAGTACACAGAGGTCGAGCAGCGGCCACAACGGCTCGGAAGGAGCGAGGGGCCAGTGTGGTGGTAAGACGCGGTTCCGTTTCTGGCTTCCGACATCTTACCCACTTCTACGATCGTTCTCGGAGGCACTCAGACTTCCGAAGTAGGAAAAGCCCCGAGTCACAGTACCCGTGGATTTGCTCTCGCTCCGAGGAACCCACTGCTGGCACAGTGGGTGTCAAAACCCCCGCACAGCCAAAACCTCCACACACTCTTATATACATTTCTACCACTAGAAAAGTTAATTTTCACTCTAACTTCAAAGCACTATGATTAAAAACCTATTAAATAATAAAGGTTTTAAGTTGTTTTAGTAAATAAACTTAATATAATATAAATTACTCTTAAGGGCTTTAGGATTTTAAAGCTCTTTTTATATTAAATTCAAATAAGAATTAATAAAGCTAAGTTAATTTAAAGTTAATAAATTAGAGAAACTCTTAAAGTTATATACTAATTATTTCATAGGTATATATAAAGGTTTTGGCTGTGCGGGGGTTTTGGTACCCCCTATGCCGCAAGGTGTGGGGGGCAACTGAAGGTCTCACCCCCGGGTGAAGCAGTAGATAAGTCCCGGAGGTAGGACCGGGACGATCTGTCTCTTGGCATAGGTTCGGATAATGCCCGGTAGAGGCAGGACCATTCTGATTATTCATGGAGGGACCGTTGCGTCAAGCTTGGCTATCTCCGTAGCCAACGCTACGTACACTTTCCGATCAAGATCTTCTTTGAGAACCGAGCCGCTGATGTTGCCTTGGTCTTCAGTTATGGTAATCGCCAGGTACTTCAGATGTTCGGTCAGCCTCCAAGTCTCTGTTCGTATATCACGAGGTTCCCTACATAGTTTGCCAATGTGAAGCTTTCTATTAGTCTCGGGTATCTTTGGAATTTCATTTAGTTCATACGATGACGCAACTTGCCGCTGAAGCTACGGCATTGATCCGCGAAACGTTCCTAAACCATCATGATCACTATGGCTTTGGTTCCATGAGTTGCGCTGTCTACGACACGGCATGGGTTGCGCTCATCACGAAGGAGGTCGACGGTACGAAGACTTGGCTCTTCCCAGAGTCTTTCCAATACCTACTCCAGAGTCAAGATGTCGATGGGGGATGGGGTGGCAATTCTGCCATTACCACCAGCGACAAGATCCTCAACACAGCCAGTGCATTGCTCGCACTCATCCGCCACAAGGCAGAGCCGTTACAGCCTACTGCTGTTGACAATGCCGATTTGGACCGACGTATAGCTAGAGCGGCCCAAGCTCTCACTTTGATGCTAGAGACGTGGGACGTCTCTTCATCGATGCATGTGGGCTTTGAGATGATTGTGCCTGTCCTCTTAAGCGACTTAGAGCAGACGGCATATGTACCGCGCTTCCAGTTTCCTGGACGCGAGGCATTGATGGGTTTGAATCTCAAAAAGCTCGCACACTTCAATGCCGAGGCCCTCTACACGAAACGCCCTTCCACGGTTCTCCACTCCCTCGAGGCATTCGTTGGCAAAGTCGACTTCAACAGGCTGTCGCATCATAAGATTCGTGGATCTATGATGGCATCACCGTCCTCAACTGCTGCTTACCTGATGAACATCTCTGAGTGGGACGCTGAGGCCGAGGATTACCTACGACATGTTGTTTCCAATGGTCCTGGAAAGGGGTCAGGGTCTGTGCCCAGCGCTTATCCCTCAACCAACTTTGAGTTCACGTGGGTAAGTCATCTGCCAGATATTCCATACTATCGATGGTCAAGGCTGATTCTGAACGCTCAGACACTCTCAACGCTTCTCACATACGGATTCACCGTCTCTGACTTGCAATGCCCAGAGCTTGACCGCATAGCAGAACTGCTTCGCCGTTCCGTGCTTGATGGGTCCGGTGCCATTGGCTTTGCTGCAGGACTGCAGCCTGACGGCGACGATACGGCAAAGGGTCTCCTTACGCTAAGTCAGCTCGGTCGTGACGAGTCAGTCAGTGGCATGATTGATCTTTTCGAAGAGCCTGGCCACTTTCGCACATACCCGGGTGAAAGAGATCCCAGTTTCACCGCGAACTGCAACATCCTCCTTGCGCTTCTCCACAGCCGTGACGTCTCTCATGTGCTGAGTTCGATCGTCAAGGTCACCAAATTCCTTTGTCAAGAATGGTGGGAGACTGCAAGTGACCTTAAGGACAAGTGGAACTTGAGCTCGCTGTACCCGACGATGCTCGTGTCCGAAGCTTTCACCAAACTCCTGAGCCTCGTTGACAACGGAGTTCTGGACAAGAATCTGTTCGAAGATAATCTGCTGGACAAAGTCTGTATTTTGCTGTTCCAGGGTTGCTTCAGGTGCCTACTACGGCAGGGAGAAGACGGATCCTGGGGATCGCAGGAGACTACCGCATATGCCACGCTTACCCTGCACCACGCGCGGCAGCTATGCTTCTTCGGAAGGCTACAAGTTCCTTTATACAATGCCATCGAGCGAGCCAAGACGGCTTTGACGTCTTCAGGCAATGAAGAGCTGGATTACTTATGGATTGAGAAGGTGACCTACGCCTCGCCGACACTGTCCAAGGCATATCGTCTCGCTGCTCTGAAAGCTATCAGCACCCCGGTCCAAGGTGTGGTTGGCAGCAGCCTGCGTATCCTATCGAGATCCCCAATGTCTTTGGAATATGCCAAAGTCCTTGCAAAAACTCCTTTGTTCGCCGAGACGCCATTCTGGCAGATCGAAGCATCGGTCACCGAGGCAGCCCTGTTCGAACGACTTCTTCGCGAGCAGCGACTCAGTGTCTTTCCCAGACAGGATATGCAGGAAGACAAGTACTTCACCATGATTCCGATTACTTGGACTGCCTGCAATAATCGTTGCAACACACAGGCGCCTGCGAACTTTCTTATGGACATGATGTTCCTCTCGGTCCTGGGCTTCCAAGTTGACGAGTTCATGGAATCTGTTGCGGCACCTGCCTTTGAGCCTGACTTCCAAGGCTTACGAGACATGATCGACAGCATATTTTCCACCCTGATCCCATCCACCGTGAACAAGCAAGTCCCGAACTCGCGTGTCGCCGCAGCTGACCGCGAGCTCAACTCATCTCGAAACAAAGAGGTTCGCGAGCCGCTCGAGCGCTATGTCAAACATGTCTTGCATCACGGAGCGGTCGCCCATGCCAGTGACTGGGACTTCCAGGCCTTGGCTCGCGAGCTGAGTCGCTTCCTGAATGCACATGTCACCCAATCCGCTGATAACGCTCGCTTCAAAGAGGCGATCGAGCAAGAACAGCTTGAACGACAAGTGGACGCCAGGTCCCAGCACAGCAGCACAGATTTCTGGCAGTGGGTACACACAACGTCGGCTGAGCACACTGGCTGCCCCTACGCCTTTGTCTTCGCTGGCTGCCTCATCTCAGCTTCTCTGGACAAGCCCATCACCAAATCGAAACCTGTCACCAAGAACGGACTGCCCACCACAAACGGATGCGCTAAGAGTGTGCACCGTAGAGACATATTCGCCACGGCCGAGCAGAAGTACTTTGCCGCCGACGTGTGTCGACACCTAGCCACGATGTGCCGAATGTACAACGACTGGGGGTCAGCCGACCGGGACCGAGCCGAGGCTAATCTGAACTCGTTGGACTTCGCCGAGTTCGCGGCTGCTGGGACTGGCAGTCCCAAGGCAGTCCTCTTTCGTCTTGCAGAATACGAGCGCGAGGCTCTGGAGACTGCCTTCGGTCGCCTGAGCACTTCCATGCTCACATCAGGCAACACCGCCGCAAGGAGACGTGCGAGCGATGGACTGGCCATCTGGCGCCTGTTCGTTGATGTGACTGACCTGTATGGTCAGGTCTACGTTGTGAAGGATATTGCAAGTCGTATGCGATGAGTCAAAAATAGGGCATTGTGATTAGGTTTCAGCATGTGTTATTTTCTGATGGAGCGCGTTGAGGTTACAGATAGAGCATTCTTAGATCCGGTCACGATCACCTGGATTCTTCTCACGCTACTCGGATACATTGAATCTAGTCTTTTAGGATGTGTATGCGACACAATATTTTCAAAGACACTCTAGGTGATTTTTGTGACTGATACGTCTAATGAAAACTTCTCATATTGTATCTTTTTGCTTTTCATGGAGACATGATTTGCACAGATAGGGGTAAGGCGGTTGGTCACCTTGGGTCGCCACATTGACCACACCTTGCCTGACTGATAGTAACCGCTGTGTTAATTGGTCCATATCGACAAGTCAGAAACAACCTCCCATGGGGAAGGGTTTTTTTTTTTCAATTAGCTCACGCAATATAATCTTGTTTTAACATTCAATGAAAGGCTGATAATTTTAGCCAAATATTAATGAAACGCTATTGAAATATTATTTAAAAAGAATTATAGTAAATAATAAATAAACATTTAAATTAAAGATAATGAAAAAGGCTCTTTTTTACCTTTTATATTAAGGTTTAATATTATAATATAATATATTATAGCATATTAATATAATATAATTTCCCTTATATAAATTTCACAATATTTCTTTTTTTAATAATCTTAAAATTAACTGTATGTAAGCATCATTTTGGCATTACCTTGCAATGCCAATATAATGCTTTCCAACAACCCCCCTTCCCCTTGGTAGGAAGTTCTCTCTGATAGTGGCAAAAGGTGCCGACCATCAGGCAGATGGTGTGTGTAAGCGTCCCTTAACAAATGGTATCGATCGCTCAGCTGGTCGCGTACTCGCGTACCAGTTTTGGGTAAGACTTCGGACTGTAAGATCCGTCCATGCATCGGACGAACGCTGCTCGGACGCACGCTGCTCGGACGCACGCTGCTCGGACGCACGCTGCTCGGACGTAAGCTGCTCGGACGCAAGCTGCTCGGATGCAATAAGCTCGGATGATATCCTCTTTGAGTAAATATTCCAACCGCTTACGGAACGAATCGTGAGTTCAATCGAGTATGTTCGTCGAAGCCGCAATGGCGTCTCGAAGCAGGAGTCTAGGTCGAGCTTCTCTGATTACGAGCAGGACCTTCAGCAGTCAGTAGCAAGAAACACACGAACTATTACTGGGTTCAATTCCCCAGTCAAACTCATTACGTATAATATTCATTCCTTGCAGTACCAATGGATTTCCAAGAGCTTGCTTATATGCTGGTCCTGAACGTGATTCTTCTGGTATTGTATTCAGCAGTGTCAACGATTCTTCCTCCACTGAAGAACATCCAATACTGAATCCCTTGGTTCTCGAAACAAAATATGGGTGTCTCGGATAGTGAGAGCCAGTCGGTCCGACTGAAGGCTCGTGTTTCTGCCGGTGCTCTCAGAGACGAAGTATCGGATACGAGCTTCGACTCCGCAATCGCCATGAACAGTGTCGATTGGGCCGATTCGGGTAGCGAGAATGATCTGCTCATGAGGCAATTGGAGCCGCTGTCTGCTGATGTACGTTGCGTCCCTGTGTGTCAGCCCAAGACTAACGAGTATAACAGACAGCTCTGGCCCCGTTCCACTACGTATCTGGCTTGTCATCCAAAGATGTACGGGGCCAACTCATAGATGCGCTGAACGTTTGGATCGGACTTGACCAAGAGTCGCTAGTGCCTCTCAGGAAGTTGATACAGGATATTCACAATACGTCCCTGCTCCTAGATGATGTGCAGGACAACTCTCCTCTGCGGAGAGGGAAGCCTGCAGCCCATACGGTTTTTGGCCCTGCACAGACCATCAATTCGGCTACTTATAAGATCATAGAGATCGTCTCCCAAGCTATGAATATGACTGAATCAACAGAGTATGTGAGAGCTGTGGTCGATGGCATGGGGGACTTGATGATTGGGCAGAGCTTAGATCTGCTTTGGACACAAGAGGCATCTTTTCCAACCGTCCAGGAGTACATTCGTATGGTCGACGGGAGTAAGTGGACCGCAGCGCCCCGGCCTCTTCAGCCCTTACCCACCACTCTGACTCTGGTGTGTAGAAACAGGCGGTCTGTTCCGCATGGTCGCCAATTTAATGCTGTGCCGGGCGCCACCGTCCGCGTCCGGCCTGGCACAGGGCTTGGAACGGTTTATGACCCTACTGGGACGCTACTTCCAGATCCGGGATGACTATGCGAACCTGGCATCCAAGCAATACACGGATGCAAAAGGCTTCTGCGAGGACCTAGACGAGGGCAAGTGCAGCTTTGTATTGCTCCACGCTTTCGAGCACACCAAGGGGTCGTCTCGCGACATTCTGCGGAACATTGTCCATCAGCGCCGGGCGAACGGCACGGGGCTCAGTTTTGAGCACAAGACATTGGTGCTGGACATTATTGAAAATACAGGATCGCTTGATTGGGTACGGAAACAAGTGCGTGACCTGCAAGATGCGCTGTTGGCGAACGTTGACGCCATGGAGACTAGCGAAGGCAAGCCTAACCCACAGCTGCGGGTGCTCATAGAGAAACTATCAGTCTGAGTCCATGAAATTATATACATGCATGAAAAGTGTTAGCCATAATAAATTCTCTCAAAGTCCTTAATCAAGGGATTTTATACGTTCATAGTCTACACTGTGCCTCAGTCTGGGAGGTCTCCTCCCAGACAGGGCGTCTCCGTGGTCATCAGGGCTCTCAACCCACCCACTGCGTCCCAGTGGCTGTGAAATGGATTGAATGGATCAAAATATAAACCCTTCTATGGGCCCACCGGTGGGAATCAGTGGGAATCAGTGAGAGCCCTGATGGTCATTATCAGTGATTGGTCTACCATGAACCCCGAGCAGTGCCACCCAACGGTCAACTGAAATCTTCATGTCTAGACCGATCAGCACTGCTGGTTGAGAAGCCCTATATAAATCGAGGCGAAGGACATCTAGATAACAGGGATTACCAACCATGGTTGCATGATCTTCGCTTAGGTTCGTCATACACACAGTACATACCTAGAACATGCGAAGTCCGCAGCGGCGTAGAGCGAGCATGCTCGGAGCAAATCAAAAAGGGATGCGTAGGTCAGATAGGTAGCTGGATGCTTCTTGAAAATCACAGCTGCATGGATACTATCGACTCGACCTGGGCAGGCGATAGACCTTGGTAATGATCTGCGCATCCTGTCGGGTAATCATGAACCTGGAGTGCAACAACATGATAACGGAGGATCCCCGGCATCATCTGAATAAGCTGCCAAGAGCTTTCTCACCGCTCGAACCAGAGGGCTGATGTTCTGGTTGGCACGAGTGCTTATCGATCCTATACGTTGGCAAGAGGCTGCGTCCAACGTAATCCCGTGCGCACCACACTGCGGCGCCAAGCACCAGGTTCTACAACACGACCCCAGGGCACCAATAGAAGACATTGCTCATATTTGAGAAAATATTGCTCATATTTGAGTAGAATTGTTTCTCTTGGCAGTGAGCATCAGCCGTGTGGATGGCCTTTCTTGCCCATCCATACTTGAGCAGTATCTGATGCCAGAGCAGTACCCGGGCGCTGCGAGGGTGCGGCGATGCAGCATTTATTTATTGACAGTTATAGCCAAATCCCCGAATT
Source organism: Diaporthe citrichinensis (assembly GCA_014872995.1). NCBI lineage: Eukaryota > Fungi > Ascomycota > Sordariomycetes > Diaporthales > Diaporthaceae > Diaporthe > Diaporthe citrichinensis. Next base: position 563,963 of record JADAZR010000022.1, read on the forward strand.
CTCTTGGGCCTCTAGGGATAAGATCAGAGACGCGATAAATGAGTACGAAGCGTGATGTTCAACACACTTAAGAGCAGCAGTTTGAGAACCGGCCTCAATGTCATTGAGTCTAGGCAGGGTTCACTGCAAAGAAAAGGAGACGGCAAGTTGGCTCGACGAGCCTGCAGCTTTTGTCGGGATAAGAAGGTAAATGGCATACTCCCAATTCCTTGCTTGTTCACGAACCAGTTTACAATGGCTAATACGACCGCCGATCTGCAGCTCAAATGTACGGAAGAACGTCCCCAATGCAGCCGTTGTGTGTCACGGGGGATCCCGTGTCATTATTCCGGGCCCAAGGCAACATATAAAACAGAAACAGCATCACAAGGACCAACGGCGTCGCTTTGCTTTCTCTCGAATGACACGGCTCAAAGACCGTCCTCGGTCGGCGAAAACGAGAGAAGTGACGCCAGTGGTAGCAGCAACTACGATTTTGAGATTTTCAGTCCTCAAATGGCACATGATTTGAGCTCTCAGAATGTTGAAAGCGATGGCGAGGCCCCCAAGAATCAAGAACTGTACGATCCTTTCGATTCGATCATGCTCGCCTCACCGACCTCTCTGCTCGACCGTTCTCATGGCTGGCAATCCCCAGGTAATCGAAAATACACCCCTCCGCTTCTCCGTGGTGCATGAACATAGCTGACGTGGATGCCAGGAACGGGTTCATCGCGGCCAGAGTCGATTTTCGATATTTCCGTGACTTCCGAACATAATGCAACCCTCTTTCGTAATGCAGACCCTTTTTTCGAGAGCCCGCAAGCCGGCTGCCCTTCAGAGATCATCAGTTGCAACTGCATAGATTCGGCGCTCAGAGCGTTTGAGAGAATTCATGTCGACACCTTTCGTGTGCTGGTGCCCCACGAGCTCTTACAGACTCAGAAGCAAGTTAATTCAACGTGCTTTGACTTGCTCGGCTGTAGTCGTTGCCAGCATCGGTCTGAGGTGGCAATGCTGATTATATCCATGAGCGGTGTCATAGCCGAAGGCCTGGAGAAAATCAGGCGAGCCTGCGGTAGCGAGTCACTAGACAGCTCTGGTGTGAAAGATGCGGAGTCGGATGCATGTCAGCGGAAGATGTCATATCCGTATCAGAAATTTCCACATGGAGGGTGGATGATGGACGACGAGGATCAGACCCAGGTCCTCCGGGCACTAATGTCAAGCCGAATTTCGAAGCTTGACAGTCTTCTCCAGAGGATGGATGCCTTGGTCGGCTCCATGGGGTGGACATCTCATGCAGGACTCATAAAGGTTCTTCGTAACCGAGTCACGCGAATTGCCGCTTCTATAATAGAAATATAAATATCACAGACTTAAAAAGAAGCACACACTATCTTTGTGAATTACATTAATTAATGAAGTAGCTTCTATTTTATTTTTTCACATTAACCTTTTTTTTTAAAAAAAAAAAGGCTTATAGGGTAGAGTAATATTATTTTGGAAAAGCAGGTAGAGAAGTTTACATGTGAACTATCGCCAAGACCCCCGAAGCCTGGTGAATAACGCCTGCTGATTAGCTACGCAATTCGTCGGGATGCCGGGTAAGCCGGGTAAGCGGGCGCCACGCTGAGCGATCGACACAGCAAGCTGTGTCTAAGAAGAAAGCCAAATCGAGACCTGTCACCTGTCAATCCTACCCGTGCCGCCCCCCTACCTCCTAGGTACGCTGTATTCGGGAAGGGCCGAAATTAGTTGTGGGTGGCGGCATGGGTGAGGCAAATGATAAGGGACTCGACGCACGCAAACTACTTCCCAAACCGAGCAGTCGGACTCGTTTGGCCTGCATGGACAGCCTGCATAACTTGTCCCTCGGAAAAGGTGAAACCCGTTCAAGTGCACAAAATCCCACGCGCTCTCTATGTGATATATGTAATAAAAGAAGCACTGCCAATCCGTGGATGTACCCTTTAATCATACCGAAAAACCTGATGTGTTGGCTATCTGCGGACACCTAGACCATCTCTGTTAATATAGAGAAGATCTCGACTTCGCCATAAGGCACGATGACAGACAAAAAATCTTCAATTCACGCCTCTCCGGACATCGAGCTTTCACAACTTCATCGAAGTGATGTTGACGAAATGGGTACAGCCAATCCATCCGAGCAGCGCCGTGCCTCGCAACAATCTGCTCCAAACCATCCATCTGGCCTGTTTGAGGTGATGTCGCCTCAAGAACTGCCTGATACATCTAAAGATAAAGATAACCATCAAAGCTACCAGTCAAGCCTCCGGGCCGGATCAACGAACTCAGTCCAAGTTCCAGCACCGCCTGTTGAGAAACAAGACGATGGCAACGTGATCGGTTGGGACGGGGACGATGACCCCGAAAACCCATACAATTGGCCAGCTTGGCGCATACGGACAAATGCAGCTGTGGTCACGTCCCTGGCGTTCCTTGTGCCACTGGCTTCGTGTAAGTTCCGCAAGGCCATCCTGAGTCGCTTCTTTCCTCTAATCCTTCCCTGCAGCCATCATCGCGCCCGGCGTTCCTACACTCATGAGGGAGTTCGAACAGGACAGTGAACTCCTCTCTGTATTTGTCGTATCAGTCTTCGTCCTGGGTGTAAGCTTCCTCACCTCATGTTGTTCGACAGCTCGTCTGATTTGACTTCCTCGATCTAGCTTGTGTTCGGCCCCCTATTATTCGCACCCCTCTCCGAAATCTACGGCCGCTTGATCGTATACAATGTCACGAATCTGAGCTTCATCGCCTTCAACATCGGCTGCGCCTTAGCGCCATCACTGAATGCTCTCATCGCGTTCCGTTTCCTCGCAGGCTTCTTCGGCTCCTGCTCGCTGACGAATGCCGGGGGTACGCTGGCTGACATGCTACCGCCCGAACGCCGCGCCGTGTTTACCGCTCTGTTCGCGCTGGGACCGCTTCTTGGGCCGGTGCTGGGCCCGGTGATCGCGGGGTTTCTCGCAGAGGCCAGGGGATGGCGGTGGACTTTCTGGCTCGTCGCTATTGTCTCGGGGTTCGTCACCGTCATCCTACTCGTTTTCGGGCGGGAAACATACGCGCCCGCGCTTCTCCAGCGCCGAGTCGACCGCCTGAAGAAGGAGACTGGCAACGACAACCTCCGTCACAAGCTTGATCAAGGTTTGAGACCAAGAGAGCGCTTCCGCAACGCCATTGTTCGCCCCCTGAAGCTGCTATTCTTATCGCCCATCAGCATCTTCAGCGCGTTCTACCTCGCCATCGCTTACGGATACATGTACTTGATGTTCTCGAGCGTCACCTTTGTCTTCCAGGGCCAGTACAACTTCCCGAACAACACCGTGGGACTGGTGTACCTGGGTCTCGGTGTCGGTTGTGTTATCGGCCTCGTATTCACGGGCTACGTATTGCGCCGCACCGCTGAGAGCAGTGCCGCTGACGGAAAGCCTCTGAAGCCAGAAGTGCGCATGCAACTCACCCCCATCGGGGGAATCCTGCTGCCCGCAGGCCTGTTCATCTATGGTTGGACGGCGCAATATAAAGTTCATTGGATGGCACCGATCATCGGCATGGTACTCATGGGCATTGGGACCATGATCATATTCATGTCCATCATGCTATATATCATGGACTGTTTCGACATTTACGCTGCTAGTGCGCTGGCGGCTAACGCCGTGGTGCGCTCCCTCGGTGGTGCGCTCTTGCCATTCGCCGGGTTGAGCATGTTCAGCACACTCGGTGTGGGCTGGGGGTGTAGTGTTCTCGGGTTTATTGCCGTGGCAATGATACCCGTGCCTGTGGTGTTTCTTAGATATGGGGAATATTTACGGAAAAGATTCGAAATTCGGAACCTCTAATGTAGCAGATGAGCATTCAGTGTTACTTATGTATGATAGGCAGTAGGAGCGAGAAGAAATGATCGATTGGTGCATCAATCTCGAGCTCGAAGCGAGTCGTGTGACGACGAGGTGTCAACCATCTGAGGCAACAACCCTCTCAAGCCTCGTCGTATCTGTTACCGCATCTGATTTGTTCGGGATATAGTCACCTTCGTATTATAGGTATACTAGAGACGACATGTTCCTTCCCACACTCAAATTCCACTGTCGTGCTGCACAACGTCCTGGGCTGCAGCGTACGAGGCCCAGTTCGTGCAGGTCCCGTTAATCGCGTCATAGTCGAGCACGTCGGGCGCGGCCCGCATCTCAGACTCCCGCTCCAGGAGCTGAACTCCGAAGCCTTCGGACGTGTGCCATGCTATTATTCAGATACGTGAATTAATGCTATATTTCACTGCTTGCTGCTGTCGAAGAAACGACTCGAGCACGCGGACGATACCGGAGGACAAAAAACACAGCAACACAAATCAGCAGTACTTGCATATCATTGAGAACAGAAACAGTCTATACTTGTGCCAGGACCATCTCTATTCTGGTTAGCAAGCGTGATCATCCAAAGCTCTGCTCCTGAGATTACTTAAACATGAGCTTGACCTACTAAGGAGTCTGATGCCGTCTAGTGGTTCGTTTTCGAAGTGTTTTTGCATGTAGTCCAGGCCATCAAACATGCTAACTTGTTTTCTTTACAATTCCAGCATGCACCGTTTAAAAGCGGCGACTACCGTTGCAGTTTGAATGTGAAGCGTTTGTTGACGCCTGAGAGCTTTGAAGGCGTGAATGCTCGTAGCCGTTTGTGTGACACAACTACAAACAAAAGTTTTCAGGACAAAGGGTTTCAGTTTCAAATGTATTCTTTTCTCTCATCTTGAAATATCAATGTCCTCTCTGCAGATTTATCTCCTAACCTTTCGCATCCTGAGTTCTTGCACTGGTGCTTCTTTGCTGATCTCGCTGCATCTCAACGCCATGGCGAGTGCTGCTAACTATGGCCACAAGGCCCTAATCACTGCCATCAGACTCTGCGATAAGCCCGACTGTCCTTGCAAGTCGGACCCCGAGATCAATCGAGTGAAAGTCAACAACAAACTCCAGCCGTCGCACCATATCAAAAAGACAGCTTTCAACGCGATTTGTCTCGATCTTGACCAGAATCCCATTACCGACCGCCCCCCAACCAGCGCAGGCGAGAAGCAGCGCGATGATGGAAACTTTGACCGCGTGGTGGAGGAGGCTTTCAAGGTCAGCTCTCCGAACATTCTTGTCATAATACATTGCATTGACGGTCACTGCGTGAAAGTAAAGAGATCTTTCTAATCCAAGATTTATGCAGGAATTCCGAGACAAAGAGCGCGAAGTTACCCTTAAATCGTCAAAAGGGTGTTATGTGGGCGATCGCAAGATATCTCGCCGGCACGGCAAACCTGGCAACAAGTTTTGGACAGGCGCAGCTCACCTCCGCCACTATTTGGAGTTCCTCCTCGTCCTAAAGGGACTCAAACCCTGCTTGCTCTTCCGCAAGTACGCAGCCGAGAACGAACCCCTGTTTAGCACAGTTGTGATTGACTGCCTTGTCCCCGTCATGGACCGTTTCGACTTGTGGTCATACGGCTTCAGCATCAGCTTTCACACAGGCTCATGGGTCTTCTATGACACCCGGTCCCCGAAGGTTTCCCTGGTCAGGGAGGTGTTCCTCACCCGTCACGACGGCCCTGGCGTCCCGGACAAAGTGGTCGCTGAAGCGCTTGGATATCCCATCCACTTTGACAACTGGCAGAGCGGCCGCTCTGTCATCATTCGCGACGCCACAGAACTCAAACTCTTGGTCTCAAGCGGCTGGCCGAAGGAGGATAGCTGCTGTGTCCAAGGCATGTCATTTACCTGCCCAGAAGGAGATGAAGCCGTCTGGATGGAGGTCCTCGACGTCTACCATCGATACAGGAGGGCAGCCGGCAGCCTTGGCACCGAGCTTGTCCTCTTCATTGGCGATTACCGTGAGATGATTGACTGGTTGATGGAGAAGCCGTACATGCTAGAAGGACCAGTCGAGTTTCAGAGTCACGGGGGACCGACGCTTAATGAAGTCATGGACAGGCTGGAGGAACTGGATCTGGAGGGGGACGATCTGAAGGATCTGTTGGAAGGTCTGGATCTGGAGGAAGTAGACCTCGATGAGCTGTTTGAGATACTCGCTGAGAGCAAGGAGGAAGCGGATATGATGTTTTCGGATGCAAACTTTGACTCCTAGGAGAAGTATGAGGACGTGGACAATGATGCCTGATTTCAGGCCCAAGTCATCATGATCAGAGGGCCATAGGCCCATAGCATCCAGGGCAGCCTTGGCAAAATCCTTACATTCTGTTACCCATATATGCTTTTCCTGGTAAGCTTTGTGTGTCTAAGATTGGAACTTTGAGAAGGTTCAGATGACTTTAAGTCTCATGTGAGGGACAGCTATCAGAGATAACCTGATCTGCTCTCAATGATTAGGCCCATCGGCTAGCAAAGCTTGGATGGACGTTGGACGAAATATGAGACGGATAGTGTTGTGAAATCAAGTGCTCATCGCGGCTTTAGTGAATCCAAACCTCGGGGTTTGCGATCTATGCGCAATGCCGTCGGATACCTTACCCCACTTAACCGCCAGCGCTATAGGTTGGTCAGTTCCTGCAATTCCTATAATGCTTGTCTTGGTTCTCCGCAAGCATCATACCCGCAGGGTTGTGTCAGACGAGCCTCGCCCTGTTTCATCGGGTAGCATAAGCTCCTAGTTTGGCTAACTGACAATGTGTCAAGATGCTGCTGGCAGGGAACAGCTGAGACCAGAACGGGTGCCTGAGAAATGCTCACGAGGGTCTCAGACTTATTGCTGTGCCATATCATATTCTGAGACACATGTCACCGCCGTGGGCATTTCTGCTGGTATACCGCAGGACAAAACTTTTCATTCTCTGAACTAATGTCATTGTAGAATCATCTCAGAATACTCTACCGGCAGCTGGTAGCACTGATCAAATTTACCTGTGCAGTCGTGTCGCCTCCACTGTCACACCTTTCTCTCACCACCAAAATACTCTGCAGTAATGGCGCCTCAGAAGTACCAACTTCTTGGTAGGGATGCCGAGAAGGGGGACAGCGCATACCCTGCTCCACCAGTTCACTTGAGTTCTTCGACAGGCACGGCAGCCAGATCATCGGGAACCATCTTAATAGTTTTGAGTGCCATTGGTGCTTTCTTTTCAGGGGTGATTTTCACACTGGTAATGGTTGATATCAAGTCAAATTACTACGGGATGGGCCTGTACGAGACTGGGTTTCGAGAAGAAAAGCTCTGTAAGTCAGCATGCAAGGAGCGCATGTTTCCTAAGACCTCGGCAACGACACCGTGAGGACTGACCCCGGCTTGTGATGAAGTGCCTGCGGAATCAATTCAGCTAGAAAAAGTTCGCTTCAAATCAGCAGTCGATTTCGAAGAGAATGGCCACGAGTTCCTGGTCACGGATCCCTCAGACAAAGCTTACGTTGGAGCCACGACGAAAGACATAGACCATGCTTGGGAGGAAATGTTATGGGGCAGATACTTCTCGATATCTGAATCGGAAGCGAAAAGCCTCTGGGGCGACGATTACAAAGAATACCGGGACCACCACAGATCCGGCTACACTGGAGGGTCAGCCTTTCCGCTTGCCAAACCCTAGGTGCTGAGTGCACGAACATTTGGCTAACCTGAACACAACAGATTTGACATGTTCCATCAGCTCCACTGCCTCAATCAAATAAGGCAAGCATTGCACCGCGACGTCTACCCAGCCCTCCCCATCCATGGGCCAACACACACGGGTAAGCTCTCTTCTCCTACGAGACGGCCGAGCCTACGGCTAATGAAAAACCACAACGTAGAACATTGTATCGACCATCTGCGTCAATCTATCATGTGCTGGGGCAGCACGGCCGTCATCCCGTTGAAATACTTCGACGGCTATCACAGCGAGTACGTGAAAACCGACGCAGTTCACACGTGTCGGAAGTTCGAGCCCATTCGACAGTACGTGTCAGACAGGTTTAATGGCAGCCTGTTTGTCTCAAGGCCAAGTGGACACATTGATCGTGAGAGCAATGCATTTTGAATAAATTCATAGCAACAAGGAATTCACAACTCACAATTAAAGAATCGTTCGGACTTGATCACTTGGAAAAGACCTATGTCATCCGCATCACGCAACTCGGACCAGGGTTTGAGAACCCGGTTGTGAAGCCAGGAGAAATTTATGGTGCTGCACACATAGCTTTTTTGATATATGGGGACACGGGAAACCCAATCTTCGCGTCCAAGTACACCGCTTACTGATACTGAAAGCCTCGCGTCTCCCGAGACGCTGATATCAATGATGTCCTCGTTGGCATGCACAAGCAATTTTGAGCCAAACCAATTATACAGTCCGGTCTTCCAATCAGAGCTTCAGTCGAATGAGGGTTCTCATGAATCAAGGCCAACACAACCTCCCATATGACCCAGATCTTACAGCGTCTTGCCCAACTTGGCGTTGAACCAAGCAATAGCCTGGTCCTCCGCCTCAGCGGCCGACTTGGCCACATCATCAACCTTCATGTCCGCCCTGACACAGAACCCGTGGCTGACCTTCTCGTACACCCGGACCTCGCCCTTGGTGGCCTCGGGCCTGCCCTCCATGATCTTGTTGATGATGTCAATATCCCTCGGGATAGAAAACTGGTTGTCGAGCTCCGGCACCGCGATCGAGACGGGGACGGCGATCCTCTCGATGTCCTTGGGGATCTCGAGGAAGCTCGGGTGGCCCGTGAAGCCGGCGTCGTGCATGGGCCGCCCGTCGTCGGTCTTGTGCTGCGCGTCGGCCAGGAGGACGACGTGCTTGCCGCCCCAGCAGAAGCCCGCGGCGCCGACGGGTGTGCCAGGCCCGGTCTCCTTGCGCAGGTCCTGGAAGAACTTCTTGACGATAGGGAAGCTCTTCCCGGGGCGGTTCCGGAGGATCCAGGGGATGAAACCCCACATGGCCCAGAAGATGTGGTAGGGCATGGCGAGGTAGCTGCCATTCTTCATGAGACCGTCCATGTTGGCCATGAGCCAGGTCGGGCACGAATGGCCTGGGTAGACCGTAAGCACGGGTTGGGGCTGCCCAAGTGCATATCATGATGAGTTGAGAACATACCGAGCATGAAGTCAGGGAGGTAGACCTTGTAGTCTCCCTTGGCAGCGTAGATGTCGGCGAGGATCTTGTTGTTGATAAAGTCGATGCCAAACGCATCGGGGATGATCACAATGATGCCCTTGGCAGGCCTGCCCTCTGGTGGCTCGGTAACGTAGGTGTCCAAGCCGTGGAGCTTGATCACCTTGCCCTTGGGGGTTCCATCGTGTTCGGAGCCAGAAAAGCAGGCTGGGCACGACATTTCCAATGACGGTGTTGACTTGTGATCAGGGATAAGAATGCCTCCCGTATGTATTGCTCTGAATAAGTTCCGAGTGATACAAGAAACCTTCGAGCTCCGGGCCTGATATATTTCTGAAGTTGTAAGTGCAGGCAGACAGATACTCGTAAGTTGTGATGCCTGTGAAGTGGAGCTTTGAGGACCGGACTTGAGACCCATGCGGAACGCTAGGAGCTGAGGGCGGGGTGACTCGATCGGTATTGAAGAGAGCCGCAAGCGCCGGAGATAGGGCCCGGTGATATGAACGAGAAAGCCATCGATGCTTGATACTGCCACCCATCTGACAGGATAATTGGGTGTTCAACTAAGAGATGCACACCACTTCCAGAACCTGCACGAATACCTTTCACCGTTAGGTGCCTGTCTGACACGGGCGGAGGTGCGTGGGCTCAGAGGCAGAGATGAGCTCCGTGTGCCATCAGTGACTTGTCACATCTCATAGCATATTTATTAGCCCATCAATTCCTAGGTAGCTGGGGCTGGAATCCCTTCAATGACGTCCATGTCCGATGGACGCTATGACGCCGACTTTCAGCTGCCTGTTCTCCAATGTTTGTGTTCGCGTGTCAACGCAGCACCGTCCCCGACACCCAGGGATGTGCCGCCAGGGCCAGGGCCGGGGCCAATCTCCGAATTCCCCACAGCGCCCGGCCGAGGGAGCTGCTTGCTGATAGGCACGCTCCCGATAACCACGGGCACTTGTCCTCCTCACATCTCCTCTAAGCCGGCCGTGCTTCTCGTCGTACTCATTCGTTGGACAGATCAAAGGTAGTACAACTGCCTGCTATCCGGGATGGCGTGCCGCTGGACATCGAACTCGGTGGCGCCTGGACGGCAAACATGCCCCTTCTCCTCATGCTCACTGCATGCGGACGGGAGCTCTAGACCGGATGGTCTCACCGTTTGCAACACATCAGGGCTGTTCGCTGCCATAGGCGATGACCAGATCAGTCAGCATTCGACCACGCAAGAACGAGGAGAGCCTGACTGGGAGGCTTCATCAACCTCAGACGGCGAGCAACTGACTCCGCCCGAGTCGCCTGGCCCATGTGCCACTTGGCAAGCCCATCTCATCGCAGCCACCGTCGCCAATGGAGAACGCCATGTGCACAGCGAGCCGGAGCCCGAGACCGAAACAATGCAGGACCGTATTGTCCGCGTCACAGCCGATGAGCAGGACATAAAGACCTTCTGGGCCATCTCTTTCTCGAGCAAGCGATATGATTCACTCTTGCGCTTCTACGAGGACGAACTGGCCTCGCTGGAACTGGCACCCTTCGACGCTTATGACCAGGACGCCCGGGTCGACTACTTGCTCCTCCACGGCTACCTCGACAGGCGAACCCGGCAGCTGAAGCTGGAGAAATCGAGAAACGAGGATGCTTCCCCTCTCTTGCCTTTTGCGCCTGAGCTGGTGGACCTTTGGGAGCTCCGGCAAGCCGCGAGGATTGACGAGTTGGAGTCAAAGTGGGTGGCCACCGTGATGCACGACGCGACAAGCAAAGTGAACAATACGGCGGCACTTGTCGCATCCGATAAGCTGAAGGTCAGCAAGGAAGCGGCCTATCGGGCACTAGAGAACATCGACCAACTCATGAGGTACCTCGCTGAATTCGATGGCTTTCTCACGGGCTATGTTCCCCTATATGACTGGTGGGTGAAGGCCCCGTATTCGGCTCTCATCGAGGCTCTCCGATCTTTGGTGCCTGTGATCCAGACCAAACTGGCGGGCATGCATCCAAACGAGGAGGACGAAATCATAGGCGAGCCGATTGGTAGGGATGGCCTGCTCGTCGAGCTCGAGGCCGAGATGATTCCATACACCCCTGAGGAGCTCCTAAAGATTGCCGACGAAAAGTACGCTTGGTGCGAGAAGGAGATGAAGAAGGCATCCGCTGAGCTCGGTTACAAGGACGATTGGAAAGCCGCCTTACGCCACGTTCAAGGCATCTACGTTGAGCCGGGGAAACAGCCATCGCTGGTCAAGCAGCTCGTCGTGGAGGCCACCGAGTACGTTAAGCACCACGACCTGGTCACGGTGCCTAGGACAGCAGAAAGCACCTGGCGCATGTTCATGATGAGTCCAAAGGACCAAAAGACCAACCCGTTCTTCCTCGGCGGTCCCTCCATCACCGTGTCCTACCCGACGGCGGGCATGTCCCACGAGGACAAGCTGATGAGCATGCGCGGCAACGGCCCCCACCTGAGCCACGCGACCGCCTTCCACGAGATGATCCCCGGCCACCACCTGCAGATCTTCATGGCGGAGCGGCACAGGCCGTACCGGGGGCTGTTCGACACGCCCTTTTACGTCGAGGGCTGGGCGATGTACTGGGAGCTGGTGTTCTGGGACCGGGGCGACTTCTTCGCGTCTGCGGAGGACAGGATCGGCACGCTGTTCTGGCGGATGCACCGCTGCGCCCGCATCCTCTTCAGCCTCAAGTTTCACCTGGGCCAGCTGACGCCCCAGGAGTGCATCGACCTGCTCGTGGACATGGTCGGCCACGAGCGGGCCACGGCGGAGGGCGAGGTCAGGCGGTCCCTCAATGGCAACTACAGTCCACTCTACCAGGCCGGATATTTTCTCGGTGCGATGCAGCTCTATGCTCTGAGGCAGGAGGTGTTGAGTTCAGAGGCACTGGGGGAGAAGGAGTTCCATGACCGCGTGCTGAAGGCGAATCAGATGCCGATCGAACTGCTCAGAGCGTTGCTGTTGAAGAAGGACCTCGGTCGTGATTATAAGACCCAATGGAGGTTCTACGACAATGCCGCTGAGAAGAAAGAAGAATCGCTGCCGATGAGACTCATGGGGACGTGCAAATACTGACAGTCATGCACCTGGCTTTACATTGCCCAATGCATCAAGGCCGGAAAGCTGTATATACTCAACAATGAACATCACAATAGATTCAGTGTGATGATCGTTTCAGTGGTAGTCCATGGCCGTCGAAATCGGTTGACATGATCTATTTACTCCGATATCGTCTGACACCTCCACTCTGAAACCAATGGACGATGTATCATCGTTCGTCACAGCTACTAGTTATGCAGTAAGAGGAGTCAGCTATCAAAGCATCGAGGAAGAAGTCTCATTCGGATATAGGGAGGACCAGGCCACAGTATGGCCATGGCTTATTTCAAAACGTGCAGCCTGACAATACCTTTGAGGTATAGGCTACAGATCGGAAACTGTCTTTCCCAAGAGGGTTAAAATTGTATCCGAAGGCTGCTTACTAGTACCTCGAGTGTTACTCATGATATGAGACATCTGGAGCGCTAGTTAATTCCGAACCTGCTAAGTCCGATACTTAAGTGCACACAACGCCAGCTCACTACAAAGAAATCTCTTTTCGATCAACTCGGACACATTTTGAATTGTAGACCCACTGGATGCAGTAAACCTATACGATGTCGTCAAACGAAGCAGCATGGTTGGAAGGGAAAGATGCCCACCCACTCGCCATCCGCCCGGCGGACATGCCCAAGCCAGGACCTCTTGAGGTCGTCGTCAAAAACCACGCGGTAGCAATCAACCCCCTCGACTGGAAAATGCAAGAAGGATTACACGTCGACAAGTTCCCCACAATCATGGGCACAGATATTGCCGGCGAGATCCACGAGTTGGGAAGCGAGGTCAAGAACTTCAAGATAGGCGACCGCGTACTCGCGTAAGTGCCACGACGAAAGCCATTGTCGTCATCGAGCAAATGCTAACGTGAGACCAACCAGCCACTGCACCGGGATAATGGACCAAAAGCCCCAGTCCGGCGCGTTCCAGCTCTACACCGCCGCCCACTCGGCCCTGACGAGCAAGATCTCCGCGGGCATGAGCTTCGCCGACGCCGCCGTCCTGCCCCTGGCCGTCTCCACCGCGGCCCATGGCCTGTACGCGAGGGACTATCTCGCCTTGCCGGCCCCGAGCGCCTCCCCTTCTGCTCAGCCCAGCAACAAGTGCATCCTGGTCTGGGGCGGCTCGTCCTCCGTCGGCGCCGCGGCGGTTCAGCTGGCCAAGGCGAGCGGTGTGACCGTCCTCGCCACGGCGTCGGCGCGGAACCTCGACGCCCTCAGGGCGGAGCTAGGCGTGGACCACGCGTTTGACTACAAGTCTGCCGGCGTGGTGGAGGACATCGTGGGGGCGGTCAAAGACCTCCGGGACACACGCGGGATCGAGTTTGTCGGCATCTACGACGCCATCTCTGAGCCCCAGATATTCAAAGAGGCGCTGGGGCCAATATTTGACAGGTTGGAGTCTGAGAAACTCGTCTCGGTGAAGAAGCTGATGATGGTGCTCTTCCCGTCAGACCTGCCGGGTGACATCCAGGTCAAGACTGTGCTTGCGGGTTTGTTGTTGCCCGGCCATGGCTATGAAGATGTCACACGTCTCGTTTGGGAGAGTTTCGTACCGGGGGCACTGGAGACGGGCAAGTTGAAGCCACTGCCCCCTCCGCTAGTGGTTGGGAAGGGTCTGGAGGCCATTCAAGAGGGGATAGACCAGAACAAGAAGGGGGTCAGTTTTAAAAAGGTGGTTGTCGAGTTATAGTGTGTGCACCGCTATGATTTTCGCTTTCTTCTTTGTTCACGTTGTTCAATTATTCTCAAGTCCACTGCTTCCGTTAATGGTAGTTTTTCCATCGTCAACTTATGCTTCATATCTGAATTTTGTCAGTAAGGCGATTTGTATCGCTTCTTCCCTAGACTCGGAGGATAAATAGGCATCGAATTTCAAGAGGGATGTTAAATCAAAATGACCCCACGAGGCATGTTCGTCGCGCTTGCCCGTCTAGTTCGACATCTGTTGGATTCCCGGGTGCGAAGCTCTTTCGTCACCTTGCAGACAGGGTACGTGGTGTTTACAAGGCCTTGTTTTATGAGTCCGAGAACCTCTGGACAGTTGAATTTTGGGGTGTGAAGACACTGGAGGGACTGGTCAGTTTGAAAGGCTCTCCAGGATCTCCAGAAGGAGACAAGCTCACGCTCCCGGGGGGGGGGGGGGCATCTGCCGTCCCGGCCGAGTGTTCGGCGCCGAAGCTTTGATGAAAGCAAAGCTTGGTTTCCCTTCTCCATACTCGTGTGAACGAGAATCGGTGCATTCGGTCACCTGGAACCATTCTGTGAACCCAGAGTGAGTATAACCCTAGCAATGAATATTCGTCATCATATCAGGCTGGCCGTTGTCTCGTGTCATTACGAAGGGGGAGTTCCGGACTCTCCCCACCCGCTGTGGGTGAGGGGCCCTAACAAATGCCGAAGCGGGTGGTGTGCGGGACAGGCGGGGATGCTTGGTGGGCGGGATGAACATCATTTTGCACCGCACCTGGCCCACTGACACCACGACACGGGCGGGCATCACCCAACGTCATCACCTTCACCGCCGTCACCAGCACAACCTGATCAATACAACACAGCAAGTATATCACAGAGTCATTTGACGACGTGCAAAGCTAACCGTTCTAGGTCTCATTGAAGCTGTTGAATACCACAGCATGATTCTGACACGGCTCAGATCTGAGAGCCGAGTCGAGGTCGGGCCCAGCAGTTGATGGCTGCGGCCTCTCTCACTTTGCTACAACCCTCCACTCGTCTACTCATCCATTCAACAATTGTCGCCAAGGCAACTCGTTCCCGCACGCATGACGTATTCTAAACACGGCGATTGCCTCTCCCTTGGCCAGCGAGGCCTCCCTTTTCGCGAGCGCGTAAACACAAATACCACCCTCCTGAGGAGCATCACATGAGCAACATCTGCGACCACCGGATACAGCAGTATCTTGCAGAGCCAACTCTGTCGAGAAGAACAAAGAAAAACCGCAGTCGTCTAGGTAGACGGACTGTACCCAAAACGAACAAAACACCGCCCGAACCAATTTATCGTCCCGTCAGTATTTCACCCTCTTGCCCACCTACCAAATCCTCTAGGACAGTCCTTTGGGGCCACAGAGAAGCCAGTTCGATCGAAAGTGAACACGCAAGGAACCATCATAAAAACAAAGGAAACACAGACAAAAGGGCCACCGTGCTAACGCCATGGACTTAGTTTATTTATGGAAACATCATGGATCTCGTACCAAGAAGGAAATGAAGAGCGTCAGCAAGCCGCACGCCCGTCCCAGGAGGGCCTCATGACTGCAGCGAGCCGACGGTCCTGTTCAGCTCGCACTTGAGCCACGTGCCCAGCGCCGAGTAGATGTCGGTGACCTCGCCGCCCGGGGAGGCGGCCGCGCTTGTCTCCCCCGCGCGGCCGCCGCAGTTGCCGCCGCCGCCCTGCATGCACAGCAGGTCGATCAGGTTGCCGGCCTTCTTGAGCTCGCTGAGGAGCAGCTGCGTCCTGAGGGCCTCCTGCGCGGCCTCGTCGTCGACGCTGAAGGCGCCCGCCGAGAACTGCATCGGCGTGACGACGAAGCCGCCCTTGTGCTGCGCTGCGGCGGCGCTGGTGCCCACGGGGCTCGCCGCGGGCGTGACGGAGGTGGCCGCGGGCGACGACGACGCGCTCAGCGGCGGCGTCGGCTGGTGCTGGTGCTGGTGGCTGCTGCCGCCGAGCGGGGGGAAGCTGTCCCACGTCGCCGTCGTGGCGGCGGCGACGGGGGTCTTGGCGCAGCCTGCGGCGAGCTGGTACCACATGAGGATCTTGGAGGTGATGCTCGCGTACAGCATGGCGAGGTGCGGGGACCGCGAGCACGGGCAGGCGAGCAGCTGCCTCATGCTGTCGACGGCCTGCTTGTTGCGGTTGAGCACCTTGTCCATGGTCTGGGTGAGGTGCTGCTCGCCCCCGGCGGCGGCGGCGCCGTCCTGCCTGAGGCTGAGGCTGTCTAGCGTGGCGTACGCGAGCTTCTGGCAGTGGTGCGAGTCCGTCTGCAGGAGGCTCGTGTCCGGGAAGGAGTCGAGCGAGGAGAAGGATGTGGCCAGGCGGTGTGGGTGCTGCTGCATTTGCGCTGAGTCAGCGTCGCTGGCGTGCTGGCTCTCCGGGGTGTGCATCAGCTCGTCCGGGTGAATCCATTCGGAGAAGGATGAGTAATCTGACGCCGAGAAGGTCAGGTCCAGGGGGTCGACGGTTCCGTGGTGCCGTGGGTCGGCTCGGAGTATTGCATTGTGGCCATGCGGGGCGTCCGCGAACGAGAAGGGGTCGTTGAAGTTTTCCATGCTGTCCGGCGACGGCATGAACATGTCTTGGCCCGTGTGGTTGCTAAAGGCCATGAGGCTGTCCTCGAGCCCGAAGCTGGGCGAGGTGGCTGAACGGGGCTCGTACTTGACCGCCCTTGCTGTGCCACCGGACAAAGGACGATAGTCTGGATAACACGAGAGGCTGTTTTGGCGGGCGTTCTGGGTCAAGGACTTGGACGCCGCATCTCCGGACGGGCTTGTCTCAGTCGGGGCTTTCTTCCTCGGCGCCTTTCCGAATTTCCTCGAAAGGCCATACACGCAGGTGATGCCGCCAGCTGCACAGCGGCCACATCGCGGTTGTGTCTTGTCGCAGCGCACCTTGGCCGCCCCGCAGGCATCACAAGACGACCGAAGCTTGGGCGGACGCCGGGAGGCTCCTCTCGCGTTTGTCGACGGAGCAGAGACAGCAGACTGTGTGTTGGAGGTGGACATGGCCACTGGAGACGGCGTGGCCGAGGGCGTTGATGGGTCACCAGGTGAATTCATCGTGTGGGAAACAGGAGGGAACCGGAGAATGGAGTTCTGGACCGGAGTCTATGTGGTGAGAAGCGACCACACAAGAATATGGCAGCCAGGTAATAAGCCGAGGTCGGAATATTCCAAGGGGGAAAGATGATGCTGAGGGCCTGGGGGCGCGGGAGGTGAAGGCTGGCCGATACTTGTATCTGGCCAGTGCAAGACATGGGGAGAGGAGATCTGACAAGGCTCCGGTCCGAACGCCCTGGCGGCATGGAGTTTCTTCGAGAGACCTTGACAAGGGACGCCGCTGGCACTTGGAGCAGATCACTGCTCAAACGGCTGGTGTAACTTATACAAAAGGGCTGACATGGCCCACGCCAACCCATCAGCACCTGCCACCCACGTTTGTTGGCCACTGATGCGTGGGCTGTCACCCAGGACGAGACTAAAAGGGACGCGGCCGGATACAAGACCCAGCCAGAGCATTAAGGTTCCTGGAACTGGGGTGCCATGGTTGGGGGGGGGGTGCAAACACCCAGGAGGGGATGGAGAGCAGCAGGCGCGGGCGGAAGGGACTGGATTTCTTCAAGGAAAAAAGGGACGTACCTCAGGGTCTTTGGGTCTTTTTGCCCGCGTTGGGTCTGACGGTAGATCACTGGGGGTGTCAGATCTGAGGGCATGGGGGTCCAGATTACCCAGGCACTGGCCCTCGGAGCAGGCTTAGGCGGCCTGTCCCGCATATGGCTTGCAGTGTGGATGGGAACCCTGCCTGGCCGAAACAGCGTGGAGATGGCCGGAGCCGTGGGTGTACTCGGGCCAGAGACAAGAGACCGAAGGAGGTGGGGACCATGGGCGCGATACACGAGTCTTCTTCACCCAGCCTGTGCTCGACTCTTATCTCTGTCTCGGCAACTCATGCCTTTGCAGCTTTCCAGGTGTTCAAGTTCATGGTGTAGGGGCGAACACGGACAGATTACCAGTATCACTACTCACGAGCAGGACGACGTCCGTCCCCAGCAGGTGCCCTCATGTTGGTCGAGTCCAGCAGAGCGGCGAGAAGTGGGGCTCTCACGCAGCGACCAGCCGGGCAGCGGCATATCAGTCTGGATTCTCACTGTACGGGGACGGAGCCGATCCACAGCTTGCGTCTTGCACCTGCCACTTGTCCTGTCTGGGCTAAGCAGCGGCGTGGTGCAGACTGTGCCTTACCTAGACATGCGCCGACGACGTGCTGCCAGGGGGGGCAAAATTGGCATCGAAAGGCACGCGAAGGAGCCCCAGCACGTGTGCTCCGATCCTTCCCGTCGAGAACAAAGGATCGTGAGGAGAAAAGGGTACCGCGCACGCTGCATAGGTTGTGCTCTGCCAACGCGGGAACGGGTACGCGTAAATCTGAGGCGAGCTGCCAGGCAGGCTTTCCGAAGATTTGGATCTCATCTGGTGACGGTGCAGGATCCAGAGCATGAGCGTCACGCAATAAGCCGGACGGGGCCTTACAAGTCACCGACCGTGGGGTGCACTGCGTGGTTGTGGACTAGCGCTCACGGGCAGGCCCAACCGAGTAAGCTGATGCTGCTAAGGATTCAGAAGAGGGTAAGGGACGGATGGTGCAGAAGATACCGGTAAATGGGTATGACGGCTGCTACTTGCTCACTCACCCCTCCTCGACGAGCCACACATCGCCCCCAAATCTCACACCCACGCTCATCCTCACCCTCACAATTCTCCTCTCTCGCGTCGCGACGTCAAAGGAGCACCGACCCTGCTGCGCCCAATGGCGAAGCGCAGAATTAACAATGCATTGCGTTATCTAGGATTCGGAACCGATATAACGGCTCCGGGGAACTGGGTAGATGCCGGGCAGTCGACAAGCAACGGGCAGCTCCCGTTGCCGGAGGAGGAAAGGAAGGAGGGGTGGATGTCCCCCACCCCTGCACTGTAGATGTGGACCTGCTGTGTTACCGGCACTCACCTTATTTGGAAATGCCCTAGTACTCCTTCCTGGCCGACTCGCAGCGGTGTCTTGTCGCCACGGCACAGGGTATACTCAAAACACACTGCAAGGTGACGGACCTGGGGTTGACAGCTTCAAGCTGCCAGCCCTCTGGCGGGGGAGAATAGCCACCACGGTAGTCTAATGGGCCCTGAGAAAGTGGCCTGTCATGTCTATCTACCAGTCTACCCAGAGGCTCGATGCCCTGAGACAGTGCAACTCTGCAGCCAGGCCCGAGGTCGTGATTTGCCATGTTCCGAACAAGGCTTAGCAGATGTCAGCAACTGAGCGCCAACAAACGCTTCTTCTGAATCCTTCCGCGCTGGACCACTCATCACCCCTCACACACTCCTTCACACCTCCGCCATTCTGCGTCCGGCTCCTTGTGCTCATGCAGGGCACCGTTCCTAATTAGCCAACATGACTAAACCAGGAAGCATACACGAGCCTTCGAAATCACATTACGACCTCTGATGTGCACTTGTACACAAAGGCCGGTGAGTGCACAACCACAGCCAGCCACAGGCAGGCCCACGAGAGTTGGCAAGTATCTTTCAATTCGGCCGAAACTGCATGCCCCGTCCGAATCCGAAGGATTCCCTAATAGTGGATCTCCTGCTGCGCGTCGCCAATCGATACCTATCTCGACCGGCGAGCGCAAGGGAGGGCACAGGGCACTTACGCGGCAGCCTCAGAGCACGATGATACGCTGTATGTAGATGCACGCAGAGCTTTCCTCTGCTCATTGGGTCAAGTCCATGCTGCCCACTTGCCTCAACAGGAAAGATCCGATCCTCTTAGGAAGCAAGCAGGGCTGGCAAGCAAGTAACAATACCCACGAACTATCTAGGAGCCCCCCACAGCTCCGAAGCAGATACGATCTCGGCTATAGTTGACCACAGGATGTACGTATAGCACGCTCTGCCTTTCACTGAATAGACAAAGAAGAAAGACCATTAAAGCAACAGACACCCTACAGAGAGGCTGACCAGCGAGGCAAAGCCTGACAGACCCCTCGTCAGCATAGCAGACCCCCAATATGTCATAAACGAATCCACTACACAGCAGGTAGTCTAGCTACATGTCTTACTGGCATCCTCCTACTTGTCAGCCCAACATTACTAGATGTGTGTGTTCTCTCCCGTCATGTTGGTGAAACAGTGAGCATGGCGACCCACTGGAAATCTTGGGGCCTGCCAACGCTGACCGCTCGTCCGTAGCCGTGAGCTCTTCCAAACACTGAGCCACCAAGATGATTAAGATGATTATCAACAAGTTGAACCTTAATTTGGGAGGAATTCCACGCAAGCCTGCTCTTCTCACCTTCACCGCTGACGTGGAGGGATTCGAAGGTGCAGGCAGACTTTCGGGAATCAGTCAGTGTCTTTGGCTTGTACAACATTGAGTCCCCGTCCCCACCATCTAGAACCTTCCCTTCCAAGTGAGCTGTCCCACTGCGTCATTCGTCTTGTCTCCGGTGCAAAGACAAACTTGCCGGCATCCGCCGTGGCACTATCTCCGAACACTTGCACGGTGCTGGACTCGATCCTCCCAGAGCGATCGGCAAAGCCCCTTCGGCTGGCCGACTCCTGCTTCCACCGCTGGCACCTCCGAGGTCCGTCCACTCCCCAGATCCGGTCCTGGATTCCAGTCACGTTGGACTCCTTGTGGAGTCGCCGCAGCAGAATCCAGCCTGCTTGGCCCGCCCGTGATCCCAACTCTCGGACTTTAAGAATCCGAGTTGGACGTTGCAGCAGTCACAAGCGGCGCATATGCGTCCCGCTGTAATGCCTGTACCAACCAACCCATTTGTCCCCTCATCACCATGGAGTTATATTCTCTCATTTTCTACGTGCAACTCGACAATGAATTGAGCTGATTCAAGTCATTTTGTCCCCTGCGTCGAAGCTTCAAGCTTTCGGCCTGATAGGACCCGGCAAGTCAACATAATCAAATGTGCCGAGTATGTTCGTCAGCCAAACATCCTTCCCCCCGTGAGGCACAGATGGCTCTCCACCCCAAAGCGAGCCAGAAAGGAAAGTGTGAGGGAACCCAGGGTCAAAAGGACCAGCCTGATCTATCTGATGTATGTCATCATCAGAGAGATTGACCTTCAGACCCTCGACCGCATCTTTCAAATGCTCCAGAGTGCGTGTTCCAACGAGCGGAAAGACATACGGAGCCTTTTGCATCACATAGGCAAGGGCGACGCTGTGAAGGGTGGCCTCCTTGGCCTCCGCCACCGCTTCAAGTCTTGCGGATACCGCCTTGTACGTATCGCTCGGCACGCCTTTTCTCCCCGGATTGTTTGACTCTCGCTCTCTCAGTGCCTTTGCCGTCTGAAATTTCCCGCCGCCTACGGCCCCATATGGTATGAGGGCCATACCTTCGTCCCTGCACATCGGGATGATGTCGCGCTCAAAGTCACGGACGGCAGCGTTCCAAAGCCCTTGATAGACAACGAACTGGCGCAGGCCGTGACAGCGGGCGTACTCATTCGCTTTGGCGACAACCCAGGCGGGGCTATCATATTTTAGGTGTTAGCCATCACTCGTCGTTGCGTTTCTTAGTCTTTGATGCTGAGCTCACCAATCCGAGATCCCAAGATAATTCACTTTGCCCGCACTGACGAGGTCATTCAGACCATTCATGAGCTCCGGTATCGATGTGTTGTAATCCCACCAGTGGACGTAGAAGAGGTCGATGTAGCTAGTCCTCAGGTTCCTCAAGGAGTTGTCAAGGGTCAGGCGAAGACTCTTGGTGCCGTTGCCACCAAAGTTAGACTGGATCTTGACGTCCTTCTCGTGCTTGCGGTATGCGCTCGAGTATTTGGTTGCAATGACGAACTCGTCGCGGTTGCCTCTGGCCTCAAACCACTCTCCTAGCCACTTCTCCGACTGTTGGGATTGGTATCCGCAGGCGGTGTCCAAGAAGTTCCCGCCGAGTGCCCAAAAGTTGTCGAGTATCTCGAACGCCGTCTCCTTGGTGCATTCCCCCAGGCGGTGCTTGTCGGCTTCCCCAAAGCCCATGGTGCCGAGGCAGAATGGCGAGACACGGACGTTGGCATTAGGCGCCAGTTGACGATGTCTGTAGAGAGGGGAGTTCGGGGGCTCTGGAAAGGGGTGTGGTGGCGCCATGCTTGAGGAATGTTTTATATGTCACAGATGAAAGGTGGTAGTTCGGATGCCGCAGCAGAAGGGGCAATTTGAATTCATCACAAGAGCGGACAATGCTTCTCTTGTAATAAACGGTCCTTCCTTATCGCTAATTGAATCACCGCTTGCGATGACATACCGTAAGCAGAATGCATACTTAGACGTATACAGAAATCCTCTTTCGGTATGGACTGTCAGTGGAAGAGAGTCATGTTTTCAGAAGGCATTCATCGTGCACCAACGTCGTCTTGAAACAAGGTTGCCCTGTAAACTTTGTATCCACCATGCCAAGCCTGGGAATGATAGCAGTAGAAGCCCTGCCAATGACGTATGATAAGCAGTCTGCATACACCAAAGCTTGCCTAGATTGGACAAGTGGAGTAAACTCGTGCCTCCCGGCGGGAGATCCGGCGATAGAGGGTTGTGAATGTTCACCTTGCCTCTGTGTTTCCCACCCGACAATACTTTTGCTACCGAATCATTACGTCTCTGCTGTTGACCAGAGGCAGCTTGCAGTACATGATGACAATTGTGCATTGGCCGACTGTGAAAGTGGATGACATCCTGTTTCACTGTGCACTGTACGGTACTACATGACAAGGCGAAAACATTCCAAGTGTACGAACAATCTTTCATCATGGAACCAGTACAGACTCCAGATAAAGCTTCCCCATCCGGCATTGAATTGGTGCAGATGAGCACGCGTGCCGAGGCACGTGGAGCAGAAGACAATTGGACCGGCCTCTCAAATGCTGCCGAGAGAAGGAAATTGCAGAATCGCCTAAGCCAGAGACGCTATAGTGAGTACCTTCCGCTACCCATATCCATATTATTTTATCTTCTCATCTTCATTGCCAGTGTGCTTCGCACAAAAGCCCACTTTATATTGGCTGTCTTCAAGGAACTAAAAATCGCCTGCAGGGCGAGCACGAGCAGATCCAACTCGGGGGTATAACCCCCGGCAAAAGCCAGTGACCATTGGGACTGCGGACCCGAATGCTATTGCCTCTCCACAGAGCGAATTGGAGCACAAGTTTAGAGGCCTTCTACATATCGTCAGCCTTCATGCTTCTCAGTGCCGAGGAGAGGAAAACACTAGTCACCTGGCTGCATCAGAAAGCTTTGCTATGCAGATTCGCCATCTTCAGATCAGAGACACGGATATAGGGACTCTATTGACACATTTCGAGCTTTTCATGGGACGGAATTTTCTGCTTGGCTCACCAAGGGTGGACCTGCTTCTCACGCTCATTCAGTTCAATGTTTTCAGAGCTCTTCTGAGCAATACGAAAAGTCTCGGGTGGGATTTTCAATGGCTGGAATGTGGAGAGCCCGAATCTCCTTGGACGTCTCCAGAGAAGAGCTTGCCCAACCCAGTGTGCCCAGATAGCCTGCGTCCCACCTGCGTCCAACAGGCGATTCCACATCACCCCTGGATAGACCTCTGGCCGATCCCCAAGATGAGGGATAATCTTTTACTGGCTGCCGGCCTCTTCGACGAAGATAAGTTGTGCAACGTGCTGCTCGAGTTTGAAGACATCCCAAATGAGAAGTCTGGCCTGGTTGTATGGGGCGAGCCATGGGACCCTACTTCATGGGAAGCGAGTGAGTCATTTATCAAGGAATGGACATGGGCGATCAAAGGATGTACAGAACTCTTGAACTCGACAAATTTCTGGCGATCTCGGCGGGGTGAAAGACTGGTAACGTGGTAGATTTGGTGGGGATCATAATGCATGCCTATCTCAGTTCTGTCAATGCAACACGATTCAAAAAATGTTCGCCAAAAGATAGCAATGCTACATGACGTATGATAAACATATGGCATGATTCCGGGTGCATTTTACTTCAGTGGCCTAGCTATGGGGAAATGCACCTAAAACTCTCTCACAATTCTTAGTATTGTAAACGGCTGGTTGCATTGGTAGATAGCATTGGAAAGGTGATGGACGTGCTCGTATTCACCTATTTCCTCACCGCGTGATACACCATGCTCAGCAATATTTCGAGTAGGTTGAAAAGCAGGAATGAGGCCTGATGTTATAATTGGCTTCCAGCACAGAGGATTGTTGCCATCCATCCATGCAGTCAAGCCAACATTTGCAGCCTTCCCAAATACTGGCCCTCGTCTTTTGCCGCATGAAATATGATCCCTAGGAACGTGCCAGCAACATTGGACCCTGAAGCTCGACCCACGCCCTCCCTTGCATCAACAAGCCTCGCAACCCCCTCCCCCCCTGCTCTTCCTGAGGTCCTCTATCTCCCACCAACAGCATCCAAATCCTTCTCCAGCTCGACAAAGCACAGGTCCTCAGGCATGTCCCTCCCCGGGAACCGCTCCCGCGGGAACGCGGACGTCTCCCCCGTCCTCCTGAACCCGCAGCGCACGTACCAGGCTATGAGCGCCTCCCGCGTCGACAACGCGTTGAGCCCCAGCCGCCGCGAACCCCAGTTTATGCGGCAGTAGTCCTCGGCGTGCGCGAGGACGCGGCGGCCCAGGCCCCCGCGGTGGCGCGCGCTGTCCACCGCGAGCATCGAGAGCCGCGCGAGGTCGGCGGTGCGCCTGGCGGCCTCGACCGAGGCCACGACGGCGCCGGTGTCGGGGTCCGTGGCCACCAGGACCGCGCTGTCGGGTTTGGTGATGCTGGCTAGCACCTCATCGGAGCTGATGTGGAACTGTGCCGCGAGCTCGGGGCTCCCTATCCACCTGTCTCTAGTGTCTTCGGCGCGGAAGGCAGACTGTATCAGGTTTTGGATTTGCGCCGTGTCGTCTGGGGTGGCGATACGGAATTGTAGAGTCTCGCTGGTCATGGTGGTGGTTCGTTGATGTACTGCTGTGGTTGGTTGATGGGACAAAATGATGTGAGAGGTAGCAGCATATTGTTACGACGGAAGCATCAGACCCTTAAATACCTCATAAAGTGGAGTCAAACTCCAGGCTTGTAGTGCACTTAAATACAGAAGTTTCCGGTAGAAGGGCGTCTTTGACACGATGAGGCGTAGGCCATCCGAAGGAAGGGCGCTATTGACACGGTATTGAGAGAACGATAGACTCGATCCTTCAAGTGGATATCTGTCAGGCGTTCCGGTTCAGTAACACACACATTTGGGCTGGGAATCAAATATTCATTGTGTCCATTGTACTCGACGTCTCGAATCACCATGTTTAGTGGTCCTCGCAGGATTCTCAGATGGCCGAACTCTTCAGCGAATCTTCCATGCGGCTATACGTAGGAGAATTAATATGTCCCATGTGCAGATATGCACCAGAACTTCATAGCCCTGGGGTTTGAATATCCTAGCTCCAATGAAACCATTTCATGCCTGGACGTCCACTGTCTAGGCCACGAATTGCATGAGCCCCAAAAGTGGAGATGCTTCAATTGTCGGATCATTGGAGCGCATGTTCTCAAGCCACTGTCAATAATCAGTCAAGTCTGCACAATGAATAACAAACACTGTAATCCAAGTTCATAACCTAATTCTACTATAATATATGTAAAGATATTAATCATTACATCCTGTATTCTAAGCTGTAAGGGAGTATTTAGTTCATCAAATATTTCATATATAAAGATTCTTGCACTTAGCGGTGCCTTGCTCTTCGTTTCAAGCTTTGCAGCTCCGCCATCAAAATGCACAATGTTGCTATGCTCTACGTCCCTGTTGTTGTGAGGTGTCTCGTCGCTCTGCCGTCGACGCTGGCGACTCTTCCCATGGTTTCCTAGTATACCCTTTGCCGGCTGAGGATCGGGTGGGGCCACCTACCTCGTTCGCACTCCCTCTTGCAAGACTGCCTCTCATTCGCATTCTGGTTATCATTTACGACGTCCGTGGCGCCTGGTCCCTGCTGCACCGGCTCTTGAAAGTCGTTGATGCCGACCTTCGTGCGGTTGATCAAGGACGCTTCCGCGTTCCACTTATTGTTCGATGTGCTGCTGTAATTCGATCTCACCATGTTTCGAAGCCTACCGCTGGCCTTGGGTAATGGCTATGTTGGCGTTGCTAGCAGCTGACAGCTGGACAGGGTTTCGCTGCAGCTTAGGGCAGGTTCTCTGGCACTGTGGTGACAGCAGATGGAGGAGGGATGATGACAATGTAAGCGTGATGTCGGCCGACGAGTCCGACAAGGTGATCAGTGCATCATACGAGGAATTTCCGATCTCTTTGTTTGAGTGCCCTAGGATCAGACTGATACCATGCGAGGTTCAGAAATGGACTAGGACCCTCAAACTTTTCCATGCCAGTTCTCTAGACATGAATATTCGTTCCTCGATTAACACGCCATTGAAGGACAGGCAACAGGCAAAAGGTTGAATTTGCCAGGATGTTGAGCTTGAGTCCAAGTAGGTTTAGAATACTGGAAAAGAAGCAAAGACCCGTGTAGGATTCGGTACTACAATAGCCTGACGGGCTTTTCACATTAGGATTACAGGCCATACCCCATTAGTGTAATGCAGGTCTTCGTGTCATTGGCATCTGCTTCAGCTCTTTGGCTGTGCTCCATCGTTGTGGGTTTCGGGTGTTCAGCTCTAATGCTGGTGCCTAACACCTCCAGGGGCACTGTGCCTATCATTGGTCACGCGAGGTGAACTACACGCTGGGTGCTCCACTATCAAAAGAATCCATGTCACAGCTCTGATCACTCCCATTTTTATATGAATCTCGGAATGCCTCGATATTGTTATTGTGTGCATCGTTTCTAAATCCGACCACATGAACAATGGCAGGCGGCAATTCGTTATTGGGGTCATGGGGCTGGGAGATATTGTCTGTCTTTGGCTCCGCCTCGTGTCTCGCGGCACTGGTGGGTGTGTTGCTGGGGTTCGACGGCAAGCCAATCTTCACCTGGCATGGGGTCACGTTAAACGCCATCGTCTCCCTGCTATCAACCGCCAGCAAAGCGGCGTTGCTGTTCGCTGTCGGGGAGCTGGTCAGCCAGTGGAAATGGATATTATTTACCGACCGCGCTAGACCGTTGATGGATTTTGAGCGGATCGACTCTGCCAGTCGGGGTCTGCTTGGAAGTCTTCAACTGATGTGGAATTGCAAGAAAGCGTAAGTCTTGCTCAATTTTTCAAACCCCTGCTGTCGAGTAGGGTTCAATGCTGTTGTTGCTGACCTGCCCAGTTGGATTCTTCGTTTAGGCGCTCTGATCATTCTGCTGGATGTCGCTGTCGACCCTTTCTCGCAGCAGCTAGTTCAACTAAGGCAAGACCTCGTGTACAGTGGAGACCGGGACACGGTTCTCTCGAGCGCAGGACGTTACTCAAAGGGCAGCTGGTTTCGTCAACAATTAATAGAGGATCCAAGTAGGCTCTAATCTGGTCTCTTGCCTTCAGAGGCTCATAACAAATACTGACTTCGATTAGCGTTGGTGGACCCCAACACGACATTAGTTACGGCCGACGCAGACTTCTCGATGCAGTCAGCTATACTCTTCGGGCTTGACCAACCGCTCAAGAATGTGGTACAGCAAGGTGCCTTCAACTGCCCCAACGGGAATTGCACATGGCCAGAATACGAGTCTCTTGCCGTCTGTAACAGCTGTGTCGACATCACTGACAAGCTGGAGCGCCACACTACGAATATTGGTCTGTCCGCATTATTGGCGACGGACAACCCTGCAGCAAGGATCACTCCTGGTGGGAACACAGCCTTCAGGCTTCCAAATGGTCTTTTCATCGAGAACGATAATGGCTGGGTGTATACTGAAGACGTAAATGAGGGCGCCAACGATGATATATACGGAGCCGTAATGATGACCACACTCGGCACAGGCAATGCTAGCAAGACAGTGAGTATGCAGGATCTGGACACCCTGATCTGGGCAATGTCCATGATCCGCGTCAAGCAGGATCCGACGAACTCATCGGCAGCCTGGCCAGACTTGCCCCATTCTGCCATGGAGTGCGCACTGCACTACTGCGTTAACAGCTACTCCGCTGAGGTGAAGAACGGAATCTTGCAAGAGAATGTGACAAAAGTGGAGGACGCTGTGCGTGCACCCGATTCATGGGTGCCGGAAACCTTTTCGAAGCCGCTCAGCGAGGAGGTTCGCTCCAGCATCGCGTTCAGCGATTCCTGGTCGGCAATTATGCGAACGGACCTGAGCCTTATATCCCCGACCAACAACACGCGGTACAACATCTCCCAGTCGGGCGTGGACGGCATCGGGTCCTACTTTGGGATCACATTCGCCAGCGACCTTCATGTATTCGTCATGCCCGACGACAATTCAACCGAGTGGCAGTTGAACGGGTACTATATGACCAGCGGCCAGGTCCAGTACACCCCGAGCACAATGCAGGTGCTATACTCGACTGAGGACCTGAACAGCACTTTCACGAGCCTGGCCACCAGCATGAGCAACGCACTCCGCGATGGCTCGGACGCGACGTTCAACGGGGCCGACAGGGAGCTCACCGGCGAGAAAGGAGTTCTTACGACCTTCTACGAGATCCAGTGGCCGTGGCTGTCGCTGCACTGCGCCAGCCTCGTGTTGGGCATATTGTTCTTCGTACTTACGCTCGCTCGGAACCGGTCCGCCCCCGCGTGGAAGTCGAGCAGCCTGGCTGTGATGGCCCGGGGCCACCAGGTGCAGGATGTCGTCCATGGGGCGGAGTACGTGAAGCAGATGGAGGGAAGGGCCAAGACCATGAGGGTCACGTTGATTGAGAAGTCGATGCGGACTGGTCAAGTGGAGTATGATCCTTTGCAGACTCCGTACAGCGAGGTCACGCACGTTACTCGCTGAATAAGTTGCTGTGTCATAATTGGTTACAGGGCATCCTCTGCATATTGTACATAGAGGTAGAAATTACACTATAAAGTTCCCTACACCCGTCAAGCTTAAAATCGTAACTGGTTTCGTTTCGCAGGATTGGGCTATAAACGTGGGGTTAGCCTTCACCTGGTGGCTGAAACCGGGGCAGCTTTGGCCGAGAGCCCCCAAAATTCACCTCGGGCCCCGTCCAGCACAAGCTTGCCTGCAGACATAAGTCCAATGGGACCCTTGAAGAACCAAGCGGATTTTCAGATGTAGTCGTCATCTTGAAAACGTTGAGCCCTCGAGAGGGCAGTTGGAGCGGACCAAAGGGTCGTGCCAAGCAACCAACATCAACAGTGAAAACACCCCTCAATTCCCACGGGAATCCTTCCTGCCACTCCGAGGCAACTGCAGCAGTCGCCCAGTTTCGTCTATTCGCGGAGTCTTCTTCACATCTTTGATGCACTCATCACACAATTCAACAACATAGCCATGGCAGATTCTCGCAAGCCCTACGACCCGGTCGAGGCCATCGAGCCGCACATCCTGGCCAAGCTGGACCCGGAATTCGTCGCGCGATGGACGGAGTTGATGAACAGCATCCCGGACCCGGCACACGTGGTCACCATCGAGGAGATCCGCGCCGACCCGCGGGTCCTGGCCCCGCCGTGCGCGCTGGACACCAAGGGCCGCCCGAGGACTGCCGACAGGGAGGTCACGTCGGAGGACGGGGCCAGCATTCCGGTCCGGGTCTATTACCCGGACGAGGCCAAGCACGGGCCCGGGCCTTACCCGGCCCACCTCAACTTCCACGGCGGCGGTTTCGTGCTCGGGAACCTGTCCACCGAGTCGACGCTGTGCTTGAGCATGTGCGAGGGCGCCGGTGTCGTCGTCGTGGACGTCGACTACCGCCTGTGCCCTGAGACAGTCTGGGGCAAATGCTTCCAGGACGCGTGGGCCGCGCTGAAGTGGGTTCACGCGGAGGCGAGGGCGCTCAACGTCAAGGAGGACTCTCTTTCGCTGGGCGGGCTCTCAGCCGGCGGGCATATCAGCATCGTCCTCCAGCACCTCGCCCGCGACGCCGGCATCCCTCTCAAGCTCGTCATGGCCACCGTGCCGCCGTCGGTGGAGGGCCTGTTCTACAAGTACTACACCGAGTCGCCGTTCCCGTCGTTTCACGAGTTCTACCGCGGACCCGTCCTGGCGTTCTCGCGCATAAAGTGGTTCGGCAATTTTACCGCGCCCGAGGACAAGCAGGACGAGTTGAGAAAGATGTGGCCCGAGTGGTGGTTTGCGCCGCTCAACGCGCCGGATTTCAAGGGCCTCTGTCCTACCCTGGTACGGACAGCTGAGTGCGATCCTTTACGGGACGAGGGCGAGGCGTATGCTATGAAGCTCGTTGCTGGGGGGAACAAGGTGGCGATGAAGAGGTATCTGGGTGCCCCTCACACATTTATATATATGGACTTCATGAAGCAGAAGCAACAATTCGACCTGGACTCGATTGATGGCTTGAAGGAGGCCCATGGGATTAAATAGATAATTAGAACAGAACTTCATACACCTCTGATTATGACCCATTTCTCACAACGATCAGGTCTGAATTTATATATATACTGGCACTGCTATGCCTCGGATGACTGACTCTATGTCTCGAACAATTACTTGGCCGTTTCTACGGGCTTGCACCTTTGTGGTGAAAGACGAAGATACCAAATAATCTAAGGCCACAATTCTCCAGCATGGGTGTAGCCAGGATAAGATGCAGCAACAGATCTATTGAACAAGACAACCTTGATTTGACCTTGAGAACAAGTTTATCTTTGGAATAGATATCAATACCTAGGCAGCTTTGCTGAACAATAACACAGTATCAAATAACTGCGAAATGAGATTTGACTTGGAAGTACCAGTCATGTCGTGATCCGCCGGATGAAATAATGGAGAACAGATAAAAAGAAAACATCACAAAATAGTGCCAGGTCATCATATTCTCAGGGGCACAGGCACAAATTATACACGATATGCCTTGCCGTGGGATGAAAACATTGTAACTGTGAGACAAAAGCCTGTTGTAGGATTTGTCATGCTATCATGGCAGCTGAGCTGCCTTTAGATCTCTCTTGACTCTGTACTAATTGGCAAACCTGTGTGATTCCGACAGCTTCCAGGCCTGGCTCAAAGAAAGTCGAACCAATGCCCGGATGCGTCCACATTTGGGGGGTGGTTGCGGCAGGGCTTACTTCAGGGTTAGGACTCAAAGCTACTCCCCTCCTTCCTTCCCCCTGCAAGCAGTGACGCACTGACCACGCACAAGCTATACCGGTAGTGACTGGGCTGCAGGCCTTTCGTCACCAGCCAGCCACTGGTGTCATGGCCAACTTTCCCAGCTTGGGATCCCAGGACTTCTCCCATCTTCCACGACACACGAGACCACGTCTTCAATTCAGCTTGCTTTGTTCTGCGCCGAACAGCACCAGCACCGCACTCTGGCGATAACCTCGACCACTACAAACACCATTTGCGAGCCTTGCAGCTGCAATATCCATTATCAGCCGACTCACTGACTCCCATTGATTGATTGCTCAATCCCAGCCCACCTCAAGATGGCTCCCCCACCTCCGGCGAGCATGCCTCTCCCACAGCGCCTGGCAGCTGTCGCCCAAACTCTACAGTGTATGTTGCCCGCTCCAGGAGGCCGCCCACTCCGGCAGCAATCTCAATGACCGGGCACGATGCTGACTCTTCTCTCTTCGTGAATAGTTGCCTGGTTCGTTGGGTAAGTAACACTCTTGCCTGAGAATCTCTTTCTCCTGCCTGCTGCCACAGACGAGAGCTTTGTCCCCGCCCCCGCCCCTGCCAATCTGGACAGCTTTCGCCTAGGCAAGACACGGGACGGCTTCGAGGGCAGCGTCCGGGTCGCGAGAGCAAGACTCGAGTCTGAGACAGCAGCGACTGAGCAGGATTGATTCCGAGGCTAACTGTCCACCATCACAGGCATCTAACGCTGATTCTGTCTGTCCTGCGCTACTCGCTATCATGGATTCGCATGAACTATTACACCCGCATGGCCCAGTTCTCCTACCGTCTGGCCTTTGTCGCCGCCATGCTCACCTATGGCATCGTCGTCTACAAGACCCTTCGCGCTCGCGCCAAGGCCGGCATGAAGTTTTCTCCCCAGGTCGCTATCTCTCTGATCGGTGACGAGAATGTCCAGTATTTCCGTGCGTCATTCCCTGATATGGAGCGATGCAAACATGTGATAACTTCGCCGTTGTTGGCGCATCCGGCTAACTCTTCTCTCCACAGTCCTGGCCTTCGTCTGGCTCCTGGCCCCTCAGTACCCAATCGCCTTGCTGCCATACAGCGTCTACTCCATCTTCCACTTTGCAACCTACACGCGTTCCACCGTCATCCCGACCATCATCCCACCCACACAAGCTGCGCCCGCAGCGGGTGCTTCTCCCAGCGCGAAGCCCCAGTACAACACTCATCCCATTGCGGATGCCATTGGAAGCTTTGTCAAGGAATACTACGACACGTCTATGTCCGTTGTCTCTGGCCTTGAGATCGCCCTGTGGGGTCGGCTTCTGTTGAGCGCCATCCTGTTCCAGCGTAGGAGCTGGATCCTGCTGGCGATCTACACTGCCTTCCTGCGGGCGCGCATTAACAACAGCACCCACGTGCAAGGCTCCTTTGCTAGACTTGAGGCCAGAGTCGATAACCTCGTCGGGGCTCAGGGTACTCCGCCTGCCGCCCGACAGATTTGGGATGCCGTCAAGGGAGGTGCCAGGACTTTCCACTCGGCTACTGATCTCAGCAAGTACGCCAATGGTGCCGCTGTGCCCAAGAAGACGTCGTAAACTGCATCCGCTACAGGTGTCGGAACGCACCAATCTGCGCCATGGTTGAAGAGACGGCAGCTAGACGCCTATGATTGGGCTTCTGCCAGGGTCACCATCTGGCTCGTACTCGGTTGGCTCAATCAAACAGGATTTCCACAGTCTCTGGAATACGACATCATGAGTACAAATTTGAGAAGGGTTATGAATTGGGGATGTGGGCTCATGCATCACCGCAAGCCGACGGGATGAAGGGCTAGGAGCGTCAAGTCAGTATCGGTGGTTCAGCTATAATGAGACGATGGGAGGAGGCCGCGGTTCTGCTAGTGCGCATGAGCGGGCATACGGGGGAGTTCACAGGATGACTGAGGCCTGCTCTTTGTTTTTCTTTGACTGTAGACTCTGTTCTTGCTTTTTGCTTACGGTAGGACTGGCGGAGTATGGTCTTTCAGTCAGGAAGCAACGCGTTACTAGAAAATGTTATGATCGATCGTGATTGTCGACATGACCTCGCTCAGTTGGTGATATGATGAGGACCTCGACCACAGGGAGGCATCCATGCAACTCTACGGTTAACTATCCCACGAAATCGAGCAGTTCGTGCATCAGTCCTGGGCCTAGACCTGGCGATGATCCGGCCCAAGATCGGCAGCCAGGGACCCGTTGGAGGGAAGCTCCGGTCGAGCCCCACATATTCCCGCCAACAAGACGTCAGTCGGGCCATGACGTAGCTGTCGTTGTCTCATGCGGCTGCAGGCTGCCTCTGCAGACTCCAGCACCACAGGCGAAGCTTCTCCTAGCCAAGCTTTCGTCTTCCAGCCGGCTGAACTCTCGCATCAAACCCACCTGCAGGCCATCCACTACTCCGAAACAGTGACAGCTACCTCTCTCGTGACGTTCCTAGGATCTTTTTCCTTGAATTGAAGATCTCTCGCCGTGCTGCAGACAGACCTCCTCCACGTGTTCGCACTTTCGAGACGCAGCTGTTTGCTCACTTCAGTCCAGTCGCTTCTTCATTGTAATCCGATACATCGTCTTTTCCGCCAGAGCACCAAATCTTGGCCCTGATTGCG
This sequence comes from Diaporthe citrichinensis, assembly GCA_014872995.1. NCBI lineage: Eukaryota > Fungi > Ascomycota > Sordariomycetes > Diaporthales > Diaporthaceae > Diaporthe > Diaporthe citrichinensis. The sequence goes on from JADAZR010000022.1 coordinate 597,756, forward strand.
CATCACAGGCTACTGGTCCAACACAGTTATAGACTATGGCCTCCCTGTTGCGGCAGATCGTTGCAGGCCCTCGAGCCAAACACGCCGAGACGGGACTTGACCTTTGCTACGTGACCGACGACATCATTGTAACGTGAGTTCCAACCTCGTTCTCCCTCTGCCTCGACGTACTGCCCTTGCAGCCATACGAAATGCACACAAACTGACAATGCACTGCTTCCGGCCAGCTCCGGACCGAGCCAGACATACCCCCAACGAGCCTACCGCAACCCTCTGGACCGCCTCGTCGCCTTCCTCGACGCCAAACACCCTGATAACTGGGCGATATGGGAGTTCCGCGCCGAAGGAACGGGGTACCCTGACGAGGCCGTCTACGGCCGCATACGACACTACCCCTGGCCTGATCACCACCCGCCGCCTTTCAGGATGGTGCCGATGATAATGGCCAGTATGAGGAGCTGGCTGCACGAGGAGGACACTCACTCATCTGATGCTAAGAAGGATGCAAAAGGAGACAAGGGCAAAGAGGTGGGTAAAAGTGAGGGGAAAAGCAAAAGAGTCGTTGTCGTACATTGTAAAGCCGGCAAGGGGAGGTCGGGCAGCATGACCTGCTCGTACTTAATTTCAGAGTGCGGGTGGAAGGCCGAGGATGCCCTGGCGCGCTTCACGGAGAGGCGGATGCGACCAACTTTCGGCGCCGGAGTGTCGATACCGTCCCAGCTCCGGTGGATAAGCTATGCCGACCGGTGGACAAAGGGGGGCAAGAAATACATCGATCGGGAGGTCGAGGTCCTGGAAATCCACGTCTGGGGCCTCCGCCATGGGGTCAAGGTTAATGTCGAGGGCTTCGCCGACGAGGGCAAGAAGATCAAAGTCCTGCACACGTTCAAGAAGGAAGAGAGACATGTGGTACAGGGCGATGCCCCAGGCGGAGGCGGAGTAATGGACCTCCTGGGAGACGCCTGGAGCCCTACCAACGAGGACGACGAGATCTATGAAGACGCAGACTACAACGAGATTGTCGGGAACGACAGTGACAAGAAGGGCAGCGACAGCAGCAACAATGCCAGCAAAGATTCCTCACCGGCTCGAAGCAAATCTAAGAAAGCCTCACGAGCAAGCCGGCTGGTGTCCGGCTCACCTGCCCGCAACCCCAGCGTTAAGAAGGCCAGCAAGAGCAAGACAATCAATCCTGCCGACTTTGCCGCCGCCTCGGAAACGTCCTCGCCGTCTGCCTCCAGCCTCAACGTCCGTAACAAGAACACATCCCAGCCGTCCCTAGCTCATGCGTCCACATTCGCAGATACTAACGAGCCTGGAGGCATGGCGGTTATCTTCAAACCAACGTCCCCGGTCCGCATCTCAAACTCGGACGTGAATGTCTCCCTCGAGCGGCGCAACCGCGCTCCGTCGTCGTTGGGCTTGACAATGGTCACAGCGGTGGCGCACGTCTGGTTCAACGTCTTCTTCGAAGGCCGGGGCCCAGAGCAGGGCGGCCGTGCTGACGAGTCGGGCGTGTTCGCGATTGACTGGGACAAGATGGACGGTATCAAAGGCTCAAGCCGCAAGGGCACCAGGGCAGCGGACCGCATCAGCGTTGTCTGGAGGGTGGTCGGCACCAATGGTCCCGTGCCGGAGGTCAAGGAGCCGGGCGAGGGCAGCCCGGTGCCTGAGATGAGGCCTGCGGACTGGAAGGGAGAGCACGATGAGGACCCCGGCGCAGACCGGAAACTCGGGCTGCGAGCAGAGACCTCCGCGAGCGCGTCGGTCAGCAAGGCGAGCTCTGTGAAGAGCGCCGACGGTGGTAAAGAGGCCGGTGATGGGAATGGTCAAGAGAGTGACGACGAGTCGCTGACTGGCGTGAAGAGTAGTGATCCCACGGGCCAGGAGTTCAAGGACAGCGACTCGGCGAAACTGGCCGTTGCCCAAGGAATGCCTCAGGAGGGCTCCAAGGGACAAGCTACTGGGGACGAGCTGTCGGACCACGAGAAAAAGGTCGAGGCGACGAGGGGCCGTACGGCGAACCCCGAAAAGGAGGCCAGCGGCGCAACGAAGTCCGAAGAGCAGCTCCTCGAGGCTGCTATGAAGCCGGTTCGAGAGGCTAGGCTCAGCAAGGCCAGCGAGACTGCTATCCTGCAGAAGAAGGCCGAGGAGGAGGCCGCTTCAAGTACACACCCATTTGAAGAACACGGCGGGGAAGGAAGTGATGACGGCAAGGACCACGACGGCGGTGAGCGCAAGCTCGGCTTCGTAAGGGCAGGGAAGAAGCTGTTGCCGCTCCATCCGAAGAAGCATGACGAGGACGGGAAAGATCCTAGAGTGGTGAATGCGAGTGTCCAGAAGTAGATACTGTACATGGGCGCGGAGCTGGGGTGATTTCCACACTTGTTTTGGTCTGATGGCATTGGATAACAGCAGCATTACGCTATATTGGGTTTTTGTCCTGTTTCCTGTCGGGGGAAATGTCTTGTTCGAGCAACAGCGTGCGTGCGTGCCGTAAACGTGTTGGACAATACCCTGAATAGACTGCATTTCTTTGGACTTGTACGTGAGACCCACGGTTACTTTTTCACAACATCTCAAACTCTTCATCCTAGCACCCTCGAGGGAGTAACAACAGCGTCGTCCACTCACAGTGGTCGGCCACTGGCATCGCGCCCGTTACTCAGCAAGGCCGAACCCGAGAAGATGGAGACTGACTGCCGGCGCACGCGTCGGATGGTGGTCAGAAGCCTAGCCTCCATGTCTCCCCGCATCGAGCTACGTAACCCTGGTCTGGGGTATTCCGGCGGAGTAACCTTTTTGGACGAAAGTTTGCATGGATCACTCGTGCGGCGCAAAGAGCGAGTTGGAGGCGAGCTCTCAGCGCCGAGGGTTGCGCGCGGGGCCGGGCCCGACGATATGCGGAGACGAGGGCCCGGAAGAAGGTTTGTCTTGTCGCGTCCAAGGTTTGCTGGTGCTGACGTCGTGAGACCCGGTGTTGTTCTGGTTTATCTCTTATATCTGTCATAGCTCACCTCTCTCGTAGCACAGAGGTTCGGATATATAAACCTGGGCACCTCTGTCCGGGACAGTAATCGAGGTGTGAGCTGGAAACATCGAAAACACGACACGAGCCTGTAAGACCCGATCGAACCGGCGACCATGTTGTCCCTCCTCAACCAGCTCCTCCCGGCCCTCCAGGAGCGCTTGGCCGAGCACCCGGTGCAGACGCTGCTGGCCGCGTTCCTCCTCACCCTCGTCTCATATGTCGTCGTCAACGAGGTCGTCCGCTACCAGGCCCGCGTCCCCGGCATGTCGGGCCCGCCGGGGCTCCCACTCATCGGCAACCTGTGGTCCATCCGGTCGAACGCTGCGGCGCAGTATCGCGAGTGGTCGAGGCGGTATGGTGATGTCTACCAGGTGCAGATGGGGAATGTGCCCGTCGTTGTTGTCAACAGCGCCAAGGCGACGAAGCACCTCTGGGTGGGACAGAGCCAGGCGCTGAGTTCGAGGCCTGTTACTTATACGTTTCACAAGGTTGGTTGGTTCACTTATATCCGAACTTATATGCGGGACCCTCCTGTCTATAGACATAACGGTAACACTTGACTTGGGCCCGACTGACAACACTTTATAGGTGGCATCCAGCACCGCCGGCCTGACCATCGGCACGTCACCTTACGACGACTCCCTCAAGCGCCGCAAGAAGGGCGTCGCCGTCGCCGTCAACCGTCCCGCCATCGCCAGCTACGTGCCCTACCTCGATATCGAGTCCCGGACCTTTGTCCGCGACCTCCTCGTGCGCGGGGAGGCGGGCAAGAAGCCCATCGACCCGCTGCCCTTCATCCAGCGGCTGTCGCTCAGCCTCGCCGTGACCATCAACTGGGGGGTCCGCATCCCGACGGTCGAGGACCCCATGTTCCGCGAGATCGTCGCCGTCGAGGAGGAGCTCAACCGCTTCCGCAGCACGACGGGCAACCTGCAGGACTACATCCCGCTGCTGCGCCTCAACCCGGTCAACACGGCGAGCGCGCTCGCCCGCGAGATGCGAGACCGCCGCGACGCCTACCTGCACCGCTTCAACTCGGACCTCAAGGCCGAGGTCGAGAAGGGAACCAACAGGCCGTGCATCCAGGCCAGCGTCATCACGTACAAGGAGGCCGCCCTCTCCGAGACGGAGCTCACCTCCATCAGCCTCAGCATGCTGGGCGGCGGCTTCGAGACGGTTAGTACGACCGTGCAGTGGAGCATGGGCTACTTCGCGCAGCACCCGGACATCCAGGACAGGGCGTTCGCGGCCATCAGGGAGTTCCAGGGGGCTGGTGACGGCGTGGACCCGCTGCCTGACGCGGCTGATGAGCAGAAGTGCGCGTATATCAATGCGCTGGCGAGGGAGGCGCTGCGGTATTTCACCGTCATCCCGCTTAACCTCCCGCGGGAGAGTATACGGGATGTTGAGTATGAGGGGATGAGGATACCGAAGGGCACGACGGTCTACATGAATGCCTGGGCATGTAACTACGGTGAGTCCATATCTTTTTTCACCTGCCACTTTTCCCCCCTTGCCTCCAGAAGCCGACATGATATCCCATCACCCGCGTCCTCTACGCTTGGACTACGCAAAGGCAAAAACATCGGGCAAAAGAAACAGCCGAGCTGACCCCACGTACCACACCACAGATCCAGAACTATGGGAGGACCCAGACGTCTTCCGGCCGGAGCGCTGGCTCGAGAAGCCGGACGCGCCGCTCTTCACCTTCGGCCTGGGGTACAGGATGTGCGCCGGCCACCTCCTGGCCGCGAGGGAGGTGTACCTCATCTTTATGCGGCTGCTGGCGAGCTTCAGGCTCGAGCAGCCGCCGGGGGTCGCCGTGGCGGTCGACATTGACCCGGCGAGCGGGTTCAAGAACCCGCGGGACCTGATCATGGCGCCCAACCCGTACGAGGTGCTCTGCGTGCCGAGGGACGAGGCCAGGTTGAGGGGGGTCCTCGCTGAGGCTGAGGCGGAGGGTGGCGAGAAGATCTGATATGGGTGAGAAAGAAAGGAGGCTGGTGAAGGGTATGGTGTTGCACTTTACTGATCCTATGGGTAGTCGACGTGTAGCATCCCCTGGAAGAATTGCAACGGCGCTGGAAGCTGGAGACTGGTATGTTTGTTGGACAAGACGTTGGAAATAGATTGCTCGTTGTATCATTTCTTCTTCCATGTATGTCTGTTGTTGCATATCTCTTTAAATGGCATCATATTTGCACGCGGACTCTAACAAGGTCTCTGGCGTTTCTAACAAACCTAAAATAAATATCACACATGCCCTGTCCTGCTCTGGGTCAGAGAACATCCCCGCCGAACTAAGTGATCGCAGTATCAAATTCGAGTGAACCGGACCGTGGTGCTCTTCAACGGCAGCACGGTCGAGCGCCACGAGAACCACCGACCGCGCTGCGCATTTTCGAGCTCGCAGTCGTAGTTCAGTATGATCTGTCCCATGACGACTTTCATCACAGCAGTTGCGTAGAACCTTCCGGGGCTATATTGTGCGACGTCGTTATTAACGAATGCCTATCCCTTAAAAAGGAAAAGGAAAATCAAAGAGTTGTGCTGACTAGAGAGCTGCAACATACCAAACCATCCTCCCAGTTCCCCAGACATGCCAGGTATAATCCGCATCCGTAAGCTTGGAGGGGGCTGGCTGCCTAAAGTCCAGCTCGGTAGCATCGCCGGACTGCAACTGCGGCTTGAGGTCGGCGAAGCGGAAACCGCGGAAAGTGGTTGGCTCGGGGTAGTGCTCGGGAGACTGCATGATGGCACGGACGGGCGTACAGAGCCATTCCCCCGTGGACACGGCGGTGCCGTCGGAGAGAGTGAATGGCCGGAGGGCGGAGCGTCGAGTGCTCACTATGATTCAGTCAGCTGGTGAACGATCAATCAAGATACGTGCGGGCCTTGCCACTTGAGGTAGTCAGGAGGGAGGTGAGGTAGAAGGAGAAAGTCTGAAGAGCGAAGAACGCACTTGATTCTACCGGGGTCAAACGTGCTGACTCTTTGATGAAACTGTCTAGCAGCGGGAGCCCGACGGCACTTTGCTCAAACTTCTGATAATTCGCAACGAGTTCTTGTCGGAGGGGCTCCTTGTATTCCGGGTGGAGGCACAGATCGTGGACGGCGAACGTTATTGTCTGTCAAAATGATGGGGCGTGTTAGTGAGAACCAATAAGCAGTGTAATAAACCACCTATGATTGTCATTGATAGCTAGACTCCCCTGCTGCGTATCCGTTACAGAGAGGAGCACCGAAACAACTTACCGTAGCCATGGCATGCACGGAGCCGAACCAGATCGCCATCAGCTCGTAGACGATGCGCTCTGCGTCCCAGGGCTTCTGGCGCGGCGACGTTTCCATAATCCATTGGATACAATCCGCCTGGGGTGATGCGTAGCATTTAGCGGTCTATTGTTCACAGGGACTGGTTGAGAGTTCAATTGGTGTTTCCTCGTACATGTTGCGGGACAATGTGCCCCTGATTCTTCTGGTCTCTTTCCCGGCAGCGCTCCTCCGCTACCTGTACAAGGCCATCGAAAAGGACCTTGTGGGACTTTAGACTTCTCGCTATGAGCCCCCCGATCAATCTAAGAGCATTAATGTTAATGGAACGAATCCAATCTCTAATGCACTGTGTTCCGGTCGGATGAGGCATGGTTGTGGCTTACGGAGATACGGCCTCTGGGAGAAGCTTGACGATCTCGGCGCACAGAACAGTCTCTTCAATATAACTAAACGCCGACTCCATGAACTGGGGTTTGCTTGCTATATGTCATTGATTTAGCCTTCTATGTACGGGTGGAGATCCATCGGTATATTTTGGCGATAACAGCGAACACGCAAGATCTTGGTCATTGCCAAGTGCGAGATAGTTGCAGGACAAGATCGCAATGCAAGGATTAATACAAGGCGTTCTACTTACCGAGTTCCTTTCCGAAGAACGAGATGGCGTTCGCAAGAACGACTAATTGCACAATTGAAGGATAAATCTGCAACTTGAAGGAGCCTGTAGCGTGCACTTATTCTCAGCAAATTGCCGCGAAGCATTAAGTTACTTCTGATAAATCCTAAAGACGTGAAGAAAGGATTCCAGCTGGCTCACCATTATCTCCCCCATGAGACGAGCTCATCTCCTCGAACTGGTTTTTGATCACGGCACTCAGGTCCGGAAGTATGTTAGGCACGTTGTTGGTGAGAAGGGTGCGTAGAGCACGGATGAACCCAACGCCCTCCGTCCCTCTGCGGTCGAACCAGTTGAAGCCGTGCATGGTGTATACGGGCTGAAGCATCTAGCCATGATGAATATTTCGTTAGTATACCAAAGGCAAGCAAGATTGAAGGATTAAGAAGCCGAGATGACCACCAGCAAATGCGTACCTGTTTTGATGCGGCTTGGAGGGACAAGACAGTATCCGGCGCGCGATCGATCTCGCGGATGTGCTTCTCCGAGGACACGAATACATAGCGATTGTCCGGCGCGAGGACCTCAAAGGGATTTCCATTTGCCTATGAGGTGGCTGGTCAGTGTGATGAATCCCCTTGTGTGATCGATGGCATGCCATTTTCTGGCGGGCATCCTTGCCTTCTTGAAGCTGCGTGCGATGATATTCGTTCCGTCGAACAAGTACATCCATGCTGCTAGGCGTTGACTAATGTGCTGCGTCGTCAAAAGTTAGCAGGCTTGAAGGGATACTAGGACGATCGCCGGGGCTTACCTCCTTGAATATGGAAAGCACCACGAGGACAATAAACAATACGAGTCCCGCACCGCTGACCACGGCCGGTACCTGCGGCAAAACGATCGAGAGATTGGTTGTGCTCATGGTCAATGTCCGTTGAGGAATTACAGTATTCTCAAGCTCGTCGACGTTACCGTTGCACGAAAGATGCGGTGCTCGTTGGAACATATTACTTGCATCGAGAAAGGGTCACATTCAAGCTGAGTGATCTTTCATGCAGACATATATACCTTTAAGAAAACTTATACTGCTAAATCTATACATGCTAATATATACAAAATAACGTTATATTATATAAATTTATATCCTAATTTTAAAAGATTATAATATATTTTATTTTCAAGCTTTTTATTAATTAAGTAAATAATTAATTAATAATCATGTTTTAAATAATAAAAGTATTTTTCATTATAAATGTTTATAAGATAATTTTGAATTTATATTTAAATTTAAGTTAAAAATTAAAATTGATTTTATTTCAATATAATTTAAATTTTATTTTATTATTTTAATGATTTCTTTTATTAAAATTTTATATTTATTTTATTTTAATCTTTAAAGCTTTGTTTTTAATTATTGTAAGTATAGGAACAAGTATATAGTGAAGATTATGTTTAATATAATGGCTATTACAGATCAATTACTATTATATATTATTATTTGGGTAGTGGGCGTTAATTTGTACACAGGATAAGCGCCCTCTGATCTTGGGTGTGCGAATCTCCGTCATCTTTCGTAAAGGTTGCCGAGGCTCTCTCAGCTTTTCGTGCTGCATGTCTTGGCTTGGTGAAAAACATGACCGCCATCAGGGATCTTCGGGCGATCTAGAGTCATAAGGCCTCCACGTATCAAGGTCTACTTGCAATGTTTCATTCTGTCTCTCGCTAGTACCTGTACATACGTTTAAGAATCCGAAGTACGACCGGGGTGAGGTGACACGGGAATTATCCGCGCCACCTAGGTGCTTAGGTGAGAAAGTCCACTGCATACCATCCCTAATGGGTTCCCAATTCCCGGGCTACCACCACTGCTCGTGCCGCTCACGTACAGCAGCAAGTGTAAGCTAGCTGCATGTTTCGCCGTTGGGCCGAAAGCGGCAGCAGGGCTGAAAACAGGGTCACATTTCTTCTGGGCGCATTCACGGCGAGCTACACCCGGAACATGATCCTCCCGCTTCGATGTCGTCGAATCAACGGATATGTTTGGTATCTGCTGAGTGACGAGTGCAGGCTTCTTTTTTCTTTGGCCCTGTCCCGACTAAACTCGTGTGCATACTGAAGCCTGGGTACCTTGCCTCGCGTTCAAGACAAAGGCACATCTTAATCAGCCAGCGTGGGCCCACCCTGCTTTACATGTCGGCTCACCCAGCTCCGGCTTTCCGCCCACCCATACTTATCATCATTATCGATATTCTGAGCAAAATGATTGGCACGTAGAAATAATCATTGGAACGACTTTCTAATTCTATTTCTGGTTTCTCAGGCTTGCGTGGTTGGATAGAGGCTCGCGTGTGTGAGACCAAGAGTTAGTGGCACTCGGCGTGGAACTGTGGAAGGAAGGGTGGGCGAAGCCCCCTCTAATCTCGAATTATATATACGTGTGTGGGCGCTCTGGATCCGTCTGCACCAGTGGCAGAATAGAGTGAATGAAGGCATTCACACACTCGAGCTTCCGCCTTGGCCCTGGCAAGATTAATCCACTTACGTGAACAACTTCCAGCCGCCGGGCACCCCTCTCTGAAACAAGCCCTCCCGATCATACTTGCGACTCGCATCCTGCAGCCTTTTGACATTTCTCGGCCCGTACGACCCAATAGGATCCTGGACCGTGTCCGCATAGTTGAGGTACTTGAACGGGACCAGGGTCTTCCTCGCCTCGGCGTCGCGGTCGATCGCAGCGAGCGCCGCCCGCAGGGTGCTCAGGATCTTCTCGTCGTCCTCCTTGTTCTCCCAGAACGTCAGGAACAGGACGCTGACGAGGGACCCGAGCCTCGGCTCCAGGCCCAGGACGTTGCCGCCCTCGGTGGCCGACTTGCGCAGCAGCGTGGCCGGGTACGGCTGCAGCGTGAAGGATAGCAGCACGTCCGCGATGGACTTGAGCGGCTCGATGGCGTCTTGGTAGATCTTGGCCGCCGCCTTGAGCGTGTCGGCGTCGGCTTTGACGGTTGTGTTCATGTAGTTGGATCTTCACGCCAGGGTTGGTTAGTGCCCATGACACAAGTCAACCGTGATTTGGGGCAGGGGCTGTCATCATACCTTTTTGGAGAAGGCCTATCGCCGGCTTGCTCGTGCGCTGCGTCTGCCAAGTTATGGGTACGGAGGGTGTTGAGCTGGTCAATCTGTGGCTGGATGTCGAAGAATGGCTTCAAAACGGGAGAATTTTCAATTCCTTGGGTATCGTAGACCTCTGCTTTCTCAATTAGAATCAACACGTGCAAGCACTTCCGCTTTGTTGGGGGGGGGGGGATTGAAGACAAAAGGGAAAGAAACGGAGGGAGTTGATAACTCACGGTTCAGACACATGATATCGGAGCCGAGCGCGGCTGAAAATCCCATGCTAACCATCAAGTGCGTCTCCTTGGAAGCATCTGGCTTGTTCAGCTCGTTGGCGAGAGCCTCCAGCTGGCCTGGGAATTTATCACCAAAGTAGTACAGAGTGCCTCCCCAGACATTGCCCTGCTTGAAAGTTCGGAAGTCAAATCGTGTCACGATACCAAGATTGTTGCCACCTCCACGCAGGGCGATCCAAAGGTCCGAGTGATCTTTGGGGTTCGCGTTGACTATCTCACCAGAAGCGAGAACTACCTCAAAATTAAGGACCTGTATGAAAATAAATATTAATTCATTTCAAAATTGATGTTCGGGAATGACTGGAGAAGGTGGAGGTTTTTTTTTTTTTTTTTTTTTTTTTTTTGGCATGACGAAGATGAAGCACCAAGAAAAGTTCTTGCTCAGGGTTCCGGGGCATTGCATATGAAAGAACTCACGTTGTCGCAGATAAACCCTTCGCGCGACGATACGAAGGACAGGCCGCCTACGTGAGAGCTTAGCAATCAAGTAAATTACTCGAGTTGCGAAGGGATGAAGCTCAGCCTACCTGCTAAAGCCAACCCTCCGATGCCAGAGCGGTAGGACCGCCCTCCAGAGAAACCCAGTCCCCGTTCTACGAGCGCATCATAGACAGGGCCCCAACTCTCGCCGGCAGCGACCTCCACCTCACCATCCTTGATGTTGATGCCCTTCAGGTGCTGTAAAGTCAGTGTGATTCCGGGAGCCTTGATATTTGAGCAGCCGATCGCCGGCTGCTGACCGAGGCCTACAATGGCAAACGGAGCTGTGCTGTCTAGCGCAAACGGCTTGATCGTCTTGACGAAGATGGAGACTTGTTCAACGCTCGAGGGCCGGACATAGCAAGCCGGAGTAATTTCCGCGACGGCGGCGTTTTGATATTGGGCGGCGATCTCGGCATACTCGGCAGTCCCGGGCAACGCGATGATGGCCTCGGGCAAGGCACGTTTGAGCGCCTCGATGGCCTCTCCGATATACATTTCTTGCAAAGACCTCGGAGCTTGACAGAGGAGTGGCTGTGATCAGAGGGCTGATCAGGAGAGGGCCTACGATGGTGTTTAAGCACGAGGAAGAATATCAACTGGGCTGTCGTCGTTCGTCGGTGCAGTGCAAACGAGGTTGAGCTCCTTCCAATGGGATCAGTTCCTACATGTTGGTAGGTCATTTAGAAGGAACAAGCAGCCAGGGTACCAATATGTTGTTAGTCCCGATTCGACAGGTCATTTTCTCAAAGAGGATTCCACGCGAGCCTGATGCGTGAATTGGGTATAGCTCCCAAGGATCCCATATGTTTCCCTGCAAATGCATGTAGCCTTTGCCTTTTTTGGAGGAGGTCACTCACCCATACAATCATGAACTGCGTGACAGGAGAACATTTGGGATCCTTACACGCTGTAGTCTCAGGTTCTCGTGTTGGTGTGAGTGCCCCCCAATACACTTGGCTGGCGTGCTGGGCAACCGAAGGGAGGACCCACTGGTACTATTGCTGACGCCAAGGACGGAAAGACGCAGACTCTGATTCTACACAGTAGCACACCGTGTACACTCTACAACTGTACAGTAACAAAGACTGATTGCAAGGCTAAGCGATATTCGAGCTGCTGACCACCAACTTATGCAGGATTCATGTAGGTAGCCAACCGATGTACGAGCCACCGTCACCCCGAGGTGGTATTGCTTCCAAAGAAGATCTAGATTGTGCTTCCCAACCCCTCCTTACCGCAGCTGTTGGCCGTGGTTTAGTACTGAAGCAAATGATGTATACACTTCAATGCAATTTGCTTCTCGGCATACGGCTACATTGAGACATCGCCACGCCAGGCAGCAATTCCACTTCTAGTTAAATCCCTTTACCTAGATCCAGTTAATTAGGAAGGTGCCATCAGCCAACTGGCTTGGATGATCCGGGCTCCCGGGCGACCTCTTCTGCCGCGGGACGCTCGAGGCCGTAGTCCGTGTCCAGCTCGGTCCTCAGCTCCAAGTCCCTTTGTATCCATACCATCAGAAAGCCCACGATGCTGACCCCCAACCCTGTCCACCATATCGTCCGCAAGCTCCGCGTGTAGACTTCTGAGACCTGGTCTCGGAGTTGCTCCGGTAGCTCTAGTCTGTGCATTTCGCCCGCAAATCCGTAAGCTGCCCCGTCCCGCAACTGGAGACGTAGCTCTTCCGACGATATGAGCGGCAAATTGGCGTTGAAGGCGGCGTTGAAGATGATAGAGGGAACCACCACGCCCCAAATGTAGCCGAACGTCTTGATGAATGCATATGCAGCCGTTGCAGCGGCTACACGAGATTCTGGCAGGGCGGCCATTACCGCCGGTAGCAGCGTCGACAGAGGAAAGCCGGCACCCGCGCTGGCGATTAGTTGAAAGACCACCCATTGGGCCTTGGGCGTGTCGCGATCAAGCATGGTGAATAGCCCAAAACCAATAGCTGAGAGAACGAATGCCGCCGCGTGATACGGCTTGTACTTCCCAAATTTGCTGAGTGCTACACCGCCGAAAATTGCAAAAACCAGGGTGCCAATGGCGAATGGTAGGAATTGAATGCCTGAGTCCGACGCCGAGGTCGCCTTTACGCCTTGAAAATACACCGGCAGAAAGTAGGCCACGGCTTGGACGAGGCACGAGGACAGAAAGACGAGAGCGTACGCCGTCGCCGAGGTGCGATTCGTAAACAGGCTGGACGGAACGCTAGGAAAACTGGCGAACGCCTGTTGAATGTGAAACGCCACCCAGCCGGCGGCGCCCAGGATGATGGGCAGGAGAATACGCCAGGAGCTCCAGGGATGGACGGTGCCGCCGGATATCAGGCCGTAAAGAAGAGACACGATAGCTGGGACAAAGATGATATTGCCCACGTAGTCAATTCGTCTAAGCTTTGACGTTATACCGAGAGATGCGTACACGCCTTTCTTGGGCCGCATGAACAACAGCATCGTAACGAGTGCGACGCCACAGACAGGTAGGTTGAGGTAGAAGATCCATCGCCAACTGCTCAGGAAATGGTGCATTAGCAGTGGTTGAAGGCAAGGCAAATAGACAACGTTATTGCACTCACTTTGCCAAAGCTAGCACCCCGCCCAACACGGGGCCGATGGCAGCAGCAATGCCGGCAAAGGCGTTCATGATGCCGACATACTGGCCCCGTTGACGCAGCGGCACTAAGTCGCAACAAATAATATCTGTCAGAACGTAGAGGCCGCAAGCGCCGATACCCTGCACTGTGCGGCCGGCAATAAGCATCGGGGGGTCAACCGCACCGCCTGCGATCCCACTACCAAGAAGGAACAAAATCGTGGAGGCAATCAGAGGCGCCTGGCGCCCAAAGATGTCAGCCAGCTGACCTAGTAGCGGCTGCAAAACTGAAGAGGCTAAGACGAAGGAATTGGCTATCCATATGTACTGCGTGGTGCCACCAATTGTCAACACGATCGAAGGTAAGGCGGTAGTGATAATAGCTACGTCCAGGGCGCTGATAAAGGCTAGGATGCATAGCGACGTGAAGCTACCCCAGAATTGAGAGAACTGCCTCCAAGATGTTTTGGTGGGCTGCAATGCCTCGGCAGGGGGCAACGAGGAGCTAGAATCTGCCATGGCGAACGTGCCAGTTGTGAAGAGAAGAGGAAAGGTAACTAAGATACGACTAACAAATGCATTCAGGTCTACTCTGAAGAGACCAATCTTAAAAAGGCCAGGTGAGCACCAAGTTTACTCAGATTTCTCAACCCCCAATTCCACCGGCAAGTCTCCGGCTCTTTTCCTTTGTCCTCCCTTCCATACTCCCCACCCTCACCTGGCGCGATCCGAGGGATACAGTTTAATCCGGGACATGCCGCTGAACCGGTCCCTTCCAATTCCAGCTAGACAGTCCGTTGTGAGCCTCATTTCAGACATGCGAGGACCAGACCCTGAAAAGGTAGCAACGTTGCTGGAAGTGGCTGCTGGTGACGAACCTTGCCCGAGTTGGAAGTTTAGCAACCTCGGGACTTGGCGTTGTTGCGTGTGACAAATCATTCTGCCTAGTCCGAGTGGGACATGCATTCATGCGGCGTCATCCGTAGATATGCTTGTAGCTTGCAACTGCTGGTAAGAGCTTAGAACAAAGTGGCGAACGCTTTCAAGTGGAGGTGGTAAGATGGTGGTGCCATCGTAGGATCAAATTTCAGTGCTCAAGTGTGTGCAGTGTGCAGCAGGCCGAGAGGGTCCGGCCCAACAGGCAGACAGGCTGCCGAAGCGCCTGGCGGGAGGATCTTGTTCCGTGTCTGGGCCATCCTACGAGCTTGTTGTATCACCATAAGCAGTGTCCTATTCGCTGGTCTCTCCCACCCAGATTCCATCCTTCAAAAGTTCTATCTGCAGGTGAATCTTGTCCCATCCTACGAGTATGTTGTGTCACCATAAGCGGCGTCCTATTCGCGCAAATAGTACGCTGGTTTCTCCAACCAAGATTCCATCCTTGAAAAGTTCTGGAAAAGAGTACAACATCATGAAGTCGTGCATTAGCGCCGCAGCCAACGTGCGGTACTATTGTACAAGAACCCAACGTGTAAATGCATCCGTAGCTTGGCGGAATATGTATCTGCGGCCTGGCATCCCGAGGTCACGGGAGACCGGCAAAGTGCGCATGTGTCTGTCCCAACCGCCTGTTGCTGTGGGTGTTGAATCCCCCCCCCCTTTCACAGCTATGGGCACGTACCAGGGGGGGTGCTGCATACGTCTACGGACGCTGTGTATAGGTACTTACACAGTAGTG
Source organism: Diaporthe citrichinensis (assembly GCA_014872995.1). Taxonomy (NCBI): domain Eukaryota; kingdom Fungi; phylum Ascomycota; class Sordariomycetes; order Diaporthales; family Diaporthaceae; genus Diaporthe; species Diaporthe citrichinensis. Next base: position 612,842 of record JADAZR010000022.1, read on the forward strand.
TAATACATCTTTCTCAGCCCCCACACTACAATGCCTGTTGATTTAGTCACCACCCTTCACCACCAAGTCCTGCGCAACAAAAGCAACTGTTCTGGACTCCCTGGTCCCTTTCCAGCTCAAGTATCTTCATCAACGTGACCGGGTATGACCTGTTCCTTCTTTCCCTCTCTTCCCCCTCCACTTTTTTTCTTTTGTCCCTGTGCTAGAACTAACACCAAGTGTGCACTTTGACCCTTTCAAATCTGACGTCTGTTGGTTGTGGCTGTTCGTGCTCCCACAATGGCTTCCCCGCTGTATATCAGTCTGCAGTCTTACTATGGAGCTTGCATCGCTCTCATTGTGTTGGCTGGCCTCGTCGTCGTAGCAAGACTCTTCGGTGGATACAAGAAAGCTGGCAGGTTTCATGTCAGTGACTGTAAGTCTAACCGTTACTGTCGTCATACAGGCAGGTGGATCGCGACTAACCTCAGCATTCTACCTCAGGTCTTGCTGTTTTGGCTGTCATCTTTGTGGCCGCAACCTTTGCGATATTCGATTTCCTTACCAAGGGTGAGTCTGGAATAGAGCATGCTGCCACTGTCGCCTCAACTGCTAGTACTATCTACTAATTCTCTTCTGTTGCAGAAATCAACAAGCCATTGCCACCAGGGCCGGATCCATACGTTCTTTTGCAGGTATGACAGAGCCACTCACCCGCATCAGTTTTCTGACAATCAGCTGACCCGAGCCAGATCGGTACGGCAAGCACGCTGATCGCCGGAACAGCCACCTGGTTGGCGAAGGCCCCCATCCTGTTTCTCTATGTCCAACTGTTCGGCATCAAGCAATGGATCCGCATGATATCCTACGCCGTGCTGCTCGTCACAGCCCTGCTAGCTCTAGGGCTGAACTCTTGGGTCGCTGCCACCTGCAACCCGGACACGAAAAGCTCTGCCGAGCTCATGCAGACAGTAATGGATTGCACCACGGTCACCTCGACCAGCGGCGTCACGACTGGTGCAATTGGTCTCATCACGGACGTGATCATCTTCGTCCTCCCGATTCCCGTGATACTCAAGTTGAACCTCCCCTTGAGTAAACGCATCAGCGTCATGGCCGTCTTCTTGACCGGGATCCTGTGAGTACTCACCACCCGGTCTGCCTTGAACGGCACCACGCCGAACTTGCTGACAATCCTGCTACTCCAGTGCTGTTGCCGCCAGTGCCACCTCCCTCTACTTCAGAGCAGCCTCATATAACGGACAGCTAGTTGATACCAAAGCAGCTCAGGTTTGGACGTAAGTACGACCCAATAAACTAGATGCCATTGCCAGTCCATTTTCGTTTCTTAAAAGCATGCGCACACAATCTAACGATGACTTATTCACAGCATCATCGAATTGACCGTTGCGATCATGGTCGGTTGTGCGCCAGCTGCCTATGCACTCTGGACCTCCTACGCCATCCAGTCGAACTTGTTCTCGAGGCTCACGGCCATCGTCTCCCTTCTCTCGCTTCCTCGGTCGACCCGTTCCAAGAGGTCGGCAACTTACTCGAACTCCGCTGCTAATGGGGACCACGCGAAGTCTGAGGATATTGACAGCATCAATCTCGTCCACCCGTATGGAGTTCTTGATGATCCTTCCCGAGGGAAGAACGGTGGGCGCTCTACTGTTGCTGTGGCCGACGCTGATCGCATTCCGGTCCGCGGATAAAATGTCTGCTGAAACATGTGAAAACCGTATCCTGTAGCAAAATTCAAAAGTTTCGTGCCTGAAGATCGCCTGCTTTTCTCACCCCAGTATAATTGATTTATCATGATAGGTACTTGCTAGAATATTGCATTCCTTTACATACTGAAGCTGTGGCTGTGGCACCCAGCACCTCACACAATTCGCTGCGTGCCAAGAGATCCGGGTATAAAAAGATCCAGACAGTCCACCTCTTTCAGAAAGTAATGTGTCACGATGTAAGGTAGCAGGGGGTGCCACGGAGTGTGGCGTCACATTTTGTGACATAATCACTTATGCGTTCTTTTCTATCTGGACAGACATGCTGTAACACGGTGACTTTGTTTTCTTCACGATTCTCGGGCGCGCAGGCGCCTGGAACTGCGACTTGCCCACTCACCGTTTTATCACTCCCGGCTTTTAATAACTTCATAGCCTGTCGTTTAAGCTAGCAGGCCTAGACTACGGGAGTGGCTTGACTATATCTAGCAGCAGCCTTATACTAACCCAGCATAGCTATCGTGCTTGTGCTAACATACACTATGACACATCTGGCAAATACGCATCCATGGCGTCAAGATATGGGAATCCTTCCAAAAGTTCTAGCTCAATTTTGTGGCGTCCATGAGTACATTGTATGGTGAACCAGTGTGTGGTCAACAGTACAGGGACGGGCCGTGCCGCCTCACCAATGCTTCATCATCTCGGGTATGAGCACCTCCTGGTTAAAACGCCATAGTAGGCTGCTGTAATGGGTGTGGAATGCAGCTCCGGTATAGAACATGGTTCCGTCCAGGCCCCCCTGCAGGGCGGTCAACTGCTTGAAGAACCCATCCTTGATCGCTTCAGAAGTGACCTGGAGATGCATTGGCGCGTGAGACTGGAAAATGAGCCATTCGGGCTTCGTTACCGTGGCATTCTGGGCCCGCTGTAGGGTGGCGATCTCTCTTTCGACATACGACTTGACTTGCGCGTCTGTCATAGTCGGGTGGTCGGCTCCGAACTTGATCCACCAGGTATCTGGGATGGTCCCCACAGGGGCGAGATCATACAGAGCTGGCAGGACGGGGATGTTGTACGGCGTGTTGGCTGCGTGATTCCAGGCGGAGACAGTCTCGTTGAGACCAACGCCTCTGACCAGGCCGGTCCAATAGCCATTGGCTGTTTTGTAGCTTGAGAACACATCGCGTTCCTGGTCCGTCAAGTCCCATCCGGCGAGGTTGGTGAGGTGAGGCGGGATAGCAAGAACAACTTGCTTGCAGGAAAGAAGCTTCAACCCCTGGTCCCGAGTTGATACCAGGAGCTCTGCCTCGCCTGCAGCAGTGGCATTCTTGAGTCGGTTGCTGGAGATTACCGAAGACTCCAGCAGGATGTTTTCGGGTGAGATGTACTCGCCTGCCTTGGTATAAATCTCTGAATTATTACCCCTGGCGTGGGTGAGGTATCCCTGAGTCAAGGCACGAATATCCCCGGTGTTGAAATATTTGACAGCGTAGATAGTCGGCACGTGTAGCAGGTCTCCCATGCCCTGTGCAACTGCCAAAAAGGTTCGGAATGCGGCCTGCAAGTCGTGCTTTTCGACGAACTCTCCGAACGGTATGTAGAGATCCTCCGGGACCGGGTCTGGTAGGTCGTAACTATGGAGGATGTAGTCGTACTGTGACAAGATTTCCGCCATTCGGGCGAAAGCATCGGCCATTGCCTCGCTCGAGTCTTGCTCAAAGACGACTTCACTTCCATCGCGGAAATCCACATTTTTTTGGATTGTCGCGAATATAGCAGCAGGTAAGGACTGGTTGGCCGGCTGTCCTGGCGTGTTCCATGTGACCTCGGAGAAGTTCAATAAGGGCAAGTCAAATCTCTCGAAGAACTCGAACACGACTGGAAGTGGTTGAAAAATCACCACACCGATGTCTACAGTGTTACCAGACGCGGGATCGATATAGGTGTGTGTGTTCCCGCCCAGGCGGTTATTCTGTTCAACCAAGACCACAGTTTTGTTGAGGTCCTTGAGGGAGACCGCCGCATGAGCTCCGCTGGCCCCTCCGCCCACGATGCAGACGTCGCGGTCAATGACTTCGCTCCATTGTCCATCCATGTTGTCAATGATTGACCATTTTTGTGATTGGCCCACGGAGAGCGAAGAGAGGAAAATGATAAATGATCTGAGCCACATCATGACTTCGGAAGTACAATATTGCGTAAAGAAACGCTTAATTGGGGCAGTCGGGAGGCGCAAATGACCAAAGCAAGCTCTTCCACTGTTGCTCGACCATGTCCGAGATATATCCCCAATCTCGTCGAACTATACCAAGAAACAGGGTTACTTGGACGATGACGCTACCTCTTCGCACTAGATGCAAGTGGTGAGATAGCACCGACGCTCTCATTTGGCACCAACCGGCACACGTACTCGGTAAGAAGACCGACGACGGAGAGGTACCGGTACCGTACTTCGTATTTGTGGTTCTGTTCTGATAGAGCGCTTAAGCGCCGGACTGGGGTCTCTTCTATGCCGCACGGCGCGGCCTGGCATTATTGGCATCCTGCATGTAGTTGGGGGCGGGAATCAACCATTCGCCGCGTTCCGGTCAGCTTGCCTACGTTCCATGGATGCATAGCCGTGGAGAAGTACTTTACTTTTACTGTAATAATATTTAACAAAATTAATTCACTTACACTTGAAATGAAAAACATAAAAATATAATCCGCTATAAAATAATTTCAATTATAATAAAAATAATCTTAATTAATTAATTCTTAAATAATTATTTTAATTTAACATTAATAGTAATAATATGTTTTAATTAATAATAAATGAAAGCTATGAATTTATTTTATTTTTAAAGTTTAGATAAGGCTATATAGAATCAATCCAAATATAAATGATTTCTTTCATTTTCTGTTGGGGTATGAGCAAGACGCCCCAAAGTTGGGACTTAAGTGCTGCAGGTTTGTGGACCGGCATGCTCTCCCGGTCCTGGGCTTGAATATGCAAACTAATGCTTGCCCTGCAGAGGCACTGATACGACAGCCTTAGGGGCTTTCCATAACTAGTAAGTACTATCAAGAATGCCCAGGGTGCAGATCAGCGCGGTTGGGTTACAATGTCATTTCTCACGCTGACCAGCTGCTGAGCAGGTGCATGCGTGTAACGCCGGTTGTACAATCGCCCGGGGTCAGCGCGGTTGGGTAACATTTTATGTCTCACGCTGACCAACAGCTGTTCTGGCCCCGTGATGGTTCAGCTGGGTCGCTTGGGCATTTGCATGTTGTGTGACGTTGGTTCCATCTCAATAGGGCTCGAAAAAGTCCTGACGGTTGGCACTGTGCTGCCAACGCTGCATGTGTCCAAGTACCTAATTACCTGGGTACTTCAAGTTTAGTACAGACGAGAATCAGGCTTGCAGTAATAACAATGTACCTACCATTGACTCACTGTTTGTCCGATGAGCCTGCAGGATCTCCTGCGTTTGCGATTTCTACCGATCCTTTCGTCATTTTTCCTCCAAATTGTGCCTTCTCATTCTGAGTATCAGTACGGCCTAGGCGAAGTCGGAGCGGGAGCTGAACGAAGAGCCTCCTCGGCCCCCGGAGGAAACGAATATGCGTGCCAAGGCCAGCCCAAATGAGACCTGTGAGATCCAGGATGGCACGATCAATCGGGCCAACGAAGTCCGCGCGGGCGAATTGGTACTCATCGATACATCCCTTTGTTCTTTGCACCCTCCTAGTGGGAGTCAGCAATTCCCAGTGCGTGCCCCGGCCTCCCTTTCCAACCTTCCCTCCCTTGGGACCACACCTGCATCTGCCCGGTGGACGACGGCACCTAGGGGAGGAAACTGGCCCTGCTCGAGTGCGCTGCCGTTGGCCTGTCGGACTTCAACTCAATCCCGGGCATAGGCTTTTCAGTTGGCCCTGCAAATGTCTGTGGTTCCCTTGCATAACATCTTATCGAGGTTTCTGCAGCGGCTGCTGCCATTCCAACAACCAACCCCCAGATTTTCGTCCATTTTCATTCTTTCCCGCGAGGCAAAATAAACAGTCACTACCTGTGCTCAAGTTCGACAACGCGCTCGCGAATCTGCGCACATGGCCGTCAGTCCCCCGCAGAGTGGATCTGGAACCGGACGTGAATCCATCGAAATCCCGGACAGCCGGGTAGCGGAGGAGGGTCCGGACCGTCCAGATTCACGCGGCCACTCGCTGCAGTTCTGGCTCGTCATCGTCTCGCTCAGTCTTCTCGCCTTCGTTTCGGCAATCGACGTGACCATCATCCCCCCAGCCCTGCCGACCATCGTAGACGAGATCCAGGGCTCTACGCAGTATGTCTGGATCGCCAACTCGTTCGTGTTTGCCTCGTCGGTCCTCCAGCCTCTCACAGGCCAGCTATCGAATATTTTCGGCCGCAAGTATCCCGTTGTCGGCTCCATCGTTCTGTTTATCATCGGCAGTGGCGTCGCCGGCGGCGCTAGCAATGCGACAGCACTCATCGCTGGAAGGACGGTCCAAGGCATTGGTGCTGGCGGTATTTATGTCCTGATTGACATAATCTGCTGCGATCTGGTGCCCCTCCGAGACCGTGGCAAATATCTCGGTATCATTAATTGCTGGGGCGGTGTTGCCGCCGGGCTCGGTCCCGTCATTGGCGGTTTGCTAGCCCAGCGTGGCAACTGGCGCTGGATTTTCTACCTCAATATCCCCGTCTGCGTCCTGCCTCTCATCACCATCCTCCTGTTCATGAAGGTCAAGACTGGCGACAGGGCCGTTCACAATCTGAAGAATTTGGATTATCTGGGCAACTTCATCTTTATACCGAGCATAATCTCCCTCTTCTACGGCCTTGTCACTGGGGGCATCGACCACCCATGGTCCTCGTGGCGCGTTATCCTTCCACTGGTTTTGGGCGCCGTCGGTTGGATCGTTTTCCACGTTCAACAGCACTTCTTCACTCACAAAGTCCACGCCACTGTGCCCTCGAGGCTCTTCGGCAACCGCACTTCGGTAGCTGGCTACGCCTTGACCTTTTTGTCGGCAGTATGTCTCCAGACATCGGGCCTCTTCCTGCCTATATATTTCCAGGGGGTCGTCGGGACGAGCGTCGAAGACTCGGCAATCAACTTCCTCCCCACCACGCTCGGGCTGCTCTTCTTTGCCGCGATCGGCGGCATTCTTCTCAGCAAGTTCGGCGCGTATCGACCTATCCACCTGGCGTCGTTCGCCTTGGCCATCATCGGCTACGGCCTCTTCACGCGTCTGGGCCCGGACACTCCCAAAGTGGAGTGGGCGTTCTACCAACTCATTTCGACCGCGGGCCTCGGCCCTACCTTCTCCTGTCTCCTCCCAGCCATTTTGGTGGCGCTTCCAGAGGCAGACGTGGCCACAGCGACGGCCGTCTTTTCCTTTATCAAAGTATTCGGGTTCACGTGGGGCGTGACGATCGCATCCGTCATCTTCAACGGTGCAATCAACCGTAACCTGTCTTCGGTTTCGTTGCCTCCCGAGTTGCGTGACCAGCTCACAGACGGCGGTGCGTATTCATTTGCCAGTCAAGTGTCAGGTATGGCCGGTGCCATAGACGACACTGCACGGGAACAGGTCACCAACGCCTATTTCGTGAGTCTCCAGGCAGTGTGGTGGTTTGGTCTGGGAGTCAGCGCAGTGGGGCTCTTGTTCGTCTTCTTGGAGAAACGTTTTGATCTCAGCACCGAACTCAAGACTGAGTACGGGCTGAGTGACGATGCACAGACACGGAGACATGAGCCAGAGGCGTCGAAAGCCTGAGGACTGACCGACCCGGCCTCATGACTGAGGGCAACTTGATAGGAAACTACCTCCATCTGCCGGGGCATGCCCTCCAGACTGGTTTCCTGACTCTTCTCGAAGCCTTCCCCAACTTTTGTCCCCGTACATCACGATGACTACCACCGAGAACTAAGGCCGTGTTATGTAACATCTGGCTGGTGTAAGATATCATAATCACCCTGGGGATATTCAGATGGAAAATATAGATTTCTGTTCCTGTTGAACATAATTCTTCAGCCTATAATGTATGAGAAGAACGTCGACATGGCATGACCAGATACACTAGACTGCATGCCAAGTTTGCTTGGTTAGTTACCGTTGCTCAATCTACACCAGCATCATCATTATTGTCATTATTAAATTCTTGAGGAACACGATCTAGTCCTTGTCACCTACATAACCCAAGTGGAGATTGGCTGTATAGGATTGTAGAGTCGTGATATTTCCTGCTTTATTAAGGGCTGAATTGCTATGAAGTTCAACTGAGGGGTTTCAGCACGTGTGATGGATATATTCATCAGAAAAATGTGCCATGAGGCATCATCGTCAGGTCAATCAGCAGCTTCACCTCATGTCAGTCAAGAAGACCTAGAAAAAAGCTCTAGCCCATTCTGTCAGCAAGAAAATGTGGAATGCCCTTAAAGCGTAGTGGATCATAGAGCTACTCTGGAGTCATGTCAACGTGCATGCTCGTTGGGTGGGTCGATCCGCTCGCCCTAGAGTATTGGTGATTACAATAATCTAGGGAGTAAGATTAAGTACCTAAGCTGTACCTCAGCACTTGAGTACTTGAGTACCCTAGAGTATGAACCGGATACTTCGTAAGCGCCAGGCAGGTCTGAGCCGCCAACCTGCAGCACGAAAGCGCATTCATAAGGCTGCTAGCAGCAATAGGGAGGGTGGTACAAAGTCCTGCATGATTTGGGGGCGGTGCAACAGTCTTGCATGATGTGGGGGCCAGGCAGCTGTCTTACAGGGTGTGGGGGCTGGGGGATGGAGTGGTGGTGAAAGTAAGGGTATCTCCTAAAGAGATTCTTTGCATATTTAATTATTTAAATATAAAGTTGCTTTATTAATATTGTTTTAATATAATAAAAAGACTAAAAAGTATGTTAAATTATTTAAAATAATAATAAATACCTTTATATTAAAAGAAAGGTTTTATAAACATTTAAATAAATGAAAAAAAAGCCGGAAAAAGTAATTAAATAAAAACATTAAATTTAAAATGATTTAAGCAAAAAGTTTTAATAATTATACTATTTTTATAAATTTAAATATTATTATTATATAAGTATTATTATATTAAAGGATATATTAATGTTATTTTATAGAGAACAAATTTAGTTATTATTCAGAAATTAGGGCTAAATTTACATAGCGGTTTTAGGGGTATTGGAATTTCTCTTATGCGTAGAGGGGGTTGTGTGTAGACTGGTGTATATACCTAGGTATTAGAGGTACCAATACCGCTAATAGGCTGACCAGTTACTGAACGGCGCATCATACCATCCGGATGGCACACGGAAAGCTGTGCCAAGATTCCCGGCTGTCCATGAGAGCTGCTAGAACGAATCACTCAGCGGAAGGATTCTACGAGAGGTGTGGCGAGCGGGTTTGATTACCTAGGTAGCGATACACCACAACGCTTGTGTGACTTGGGAGATGAGGGGTAGAGTTTAATACCGGCAAGGGAATGTTATTAAACTTGAATTTGTCGTCGCGGTTGTCGAGCAAGTCGATGGCTTGACAAATCGCCCTTACCTACCTACTGTACTACAGGCGCTTATGCCGACTACTTACGACGCTCCGGTAACGGTGCCCTCGAAGATGGCCTACTCGAATCTTGTTCTAGCAGAGACTGCACTCCCCGTGGTCGCCGTTGGGATACTTCTGTGGGTCTTGAGTGCAACTAAAATTCCACACCATGAGAAACTCCTGAAAATCCACCCTTCAGTTGGCCTTAGAAATACGTGGTTCTCGTGGTCGAGGGCCGTCCTAGGGTCACTACTATCGACCAGATCATGGGTCTTTGAAGGATACTCGAAGGTGAGTTCGCTTGTCATCTCCATACATGGCTCTTTCGTCCGTGGATGAGCGAGAGATAGAATCGCGAGGTCACTCGTTTACACCAACCTTTTCTGCATAGTTCTCCAAGCAGAACCGCTTCTTTGTCCTGCCAACCATCGATCGCGGCGGGCTGCTCGTGATCCCGCCTCGGCAGATCAAGGCCCTGTACGGACTACCCGAGGATGTCCTCGACGTCACGACGACAGGCAACAACACGATCCAGACGCGATGGACCGTATGGGACGACGAGGTTGCCGAGAACAATTTCCAGATGAACGTCATCCGCAACCAGATCACGCGCAACCTCAACGTCTTGACCCCGCCCATCGCCGAGGAGCTCGCCAAAGGATTCGATCGCGAATGGGGAACCGATAAGGAGAACTGGAAAACCGTCAGTGTATGGACTTCGGCGTTGCGGCTCATCGCCGGCGCCGCAAATGGCGCCTTCATTGGCCCTCCTCTTTGTAAGCTGCTGCTGCTGCTCCTTGATGTTCCTCTCTGCCCCCCTTTCATGAGGTTCTATAAGTGTATATGATTGGAGTCATCTTCAGCTGATGTATAATCATTACCTTGTCGTTTTTCAGGTCGAGATGAAGACTTCCTCGTCAGGCTTCGGGACCACGCCATGGTCGTCTTCGCTGGGGCGCTCATTATCAACTCAACCCCTGGACCGCTAAGGTGGATCAGCGGCTACATCATTGGATGGAGCGCCTATTTTCTCTTTTTGAGAGTTTGTCGAGTCTGCTTGCCATTTGTCAAGCAACGGCTCGAGCATACTGCTAAGCTGAGATCGGATCCCACTTACGACTGGACGCCGCCAGTAAGGACTCATTAAACTCCACCCCCCCCCCAACCTGTATTGGGCGGTTTTTTTTTTTTTCAGAGCAAAAGAATTTGATTCGATTTTGCTAACTTTCCCAACAGCAAGACGGTCTGCAGTGGTTGATTGAAGAATGCTACTCCACCAACGACCCGGCGCAGCTGAACCCGAAGCGGATCACGCACCGACTGGTCTTCATGAACGACATCTCGATGCACTCCACAAGCTACACGGTGCAGAACGTGATACAGGACTTGGCGGCGGCCGACCCATCGCTGGGCTACATCGAGGCGCTGCGCGCCGAGAGCGCGCGTGTGCTGAAGGAGGCTGGCGGGTCGTGGACCCGGCAGGCCGTGACGAAACTCGAGCTCGTCGACTCGACGGTGCGCGAGTCCATGCGCCTCTCGCCCTTCAACAGCGTCGGCCTGCCTCGCACCGTCATCAGCCCGCACGGGATCACGATACAGCAGGGCAAGGACCAGTCCTACAACGTGCCCTACGGCACCCTCCTGACCATCCCTGTCGAGCCTATACACTACGACGACATGATATACCCCAACTCCAGGCAGTTCCAACCGTTCCGGTTCACCCAACCGGGAGCCGTGCGCGATATAGTCGATAACGCCGTGAGCGCCTCTTCTACGGGCGAAGGCACACCCACCGCCACGACGGCCGAGGAGTCAGGCCAAAAGCAGCAGAAGAAGAGCGCCACCATCGATGACGCATTTCTTGGGTAAGCCCCCTCCTCCCGTGACAACTACTCTGTTCCAGGCTGAAGTAAGATAGCTTCGGGTTCGGAAAACACGCATGCCCCGGCCGGTTCTTCGCCCTAAACGAGGTCAAAATCTTCGTCGCGCACATGGTCTTGCACTATGACATCGAGCACTTGCGCGAGGGAAGAGCGAGCATGACGCCGCTGATCTGGCTGAACATCCCCCTGTTCAACAACTTCAACGTGCGGGTACGGCGCAGGGAGCCGGTAGAGCTGCTCGGGTGAAGAGAATGGCCGGCTTTCCCGCTGTTAGCTAGTGCTTTTTTTCTTCTTTTTCAAATCTTCCTCGTGAAAACGGCATGAAGATGGTGGATGGTGGATTGATGATGGTGCGTATGCTTAGAATTTCAAAGTAGCTTACAATTATATTGACGTGATTCTAAATGTTGCCCAAAATCCACACGACACATGGCTGGAAGCGTGTTGAGCTGCCTTGCTCCAAGTGCACACGAGACTTCACATTTCCCTGTCATGTACTTCCAGAAAGTTCTCCTATTGACGTAGGCTTGAGGCGGGCTCCCCAGTAATGAACCTTGGAAGAACCGCAGGGAGGAGAAACTAATGATCTATTTTTGTCTTGTGCATTTGGTGAGAACTTTGACTGTGGAGTGGTGGGTTTAATCGATGAATTGGTAATGAGGATCAGTGTGTAGCGAACAGGTCCGGATGAGTCGTCTAGATGACAGTCGGATGGTTATCTCACTCGATCTGCCAGCCTGATAGCTTGTATCAAGTGTGTACAGCATCCACGCTTCCACTTGACCCGTACATAATTTCTGCACGTTTTCTGGCAGTGCTTCAATGATGACGGCATAACCGCGACGACACATGTGAGGTGATCCCAGAGTAGGTTATCCCACGAGATATGTAAGTTCATGCCACTGTAAGCTCACCCATGATGCTTCACTCAATATCGCGGACCTCGCCGGACGTCAGCCATACGACCTCTTCATGACCAGGTTATTGCAGAGCGCCGTAGACACCACGAGGGATCCGCTGTGTTTATCAAGTTGCAGCTCTACAGTGTCCACTGTCCCGCCTTCCAATGCGAGGTGTATCATAAAAAAATCATGTAACATAGCTACCGAGCGTTTTAGCTACAATTCTGGGCTCGGGCGCGCGTGGATCCTGGTGATTCGCCTTCCCTTCCGCCATCTGCTCTATCTACACGGCCTGCTCCTTGCCAGCTGGCTAGATCTTCCGACGTTTGCCTTGCGAGCTATTGCGGTCTTGTAAGGAACCGGCAATTTCTCGCCACTGTGGTAGTCCACTATACTCGAGTATCTCCCTGATTTGTATCCTTCTCTGATAATCCCAGTTCAACATCTCGATGAGAAGGGGTCCGACTAAATATATGTCAGTACTAATGAAAAGTTCGAACCTCGACCATAGTGGTGGTATGAGCAACAAATCAGGCATTCAAGAGACCGCTTCGCGACAAGAAATGCAATGCAGCATCTACGCGTCATGCATAGACTAACGTCCGAGCCGCAGGCGTGGGTGATGACCCAAGAGGTTAGGAGAAGGGGAGCCTTACTATCCACGTCCTGTCTACCTGCAATGAGGTCCTCGGCCGTTAGAAGAGCTAAAGACTCTTCGTGCTTCTTTCGGAAAGCCGACTGCAAATCTGTGCTGTCTTCTCCGTGCCGCCACGGATTCCTGCTGAACTGCCACGGCAAGGATCCACGGGTCAGCTGAAACCCTACAACACCCATGGCCCATATATCGGCCGGCATTCCACAATCGTACATCTCCCTCTCAGGTGATAAGTAGGGAATCGTGCCGCCAGGCCTGAGCTGTGATGATCCGGCGACGCCGTGCACTTCGCGAGCGCTGCCGAGGTCGAGGAGTACGGCCCTCAGAGGATTGTGGGCGATGCCGATGTTTTGAGGCTTGAGATCGCCATGCATCCAGCCTTTAGAATGCAGGAACCGGAGGCCCCGAAGGGCTTCGCAGAAAAATTTGGCGTTTTCGGGGAGCATGCATCGGCCTCCGCGCTCGTTTTCCTGGCACGCGTAATACCGGGTCTGAGTCTTCTGAATAATCGAGTCTAGGGTGCTGGACATGGCCGGGGTCAGAACCAGCGCGACCTCGACAAAGGGGTTGGCCTTGTCCACTGCTGTGTTCAACGATATAACGTCTTCCAAACGCACAATTCGCGCTTTGTCTTCTTCACTGGCGTCCGTGCGGCGGAGTATTTCGAGAATTCGCACTTCTTCGTCGACGGCATGAGCTGTCTTCGCGTCTTTCGTGACTACCTTGATAGCAACAACGTGGCCAGACCTGTCAGTTGCTAATGAGACACGCCCGCTTCCACCTTTCCCGAGTGCCTTATTGAGAGTCCACTTCTGAATTGTCCTGGTATCGGGCAGTGGCGTCGGTATATCGTGTTGTAACAGTCCAGAAATTGGACCCAGGTCCCGCAAATAATCTTTCAGTCTTTTCTGAAAGTCAAAGGTTTGGGCGAAGCCTGAGTATTGGAAGACATAGTCCAGGGAGCTGATTTTGATTTTCATCTGGTGCTGGTTAAGGTAGTGTTTGAAATCGGCCGAGGTGACAGATTCTCCATTCACGGCCACTTCGACATCCGACCTCCGCGAACCTCTTGCCACGAAGAAAATCCTGTTCACGGTGTCGAAGTTGAACCGTACATGGGTTGAGCGCAGAAATTGGTCATGTTGCTTCGCAAAGGGAGCACTGGCGAGGCGAAGGTGACTCTGGGAACCCTTTCCAGCCTGCCAACCGAGCTGATCGCCAGGATCAATGTTATCGAAGCTGAAGAGGTAGTAGCCGGTCCAAATAAGCTTGATTCATGCTCGAAAATCAGCAACGACCACTCTGGGATAATAAGTACTAGTGAAGTCGCCTGTCGCTTCTGTGGCATGATCTTGACGTTTCTTTCAGCGTGGATCTGACTTACACCGCGGTCTTTCGGTTCACCCTCCACGTCCGTCTCCATGTCTGTTGTACTAGCATCGCTCAAGTATTGGCTTGATTGACTGCGCGCTAGGGCTGCCTGTCGTCGATAGAGTAAGACTTCTTTGTCGAACACCGGCTCAGCGCGAACAGAAATGGTCAAGTCAAGGGGATCAGGCGAAGAATCTTGACCGCGAAGGAGATTTTCTTCGATGACTGCACTGAAGGCCGCCTTGGCTCTGGGGTTCGCCGGTGTGAGGGTAGCAAAGTAATCGGGAGCCATCATAAGAGTTTCAAACGCTGAGAATAGTTTTCTGGGGAAAATCGTGTCAAGGAGGTCGACACTGAATGGTGCAATTGCCTCTCAAGAGAAGAAGGAGGAAGAGGTCAAGGACCAAGATAAGAGAAGACGCGGAAGAGAAGTTTACCTGCCTGCATCATATCTTGACGCGTTGGTCCTGCACTGCCCACTGCGGCTGCCTACTAGGAGGAGAACATTCACGAAATCGATGTCGCCGGAGGGTGCACTGTAGTAAAATCATGCTGGATTGGGTCCATGGATGCCATGATTGGCTAATTGTTCACGCCCAACACAGCATGTGTTGCAGCCAGTATGCAGGTTGGTGATACAGCGGCTAGGCCAATGGCACCCGAAACACACCAGCGGCTGAGAATGGTTACCTTGCTAGGATTCATCTCACGGCGCGAATGACTTACCCCCAAAGCTTGAGGAGCTGCCACAACATCCCATCACGCCGCCTTGCAGGACGACCTTGAATTTATGAGTCCAAATGATCTCCACCTGCGCAAACTTGATTAATCATGAAAGGAAGACCAGAACCATTTCCGTGAGAGCACTTGCGATATACAATTGAGCTGTAAACGTTTATCGTTGACGGATGTAAATGTGACGGCACAGCTTCATGAGACTGCACCGGCGGGGATTGTGGTGGTCAATCACAAGCTAGGTGAGTACTTAGGTACGAGAAGTTAGGGGCCCCGGGGCCCGGCCCCACTACCCGCGCCACAGGGTCCCTCCCAGCAACGCAAGTCAAAGCTCCGTCTCTGGGTCGATTCCCGGTACGGAGCTGCCTGAACCATAGCTTTGATCCACCTCGTGAGCAGCCCCAATTCTTCCCCCGAACATCCTCTTCCCTTCACGCCGAGATATGACGACACCGACAGCGACAGCCGCAAATGAACCAGCCTTTGCACCGCGGCCATCCTGGATCCAAGGCCAGGTCGCCTTTCACGAGCAAAATTACGGTCCGCTTCCCGACGTCGTCGCAACACAAGGCCAACATCTTGTAGCCCAGCCGCACACGCCTGTCTTTTCACCCCTCAGATCCGACATTCACGCGTTCGCTACCGAGCTCGCCGCGTCGCTGAGTGCCCTCACCTCTCGCCAGAATCGTCGCCGCCTCGGATACGGGGTCGAGGCTGCGGAAGAATGGCCCATCGGTCGAACGCCGCCGAAAGTCCGACGTGCTCAGAAGGAAAGGCTTAGGGCGAAACTTCGCGCATCACTGGAAGAGGACTCAGAGTCGGATATCGAGGCCAAACTAGATGTTTATTACCCGCTCTCGCCCGTCCTGTTTGAATCGCAAGACTCGCCTTCTCCGTCCTTCACCATCGGTCCCAAACTCGCCAAGGTGTCGCGTGATGGGCAAATCGAATCCAAAAACGACGTTGGAGAAAAGAAGAGGAAGCTGGAAAAGGTTGAGGACGACAATTGCCATGGCGGCTATACAACACATACGAGAAAGAAGACGAAGTCTGGAGACGTGCCTGGAGTCGATGGCGACCCTCAAATCAGCATGGCGGAAGACCTAGGGTCTACTGATGGTGTTCTTGAGGGCCCAGACAGTACAGCAGCATCAAAACCGCACCCCGAAACGGGAGACGGCTCATGCCTACAACGAACCGCGCAGAGGCATTCCTCACCAACTGACAACGTCCACTCCGCAGCCACAACCGATGCGCCTTATAGAGACGGGATCTATGGTTTGGGTAGAGACGATCAACAACATGCAATCTGTTCTACACTGGAAGAGGTCGTTCATGAAAGGGCAGGAGGGCAGAACAACGCAAGCCGGCCACGAGCGACACAACCCCGCCTGCTTGCAGCGGACGAGGAGCCAAAAAAGCGAGCCTCACGGATTGAGTCCCAGCGGGGCTCGAAGAAAGAGAGAGACTCTTCACCGACGGCCATGGAACACAAGGCAAAACAGAGCCGCAAGATCCATGAGCGTGGTCGTGGTGATAGTCAAAAGAAGAGGACCCCTAGGCGGCACGGCCGTGCACCTACAACGTCTGATGAGAAGAACGCAGAGCCACTCGAGGAGGCCGATGTGCCCCCGATGGCCCAGGGGGTGGCCAAAGTAATCACGGAGAACAGGAAGTCCAGGAATAAGGCCCCTTCACATGATACGCAATCTCTACGCCGGAGTGCGAGGCTAAGACGGAAACAGGGCTTTGCTGAACCTCCCGACTGAGGAATCCAAGCCAACCTTGTCCCAGGCCACATCGCTTGGTGCTGACACTCAGCAAGCAAAGACCCATCACTGCACATTATTTTGCGCCAATTCGCTGGTAGTCCGCAGCCCAACGCCTTATATTGTGTCCTCTGGCCGTAGATCCCCCAGCCCTCGAAGTCCGGGAGCAGAATGTGGGTACTTGACAGGCCTGAAGGCGTGTAGTGAGGACTTGATCCAAACTATCAACATATGCCTGACTTTCAGGTGGGTTTGTAGTGCTGCTACATGTGGTGAATTGTCACAGTCAGGGCCGGTAGCTAATGACTCGTGGTCGCAATCTGATTCCCAATGATATCAAATCTTTTCCCGCTCAAGAAGAGGTCGGACTGCTGTTCCCTGGTTGAGAGAAGTGCCTCCTAACTACCCAGGTAGACCGAGTGTCGACATTGCCAAAGATGCTTGACACATGAAAATGTAATTCAATTACCTCATGGAAGTCAAAACCTGGAGAATTAAAAAATGGACTGGTTTGAGCATCGCAGTCGATACTATGACTCAACAATGTGAAATAGCCTGGCATATATAATAACGAACATCACAAACGCTCATGAGTGCCTTCTCGTCCCTCCTCGCAACCAGTACGAAATGCACAACAGTCACCATTCCTTCACTCAGAAGTTCTCTGATTGTGACTCTGACCGTGATGACTGGACCAGCGATAACTAATGCCACTCTCGGCCAACCCAAAAACAATACGCACGCCGTGCACACCATTTGGAAATCCAATCAAGGAGCCAGGTATAGGATCAAGACCGCATCTTTTTATCTATCCTCAGTTCGTTTGCTTTTTAATATCCACCCGGAGCATTACTAGCCATGGGCTTGAACTCGACGGTAGTAGGCTGATCTGCGATACCCCTAGCAGCAGCCTCCTCCATGATCGCTACCGTAGCAGTAGCACCGATCCGTGTGACGCCAAGCGACATGACATGCAGCAGATCATCCAGGGTCCGCACACCCCCGGCGGCCTTGACCTGCACCTCGGGCTTAGAGTGCTGGCGCATGAGCTTGAGGTGCGGCACGGTGGCGCCGGCGTACGTGTACAGCCCGCCCGGCTGCTTGACGAACCCATACCCCGTCGAGGTCTTGACGAAGGCGACGCCGGCGGCGGAGCAGATCTTACATAGCCGGATGATGTGGCTCTCCTGCAGGAAGTCGTTCTCGAATATGACCTTGAGAGTGGCGCCGTGGCGCACGACCGCGTCGTTGACCTGCTTGATCTCGTCGCCGACGTAGTCCCAGTCGCCGCCCAGGGCCTTGCCGATGTTGATGACCATGTCGATCTCCTTGCCACCCTCCTCGGCCGCCCTGGTTGCCTCGAACACCTTGACCTCGGCGGTGCTGTTGCCGTGGGGGAAGCCGATGACGGGGCAGACGAGCACGTCGGTGCCCTCGAGGGCCTTTTTGACGCGGGGGATGAGGTATGGCTTGACGCAGGCGGTGGCGACGTCGTACTTCTTTGCTATGGCTAGGCCGGCGTCGATGTCGGCGTCGGTCATGGTTGGATGCAGGAGCGAGTGGTCAATCATCTTGGCGACCTGCTTGAGAGTCACGGTGATTGTGTTTGGACCTTGGCTGTTGGTTGCCATTGTGTAAGTGTTGCAAGTGTGAAGTAGGGCCGGAGTGAAAAAGACGCTCGGTTTCTTTGCAAGGAAGCTATGAGGACTATCAGTATGAATTTTCTTTTCGTCTGAGAGAGATACCTCCCTGGCAGTATCAAAAGGATGAAAGACAGCTGGACAATATTATAGTTGTCCACTTGATGCAGCCTCATCCAGCCTCGTCAGTCTAAGATCCACGCATGGTAATCTGTCCCGGTGGAAATTCCTACCATATTCAGCCTAGTACGTCTGAACAGTCCCTCGAGATTTGCTGTAGTATTGGAGCCACCGGGTCGTCACATTCAGGAACGCTAGAGACTGGTCAACGGATCGGAAGTCAGACACTCTATTGCCGGTCCGATATCCAGACTCAAGTGATGTCCGACCAGCCAGAACAGGAATAATCTCTTCCGTGTCAGGTCTGGACTGGGCTTGCCATATTGATGCCCGGCTTTTTGACCAGAGTCATAGCGGAGATTACTCAGATCGCATGATCCAATTTGTTCAGCTTCACCGACGATGCGAAGCCGAAATTCATTCCATTCTTGGTGGAGTTTGAGCGACTTGTCGGTGTTCAGCCAGAGTATTATGCCGTCCTTGTGGCGGTGGCTTCTTGTTCTTGACTCAAATACATCACATACTGACTTTAAAACTGCACACAGAGCTATGCTTTACACTCATTTACTCACGTCACACGAGCGAGTCAACGCTAGAGTTGTACTTTGAAATTATATCATGCCAATGAGCGATAAGGCTGTTGTTGTGAACAGAGCTCTAGACATTTGCCATCATTCAAGAATAATGATTTGAACCCCATATCCAGCTCTGGTCTTGAATACTGAAGCAACTGCCAGTGGAGTACTCTGCTTCCGCAAGAGACATTGTCCCTCCGGCCGACTCATCAGGGATATAGCTAACAGCTGTGAAATAATATCAAATCAGACAAGTCATGCCTCATTCGTGAAGAGCGGAAAAAGAGACACGAATCAGAGTCGACAGTGGAGAGATGACACATACCTTGTTCAAAATCCAACAGCGCTTGAGTTATGGCCGGATCCTCGTAAAAGCTAAAGCCTTCAAGTTGGCTCCCAAAATTACTGGCACCGTTTGGCGGGATGACCGCAGAGGCCGCGTCAACAGCAACTGGATCGGCCGATTGGTTTTTCGTCTGGCAAGCCTCACCCCGCTCATCAACCGAGACCTGGGCCTCCTGTGCGGCTCGCTGCGCCCCGTCGAGGTTATCATCAGCATCCCGCTCATCAATCACTGCCGGCGCCGGCGCGGCCTCGTCGCCGGGGCGCGGGAACTCGAGCATTTCTTTCATCTCCTTGGTAAGCACGAGCGACATAAGCTTCTTGAGGATGCCGAGGCCCTGCTCTGCGACGATAGACCTGACCCTCAGCCGAGACTGCATCTCCATCAGCCGCCGGATGCCCATCTTGCAGTCGTGCGACTCCTGAGTCAGGGGCGCCAGCGTCGTCAGGATGGAGAGGGCAATCGCAGCTGTGAGCAGGTGCAGGGACACGAAGGAGACGGCGTAGGTGTCGGCGACGCCTTGGAACACGGGCAGGGAGCCGATGTTGGATATCTCCAGGGCGGCGTCGCGGCAGACTTGGATGGATGACTGGCAGGTGTCTGAGGTGCCCAGGACGCTTGTCGTAATGTTTCTGTTTGTTGGCGGAACCACCATGCGATAAGAGAGGAGGGGTCTGTGAATCAGGATTTTGGCATTCTCATGGGCGACCTTGAGAGAGAGGGCTTGTAGCTGGAAGAGGTGATGCTGAAATGCCTTCTCCCTCAGCCCATCGCCATCATCAGTGCTCGAAAAGCGCTCGTCGGATCCGCTACTGGCAGCAGTGAGACTCGCCGGGCGGAGCTGCAATGGGAGTCTTGCGTGCCACTCGCGGAGCCGCTTGTCCAGGCCCGTCACATTTGACATCAAACCTTGCAAACGATGCCTGTCTGTCACGCCGGAATTGCCACTCGCGTGCATTCGTCGTTGACGGAACCCATACAGGATTGTCAAGGCCGATTTGACGATGACGGCCAGCTGGGCCATGGCGTGCTTGTACGAGAGGAGCGTCGCCTGGCCCGTCTCCTGCCAGAGGGCAGGATTCCACGACACATCACCCGATCGCAATGGATAGGGGTATAGAAGCTGGATATCGCAGTCGTCATCGTTGATGCTCAGGGGGAAGCCATAGAGCATCGAGCAAGTCGTCTCTATCTCATACACCGCCCACCAGCACCTCTTGCGCGTCTCCTCGGCGCGCTGTCCCGGATCATCGAGGTCGGGCGGGCCGGAGCCTACCAGCTGGGGCCGCCGCCTGTGCAGGTTCAGGGCCTGAGCGATGCGGAGACCACACCCGCAGATGGGCCACGCCAGCTCCGGCTCGCCGTGGTACAGGTAGAAGCTGCCCAGAAGGACACAGACCTGCACTGCCTCGATGCACCCCTGCGAGACGACCTCGAGAAGCCGCAGCCTGAGAGTCGTGAGCAGCTCTTGCTGTAGTACGTCCGCCTGGATCCCGCACTCAGACAGACTTGCTTTCTGCCGAGCGTCGATGTACCGTAGGCTCACGATGCAGACGGCCCCGAAGACACTCAAGAAGCCGAGCCCGACGCTGGTAGGCTGCCGCCGATCTTGCTCCTCCAGCTCCCTGTAGAGCTGCCGGAACAACCCTCTGAAGTCACTCTGGTGGAATAGAAGCATGAACCAGTGTACCTTGTCAAAGTAATTGTTCACCAGCAGCACTGCGGCGGGGCGGGAAGGTAGAATGGCTTCGAGCTCGGCCTCGGCGGGACTGACGACCTCACGGCGACCGGCTCTTCTCAGGTGCTGTCCTGCAGCATCTTGATTGGAGCCACGAAGCTGGTTCCGTCTCTGTTCGGAAGGCAGACCAGGGGGAAAGCTGTCAGATATTGTTGCAGCGCTACCAATCCGAGAACCTCTGTCATCTCCTTGTGCCCATTGGCTTGCAGAGAAGGCCGAGGTCTCTGGCCCGCCCGGTGAGGTGGTATTGTGCTGGTGGAATGCCTTCACCAACAATGTGTAAGCACGACATGTTCAAAAGGTCAAGACTGATGTGCGATTATTATTTGGTTGGCACATGTCTGCCTCTCACTCCTTACCTCTTCCATGAACTGCACAGCCGCTGAGCTTGATGCCCACGGAGATGAGTTGGTCTCCCGGGGTGGGGGCCTGGACGTCCCTCGACTGTCCTCTGTGCCAATGCCGGTGGTTGCGCTTGGATGAGGTGGCGGGGGTGTATTATGCGTAGCAGGCGAAACCAAGTCCTCGACGGAGGGAGCCCGGCGTGGCCTCTTTGCTGCCGGTAGGTCCACAGCACTTCCACCGTTGGGCCTACTGGGCTTGGGGCTCTGGCCCGGGCCATGATTCTTCCATATGGTTGGCCTGACCGTTGCAGAGCAGGTCGCCCCAGCCCTTAAGCAGAGGGTGCATGGGCGCTGGACATCGCACTGCAAGCGACTTACGCAGTCAGCCAACCTCCCTTTCTGCCTTCGATGATCACGATCCAGCTGACTGACAAGACCGGAGAAGTCTGAGAGAAGAATGGTGGCATGCTTGCCTTGAGCTTCTGCTGTCTACAGCGCTGGCATGCGCTCGGAACTCTCTTCTTCCTGAGAGGCCCTGCCGGTGGTGATTCGGATGCCGATCCCGAAGCAGCCGGTGGCTGCGAGTCTGCCGCAGATGGCTCCATATTATTTCGATCAGTGGCCAAATAGGACGTATAGAGGGGCGGATGGAGCATACAGAAAGGGGGATGGATGACTGACACCAAAACTGTTCCCGGGTGAAGTCAAAGAGCCAAAAAGGACTTGGACCCTCTGCAGAGTGTTCCGGCGGGACTAGAAAGGGTAATTCTGTTCCGAGAAGTCTGATCTAAACTGTAATAGGAAACGCCTTCCGACGGCACGGAACTTGCTCCTCTTGCTCCCATGCGAAAGTTTGCGCTCACCTCTCGACGCTAGACTCTTCATGGTGATAACCTTCCATGCTAAAGTGCTCCCCTTCGAATGAATACTTGCCCGCCAGTCCAACACGAATCATTTCTTCGGAGTGCTTATCTTGAGCGGTAATAATCAGACAATTAAAAAAGTTGCCCAACCTACCCTTGCCCGCTACCATTGATATAAGGTAATATTTTCCGTTCTCTTCTATCTTATGTCTTCCGTCATTACACCAGACGCAGTACAAGTCGACAAACCCATCCGTGACTTGGCCTGTGAGTAAAGAACCGGCAGGAGAGCACCTGGCGTCCAGAACAACAGCGTTGTGTCTGTCCGTTACCTGTGAACTATATCTGTCGCGATGTAGCATCCAATAATAATTGATTGGCTCGTGAATCACTTTGCGCCCCACGTCGTTACACTTGGAACAAAGTAGCATTCGCGCTTAGTCGTCGGCGCCGAACAAGACCCGTCGTTCCGGCACTCCGGCAGATCGGCATTCACGTTTTGTGGATCCACGTTTTGCGATCGGTAATGCGTATGTGGCCTACAGGCTCACTCAGGAGCGATATTGCGGGGCTGGGCAGCATGTCGCAGGGAATAGAAGTCATGGTGATGCCAATCCCGATCGATCTCGGCATTTCATCTCATGCATGGACTGTCATAGGTGGACGACTTCTTGCTGGCGCGGAGTCTGTTGCAGTGTTGTAGGCGATTCGGCGCATACGTGTGGTACCGAAATCCGTTCGAAGGCTGCTTGCTACCTTCGATGTGTATGGTCTGTACGACGGCGAGTACTACAAAGAGCGGACAAATTATCAAGCTGTCGTTCCGGGAGGTGTTTCTCAACATTAGCACTATAAAAAGAAAAAGTCTGCTACAATACTTAGCATCGAACTTTCCATTTCACCGTGACTCAAACCTGTGGTTCAGACTGCATCCCAGCTGCCATTGCTACAATGTTTTCGAATATCGGCCAGGCTACTGGTTCTGCCTCGTTGGCGATGACACCCTTCATTGCAATTGGCTTTGTAAGTCTTTCAATCCTAAAGCCCATCGAAACTCGCTATCATCGAGCCTCTGAATTAACGGACAGCCATTGATCAGCTTTTTGCATACTTGTTATCGTATGGCGTCTACCAACTCATCTTCAGCCCCCTGCGCAAGTTCCCAGGTCCCAAGCTATGGGCGGTTTCATACATCCCCTACGTTCGCCTCTACACCTCCGGGAATGGTCATCGTGAGATATTGAGACTTCACCAAAAGTACGGCCCGATCGTCCGCGTTGGTCCGACGCACATTTCCATCAACCATCCGGACGGCATGCAAGATGTCCGCGGTCATCGGAAAACGGGCGAGAACCCCAAGGACACTATCAATGCCATTCCTAATCGAGACAACATTATCGGCGCCAACCGCGAGGACCATCAACGTTTCCGTCGCGTACTAGCCCACGGATTCTCTGCGCAGTCTATGTTGGCACAGCAGCCTGTCATCAAGCATTATGTCGACCAGCTCTTCAGAAAGTTGCATGAGGCTTCTGAACACGGCACGAAGCCGGTCGATATTGAAAGGTGGTTCAATTTCACAACGTTTGATGTCATTGGCGACTTGGCGTTCGGCGAACCTTTCGGGTGTTTGGAGGATGGTACATATCATCCTTGGGTTGACATCATTTTCAAGAGCATCAAGAATATGGCATTCTTGAATGCTAGCAGACGGCTTCCATGGATTGGGCCATTGCTCATGATGACTGTTCCTCGCAGCTTGGGTACCAAGTTTGCCGAGAACAAGGAGTTATCTCGAGAGAAAGTGCGGAAGAGGTTAGACCTCGGGGCCAACCGTCCAGACTTCATCGATGCCATGATTAGGAAATCGGAATCTGCGGGTTCGGTGAGTTGTGCTACGTACTTGGATCACCGGAATAGTCCACCACTGATGCGTCGCAGACGATATCCTTTGAAGAGCTCACATCCAACGCTTTTGTGCTCATTGTCGCGGGCTCCGAAACAACGGCCACGTTGCTGTCTGCGGCGACTTTTTTCCTGGCTACCAACCCTGCGTCCTTGGCCAAGCTCAACGACGAGGTTAGGTCAACGTTCCAGAGCGAAGATCAGATCGACATGCTCAGTGTCCAGAACCTCAAATACCTATCAGCTGTCTTGGACGAAAGTATGCGGCGTTACCCTCCCGTACCCAGCTCTAGCCCGCGTATGATTGGCGAGGGAGGCGACAAAATCATTGGCGAATTCATACCAGAAGGGGTAAGCAAGACTTTTTAATCTGTTTCTTCAAGAGAAAATGGGTTATCTAACTCGAGTATCTCACAGACCAGCGTAGATATATGGCAATGGACTGTGTACAACAACCCTGACCATTTTGCAATGGCTGAAGAATTCCACCCCGAACGTTGGCTGGATGACCCGAGGTTTGCTGGCGATGCCAAAAGAGCCCTTCAGCCCTTCTCCATTGGGCCCCGAAACTGCATTGGAAAGAAGTACGTTATCCGTTCGGGACCAGGCCTGGTTTTGTAACACGTCGTGAGCCCAGCTGACAGTTGCTCTTTTAGTTTGGCCAACGCAGAGATGCGACTGATCCTAGCCAGGTTAATCTGGAACTTTGAGATACGCGCTACGGAAAATTTGCAGAAATGGTACGATGATAGTGAGGTCTATATCCTGTGGCAGAAGGGACCAGTGAATGTGTATTTAACGCCTAGAATCTGAGCCGGCCATGGACTTTCTGCCCTACCCTATACTAGTACGCCGTTGCAGGCTGAAATATACGTATCGCTTTAAACCGACATTGACACTGTTCAATCTTTGATTGTATTTTGATACTATGCTGCTATTTAATTGATATAATAGATGATATTGATGCATTGCAGAAACGGGTCGACGCTGTAGTGGCAAACGTAATGACAAAGTTGCCGGAATTCTTGGTCGGTTAGTAGATACACGCAGTAGTTATCAAATGACATGTATATGCAATTAGATCCGAATAGCCTGAGGACGCAGAGAGTGCGCAGAAGGGACCGACTTGAAGTAGCTTACCTAGGTAGGTCACGTCTTGATGGGCTCGTGCCGCCTGATATCCACCGGCTCGGGTGAATGAGAGGCCCACAAGCCCACAAGCCCACAGCCCACAAGTCAACTTCAGCCTAGTCTGTATTTGGTCATGCTATCCGACAACCGCTAACATCATAGCACGTACGCCAAACTTTGTTATGTCATCCACACTGGGACTTTGTGTGTCAATTGCAATGCAAATTGCTGAAAACGAGCAATCCATTTTTATATATATATCACGCCACCTTCTGGATTCTTTCAGCAGCGACATCCTGATCGTACGACCAAACTACCGCATCGTTCCGCGGGCCATTATTGAAGCACGGAACGTCTAAATCCCAAACAACCAATCAGCCAAAATGAGCCACTTCACAGATATCAACACTGTCTCGAGGTTCCTCTCGCAGGAGGACATCCCCGACCTGCGCCAAATCGAGCCAGTCGATGCCATCATTCTTTGCGTATGCTCAGTCCTCCTCAGCTCAGAGACCGTTTTCGAGATCATCCGTGAGCGCCCTGAGATCACAAAGACCCTGGTCCTCTGCGGCGGCATCGGGCACTCGACCACATTCATCTACGAGGCCGTCGCCCGCCACCCCAAGTTTAACTCGATTGCACCCGAGATCCAGGGCCTGCCCGAGGCCCAGGTGCTGCTGGCCATCTTCAACCGCTTCTTCGCCCCGGACTTCACAGCCAAGCAGCCGCCCCCGCGGATCCTGGCCGAGGACCGCTCCGTCACCTGCCACACCAACGCCAGCGAGACCCGCAAGCTGCTCGAGGCAAACGGCGTTCCCACGCCTTCATCCGCCATCCTCGTGCAGGATCCCCTCCTGGTCAGGCGAACGATCGCCTGTTTCGACAGGGTCTATCAGGACCTGCCCAACCCGCCCAAATTTGTCGGCTGTCCCGTCTTCGTCCCGCAGGTTGGGCCGGACGGCGGCGACAAGCTGGTCTACACCGCGCCAAGTATAGCGCCAGAGCTGATTTGGAACATGGACCGTTTTCTTGATCTCGTCATGGGCGAGTATCCGCGCCTGAAGGATGATGAGAATGGGTACGGACCTAACGGCAACCACACTATCGTTCATGTCGACATCCCGGCCGAGGTTGAGGAGGCATGGAAGAGGCTGTCTGAGAAAGTCAAGAATGGTCGACACATGAAGTCTCAAAAATCAACCTAACGGATCAACCGGATACAACGGAATGGGTTGTGATCACATGGAACTACTCAGACAAGCCCGGGGTGAAGAAACACTAGGTATCAAAAACAGGAATCCAAAGCAATTGGATGTAGACAATTGAGTCAGCTCCTATCCTGGATAGCCCTAGCTACATCGCGTGTGCAAACAAAGAGTCCGGTCTTCACATGGCATTCTGGGGGGATTATTGACCTAAAACACAGTTATATTTTAATACTGGACTGATTACGCTCGTATGGCATGATATGTCGCATTTCTCCACAGAGTATTGCTCTCTTCCTAGTCAGAAAAAGTGGCCCACAGATTGCAGACTCCACGAACCAGGAGTGATAGAATGGCTACCCTGGGAGCAAAGTAAATACTGCGTACTCTACAAAGAAAGCTGCCACAAATGGCTTGAAACGGTCCCCTCCAGTCCAATGATCTTCACCGGAAGCGCCTCCTAGGTCATAGGACTTCGTACTGGGGGTGCTTGGTCCGAGCCAACCTGGAAGACCCTCGTAGCATAGTACGCCTTTACGCTTGACATGACAGAAGCGTCAAAGAATCTTCTATTTGAGATGAGGCGATGTTCTGACTACTTTTCATTTAGACATGAGACCAAATATATATGGTCGAGTTACTCATGTTTCATTACACTTCCCGGTGTATGAGGACTGGCCCAAAGACTTAGGTAGGCTGCATTGTCAATCGAATAGATCCATGCTTGGATTAGGCGGTCAAGCCCTGGCTCAAGTGATTTAAACTCGGAACTAAGTAGCAAGGCTGTGATAATAAGTGCAGTCGAAGGTTTCAAATGCTGCGGGGATTAAGCTTAATCTGCCTCCCGAGGTTACAACAACCAGGGATTGTAACCGCTACGGTTATCTAACAGCTACACAATGTGGTTATAAGGTTGGTTGCCCCCAATTCTATCTATTCCTGGACGATTGGCTTTCTCCAAACTAAGGTTGTGAAAGATTGCGTTCTATTTTACCAATACTGCCCTGTCATGCTTTTCTGGCAGTTCTTTTTCGACACGTTCATGTTATATTCAGCGTCGCCTTATTACGATATAGAGATCCTCATCGTCTCACCCTACTGTGCACTTAGACCGAGACAGCCAGTATGCAGGACGTCCCAGAAAAGCTGGAACATGTATCCGATAAAATCATTGTCCACGACCATTCAACACTCGAGAACACCATTGATGATGACGATGAGACGCGTGCACCAATTTTCGAGGACGATTTCCAGTACCCAGAGGGAGGATGGACGGCCTGGTCCCAGGTCATAGCGGGTAACATGCTCAACATGCTGGCATGGGGGCTACCGGCCTCGTTTGGTGTGTACCAGCTGTACTACACTGAACAAACAGGACTCTCGTCATCCCAGGCCTCGTGGATCGGCTCGGCGCAGGTCTTCCTGACGCTCGCCCTTGGCACTGTCTCGGGCCGGCTGGCAGACGCAGGATACTCCAGGCACGCTGTGCTCACAGGGTGCCTCGTGATCGTGTCGGGCACGCTGTTGACGAGCTTCTGCACTCGATACTGGCAGATCCTGATGGCACAGGGCGTCTATATTGGCCTGGGCCTAGGCATGGCGTATATGCCCAGCATTGCCGTCATCGGGTGCTACTTCAAGCGGCGGCGCTCGCTGGCCCTCGCCATCTCAACAACGGGCGGTGGCTTCGGCAGCTTGATATTCCCTTCTGCGCTTCAGTACCTCGTCCCCACGGTTGGTTTCCCCTGGGCCGTCCGGTACTCGGCGCTCGTGGCTTTGGTCATGGCGCTCGTGGCAAACTTGCTCTTGAAGCCGCGTGTCTTCCCTGCTAACCGAGGCCCTGTTATCGATCTGGACGCCTTCAAAGAGGTGCCGTATCTCTATTTCACCATTGGGGTGTGTCTCTACTTCATGGCTCTTTACTTTAGCTTCTTCTACGTAAGTTCATCCACGATCGGGATAGGGAATGTGACCGGGATATGTTTGTGCCGTTACTCACTTGAATACAAAGATCAATGTATTCGCCCGTCAGGTCATCGGTTTCTCCGCCACAGAGGCCGTGTCTCTGCTCCTGATCACGAATGCTGCGGGAATACCGCTGCGGCCGATTGTGGGCCACATCGCCGACCGCCACCTCGGCCCGATCAACACCTTCATCGTGGCAATATTCATCCTCGCGGGCATGGAGTTCGCCTGGGTCGGCGTGAAGACTAAGCCGGGCATGTATGTCTTCAGTGTGTTCCTGGGCATGGCCAACGGTGCAGCGCAGGGAATCGTCTTGGGCGCACTAGCGAGCCTGACCGCGGACCCTCGCAAGATGGGTGTGAGGTTCGGTATGGTGGCTACCTTGTCGGGCGTCGCTACGCTTGCAGGCCCGCCAATGGCCGGTGCGATCATCGACAGCACTGGGGGCAGATACTTGTGGGCGCAAATCTGGGCTGGAGCCGTCCTTCTTGCCAGTTCGTTCATCATCGCGGCGGCTAGGGTATCTAAATCCGGGAAAAAGATCCGAGCTATCCTGTGATATGAAATCCTCATTACTTACATAGTAACAATGCTGGTTGCTGCGAAGTAGTATGTATGGGTCAGGCATGATGATGGGGACCGGTTTCAGCTCTTTCGAACCAAGACTCTTCCGCAACCTCAAGTGAACTGAATGGTAAGAGCAACTAGACAGCGGTTGAGATGCAGAAGGGCATCTCGGGTTCACGGACCGGGATACTGTATGCCATGTACTGCCCAAACTCTTATACAAGACAAATCCGTTCCGCATCAGGCGGCTCTCCACTGGGGGATAACTTTCCCAAAAGCTCCTTTCCGTTTTCTGTCAGGTCAACTCGCCATTCAGTCACAATATCATTCATCAGGCCTTCCACATACGCATACCCAATAACCTCCCACTCACTCCGCTGTTCTTGTCCCTGCGCGGCATCGTCTTCGTTTGCATCCTCATTCCAGTCCATAGACACGTCTCTCCGCACCCTCCTCAGCACGTACGGACACCTTGCCCCTGGAAGAATCGCGAGCATGTCTCCCTTCTGCGCTCGGCGCGGGAACCATCCAATTAACTCATCTGCCACCACCCCAAAGACTCGCGTTAGGGATATGCCCTGAAATTTAGCGTAAAATAAGGCGGCAGTAGGACTAAGTCCATGGGGTGTCGAGTCTGGAGAAACAAAAAGCTCGTCCGCAGCATCCTGATCTCCATCTGTAGATTTAGAGTTCAGTGGTATGTAACCTTTGAGTAACATATTGCGAAATTCACGGTAGACCTGATCCGTTTCTACCTTGCTTTCATCCCTTGAGATTGAAGATTTCGGTTCATCTCTGGTCTGATACTTCATGTGGCCGCTTCCAAGGCAGCGCCAGAAAACTTCAAACATGCGCTGGCCAGTGAGATACAGGCGTGAGGGCATTCTAAAAGTGGCCGAAATGGGGAAACCATTGAGCGCTGCATGTGGGTTTTCCATATTGAAGTCCTTCCAGCTCTGAGTGCTTTGTCCCAAATTGTTGATCATGATCAGCACGAGGCGATATGTTCTCTCGCTAATGTCGTCGTCGGGATATGAGTTGCCAGCCAAATGTTCATATTGCTCGTAATGGTGTGGCAAAAACCCAAGCTCAGTCACTTCGCCAACGAGGAAGGCATTGAGGTCCAGTCGCCTGCGATCGTTCGATACTTCAACTTGTAGTACATGCATCGCGAACATCGGGAACTTCGTTCTTGTGCCAAGTTCAAAAGCGCCGCCAGCGTTGAAATCCATTTCGATGTCGAAAAGGTCCAAGTCGGTAGGTGAAGTTAGATCAATCGCCCAAGACGGAAGGTTGCCTAGGCGAGACTTTCTGGTCGGCATGTCGTTGACAAACTCCAAAATATCCAGGCACATGAGACGCTGGAGAAAGTAAATCGTGAGATTGATGTAGACGTCAGTCGCGCTCGAGTTGTAGTCGACCTGGAGCAGCGGCTCGTCCGCGATCTCTTCGCCGAACATACCGAGAAAGGCGTAAACCTTGTCCCGGAGATCGGTGGCTTCCAGTCGCCTCGCTAGTTGCATCCGCGACCACATTCTGCGTAGGATATTTGGCATGTAACTGAATGTTGCCGTTTTGAACGCAATGGTGATGACAGAAGGTCCTCTACGGTATTCCACAGAGGTAGTGGCGACAGAGCCGGCAGTGCTACGCAGACTCAAGAAGATTGGATGCCCTGGCAGCCACCAGTCGTCGTCAACTTCGCACTGGACGTTCCTCCCTATGGCTGAAAGGGCGAGCTCATCGAGCTCCATATCCTCGTCCACCTCCCTCATGAGGTTCTTGCCCACTGCTCGGAACTCTGTAGTCGGCTGGAGTTAGCTAGGTATCCACAAGGATATTCGTCATAAGCAGGACGTATTGTAAGAGCGTGAAAGGGAATCTGAGAGGGCTCGCTTCCAAATAGCAGTCCGTCATCCATAGTTGGAGGACAATTGGTGATGATTATTGGATGTGAGAATGATGACAATGCAGGACCTGAGGGATACGTTGTTACGGACCATTTGAGAACATGTTAAGCACTAGCTCCAACATTAGTGCTGCATCTCTACCCGAGTCCGGCTGAGAGAAGTGAGAACCCTCCCAAGCAAGTTTGCACACGTCAATTACGATGGCGATGTAGTCAATCGCTCTCTCCGAGTCTGGTTCAAATGCTTCTTGGGGGCGACCATCCGGGGGAGACTTGCGCGCAAGAGCCTCGGCCACGCGCCCTTCGTTCTTCTCATCTTGTAAGCAGTAGATGTTAACGTTGCGCATGCGTCTTACCTTGGACAGCTCATGATGCATTGTCTTGGCGGTGATGCGGCGATCGTGCGGAGAGCCAGGCCCTAAAGATGCACTCATGTTTGCGTGGACCATTACAAAGTAAACAGTGCGATTTCCGTAACCCACGAGGATATTGTATGGCGAAAGCGCCAAGACTGAGGCCACTTCTTGAAAAATCCACACGCGTGAGAACCAGGGCATTAGGAAAAAGTCCTGCAGCTGTAGCCACTCGTTTTCGCATGCTGCTTCAACTTGCCTCATCTTCTGCCAAACCTCAGCAAGCATTGCCCTGGTCCATACTGGTGATTTGATTTCCACTGAATCCACTGGATTCGCAAGTTCTGTGAGCTTGCCCAATGCTCTAACAGCGCCGTCGGCATCCGAAGCCGTAACGGGGTTGCCCAACCATATGAACAGTCTGCTGGCCTTGGCGTAGATCTCGCACATGCGCATTACTTGTTGGGACTTCTCGGAGTTATCACTCTGATTGATGCATATAGCGTCGGCCCATACCAATATGTGGCGCGAAGTCCTGCGCATTTTATGTAAGGCCTCGTGAAGAGACCTCGTGACGCGCATGTCGCTTCCGTCGCACTTGATGAAGAATGGCGGCTCGGGGGAGCCCCAGGTGTAAGAAAGCGCGCAGTACCATTCATTTGATTGGAAAGATGTGTGCTTAAGGGTGCACACCAAGGGGGCGTCTTCTTTGCCCGGAGCGATTTCCAACAGACGGAACTCGTCTTTTCCAAGTGTCGTGTAGCAGAATTTCGCCGTCTCGGCAGCCGAAGCGTTTTCTTTGAGCCTGGGTCCGCTTCTTCGCGCAGTATTCTCGGTTTTCTGTTGTGGGTTCAAATTTGAGCCAGTCGCTGTTGAGTTTTCCGAGCTCAAGGCAGCCGAAATGCTTTTTTTGAGCTTGGATTTGTTTTTTCGCGCAGTCTTCTTGGTCTTCTGTCGTGTTCTCAGATTGGAGCCAGCCACTGTCGAGTTCTGGGATTCCAAGGCAGCCTGCTGCATAGTCGCAAGGGAATGTGGATGGGTCTGAAGACAAAAAAGGAGCGCGGTCAAGTTGAGATGTAGGCGATGCGTGATGTATGTCCGAAGGTTCATTTGACACCAGTCTTGCAGTTGCATATGGTGTTCTAATATTCTCCCAGAATAGAATAAGAGTACGGCCATGCGGATGTAAAGGCAATGCACGAGATGAGCATGAAGGTCCAGCTGGCACCAGGTCTGCAATTGCATATCATCCTGTGAGTCGTCCTTCTCAAGAGCCGGAACATCATCCGAGACAGTAAGCCTTGAGATCAGAGCTCGAACATGAAACCTATCGTGGCGCTTGGTCGAGCTGTTGTAGATGAAGCGGATGCCGGGGTCCTGGAGACATTTAGCGTTATTCCATTCACCGCTTCGACAGGGCAAAAAACAAAGGATACGAGGATACGACTATTAATCATCAACTCACTTTACCCGAAGTGGAGGCAGCAGGGTTGTGCTTCCTTGAAAACTTCTCGAGGCCTTCTGCCAGGCCATCGCTATCGCTGGGCTGCATTTCGTCGAGGGCCTTGACAAAGTGATCGACGCTGAGCTGAACCTTTTTCGGTGCTTTGGTAGCCATCACAAACTTATCAGACACCGACTTGTATAGAGAGTCTAAATGGGCCTGCTCTGTTTCCCACAGTAGACCAGCTTTAGCACAAAGAGTCTTCAGGTCCGAGCCCGAGTACTTCTCAGTCACTTGGGCAAGACCGTTGAGATCTACGGCCGGATCTAGGTCGCCTTGGTGAAGAAACAGTCTGAGTATGCGAGCGCGGGCCTCGATGTCTGGCAATCCAAGGTAGACCTTATGTTGGAGACGTCTCAGGAAAGCCTCGTCCAGGTCACATGGCCTGTTCGTGGCCACGAGGACGAGCGGCGCCTTATCATTTTGCGTAAGACCATCCATTTGATGTAGGAATTGGTTGAGTTGAGAACGCTCCGAGCTGTTGTCGCTAGACGAGCGTCGATAGAAAAGCGAGTCGACCTCATCTATGAAGAGCACGCATGGATGGAGCTTGCCAGCGAGTGTAAAGGCGGCTTCGATGTACTTTTCTGATTCTCCAGCCCATCCGGAAATCACGGAAGTGCGACTGATAGCAAGCATACGTGATCCGGAAGCTGTGGCAACGGCACGACTGAGCTCGGTTTTCCCCGTTCCAGGAGGCCCGTACAGCAGTGCCCCACGGATGCGCAGGGCCTGCCGCAAGAACTCAGATTCGCATTCGAATCGAAGACGATGCGACGCGATAAACTGCTGCATAAGTTCCTTAGTTTCCTGGTCGATAATCACATCATCCCAACGGGTCTTTAAGGTTGCTGTCGTCAACATGACATAGGTCAGCATTTTCAAGTTCACACACGACGAGGCGTCACCAGGGCATAATCAACTTCTTCCACCCGCTTACCAGAATCCACTACACACTTTGTCAGTGCTTTCTCAAACCCGTTGAGGTCAAGACTTTGAAGGACTTTGCTAAGTTCCTTTGCCGACGTGGTGTCCTCAGATGTATTGCCAGTGGTGTCCTCAGACGTATCACTAGTGGTGTCCTCAGATGTATTACCAGTGGTGTTGCTTTTGTCGTTGTCTTTGGATTCGGCTTTCTCCGAACATGCTGGTGCGTCTTGAGCCCCTGGCTCGACCGGATTGTAAAATCCTCGACGGTTTAGTACGGCTCGAATGTCCGCGAATCTCAGCTCGGGCTTCAGCCAGGCCCGGCCCATAATCTGGGTGACGATGTGGTCCATGTCCTCGGATGTCCATATGGTGCGTCCAAACGCTCTAAAGCTCTTGCCGCGCTCTGCACAGGCCCAGTCCGCAGTGACTCTGAGGAGGTCCGCCGGGAGTAGATGAGCACAACACTCTCTCAGGCAGCGCCTCAAGGCTCGCGTGTTGATGGTGCCCTGGTAAGTTTGCTTCCGAATTTCCAAGTCTGCATCGCTCATCTCCACGTTTGCATCCGCAGTTGAAGGTTTCGTAGCTCCAATCTTCCTCTGCAATTTTCGCTCTGGCTGTAATTCGTCATCCTGGGTAGACACAATCATGACCACGGCGTTGCCTTGCTTACGCCTCTGCTGTACCATCTCGGCAAACCGTGCCAAGACTCGTCTCTTCAGTAAGTAGTCAAGACTTTGATAGTCGATGATGTGGAATATAACCGCCTTTGGACGACAGATTCCACCGATTATCTCGCTAGATTCACTCTCGGTGGCCAGCTTGTCTCTGACGGCGTCGAGAAGAAGAGTCCAAACCAGCTGGGTCCGTTGCCACGATTCTGCGGTGGCCTTGCGTTCAGACCGAGCAGCAAAGAAATGGTCGAGGAACGCCGGAAGTGAGCACACATCGGGCTCCCATTGCTGCTGGGTTATGGAAGCATTTTCATCATTGTCCTCGACATCCTCAGCACTTTCGATATCCGCAGCCTCTTGTACCTCCTCGACCTCATTTTCAATCTTGTGTTTGGCATCTTCAGCTTCTTGGGCCTCCTCATACTTGTTTCCGCCTTCTTCCATTGATGTGGCACTTGTCGTGCTGCCATCCTGCTTGGCCTCAGCATCCCCCTTAGGCCTTTCCGCCGTCGAGGCAAAAGGTATGGCAGCATCTCCCACGGTCTCACATCTCTGCGCTTCCTTGTCTTGATGATAGAACTCGCAGCCGAGCTCCTCAAGATCGTCGAGGTCCAGGGCAACTAGTGACACGCCAAGGGCCTTCGCGACTCGCTCGACAGCCCGGCCCATCCACACTGGCTCTATGCAACTTTCATTGATGTTTCTTGTCCTGACGACGCGCTTGTTTTTGTTGTAGTCGTACTCGAAGTATGTGGTTGTCTCTTCTCTTTCCACGCGGAACACGACCGCCGAAGACTCTGGACGTAACAGTCTCCCGCCGCGGTCGGTCACAAACGCTGCTGCGGTCATGTCGCGGAGCTTTGCGAACGTGCTGTACCTTATCTTGTCCGTGCATAGCTCCCTTCCAAGCGACGAGCCACAGCTATCATCGAGCTCTTCATCATCCTCGACATAATGTCGTGCTTTATCAGGGGACTCCTCGTCTGCGAGATCCGCGTCACTGCCGTCGTCTTCGGCAATTTCCTCTTTGCAATCGGCGCAGTTGCAAAAGACGATCTGGTCGGGGGCCGCAGAAAGGTCTGCTGGCGTCTTCACATTGCACTCCAGGAACCAATCAGGGATCTGGTAGCGGGCGTTGGACAAGCTCGAAGGTGCGGCCATGATGTCCAAGTGCCAGCTGCACACATGTAACAGCTTGTTGTGTAAGTCAAGCCCAGTCGATCTGTGTAGCACGCGCTTCTCAGTTCAAAAAAGGTCGCAATAGTGGGCGGGGTGCCTGCCTAACGGCCTGCTCCAGCTGGCCAAGAGCCGCATCACCAACAGTTACATTATGCATGAGAGTGGATCCAATGAGAACAGTCCGTAATTCCCAGTTCGACCCATACCGCCATGATAACAGCACACCTAAATTTCTCGACAAGACTTGGAAACTATACATATCCATACTTGATAGCTCTCTCCATGTACAATTTCTGAATGTCCGTGAGGAACCGCATCAAACCGCATCCTAAGAAGAAGTCGTAAGTCAATAGCTTATCGCCGGCAGGATTGGGGTCCCGCCATCCTGCCGCGTCACGTCACTGATGAGCATAGACGTGTCAGACGGACATAGTCTCCGAACCCCTCGCTAAGGACAATACTGTGAGTAAAAAGCCATCCCCACCACCCAGTTCTCGCTACTCGCCTGGCAGTCTAACTGGGATCGTCACCCAATGAGCATGATATCGTGACGACACATACACAAGATGCGTCCATCAGCTCAGATTGCACTCGCCGCAGTGACATGCGCTACGGCGGCGCGGGGTGAGTCTCAGTAGCCCATCTTAGGTGATGATGAGGGCGTGTGAGGCAGCCCGTTCACTAAGGAGTATGAGAAGCATGTTGGCAAGCTGCTGGAGTGGCATGTGCCCGGCATGGCGATTGGGATTATTGATAGAGATAATATTTGGATTAAGGTAGGTCGTCCGGCATAGGATGATCTCAAGCTATATATCCCAGGCACTTAGTTGGAGTGCTTCGATGGCCTCATTAATACCACCAACCACAAGCAGAAAAGATATCATATGCTAACAAACCACCACACAGGGCTTCAGCATAGCCACCTTCTTGTCTACCCTAGTAACACCCTTAATGCTCTTCTACTATGCTAGCATAACTAAGGCCTTTATAACTACAACGATAAGCATAATGATTAATTTAGGCAACTATATTATACTAATGGTATAAGGCTAATTATATATAAGGGCCCTTTAAGCTTCATTTAATTAGCTTATATTATGTTTTTTTTTAAAAAAAGTTATAAATCAAATAAATTAAAAATATTAATAAAAGAGGGATTATGCATCATGGTAGGTAGCAATTAATGGTAATAAAAGGGATGTATATGAGTGATGAGGGTGGTTGGAATTAAGGGGGGTTGAGATCTGGGCCGGGGACGTTAAGTCCAGTGTTACTACTGGGCGCAAGACGACGGGATGTGTGAGTTATTTGCTTGGCCTGCAACTATCCACTCGATTAGTGAGACGGGCACCACGTCTGCTCCTCTGCTTGTAACTGTTATGAAGCGGCTCTAGTAAATAGATACGCTGCTTATCGCATTCGTATTGAACATCCCGAGATCCCCGTCTATCCCCAACTCTTGGCAATTTCCACATAACCCCTCTCCGATCTAGTCGGCCCCTCGTTGGACGCGCCCACGGGGAGGAGATGTGGCAGCGTCACTATGGTCACTCCAGGAGTAGCTGAAGATGGTCTGCTGAACTTTTCTCGCCGAGTTAGCGGTCCCTACTTGAATTTCCCAAGTCAATGGCAGTGTTGCCAGCCTGGCTCATCCTGCCTCGCGAATTGGTTAAGCTTGCTGAGAAAGCCATCTTAGGCGAAGAGCCTGGGACCTGAGCGCCTGTCTCTGTGGACATTGAATCCCCTCACTGCATTCACGTGGTCATGATGAGATTTTAAATGGCGCCACTGCTAGGTGGGGCCGTTGAACCGACGATCTCAGGCGAGGTACTGGAGGAACTTGGCTTTACCGACTTACAAGCCGGAAGTAACGAGTCATTATGGTACTGTAGCATTCATCCGGGGCTACTAGTAGACGCCCGCTTGATGCCCTCTTGATGCCGGCTGTCGCTAATGACGGTTGTCGGACATAGTTGAGCGGGTCGCCATCTCCTCCACTAGGCACTCGTCCATCATTGTGTATATATGTAGACTAATAGTGTCCTCGTGTCCCCTAGGACTGGTCACCTGAAGCCATGACTTCAGGTAGCGTGCGCCGTACCTGAGCTTTGACGGTCTGTTGGAAACTCCCTAGCGTCCGACTTAGTTGCCGAGTTCTCTGCTCATCATGAAGACGCTAAGAGCCGTTGCAGGCCTTCTACTGGCCTCTGCATCCTATGCGGCCACTGGAGCACGCAAACCCAATATCGTTTTCGTCTTCACTGATGACCAGGACTACCATCACAACTCGCTGGACTATATGCCCGCGTTGCAAGAGCATCTTGTGGCCAAGGGAACTTCCTTCACAAATCATTACGCCACCATCGCAATATGCTGTCCCAGTCGGGTGTCTCTTATGCGCGGTCAGGCTGCACATAACACGAACAATACTCAGGTTAATGGGCCAGGGTCAGCACCATCGATTCTTTACCCTCGTATTCTCCTGGGATGTAGCTAACTCTCGCTGAAAAGTGGCGGCTATCCCAAGTTCACAACTGCAGGTGAAGACGATGACTATTTGCCACACTGGCTGGTCAAGGCCGGCTACCAGGCTGAGTGTGAGTTTGCATGTATCTGGAGGCACTTTTGTTTTGTCATGGGATAATGGAATGCTGACAGTACATTCTCGCGCGCTGCAGATATTGGTAAGCTCTACAACGGGAATTCGCTGTTGAATTACTCGCCAGCGCCCAAGGGCTGGAGCCACATCGACGTTCTGGTGAGTATTGAGCCCTGAGCCAACCTTCCAAATGCATACATCTCTGACAGCGGGTGAAGCTCGACCCCTACATCAACGTGCACAATAGCGTCGTGATGTCTGAGGATGGCGCAACGCCAACGTATTACCATGGATGGCAGCAGAGCGATGTTGTACGCGTCAAGGCCCTGGCACGGCTGGAACACCTGATCGAGCAACAAGACCCCTTCTTCCTCATGGTAGCCCCGACAGCACCGCATGTCGAGAACCTGACGGACCCGCCAACACCACCGTCGCGTTATGTCAACAAATTCGCTAATTTGACGATACCATACCGGCCGAACTTCAACCCGCCCGACGAGCTGCACA
The DNA here is from genome assembly GCA_014872995.1 of Diaporthe citrichinensis. Lineage (NCBI taxonomy): Eukaryota > Fungi > Ascomycota > Sordariomycetes > Diaporthales > Diaporthaceae > Diaporthe > Diaporthe citrichinensis. The sequence continues at coordinate 651,477 of JADAZR010000022.1, forward strand.
AGGATAGGCCCAGCTGGTGGGCTACACTCCCTTGCTTGAATGAGACCCAGCTCAGCGAGACACAACTCCTGTACCAACGCCGCGTGGAGGCGCTCCAAGGCGTGGATGATATCATCGAGGACGTCGTGAATGTGCTTGAAGAAAAGGGAGAGCTGGATAATACATACATCATCTTCTCGACCGACCAGGGCTACCATCTGGGAACACACCGCGACGTGGGCAAATGCTCGCCGTACATCGAGGACGCCAACATCCCTTTGGTGGTCCGAGGGCCGGGCATCAAACAGGGCGAGATCTCGCGCCTTCCCAGCACTGTCACCGACTTCGCCCCGACGTTCCTCGACATCACCGGCCTGGCCGAGGAGGACAGGCCGCCCTTCCTCGATGGCACGAGCATGCTCGAGGCGTGGGAGGACCCCCACAACCTCACCATAGGCCGAGCCAAGGAGGCCATCAACGTCGAGTTCTGGGGCCGCGCGTTCTCCGAGATACCCACCTGGACCGGCGGCGACCGCCTGCCGGGGATGTACGCCAACAACACGTACAAGACGATGCGGATCGTCAACGAGGACTACGCGTTCGTCTACTCGCGCTGGTGCACGGGTGACACGGAGCTGTACGACACCCTGAACGACCCCTACGAGATGACCAACCTCGCCGGGTCGGCCGACCCGGACGTCGTTCGCGTCATGTCGCGCCTCAACGCTCTCCTGATGGTCATGAAGTCGTGCGAGACAGACGCCTGCCGCGACCCCTGGAGCGTCATCCAGCCGCCACAGACGGCAAATGTCACCAGGATCAGCAGCCTTGCCGAGGCCTTGGACCCGGCGTACGACGACTTCTTTGACGCCATCCCCGCGGTCGCCATTGCCGAGTGCATGGCGTATCAGTTCGCCGACAACGAAGTCCCGTTCTACCCGGCCGAGGCCCAGTATGGACTGGGTTTGGAGTATCGGAACGAGCCTGACTACTACGAATACCCCGACGTTAAGCCCGTCAAGAAGGTCCCATATGTCCCTGGTGGCGGGTGGGAGCAACGGCACGCCACGTTCGAGACGCTCTTATCTGATGCAAGGAGTCTCACAGTGGATGAGCTGCAACAGGCCTGGAACCAGACCACTTGTAATGAGGGTAGCACGTGCACCGATGTAGGCCTAAAAGCTGTACCGCATTGAGGTGGTGCTTCTATGAAGGCACCTGCTGCCTTTATGGAACCCTTGGATCCTCAGCGACTAATGAAAGAGATTGTTTCCTTTTCTCCTCGAACATCGTCATCGTCGCTCGGCCTCACAGCTTCTTCAGAGCCCCTGCAAGATTGCAAATTATTCCAGATGCTAAATATTATGTCATCAAGTACATAGAATATCAACAATTCGAGAAGCCTCGAGCAAGATGATATACAAGAGACATGGCCAGGTGCCATGTACATTACGAGCTCCACCTCCTCTTCGTGCGCCCCGTCTGCACAAAGGGCAACCTGTCGATAATGGCCTCCGTCCTCGAGTTCCGAGGCGCAGAGTAGTCGATAGTGTACAAGCTCACAGCAACAAACCCATCACTCACAGCCGCCGTCTCGCCAGTCATGCTGCAGTCACCGTTTATGCACTCGTTCACGCCATCCGACAAGGGGTCGATGTTTCCCCACGTGAACGTGCCTGGGTTGGCCTCCACAGGCAAGGCGACATTCGTGTTTGCCTCGCCCGTCATCCTCGTCTGGAGGACGGGGATGCCAGACCAGTTGGCGCCCAGCCTGGGGTAATTGACGTTGGCGCCGTAGCCGAGCGGTAAGATTGGCTCGCCCGGAGACGACGAGTTGACGAAGGCGTCGACGATGTTTCCCGACAGCTGCGCGACGTAGGTGTACTCGTTGGTCGTGTTGGTGATGTTACGGTAGTCCAGCGCGCTGTTGGACGCGCTGAAGGCGATGGCCGGGATGGAGCGCGAGGTGGCGGCGTATGCGGCGCCCGCCGTGCCCGAGAGCGTCCAGACGAAGGGGCCCAGGTTAGTGCCGTAGTTGGGGCCCGTGACGACGAGGTCTGGCGTGCTGAAGTTGGCGAAGTTGGGGAGGACGTAATCTAGCGCGACAAAGGTGCAGGCGGCTGGTGTGCCGTTGTAGTACCAGATGTGGCTGTCGATAGGATCTGGGCCTACTGATGGGGCTCCGGTGGGGATGATGCCATATTGAGCCGGTGAGGTAAGATTTGGGTAGGTTGTGAAGTCTGAACGGCCTCCTTGGCCGCTTTGCTGGACAGCGGGCGCTACGATCCAGACTGAGCAGGCGAGGTGTTAGTCCCAAGAATGCAAAGGTGCAATTGAGAGAACTTGCCATTGTGTCCTTTGCTTTTGAGAACCTTGTAAAATTCTCGCAGGTTGGCTGAGCCAAAGCCGTCATCGTTGTTCATGAGGATGTTGAGGCCGTGCGTGGAGCCGAGCAACAAGCCGGTTGCAGCGAGGAGTGAGGAGCGCATCTTGTCAAGAGCCGCCTGAAACTGCCTAGATTATAGTTTCGTGAAGCTCTTCGCTAGCAAATTGACCATATATAATAAATGGAAAATACCGAGTGAGAAGGAGAAGGCAACCACAAATGCGGAAGTGAGCTGTGCTGGACATATACTCCCGGATCTCGCTGTGGTATCTCCAGGCACGCGACACACCGGTCCCGGCCGATAGGTTCTGCGGAGCCTCTAATGCAGGAACGGCAAGCCGGCACCCGCCTCCTTCCAGAGGCAGTCTAGCTTCATCATGCCAAGGAGCAGCTTCTCAGCTCACGATAAGCAACAACCCGGCCATATGTAAATAAGAGGTTCTGTCTGGCTCTTGAACAGCGACGGTCGATTCTTATCCCTGCATTGAATCTCCGATACTCACATGGAGCAGGGAAATATCTCGACGCCATGTCAGCTTGAGTTGAGTGGTGTGATACGTCCAATGACTCATGTAATCACTACCGATGTGAATATTTCAAGTTCAGGATTTGATGATGCCGTTGTAAGCAAAACCCAGAACAGAACCGCAATGGTACCAGCACGCAGTCTCCCACAATATCTCTGATACCTTGTAACTTGACCTCCGTTAATAAGAACACCATTCCTATTCACTGCCCCCATAGGGACCACTGCATCAGGCACATGCCTTGCGGTCTGGCATCGCGGATACCTCAAGTTACCGAAGGCTGGCACCTACACCTTGAATATGATAACCGACTGGTTCCCTAATGGCGAGTTTGACGATAACATCTACATCTTACTCGGAGATAAGGCTATTTCGGGAAATTTCAATACTCGCAACAGTGTCGTTCGCAAAGTATTTGAGTCTGAGACGAACGCACAGAAGGCCTACTCTTTTGTAGCATCAGTCACGGACGTATATGTTCCGATCCGTGTCTTCTACGCCAACCGCCTCGGGCCCGGTTACTTCAAAGTGACAATCACCGGACCCGGTGCCCAGGCCTCACTTTTGAGCTGCTCCGGAACCCAAGTTGCGCCGGATTGGCTGCCTTGGGAACAGGAGCGATCCTTGGTATAAGAAGTATAGGCAAAACAAAACTTGGTCTCGGTCCGATAAGTGCTTTGATCTGTGTCATTCGGGCCCTGGAAATACCCAGTGGTGCGGTTTGGGCTATTTTCTACTGATCTCAGCTTATATGCTGAGCTTTTCAGCTCAATTGCGGTACAGGTGACAGCCAGCATCGGCGCACCCAGCTATGCAGTCGGTCCACTCAGCTCATCATGTCCTGTTCTGACAGGAGACTCTTCCTCTTCCACAATACAGTCAGGCAGGGAAAGATAAAGCTCTTTTTTACCGTACAGATGTCACTATAGAACCATTTCAGCAGCCATTCAATGTTAGCGCATAAGACAGACGTGGTTTATTCTTTTTCAAATCAAAGAGAGTGGGAAGTACATGTAGTTTGTATTTGGCAAACGTGGTAATGCAGACCGGACATGCAAACCGTGATCTTGTGCATTTAGGCAACTCTCCTGGAATTGCACCTGCACGGCATCAGAGTCGAGTGACTTCTGGAGTTCCACGTTTGAGACGCTCAGGCAACCGTTAAAGGTACCCCACTACGGCCAAACGGCGCGGGGTGACTTTCGCTTATCGACGTTGACTCAGCCAACTGTCATTTCTGCCTAGCGAGTCGTCCGGGTCAGCTTTTTCACCTCTGTTCCCGGAATGCATTTGCAGCCCGAGTAGTAGCTCGCTGGCACTCATCATTTGGCTCAAGATGGCACCCAAGAAGATTCGAATCCTGTTCCTGGGCGCCTCGCTGGTGGCCGGGTACTCGTCCATAGGGGTGGTGTTGTTGCACGACGCGCCCTTAACCCTGATTTAAAACCGTTTTCTATAGTACATAAATAATTAAATTCCTTTTATTTTTTCTTTTATATTACTCTTAAGAAATAGATGCATTTATAATTATAATTTTTACCCTTATATAATTATTATAACTTTTTATAATTATAAGCTTAATTTATAAAAAATTATTTTTCTTTTATAAGTTATAATTAAGTTATTTAAAACATATCTTAATTATATTCTTTTTATTCTATTAATTAAGGATTATATTAAAGAATTATAAATAACTAAAGTTAAAGGTTAAGATGCATATAATAAAAAAAAGATTAAATATTAATAATTTATAAGGTTATAATTAAAAGTTTTAAGTATAAAAGGCGCTGCTTAAAAAAGTAAAGTAATTATATAATTTAAAATTAACTTATAATTAAGGGGTATATTATATAATACGCCCTTAACCTTAATTTAAAATCATTTTTTATAATATATAAATAATTAAATTCCTTTTATTTCTTTTTTTATATTACTTTTAGGAGATAAATGCATTTATAATCATGATTCCTGCCCCTATATGGCCATTGTAGCTTTCCACAGGTATACCATCCGTTCTCGCAGAATGTTGTCAAGATGCTCAGCGCCATCATGCCAGACACGGAGATCGAGACTGTCGTCGACGGGGTGCCTGGGGATCTCGTGACAAGGGGCAAGTTCTGAGAACGAATGCAGAAACAATGTAGGTATACAAGAGGCTTGTAGAGCTCAACGCTTGAGGAAGTATTCCAGCTGACATTCTGTGGTAGTCTGGGAGGGCCAGCAACCGTTCGATTGGACCATTGTGCTAGGCGCAACGAAGTAGGGCCATTTCTCCTAGAACACTTGATGTTTGTGAAGTTCTATCTGACACAGTGGCACAGTGACATAGCATTCAACATCCCAGGCGAGGAGATCCTCGCGGCCTTCAAGGAGATCTGGAATATTCCGCTCTCGCACAGAAGCAAGGTCCTTGCGCTCACTGTTCCCAAGGCATCCATCGACAGAAACAACAAGAGCCTTGTGGAACGGCGGGACAACCTGAACAAGATGATCAAAGAACACGAGGGAGACAACTTGTAAGTATCCTGTGCTGGCTGACAGACCTCCGCCACTTGGGGCTGACATGTTCATACAGCTACGTCTTTGATCTCCACGATGCTCTGCCGTGTGACGGAGGCCATATAGAGTATTGGGATGATGCGATTCATTTCACCCCTGAAGGATACGATTTTATCGGTGACAAAGTCGGGGTCGCTCTAATGGCTATTATGGCCAGGGAGAAGACGACGGCTGCATAGAGACTAGACCGTGTGAGGATTTGCTTCGTGGAGATATCTGAACTCGAGCATCCGCATCATCCCACAAATTTAAGAAAAGGCAAATGAGAAGGGGTTGTGACCCTTGCATCGATCTGAGCCCTTTAGCGGGACAGATCTTGGGGAGGTTACTTTAAGCATGATCTTCTAGGGCAAATACTACCTAAGCTCACTTCTACCTAGTAGAGATGCTCAAGTCGTCACCGAGCAATGACTCGTATTCTCAGCTCACTGGTCCCCGGATAAGAAATCTCCCACCGAAATCGCTGTAAAAAGCAATATGCCATTTCGTCTATCGAAACACAGGGGCAGGGTCCTGCTGTAAATAGCATCCGGTAAGTCGGACAGCCCGCTTGCTCAACCGCTACCACCTATTGGAACGATGTGAGCCAGCATCCCCTGCCCTCCGCCGCATTCAAAGTTTAGATGCACCGTAACAAAAGATCAGCCCAAAAGGCATAAACAGCTCCAAATGGCCCCCTCGCTTTGACAACGGGCCACATCACACAATTGATCTCAACGGCCTCGAGCACGACCCATCCATCCATCCACCACAATGGATACACACCTCAGCGAGAAGGGCGGCGCCGCAGCCGCAGTCACGACGACGACGTCCAACGCCTCCATGACCACGCTCGCCAAGACCGTCTCGGCCTCGTCCCAGCAGCAGGCCAACATCGAGTCGCTGCCGGCGTACGTGATAGAATGGAGCCCGCAGCAGCGGCGGGTGCGGTTCCTGCGGACGACGGACGACCTGGCGACGGAGCTCAGCCCGGCCAACTGCGAGCGCCTCAACGACTCGCTCAAGCGCCTGTTCGTCGTCCACGGCAGCCCGCAGCAGTACGTCGGCCTGCTGCAGCGCGCCCTCGCCATCGACCCGCTGTTCATCAGGGCGCACGCCCAGCGGCGGCGGTACTCGCCCGTCCACCGCCGGCCAGGGGACCGCTGGGCTTGCTTCGAGTACCCTGAGCTGTGCTCGTATGGCAAGACTGATGGCCAGGATGCTGAGGCCAAGGCTGGGGCGCAGATGGAGTTGCCTGCGTATCCGCTCTCGGATGAGAGTGCTGATGCCGTTATGTTCTGTCGGGCGTCGTTGTGGCTGAATGGGGAGAATGACGGTGGTAGGTGACGGGCAAATTCATCTACTTCTGCGGGACAGACAGGCTAACCTCCAACTCAGTCCTGTTCCTCGAGGACCCCCCCTGGGCAGGGACATCCCCCCTCATGCGCAAGCAGACGACAATGGTCGCCCTGCACGCGGCAGCGACAGACAACACCGGCAGCCGGGACGACGAGAGCGTGGACGAGCACCACTCGAGCCTCGAGATAATCCTGCAGGAGGCCCTCCGGGACCCGGAGCACATGCGCCACGGGATCCGCGCGCTGCTCTCGGAGCTCGTCTACACGCACTGGCTCGCCTACTTCGAGTCGCCCCTCATCGACCCGGAGGCCCACCCGGCGCACGTCCTGTCGCTCGCGTGGCGCGTCCAGCTCGCCGTCGAGCACAACCTTAATGTTACGCGCTACCTCACGCGCTGGCGCATGCCCATGCCCATCACCGCCACCGAGTGGGAGGGCCTGCTGGACCGCAACGCGCGGCGCGTTGATCTTGCGACCGTCGCGGCGGGCGGGGCGCGCGCCATCGCCGAGGAGTTCCGCTCCATCCAGGCGGGGAATAACCCCAAGAGGGCGCTCGCGCCGGGGGAGAAGGACGAGAACTCGCGGGGGCTGGACAGGATCTCGTACCTTGGTGGTATCCTGCTGCCGTTCACCATCGTGCCGTCCATCCTGTCCATGAGCGACCCGTTCGGTCCCACGGGAGGCATGTTCTGGGTGTTTTGGGTCGTGTGCGCGCCACTGACTGTCCTCGCCCTGCTGTTCATCTACGCCGACTCTATCCGCAAGGCTACCGTGTGGATCGAGGTCGCTGCGGATGAGGCCAAGATGGAGGAGCAGGCGGGTCAGTCGACCGGGGTCGTCGAGGATGATGGCACTGTTGAGCCGAAGCCTCTGCTTGGCAGTAGTGGCACGGGCAGGGCCGATGACGTGATGGAAGAGGGCGTTGAGACCTTCCCAACGGTGGTCATCCAGAAGCCACAGGACGGCAGGCCAGCCAGGGCATATAAGAGGCAGGAGCTGGGCTGGACCGGTGCCATGAAGAGCATGGTTGGGTATGGGTACAATGATCGTTTGCAAGAGCCTGTGCCTGTTGAAAGTGTGAGAAGGCCGAGTACGAACCTGCGGCGGCCCATGAACAGGACTTATACTGGCCAGTCCCGGGGTTATGCTTAGTAGAGAGCGTGTTAATGATAATACCAATAAGCGTTTCTTTTTGGATAAGGAGTTGGTCTATCATCTTCCGTTATGCACACAGTTGCTCTTCTGGGACGGCACCCAATATGATGGATACCAAAACGCAAAACGTGCACCCAACAGCAACGCTCTAATCCTGCGTCTCCGTGCTAATCCAGTCCGCATCCCTTCTACTAGTCCTGCCTAACGGCATAAACTCTATCGAGAAGTCTCACCCTAAACCATCACCTCATTGTCTGGGTTGGCGTGAGAAGACACCCAGCGACCTACAGCTTCAACTTGACCTCCACAAACAACGCCTCAGCCCTCGCCAGCTTGTCACCCCGCCCATCCTCCATAGAAGCCTCCACCCATATCTTCCTCCCCTCCACCTTGGTTGTGCTCGCCCTAACCAAGACAGTCCCCGGCGTCCTGACAGGCCGGAGGTACGTAGTATTCAGGTATGCCGTGACATAAGACGGCACCGGCGTCCCTGCGTCCTGACCCTCCCCGGTGAGCCTGCCCGCCGGCGCGGCGTACCCCAGCACCTCGTCGAAGATGGTGGCTACTATCCCGCCGTGGCAGATGCCCGGGTGGCCGTCGAGGTCGCTACCCAGCGTGATCAGCCCCTTGATCTCGGGCAGGACGGACCGCGGCTCTGAGGGCCGCGGGTAGAAGAGGATGAAGTGTGAGAGGGTGGAGGGGCTGTTGATTGTCTCTGAGAAGAGGGCGTCCTCCGAATTGGGTTTTCGGGACCGGCTGTATGCTGATGTGATGACGAGCTCCGTGTTGGGCGGTTGCAGGTGTTTTAAGCACCATGGGATTGACTTGAAGTGTTTGATGTCGTCCTCTGGTGGTGGTTGGTTGGTCGAGGCCATGTTGGGGACTCCGAAAGGTTGTTGTTGGAGACACAGGTGGGATTGATTGCTTTTTGTGACGATGTAATTGGAATTCGAAATGTCATTGGCGCGTATGATCCATTTACACCACAGGCTCAGAGCATATCTAGATGTATCTTGTATCTACAGCAGTCAAGCCGCCGGAGCTGAGAGGGGTGAAACGGGACAACAAGCGTCGGTCGAGATGAGCCGAGGCAATTCCAACTGCTTGGGAACGGCTCTGATTGGGTCCAGAGAGCTGGAAATATGGGTCCACACCACTTCAGCCAAGGAATTGCACAAATGGTGGTCTACTTCTGCACGCCTGTCTCACTTGCACAACATGAATAGAGTATGTGGGAAATCTTCTAAAGTGATATTTTGGAGTGTTGCCTGACGCCTTCTATGACATTCTTACCAGTCACTGATGTACAAAATCCTTTCCCTTGCGCCATACCAGTGCAGCCAACCCAACTTTAGAAGGAACACATCAAAACGTGGGCGCGACCTTCTTCTCCGCCTGCCCATAAGAATGCACCCTCTCACTCAGCTTAAAAGACTTCAACGACCCAGCCCTGACGCTCTGCACAGAAGGCGCCCTCGACCTCATCATCATCACATGGTTCCCGCCGGGGCTCATCGGCGGACCAGCCATGGTGCTCCGCTGCAAGGGGGGACTCGAGCCGCCCGACGCCGACACCGTGCTCCTCTTCCGGCCGTGGAACTTGCCCATCATGGCCGTGATGGCCGTCGTGGCGTCCATCGGCGGCGAGGGCGGCACGTTCAGCCCGGACCCCATCCCCGCCCCCATCATCCTGCCGCGCGCGTCCCGCCCGTCGACGCTCGACCCCCTGCTGCTCGGCGGCGTGGGCTGGAACCCTCCAAGCCCTCCTCCTCCCCCAGATGGCATGCCGGCGATGCCTAGGCCATGTTGACCCTCGGCAAAGTTGCTCAGGTTGGGCATGACGGTGGGCATCCTCGACAGCCGGCGGATGGACCGCATGTTCTTGTCGATGAAGGAGCTCATCCGCGTCAGGGCGCCGCCGTTCTCGTACGACTCGAAGGCGCTCGCCCCGTTCGGCGGCGCCCGCCCGCGCGCAGCGTCTATCGCGCTCGGCGTCGCCTTGGCCTGCTGCTGCTGGACGTGGGGGACGCTCGCGCCTAGGCCCTGCCGCACCTGGCTCATGACACGATCAAAGTCGATGTTGGTCTGGAAGACAGGCCTGCCCTGCGCCGCCATGGAAGATGACGATGCCGCTACAGCCGTGGCGGAGTCCATGCTCGGGTTCTGCGTGAGCACGAAGAAGGACCCGTCCCTGACGCTCGAGCGGACCAGCCTCCAGCGCGTGCGGGCCGGGTTGCGCTCGATGGTGGGCTGGTAGACCGAGTACTGCGCGAGGTTGGCGTAGAAGATCTCGAGGCGCTTGGCCACGCGCTCCAGCAGCTGCATCAAAAAGGTCGCCAGCGCGACGACCCTGTCCTCTGGGTTCTCGGCCTCCTGCTGGGACATGAGCGCGTCGAAGGCGTCCATGCCCGCGCACGCCTCGGCCCGCACGTCCTCGAGCAGGCTGATGTCCAGCTCCACCGACTTGCTGGCGTAGTCGATGATCCCCCGCTCGTGGAACCGCGCCTCCTCGCTGTTGCCGACGAACTCGCCCACGCGCGCGATCTCCTTGGACGTCTTGATGGCGCTGCCGGATGTCTTGGCCCGGGCCACGACGCCCAGGACGTCTGGCAGGTTTGTCGATGGCCCCGCTGAGGATGCGTTGGCGAGGCTGAAGGACAGCTTGAGGATGAGCTCCTGGAACTTGGAGCCGAAGAGGGCGCTGAACCCCGTCTGCAGAAGGCGTGATTGGTACTGGTAGAAGGACCTCACGCCCTTGATATTCAGGAGCCCGGGGCCCTGGTACCACCACTTCGATGGGTCCAGGGTCTGGTTCGTGATCATGGCGTTCATCTCCATCTGATGTGCCACAAGTGTCTCGACGGAGGTCCGGAGATACGACGACCACAGCTCGTATAGCATGTCCAGATCGTCGTTGCCGTGGAAGTCCGGCTTGGGCGTCAGGTGGCCGACAAAGTACTTGGTCAGGAGCGACGTCACCTCCGGGTTGGTGGTGTGCGCGAGGTTGTCGAAGGACGCCGTGCAGTCGACACCAGCGTTGGACTTGATGATGAGGGTGCCGCCCGGGTGCATCGGGCAGAAGTCTGTCACGTCGTAGACCTTACCGTGGACACCGATCCAGATCCTCGATTGGCCCCTGTGGCCCGTGTTGAGGGCGAGCTGCGAGAGCGGGATGGTGGGCAGGTTGCATGGGAGAGGCTTGGGCGTCATGAAGACGTCGAGCATGAAACGGCGCTCGGCGAATGCCGCGTTGATTAGCTCCTCCGCTGAGTCCAGCGTCGACGTGCGGTGGTTGTAGATGGCCTGCCGTATTCCTTTCATGACAGAGTCGAAGACGGCCACTGATCCGCACACGTACAGGTATCCGCCTAGGCCGCCGTGTTTCTTGCTCATGACCAGGTCGCAGATGGTCGAGCCCTGCTCCGTGATCAGGGTGTCGATATACCGAGGCGGCGTGGTCTTCTCGACCAGCTCGCGTCCCTGCATGGCCAGGCCCCTTGAGTCCCGGGAGAAGGCGACGTGGACCTCCATCTGTCCCTCGTTGACGTTCTGGCGCAGTTCGTGCTCATAGCAGAACTTGTCTCGCGACTGGACGCCGAGGTACAGGATATTGCGACCAACGGCGCCACTCTGGATGCGAGACTGCCAGAAGCTGCGGAAGGGCGCGATGCCGCTGCCACCCGCGAAAAAGGCACAAGGCGATGCACCACTCAGGGGCAGCTGGAATGCCTGCGGGCGAGACACGCCGATGAGGATGTCCTCCTCGATCGGGATCATCTCGTCGTTAGAGGCGACGATGGGGTTGAGGAAGCCACTGCTGACGCCACACCTCGTGATCCGGGACTCCCCAGCAAAGGTGGAGCTGAGCTGGTACTCGGACCGGGAGACGCTCAGGTCGACGGTGCTGGGCAGCAGCTCGTCGGGGAAGCTTGAGATGGAGTATGTGCGCGGCATCTCGACCGGCACGAGCTCACAGAGCCACGAAAGGTCCTGCAGGTTGAAGGCTGAGTCCCAGACAGCCTGGGGCGTGTCCATGACTGCGGACTGGAGAAGGTCACCCAGGGACCCGCGGACGGGCCACTCGTCTGTGGCCAGGACCTGTAACGCGGTATTGGACGATGCTCTCAGCATGGAGTGGATCCTTAGGACGAGTTCCTGAGTGAGTGGGGCGAGATGGCCCCTTCGAAGGATGTCCTGCACCGTGATCGGCCCCCTTGGGGATCTTGATACCGATCCCAGGTGGTCGGCAAACCGGGCCCAGCACTTGTTCATTGGGACCTGGACGTTGAGCATCTCGTCCAGGCCGAGCGAGGCGGCGACCTTGGCACACTCCTCCCAGCTGTTGAGTGGCATCACCGCCAGCCGGTCGCCGGGCTGGAACGTGATGCCCGTGTCCTGGATGTCCAGCGTGACCATGGCGATGCCCCGGTCGGCGTCGTTGTCGACAAACGACCGCCCCAGGATCCTCGCCTTGTACCTGCACTCGGCGAAGCTGCCGCGCATCTCGTGCGGCTCGACCGAGACGTCGGTGCGGTACGGCTCCAGGCGCTCCTTCATGGCCTCGGAGAACTGCTTGTGCGTCTCCTCCCAGGGCCGGCCCGCGTCCGCGGCCCCCGACGCGCCGTTGGTCTCGGTGCGGCCCGTCTTGCCCGCGACCTCGAGGATGCCGAAGACCTTGTACCTGTGCACGCCCATGAAGCCCCTCTCGCCCGTGTAGGCCTCCACGATGCCGTCCAGGACGCCCATCAGCCGCGGGTCGCCCGACTTCATGACGAACTCGGGCACGGAGTAGTAGCCCTCGACGGCGGCGATGAACGCGCGGAGGTTCGAGGGCTCCCAGGCCCGCAGGTGGATCCCCTCTGCGCCCAGGAAGGAGTCGTACTTCTTGCGGCCGAGGAAGGCGTCCATGAGCAGGTAGGGCGGGAACTGCAGCCCGCTCGACGCCGGGCACCGCTTCGAGAGCGGCGCCGAGAACTTGGCCCACCGCACCCACTCGTTGGCCGGGACGTAGTTGTCGCCGGACATGGGGTTGGGGCTGATGGTGTGGAAGGCGTTGGGCATCATCTCGAGGATCTCCTTGAGGCGGATCATCTCCCTCAGCAGGCCCTCGATGTCCCTGTTCATGACGCACTCCTGGCACGCGGCGATGGCGTCCGGCCCGTGCTGGAAGCTGGCCGAGGTGTCGGCCACGCCTTTCAGGAAGGCCATCTCGGCCTGGTCGCCGAACATGGGCCACCGCATGTCCATGTTATCGAAGCGGGCGACGTACGGGTGGTCCGAGTTGTGGTCGCGGATCTTGACGTTGTAGCTCGACTGGTCCACGAACGTCAGGTGCGGGATGGGTCGGCCCATGCGCTTGGACACCTGGAAGTAGGGGAGGCCGATGCTCCTCGGCAGGCCCTTTACCTCCTCGACGACGTCGTCGCTCAGCTCGCATTTGGGCTTGTTGGAGCTGCTGAGGCTCACGCCCTCGTGGCCGTCGTGCTTGTCCTCGTACCGGCAGATCGAGCACAGCATCCCCAGGGCGACCAGTGCCGCCCACAGCGCGTTGTCCGGGATGATGTCCTCCGTGGCCTCCACGACGGGCAGGGCAGCGCAGGAATCCCGTACTCGTCCACGGGCTACACATCCTGGCATGCGCTCGGCGAGGTCTGACCATATCCTTCCTGGCGAGTTGGCCAGTGATGCTACCGATGAGTCGAGCGAGTCTGGGGGGACGAAGCCGTACTCGGCTGTGAGGAACCCATCCCGCCATCCGGATTTTGGCCCGACCTCCTCGGCTCGGATGATGACCTGCCGTGCTGGCGCACCAAGGGCTGCGGCCAGGATGTCCTTCTCGCTCGGTGGGAGCGTGTCGATGTTGTCCTTGGCGAACCTGTTCAGGTCCTTTGCTGATGCATCTGGGAAGAGGAGGGCGTTGATGGCCTTCCGGTCTCTGTGTGTTGTATCCAAGGGTCAGTATACTGATTCTTCTTTCAACCGTGCATCATGTGTGGCACTAAGCTTACCTTCCCCTCAGCCACTCTTCTGAGTCAACGCCTGGTGGTATCTCAAATGCTGTCCGCAGATCTCCAGGCTGGCAGTATCCTGAGAATGAGCAACCCCTAGGTCCAACTCGGCTGCTGCTCCTGCTCGCCCGACCGCGTGCTGCTGGACACCGTCCGGCCATCGATTTTGATACTGGGCAAGATCGCTCTGACATTTTGGTAATTTGTTTCTGCGTAGTCTGTATGGAAGGGGTGAGTATTAAACTTGTATGGCCGTATGGAGCCGCCGGGGCTAATGACAGAACATAAACAACGCCAGCGCGGGTATAAACTACAATGAAGAATATAGAGTGACTGAACGAGAACGAGATCAACTGCGTGAGGCTGTCATGCGTCGGGCGGCTCTGGGGAGCAAACAAGGCCTACTATTTACCTCACTCCAGTTCGCCCCCCGGACAAGGCCCAAGGAGCATAGACCTCGTCGCTGCTGCCCATAACGCTGCCCAGCCAGCACGTCGCTTGTCCATCGGTGGCTGAAGCAGAGTCAGCCAGGGAACGAAACGTCCCCACCGCGGCGGACATCCGCCGTTCATCAGTCCAGGTTCAGGGTGGCCCGTCGGGAAGAGATGGGCCCCCTCTCTCTGGAAACCAGTTCTATACTTGGAAGTGGTGTCCCATTGGGGGAAGGGGGCAGCAGATTCTGCCATCTCATCGAAGCCCCCGTTCTTGTGACGTGCAGATCATGGCAGTTTCGACAGAAGGGTGTCTTGCATGATAGGTACTGCCAAGATTTTCCCCCGTGTGGTCTGAAGCAGAGAATATCCACCTGTGTGTGCCAAGCGCCGTGGGATAGGCCCTGTCAGTTGTTCTCCTGTCGTCTGAAACCACATATGGCGGGCCGGGCCACGGGATGTGGGATATAGGCGGCTTGTAATACCTGGGTACCTATCATTTTTTTTCCTCGGTCGCACGCACGCCCCACGCGGGTTTCTCCATGCAACGCAGTGGCTCTCGCTAGGAAAGTTTTGGAGCCATCGGATGCTTGCAGGTGCTGGAGACGAGGTGCGCCGTGCAGAATTATGGTGTGTTCTGGCGTCATTCCAACGCACCCGATGGTGTGGGCATGGAAAAGGCTAAATCCTCCGGTTTAAGCTTCATCCCGAATTGACAGGCTTTTGTGTCATCTCGTCGTCGCGCCGATTACCTAGGGGTCCATACCGCATTGGGAGGTGTGATGAGAAGGGGGGAATACTACAGTCGGCTGCCGCCCCAAGGATCGCCCTCGGACGAATACCACGCACTATATGATCGGATACTGATCACCACCCTGGCAGGCCTAGGACCATGATCGATTCCCGGTTAATCTGATTAGTTCCGACCGAACGATCAGGATCTACGACCTTGCTTCCAATATTAGCAGTGCGTCCAACATTAGCAGAGCCTCAAGCCGCCGTGCCCGTCTATGCATCTTCCCTCGCATGGTATTGCCCAGTCGGCCCCTCTCCTGGCAAGTGCCAACCGCTCATGCTTCAATCACGTCCAGACGGCACACTTGGCAGGGCTGCAGAGAGGGTTGTCCTGATCCTGATCGGTTGTTGCTGGGCGCCAATTCGACGCTCTGTCACATCCCAGGATTTTTATTTGTTACAATTATCCGACGTTTGCCGTCACTCCCGATGTGCAATGTCAAGAGTGTTGACAGGTGCAGGTGGAAGCTCTAGGCCTACTGGTTTCCCTTCTCGGCCCCACACCTGTTCCTCGTCCAAACATCGCCAAGGCACGTCTGTGCGGTAGTCTGTCCATTTGCATGGGTTGAGTGATCTCACTATCCGAAGATCATGTATCACTAAGTGATCTTTTTACGTACTGAGTAGAAAGGGGCCGCGGAATGACACTATTCGCTTAGGGTTGTAAGTCGGGCTCGCCAAGATTGGGGAAAGATATAGCGAGCGAGCTCTATGTGTGGAGTCCGTCCGAGAAACTGACCGTCTGATGGATCCTCGACACATGCTCTGCCCATCTAGGTATTGTGCATCTTGCATGTGATGATTGCGAGTGCGAGCTGGGATGACAGCGTGGCCGGAAATTACGACGAGGTGCTCAAGCGACATACACTCAGTCAAAGCGCTGGAAGTATAGGATTAAATTACGAATTTCCAGCACTAATTGGGTGGTACCTTGGTAGGTAATCACAGCTTAACCATATTTTCTTCGCTTCTGCACGGAGAACGGTGCTGAAAGGGGCCATACCAATCAATAGTGTGCGAAGGCGGCTAATCTGATCGACGATGGCACATTGGTGGGGCTCAGAAAGTGGATATAGTCTAACAAGTTCCAGACGTTGGAATGGAGCCGCCGCGCAAGCTGCCAAGCTCATGCAAGACGCACAGATACAACGGTATCCCCCACGACTGGTGCAGAGCAAGACTATACTGCGAGCTGCGGCTTTTCCGACCACATGGTTGGGCCAGGTCCTGTGTCACAGGAGTCTTTCACGAAATAAGGGGCTCTTCACCCACAGCACATGTTGCAATGGCGGGAAAACGTATAAGCGCCACAACCAGGATAGCGTAACGAGCGGCAAGAGCTTGTTGTGATAGTATTGAGTTGTGCAAAAAAGCATACACAAAACCTTCACAGATTTGGGGACCCGCATCGAAGGCACGAGATCATTCGCAAAGCAGGACTGCAGTGGCCAGCCGCGGAGAAGCAACCGAATGCGAGGCGACACCGTCGAGCTGCTTCATCATGCGAGGGGAAAAGCACGTTCTCGTTTCAGTGCTTGACATCAACTTGGCCGGTGGCATTCGTCCTCGAGGAAAAATTGTGCCAAGATATGCCACATGGACCTGCCCTCGATCTGCTGGGGTCTACCGCTGATCTGATACATGTGGGCTGCCCGTTTGTCCTCGGGATGTGGGCCAACGCCGCCGAACCAACCTCGCAGATCCATCTCTGGGAATGTAAACAACACAGAGCACCTTTTGGTGTGTCCTCTGCCCAGACAAACTCTGCACGAGAATCCTCCTCAAGACACAAGGATGCCCCGAATCCGAATTTCAGGAGGCTCCTTCACCAATACCAATTGCCTTTCCAATGTCAACTTTCATGCGAGCCACGATTCTGGTCCGACGAAGAGCCACTTCGAAATCTTCTTCAGTCTTATGGTACGAGAAAGAGGTCGTCGGCTAAAATTCTCTACAAAAGCATAAGAGAAGGTGCCAACCAATCTCGGCGCTTAGCCTCGATTAAGGCTGCATTGGCCCAGAGAACCTCTTCCGTGCGCCTCTACTGACACAGCCAAGATGAATGCTTACGTGCACCCTAGTCAGTCTTGGCCACCGCCTTCCTGAGACTGACCCTGGCCGGCTGCAAATTTGCGCAGTCCTCTTCCACGGGCCAAGACCATTGAAGCGTCTGTGGGCTGATGGCGAGCTTCGACGGCCTGCTTTTGAAGATTTTGTACAGCTTCAGGGGGTGACATCCAGCAATGGTGAACAGACATCCCGCGAACGAGGGGTAAATCATGAAGGAATCATTCGTCTGAATTGAACATCTGATCTGAACAGACTCCCGACTATTTTCCAAAATAGTTCTCGGTTGATTGCACGTCCCAAGCATCTTCCTTCGTTTTGGTCAATGGTTTTTCAATCATTGAATTCGACCTGGGTAAACTGCAAAAAACCATCGCTGGGCGGGGCTCGTGAACGCCTCCTCAGTTCTTGTTGAAAGGAAGGAAAGATCTACTCCTGCTTCCGCAAGCAAGACGCTTCCTGACTTTGACAAGTCTTCCAAGGTTTCAATGTTACGACGATGAGAGTATCAAGTCCACATGATTGACCTGTCTCCGTCAGAGATTCCTCACGCCCAGTTCCGGAGATAGTGGTTCGGTCCCGCGCGGAGTTTCTGCCTTGGCCCCGTCAGCCTGACAGCCTTGATGGCAGCCCTGGCGCCTTGCTCGATCACGAAGGTATAAAAACTAATTATACAGTACATTAAATGAGGCCCTATGTGTACACGTGCGTGAGCCAATCTCTGTTGGCAGATCAGAATTGCCTCAGTGTCGTTACTAAGAGCCCAAGTCAATGATTGATCGTCTAGACACTGCAGGCGGGCGGTAGAAAAATGCGTAACTTAGCCAACTACGTGACCCCAAAGACAACCAGATCTTCAATACAAATGGTCCTCCAGCTGTGTCAATGGGGCTGAGCAAGGCTTTCGCTGAAAAGTGCAGGCACCAATATTGATTATCTGGATAACGGCGCTGACCGGGCTCCTTCCCAAAGTTTCGATCCCGCCCTTTGGGCAGTGATGCAGCCTCGACTTACCACGCCCAAAAGGGCACAATACTACTCTGACAGTGCCCAATTCGTCGCAACAGGGGCCCGGTGATGCCGTATGAATTGCATCCGAGCTGAAATTTGCCGTCTCGCAAGGAGCCGAACCGCTGACGATCCCGCCCCCAGCCTTGGGGCGTAAGCCTCGCAGGGTGTGACGAACCAGTCTGGCATTGCGGCACAGCTGTGGCCACCTGCAACGGCAGATTGCGAAAAGAATTGTCACCCACGCGCCTTGTGTATACTAGAATCTGTAGCCTAGCGATATGGCTGGTATATAAATTGTGCCGGCCTGCACTGGTCCTGTCTTGGGAATATTTCAGTGCCAAGAGATGTACTCCGGAGTTATTAGACTCTCAACCACGGAAGGCCTGGCTTCCTGCGCGATATCCTCAACGTAATCCCACCTCTTTTGACAGGGACAAAATTATCCTGTGTCGACAATTCGTACGATCGAGGGTACAGGTTTTCTACACCCTGATTATTCCGCAGCCAGTTATGGAAACCGCCGGGTGGGTCCCCGAGCCCAACTGCGGCCGAGGCACGCTCAGCGTCGTCTGGGCCTGCCTGCCGACCATCATGTTCGTGCTCTGGACCGCGATCCACCTGGACGCGAACCGGTCGATGGGCAGGGGCATGTGGGGCCTCTTCGTCTTCTTCGTCCCCGAGGCGATGCCGGCGAGCGCGATCGACCAGCTCATCAAGGCCAGGCGGTTGCAGAAGCGGCTCCGAGCCCTCATAGGCTGGGAATCCTGGACCCTGAAACAGTCGTTCCTCGTCGTGAAGAGGGGCGTCAGGGGCCTGGGCGGCGGGGAGACCCTCACGCCCCGGAGGCTGGTGGAGCTCGCGGAGCAGCGGCAGTACGTGGAGAGGGAGGAGCTCGTGGCACACGGGAGCAGCGGGATCCGCATGGACATGCTGCCTGGTGGGGACGCCATCGACCGCAGGAGCAAGAAGAGCTGGTTCGAGAAGCTGCTCGCCGGCCTCCAGGCGCTGTGGTTCTGCGCCAACATCGTCTCGCGCCTCGCGAGCGGGTACGCGGTCACCCCCCTGGAGGACATGACGATTGCTTATACGTGTTGTGGGCTGATCGCCAGCATAGCGTGGTGGCGCTGCCCGCAGGATATCGAGGACCCGTTCGAGGTCGACTTGGACGCGGCGGATGATGCGGCGTTCGCTGCCGCTGAATGTGGGTACTCCATCAGCCAAGACAGCGACAGCGACAGCAGAAGCAGCAACAGCAACAGCAGTAGATCGAGCTCCCCGATCACAGGGTCAGACGGGCTCATGATGGGCATTGTGTGCGTCCTGCTGACCATACTCGCGGCTATTCACATAGCGGAGTGGGATTATGCATTCCCATCGGCTGCGGAGGCTTGGATCTGGCGAGGCTGCTCGATCGCTACGCTGCCCATCGGCTTGCTCATACTTGTCTACGGAGACAGGTGTCGATCCACACACTGGTCTATGGCTTGGACAGGCCCGGGGTATGTCATGGTGCGGCTTGCATTGTTGACGGTGGCGGCCACATCGTTTCGAAAGATGCCTCTTTCGGTCTTTGACACGCCTGACTGGTCTGATTACTGGGCCCATGTTGGGAAATGAGAGCAGTCTTACATATCTGACTGGGGCCTAGAGGAGAGGGCTGAAAATTAGGCTGGGAGACCTGCTTCTCAGTTATCAAGTCGGTCAATGAAGGCCAGTGTGTGCTCTGAGTCGAGCAGTTCATTGTGCCTAAGGAGCTGGATCATGTGTTTCACCCACCGGTGGCGCGGTAATGACATAGTCGATTGTCTGTAGGGTTGGAAAAAAGGGGCAGGAGGTGAGACTGCATCACCGGCCATGTGCTGTGTGATAATACGTAACGCTTGTTGTGTATCATCGGCTGGTGGCTCTCACACAGCCATCCTGTGTGATACATGACTGCGGGTCTCACAGGTGTTGCTGTAGGCAGACTGGTGCAACGAATTATGATAATTATGACCCAATTTACTTTAGACAGGAAGTCTTCTATCCATCTAACACCTATCTATCATAGCATATTCCGCGTTGATGGCAAAGTCTCTTGGCGACATGTCAGAATACCACATCAACTCACCACGGTGGCTTGAAAGGCTGGACTCCGGAATTCTCGAGACGTCTTGCAGATGATAGGGCAAGTCTCAACCATGATCGTTATCTTCGATTGAAAGCAATCCAGACGGGTATGGATAAACACGAGGATAAGGTTTCTTTGACTATCCAAGTCAAGTATGTACGAAAGACACCTCCCCAAATTATCGTATCTACATAGGAAATCCGGAAGCACCCGAGCCGCGATCAAGCACCACCGTCAGCAGCAATGCCGTTCTCCGCCGCCGCCGTGATGTAACCCTTCGCGAGCGCCTGCTGGATTCCCTGCATCCAGATATTAGCCATCTTCTGGTACCCAACATCATTCGGGTGCCTCGTGTCGGCCAGGTCGTTGGTGGTCGGCCCTTCCGGACTTCTCATGTCCACAAACACGAACTTGGCCCCCTGGCCGGTCAGCTGAGCAGCCAGCGCGTTGTACTGGTTGTTCACGTCCACGCGGCAGGCCTCCTGCGCGGGGACCTTGTTCACGAGGACCGAGGCCAGTATGACCGTCGACCCGGGGCTCTGGGCGTAGATGCTGCCGATCAGCGACGAGACGTTGGCGGCCGCGTCGGGGACGGTCCCGCCCGCGTTGCAGTTGTTGGTCCCCGCGTCGAGGAGGACCAGGTTCGGCAGGAACTTGGGCACGGTCGCGTTGGACGAGTTGGCGATCTGGTTGATGACGAATCCCGGCGTCGCCTCCACCTGCCTGTTGGTGAAGTTCCCGTTCTGGAACTCGCCCACGAAGTTGACCGTCTGCCCCGCGGCGACGAGCTGGTCGCGCAGGTCCTTGCGGTAGCTGTCCCCCGTCGACGACCCCGTGCCGAACGTGACCGACGCGCCGAGGGGCATTATCCTCAGCGGTACGGGCGCGGCCGGGACTGGCGCTGGTGCTGGGGCTGGGGCTTGTCTTGCGGCCACGGCACCACCCGCGGACGACAGCGTTGTCAACGGGGTGACGGTGTCCGCGGTACCGCCCGGTATCACCGTGATCCCACGAGGCAGCGCCGAGGCTACCGCCGCCGCTGGAAGATTTCACGTGTTAGCAACACCTGCAGTCAGGGCTTCAGCACATGTCTTGGACCTTACCGACGGAGAGCATGAAGATGTCCCTAAGCATTGTGTTGGCGCTATCTCCTCGGACTACAGATCACCACCTTTGTTGCACCACCAAAGCGAGCTCGCGAGAACGAAAGACAAGCACGATGGCTCATGTTGAATAGTTTAGTGTTGACGACTCGAAACTCGGCTAATGATCCGCCCGGGGGTTTCAAAATATCGCCCAATCTTTAGCACGCGGCCGAACCCGTTTCACTGGGCGTGCATTGAGCCTAGATCAGACGCAAACCTAATTGGTCACAGGATTGATGTCTAGAGAGAACAGTTCTCATTTTTGAGCAAATTGAGTTATAATAATGTATGTTCTACGGGTACTTGATCTGTCGTTCGTGACGTCTACCAGACTGTGATCCTTTTCCATTTACGCAAGTGCCGCCTGTATCTCGACCGCAGACCCAAATCCCTCTGTAGCATTGAAAAGACCTTTCCAACCACATATGAGCCGTAATCATGCCTAGGTATGCTTTGATGATGATAGGGCAATGAAAGCTTGCTCAACTCATCCCGTCGCTCAAGCTGGGGTGAGCTCGGTGAGGTCGTGTGATATACTGGATTGGGGTTTTGCAGCCCAAACCCAGCCCGTCTGAAAAGCTTCATCATCAGGAACAGTGTTCCGATTTGAGATCGAGCTTGAGCCCATCTCTTCGTCCCATCAACCAAGCTCTGTTGGACGAGATGCCGAGACCGAAATTCCAGGTGAAACCGCTTCATTTATGCGCCTCATACATAGGTCGTCCAGTTTTAGCCTCCCCAGCTATGATTCTTGCGATATGTATCATTGTGGACGCAACGGACCTCTATTCTCAGTAACTGCGATCAGCCATGCCTTGGCACAAAGTTTACATTGCTCAAGTGAAGAAAACGTGATTGTATCATCGCTTCTTAGACTTGGACTGATGTCCCGTACGTAGAATGACGGCCTGTGCAGTCTGTTAGTAAATTGAGCACGGTACCTGGCACAGTGATACTTGTACGCCTCTCTTAGCAGTAATTAACATCGGCTGCATCTGCAAGCGAACAAATCTCAATGGTAATTTGCCAGTGACCTATCATCTATATTTCACTTGACATTATAAAGCCGCAGACATGATAACGACAGGAACAAATCTAAGACGCAAGTTGGCTTGCCTATCATCCCTACAGAATGTGGCATCGCTCCGTCATATAAATTTTCGTTGGTGGGAAAACTGTATTTTGAACTATATTAGAAGAATTTGTAAAGTTACGCCCTGAATGTCACCCCAGACACCCCCTCCTTTCTTCTGCTCCATTGGTGAATATCCGGGGCCTGACCCGGTACACGGTTCTTCTCTTCCCAGAGTCTCTTGGTCAAAGTCTTGTACAAGAAGACTCCATCGCCATTATACCTAATATTGTGATCAGAGTCGCTGAAGACCACCGAGTCGAACTTCTCCGGGCTGACCCCCTGACCCATCAGGTTGTTGGTGAGCACAGCAGTATTCTGAAAGTGCACGTTGTCGTCACCGATGCCGTGGGTGATCTGGAAGCCACCAGCGATATTCTTGAACCCATCCGTCTTTCGCACCGCAGAGGCGTTATACCCAGCCGCATTCAGCTCCGGTGTCTTCATGTAACGCTCCGTGTACATGGAGTCGTAGAAGCGCCAGTCCGTGACCGGCGCCGTGATCAGCCCGAGCGAGAAGACCCCGCTGTCGAGCTCGACGACCTTGGAGGTGAGGTACCCGCCGTACGACCAGCCCCAGTGGGCGATGTGGTCCGCGTCGGCGGAGGGCAGCTGCTCGGCGATCTGCCCCGCCGCCCACACCTGGTCCTGCGCCTCGAGGTCGCCGAGGTGGCCCGTCACCTGCGCGCGGAAGGCGCGGCCCTTGTAGCCCGTGCCGCGGTTGTCGACGACCCACTGGATGTACTCGAGCTCCGGGTCGGAGGAGACGTACGCGTTGTAGTTGAGCGCCTTCCACGCCTTGTTGACGTTCTGCGCCCCCGGCCCGCCGTAGGGGTTGAACAGCACTGGGTACTTCTTGCCGGGGTCGTAGTTGGCCGGCAGGCGCT
This sequence comes from Diaporthe citrichinensis, assembly GCA_014872995.1. Lineage (NCBI taxonomy): Eukaryota > Fungi > Ascomycota > Sordariomycetes > Diaporthales > Diaporthaceae > Diaporthe > Diaporthe citrichinensis. The sequence goes on from JADAZR010000022.1 coordinate 675,006, forward strand.
GCAGGACGTTCAGCTTGGAGCCGTCCGGGTGGTCGAGCTCGAGCCATGTGATGGACGGGAGGCGGTACTCGTTGATGCGCGCGATGAACGCTGCGTTGTCCTCGAGGGTGCGCAGGGGTGTGGTGCTGTTGATGCTGTATAGTTCCTGGTATGGGACGTCTGGGCCTTGGTAGGAGAGTTGGTAGTACGACCCTCCCGTCGAGAAGGAGGCTGACCAGTAGCCGGGTATGCTGTCGTCCACGAGGGCGCGTTTGGCACCGGTGCGGTAGTTGACGACGTATAGGTGCGACTCGGTCGAGTGGCGCTCGGTGGAAGTGTAGTACACCAGACCGCGGGTGCTGTCGACCTTGAGAATCGAGCGGACCTCCCATTCGCCCGAGGTGAGAGGAATCGGGGATCCTCCGCTGACCGAGAAGAGGTAGATATGCGCCCAGCCAGACTCATCCGAGAGATCCAGGTAGTAGCTGGCGTCTGTAGGATACGTAGCATTGGTACTGCCATTTCCGCCCAAGGCGCCGATGTACTGGATGGCGATGTTGTTGTCGAGCCAGCCCGAGGTCTCGGTGCGCTCCCGGACGACAGAGCTCGTGGCATCCTGGACGTTCACGTTCACGACCTTCTCAGCGTCCTGCACGCGGTTGTAGGCGCGGAAGAGGACATTCGAGCTGTCCTCGGTGACCCATGCGACCTCACCAATGATCAGATCGTCTGCACCGAAGGCGTCGATGGGGATGTTCGTGACGGCCGAATCGGTGACGTCCAGTAGGTTGAACAGAACCGTCGGGTTCTTTGTGCCAACCTTGGGGTACCGAATTTGCAGCTCCCGCGGGTAAGATGGTCCATACTCCGTGTTCGCAGCGTAGTAAGGCACGGTAAAGGTGCTAACCCCTGTCTCGTTGAAGCTCAGGTAGGCGATCTTGGTCCCGTCAGGGCTCCACCAGAGAGAGTAGCGGTCTCCCAGAATCTCCTCCTCATACACCCAGTCAGGCACAGCGTTGAACGTGTCAGGGCCCCCGTCGTTGGTGATTCTCGTCACCTCGCCATCCGTCCAGATGTAAAGATCGTTGCCACGCACGAAAGCGACCCGATCACCAGTGGGACTCCACTCAGCGTACTGGAGATCGCCGACCTGGTCCTCGACAAGGGGTGTGAGCTCGCCACTTTGGACATCAAGGACGAAGTAGTCGGCGAAGTACGAATGACGGTACTGCTTCGTGTAGTTGGTAGCCCAGAGAACCCTGCTGGAGTCACTGCTAATCCAGTAGTCATAGCTATCGGCCGGCACCTGTTCAGCGGACACAAACGTTGAATTCTCGCCGGTCACCGCATTGGAGATGATAAGGGCCCCGTCGCTACCAGAGGAGATATAGCTGCCGTCGGTCTCGCCGGCAACCCAGGCTAGGGACACAGATCTGGGAGAAAGGCGAGTACTCGGCACAGTCTCATTGAACGAGAGAAGACGGGTGCCGTTCGTCTTGGGGAAGCCAGTTCCGCGGGGCGGGGTGACTGCCTGGGCGGTCAAGACCGGTAGAACCAAAGAGAGGAGGGTGAAGCCCTTCATAGCGACTGAAACGAGGGACAGACACAGCGAGGGTGAGGTGAGAACCATCCTCACAGACCCTACATTCTCATGGGTGACGACGACATCTTTTAATTTATATCCTCACGTCCCAACGGATACGGGTGCCACAGCCGATGTCACCTTCTCCAACCAGTCACGTACCATCTGGGCGGGCGGGTGCAGGTAATATCACCATTGAATGCATGCACGCTTCTTGGCCCACGCGAAGACACCATCGCAGCGGACAAATCATGAGCGCGTGCGCGAGTGGATCGCCTGCGAAGGATGCAAAATTGTCAAGATACCTCTTATCTCGAAGCGGAAGCTCGTTGCTTCTCCGCTCGACTTGGCGACTTGGCCGCAAGGGCCTGTGGTTGATTGATCTCATTTATCGCGCCTGTGCCTGCATGCTGCCCCACAATTCGCCTGCATGGCGCAATATCGTGCTCGTCCTGGACTGCTCGGCCCTGTCGGCACAAGAATCAGAAAGGCGTCTCACGCGTCTGTTGATTCTTCCGCGACGAATGTAGATTCGATAATAGTAGGTTCAAATACAATAGCCACAAAGAAAATAGCGACCGTCTCGTGACGAGGCGACACAGGGCTAGCGACGGCGAAGAAGAGCGATTTTCGACAAGTACGATGGTAGCATCGAAGGATTTTGGGGCCCGGAGGCACCCCCGCAAGACATTGTCATTATTCCGTGGACAATTTGGAGTTATTGTTCAAGTTCCTATATCAACTTCAACCGGCACGCAAAAGCTTTCATTCCCTAGTGTAAGAGGAGATTCAGTATACTGTATAACTTGTTACTTTGATAATCCTACTTTTATGTAACTGGGCAAGGGCATAGAAAGTTAAGGTGACTATTAATCAGCCCTCAAAGCTGGCTGAGCATGATTTAGTAATTGAATATAACCAGCGCTTGCTGTGACTGGACTTCTTTTTATGGTCCTATAATTAGTGAAGAACTTTTAACTGAGTCCTTTTATTGAAATGGTTAGTTGTTATTTGCTAACCTTCTCTTCTCGGCTGTTGGCCGATGTGAGCGTTTTTGATGAGATATAGTCAGTCATAGAGCATCATCCAACTCGTATCAATGGAACATCCTCAGTCACGGCCACAGGCCAGTCATAAAATCCAGTCTGTCGTCCATGCCCGCTTCAATCAGGACTCCGAGCGATGAATGGCGCCTGTTGACCCATTCCCGCAACATCGCCGCAGCTATAAAGATCCGCGTCCCCGGAAACGACTTCCTGCTGGCCTGGTATCATCCTCCACGATAACAAGCCTGATCAAGAGAAGCAAATCGACCAATTGAAATAATACAGAATCATACGCTACCGAGACCACCGCGAATCACCAACAACAAAAAGAAACACCCCCCTTTTCATCAAAGAACAAGTCCCCGAATCAAACCAAAAATGTCAAATCCAGAGCGTGACCAGCAGTTCATGCAAGAACTTCAACGAATGCATGAGGAAGCCCGGCAGCGAGTCGCCCGCGAGCAACAGGCCGCTCAGCAGCAGGCCGCTCAGCAACAGGCCGCTCAGCAACAGGCCGCTCAGCAACAGGCCGCTCAACAGCAGGCAGCTCAGCAGGCCGCTCGAGACCAAGAGGCCGCCCGGCAGCGAAACGCGAGCCACGATGGCACAAATGGAGCCTGTTGTTACCGCTAAGAAGGTTTCTACATCCTGAGACGAGGAAATCAGGGCTAGAGAGGGCAGCAGAGAGATGGGGGTGGAACAGGACCCCCCCCCCCCAAATGTCTTGTGAAGAAGATAGACTGGTACAGCAGGGAATCAATACCCATATCATGAGAAGTTGGCATTGCCCCCCTTAGTATTCATCACCTTGTCGGGTTACACAGCATACTCAGATAGGGTGGGGGCCGAGCGCATTTTCAGAATAGCTTTGGAAGGTAGAGAACAGAGACCTGTTCATACAATAAACTTCATCTTATCCAAGACCCTCCTACGTACAAATTGGAAATCAAGACCCTGGCCATATGTTTATGCTCCGCAGTGACCCCTTCAAGAACAAGCATGATGTTGAGCCAGCTGAACGGCACCTTCGTATGAGTACCTTTGGACGGAGTAACACTAATCAGCAATAGTGAGTACCTAGGTAACAGCACTTAATCGTAGTCACAGGACAGCAAGAGCCATTTGTTAATGACTCTAATCAAGTTGCCCGTCGCATGAATTGCACTGGGTATGAAATTCATCGAATTGTACTCCCATGTATCAACGTTGCTTACAGTGACAGTGGCATCGGGGTTGGTGCTCGAGAGATGAAGTGGACGGCGTGGAAACGGCCGCAAGTTACATGGGCGTCGGAGCTTGTTGAGCATTGCACAACGTCAAACATTACCTTTCAAGATTCTCGTGATACTCGTTCGGTGTTCTCAAACCTTGCCAGACTCAAAGTTGGACACCGGCAGCTCGCGGGACTATAGGGCAGTGAGTATGTGATTACAATATAAAGGGCATTCGATCATAAGAAAACTGCCTAGCCTGGTTTTCTGCCTGAGACAAGACGCTCGATCATCAGGCACTACACTGCATCCGACACCTCACAAGATCTCATATCGATAGGCTCGTTGTTGAATCACTGAATCAGGCCGTTGGCTTTGTGTACATGTGTTGTCCTTGCCATTGGTCTGCTTGGACGCGTAGTGTCATACGTCTGACAGCACAGGTAATGCTGGGCGACTGTTAAGGGGGCACGGGAGGCAAACACGCAAAGGTATGTTCATCGAGAGTCCATGCGGGCTCGGTGATACTTTTGGACGCAGTTGTTACGCACTACGTGAAACAGTACCAGATGATGCAAAAAAGGCCCGGTAAGAGACGTGGCGGTTAGTGTCGACGAACATTGAAGTGCGAACACCAAACTGGTCTAGAATATCTAGTATAGGTGTGTAGGTGTAGCCCAGGCACAGATCGTGTGGACCCAGAAAGCCGGGCTGCAAGCTGCGTGGCGCGGCGTGCTTGGTAGAGGTGCACAGGTGGTCGGATGCCAAGCCAGGCCTAGACAACCAAGCAGACCTCGGCAGCCCGGGGTCGGCGTGGACAAGGAATGCCATGTCCGAAGTGGGCATTGTCGTGGCCACACACCTAACCCTCCCAGCGCAGAGGGCCCCACCACAGGAGCTGTCAGTTCCAATGGCTGGGCGGATGCGCTGCAAGCACAGATCCGCGTGCCACGAAAATCTTGGAAGTGGACCCACCGCCGGCCACGGTACCGGAAGTTCTAGGCCCATTGTCGAAACGATGCGGGCCCTCACCAGGCCCTGTACGGCACAGCTAAGATCGGAAAAGCAGTATGGAATCGCCCCCTTGTGGAACACTGGGGCGCCTGCTGATGGTCAGATTCGCCCGCGGGGAATGCCCCCCCATTGTGGAACGGTGTGCCGGGGCAAGAGAGTCGAGAAACATGGGAATTGTTCGCAGTCCTACAAGTCATGTCCCCCGTCCTGTGGCTGCAGATTCTTCCGGGATGACGAAAAACCGACGGTCTTTTTGCTGCCATCCGACTCATATCCCCGGTTTTCCGCCGCGCAGAAGCCACCAGCCGAACTTTTCCACCATCGCGAGTTCACCATCCCCTTAGGAGCGCCGTCCGTTCCTAGGCAGCAGGCCCGGAGGCCACCACCCGATGCGTCCTGAAGCGGCGCGAGAGCGCGACCTACACAGGCAAGCTCCTACGCCTCTTTGCCCTCTGCTGGTCCCCTTCGCGGCTATTGATCATCATCCCGCAGCCCTCACTAACACCGGTCTCCACATAGGTACTACAAGCCATGGAAGGATGCACAGAACTCCCTGGTTGACGTCAAGGAGGATGATCGAGGCGACAATGCATGGGGCCTCACCTACGAGGGCTACAGGCCCAAAGTCTCGGGCGATAAGGCTCTTACCGCGTTTGCACAGCTGGCTGCTCTGCGTCTTGGTGTCCGGCGCTCTATGATCTCTCTGATTGACAGCACCCAGCAGTATATCCTCACAGAGGCCACGCGGACACTATCGCTACTGTCTGACCATCGGCACATGCCCGGCGATGAAGTGTGGCTAGGAAACACCATCATAAAGAGAGGCGACGCAGTATGTCACCACAGCTTCAAGTCAAAGTACACGGCCACGGACGATGACGGCCGTACTTACACGACCGAGGCCCTCGTCGTGCCTGACATGCGACTTGACGACCGCTTTAAAGACCGCGAGTACGTTGTTCGAAAGCCTGGAGTGCTCTTCTACGCCGGAGTCCCGATCAAAACGAAAGCTGGCCACAGGATTGGGGTTTATGCTGTGTCGCATGAGGAGCCGCGATCTGGACTGAGCGTTGATGAGCTGATCTTCATGGAGGACGTTGCTGCCACGATTATGGAGCACCTGGAGCTCGCAAAAGATCGCGATGCACTCATGAACGGATCGAGAATGGTGAGGGGCCTCGCTGACTTCATTGAGGGTATCCCAATCGGCGGGGACGAGCCAGAAGTTGTCAACACTTCGACGTCGACCATGCCCATTAATACCTCGTTGGAAGACCAGAAGGCCTCGCCTGTCATTTCTGCGGTCATGCGCAAGCAGACACAGAACGCCAAGAAGATGCTGGACGATCTGGACGAACTTACTGTCTCCGGTAGCAAAGAGGATAAGCCTGCGGAGCCGTCATCACCGAAAGAATCTACCAAGGCTTCGAACAAAGGTGACGGTGATGACGATCCCAACAGGATCCTGCAGCGAGCCACTCACATCATACGGAAGTCCACGGGCGCTGATGGCGTGATCTTCTTCAACACCTCATCCCGGACCTTTCAAGGCCTAGGACGACTACCTACGGACCATGCCGACGCCTCTTCAGGCATCACATCAGGCAGCGACCGGCAGAGTGACTCGACGCTTCCTCGACGACCACGAAACCGCCGGATGGACTCAGGGGAGTCCGTGGACGACCTTCGCGGGAAACGGCGGTACCCGACGTGCGAGGTTATGGGATTGTCGGTCTCTCAGCATGAGCAGTATGGAAGGCTGGAAGCCAAGGACTTCCAGTTTCCAGAGGACAACATGGAGCGGTATCTCAAGAACTTTCCACACGGGAAGTTCTTCAGCTTCACAGATACCGGCAGCGGGATCAGCTCAGGTGACGAGTTATCCGCAGAGGACAAGCCTCAACCGGCCACAGTTGACCCCGGCGTGGACTCTGCAGCGACGCGAACAGAGAAGTCAGGGCGCAACAAGAAGGAGCGGTTCATCCCCAGCGAGCTGCTAAAGGTACTCCCAGGTATCAGATCACTGATCTTCCTGCCGCTGTGGGACTTCACGGAGGGGAAATACCTGGCGGGCGGCTTCATATGGACATCCACAGCTGGCCGCCTGATGAATCCTGACAACGAGCTCCCGTACCTCAAGGCTTTTGGCAACAGCATAATGAGTGAGATATCGAGAGCAAAGGCCCAGAAGAGCGACCTGGCCAAGACGACCTTTATCGCTTCGATCAGCCATGAGCTAAGGTGAGAGAGGGCACTGTTGTCGATGGGTTTTCGAGCCAGACTGATGACAGCTAGATCCCCCCTACACGGTATCCTTGGATCAGTGGAATTCCTACACGAAACTGCAGTGTCAGCCTACCAAGCAGGACTATTCACCTCGATCGAAACTTGCGGAAGGACACTCTTGGACACGATAGATCACGTCCTCGATTACGCAAAAATCAACAAGCTCCGCAAAGGCAACTCCACGAGAAAACGAGGCCACTACTCCAAGTCGGGTCACAGACGGGAAACCGTGGGAAGCATTGTCGGCCTGACAGCAGATTTCGACCTGGCCGCGTTGGTGGAGGAGGTGGTGGATGCCGTGACGGCAGGACATGCCTTCAGAAGGACGCACCATGGTACAATACACGACCATCAAGCATCTGGGGGAGGACTAGCAATCGCATCGACTACCGATACCTCCCTTGGAGTCCAGAGTCCAGCGCTTCCCGAGATCGACCCAGTTGTCATCCTCGACATCAAACCACGGCACAGCTGGTTCGTGCGCACGCAGCCTGGGGCCCTTCGCCGGATCGTGATGAACCTGCTAGGAAACGCCCTGAAATACACAGATTCAGGCTTTGTTGGGGTATCATTGCAGGTCGAGTCGGAGACTGAGAACAATACCAGGATACGACTGCGCTTCGTCGACTCCGGGAAGGGGATGTCTGTCGAGTTCCAGAGGACGCGGCTCTTCTCCCCATTCTCCCAGGAAGACCCCTTCGCGTCAGGGACGGGGCTGGGGCTCAGCATCGTCCGGCAGATCGTGGACGCCCTCGACGGGTCCATCTCCGTGAGCAGCACGCAGAACCTGGGCACCGAGGTCGACGTGGTGCTGACGCTGCCGGCGGTCGAGAAGATGCCGGAGCATGACCCGTTCGACACGGACTTTGCCAAGGCATCTCGGCTGTGCATCGTCGACCCGTGCGACCTTGCGACAGAGGCTGGCATCGAGCTGCGCGAGTCTGACTACAGGGGGTTGGACCACCTGGAAGACACCCTGCGGAGCAATTCTGAAGAGTGGTTCGGCATGCACGTCGAGAAGCGGACTGAGCAGGGCCTGGACTCGATCGAGGATACCCCTGGTGCCTCTGCCTGCGACTACATGCTCTTCCCTCTGCCACCAACATCAAAAGACGCGCTTCTCAAGTGGCATAGCAACCACGACGCCTCAACTGGCCCGTCCCACGTGATAATCCTGTGCAGCAACACGGCACAAGCGTCCGAGTTCCGCGCCAAAATCGCCGGCCCGCTGCTCGAGCAAGGCATCCAGGCCGTCCCTGTCACACAGCCCCTTGGGCCCCGGAAGTTTGCAAGCGTCATGCACAAGTTCGGCAAGGAGCAGAAGCAGGCCCTGGACATAAACCTCGCGGTTGCGGAGCAGAAGCAGCGCATCGTGATCGGGCGGCAGGACTCGGACCCGGAGGCCATCAGGCGCGAGAGGGACATGCTGCTCGAGGCTGCCAAGGCACGGATCGCCGAGGACGCCAGGACCGCAGCGAGAACCTCACCGGAGACCCTGCGTGCTACAAATGGAACCCAGCTTCCTGAGCGTCCTGGACCGGGAGTGCTGGTGGGAGGCGACGGCGAGGCCGACCGCGGCAACGAGGCCTCGTCCGAGTCGCTCGCGCTGGCCGAGTCGGCCGCGAGAACACAGAACATGACGCTTTCCCGCAGCAGGGCGGCCTCGGCGTCGCGGTCGATTTCGGCGCCGCCGGACAGGACCCTGCTGCTGCAGCAGAACGGGACGATCAACGGGGCGGACCAGGCCACCACGCCCGGGCGCCCTTACGTCCTCCTCGTCGACGACAACGACATCAACCTCCAGCTGCTGGTCATGTTCATGAAGAAGCAGAACCTGAGCTACGCGACGGCGAGCAACGGCCTGATAGCGCTGGAGAAGTACGAGGCCGCCTGCGGGGCCGAGGCAGCAGCATCACCGACGTCGCCCACCTCGCTCTCGTCGTCGGGCGGCACCACCCCGACGGCGGCGAGGCACCCGAACGGCCTCCTGCCTGCCAGCCAGCCCTTTACGCACATCCTGATGGATCTCTCCATGCCGGTCATGGACGGCCTCACCTCGACGCGGAGGATTCGTGCCCTCGAGGTCGAGAGGGGCGTCAAGCCGGCCGCGACGATCATCGCGCTGACGGGGCTGGCGAGCGCCGAGGCGCAGGATGATGCGCTGCTTGCGGGGATCAACAAGTTTCTCGTCAAGCCGGTTAAGTTTGGGGAGCTGAAGGGGTTGCTGAAGGGGGTTGGCAAGTAGGCTGACTTGGTGCTGCGAGACGTTGGCATTTTCTATAGCATTGGGTATTTACACTTGGCATTGGAGCATCTCTGCGCGAATTTGGTATGGATGGATGGGAATCTTGGTATAGATTGACCCAGCAGAATACGCGTCATGACGGGGGAGACTGGCATTTACCGGGCACGGGCAAGGCTTCATAGGTTGGAGTATTCATTTATACCACAGATTATATTCTCTTGCCTCTTTGTGTTGTCAGTCTGAACTACAGTCACTCAAAGCTGGATTGTATATGTGCATGTAGCCCAGACTTAGACAATTATTCACAGGTAGGCTACATGACCAGACAGAGACGATTATCATCTTCCCGTAAGTGGATGTGAAAAACCAACTCGCCTTCCCGGTGGGGTATTTCCATATGAACCATAGGCGTCCCCAATCTCTCTGATCCCCATTTATCCTTTTGATTCGCCCTGATAGCTAGCTCTCGCATCTTCTTGAGGTCTCCGCTAATAGCAGCACTGTAAATGTCCCTGTTATTGTCTGTGCTTGAGGCTATACAGACCCATTCCCGATCTCGTGAGGTGAACCCACAAGCCACGATGAACTCGTGTGCGCTTCTGTCACGTCTCATTCGGAATTGAGCAAACCCGTCGAACGAGTCGAGATCTTTGGTAATGAACATATGCTTCTGTTGGTTCCACATGCTCCCGGGAACGACCTTTACGCATTCCATCCTGTGCGCATTGTAGTGGAACTGGTATGCCTCACGAAAGCTCTGTTTATACTCCGCGACGACCGAGTGCATGTGCTCTTCCTCTGTGTGTTTCTTGACGTAGAGTATCATTCTGTCCCTTCTCGCCGCATCTTTGATTTCGAATATTTTGCTTGGCTGTGATCTGAGGAAAACGCCGCCACCGTGGTGTTTGAGAGATATGCTGAGAGACTTTTCAGGGTCCCAACCGTTTCGGCGGCACCCAAGCCTGAGGTACTGTGTCATGTCTGTTCCCGTACTGAATTCGGTATCAATACGTAGTCCCTTGTTCGTCATTGCATACTAAATCAGTGTCAGTTGCTGTTTCATCAACCTTCAGTATTGTGCTTGCTCTTTTTGCGAAACTCACCTCCGGGTTGTACGTGATGTCTTTAGTGAAAACCAGGTCCTTAGCATGCTCGAATTCTCTTGGAGAAGTCGCCAAAATTCCTCTATACTCAGGAGTTCCCTGCTGGCCTGGGTTCGCCGAACTGCTAGCCCATGCAAACAACGTCATATCGTTCTTTTCCTTCATTATCTCCGTCTGAAGACGCATAAAGGCGTTTTCCCCTTCTCCATACAACAATGGCATGTTGATACCGAATACTCCTAACAGACAGTACGCAATATCCTCTTCTCGCGTCGTCATTCGCCCAGACGCCCAGGACATCCTGCGAGCTAAGGGTATATTGTCCAGCATTCTCTCGACAGTCCTCCCCGACGTGGTCTCGCGGAGAAGGACTTCTTTGTCAATACGAGTGCGCAAATGGATCTCATCGCAGCGTGTTGCTCGAGTCCCGATAGGATTCCATTCCCGGTCAAAAAACTCGACTTTGTTCGGTGCAATGAGCTCTTGCAGAGTAAACCCCCTTGTAAACCACAGGGAGTTCTCTATTGATGACTGTCCAGGGGTCACGTCCGATAGGTAGGCAAAGCAGACAGCGGCTTTGGCGTACCACTTAAACATGGAGTTTATGGATTCGGTGAGCTCTGTCAGATCCTGCTTGTTGATGCAGCAAGTGTCCACCCACGCGTAATTGTAGCCCTTAGAGTGGGCGACCCGGCAAGCCTCACGGATTTTCGCCCACCCGGCTTTCTGATCTAGGCCTTGGGGGTTACTGACTTCTTGGTAGGTGACTTCGCCGGCTTCCCAGCGATGGGATAGGATGGCATATGATTCAAGGCCTGATGAACCGAAGAATTCTTCGATTCGAAGAGTGGTGCAGTTGAGGAGCTTCATAACGGTATCTGAGATGTGGGAGAGCTCGCGTCAGGAGAAGCTTACGGGGAGAAAGAATCTCGGCCAGGCAGCTGCAGCTGATAGAATCCACTAATGCAGTGTTACCTCGGACCTATCATGGCCCGATGAATGAGGCTTTCGCGTCAGGAGAGGCAAATTTGCAAGTAGAATATTGCTAGAGTAGAATAATGCCGCATACGGTGATATTTATTGTCAAGCTCGACTCCTGACACCGTCCCAATGTTCACACAACGCTAATAAACACCCGTGTCTGCTCACTTTTGCGCAGCGTCAAGCCCAGCCAGCCTCCTAAACGCAGCATTCCCAAGTATAGGAAACTCCCCAATCCTCTCAACCGCCGGCCCCCCAGCCCTCATCCCCTCCTCCCACCTCCCCATCCCCATCTCAGTCATGAACCGCCCCATAGGCAGCGTGGGGCTCCAGCTCCCCTTGCCGAGGCTCCTAATGGGCGGGCCCACCACCGCCAGCATCGCCCTCCACGCCGGCCCCGTCGCCGGGATGTACGGCTTGATGGCGTCGTGCTGCGCGGCGTCGACGAAGGCGGGCCGTATGGAGGACGCGTGGAAACTCGGGTTGGCCCTGCGCATCTCTGCCAGGGCCTTTTCCGTCTCGCCCTTGACGCGCCCGAAGATGGGCGTGAATCGGCCCGGCTTGGTGGTCGACCCTTCGCCCGAGACGTAGACGAAATTGAAGGGCTGCTCCTCTGAGCCGAGGGTCTGAAAGGCTTCTGCTGCGCGGAGGGTGAAGTCCTTTGTGATCTTGACGTACTCCCTAAATGAACTGTTAGTATTTTGTGCCAGGTTGCCATTCGCAGTCGTGACGCATGGGGAAGAAATTTACTGACTCTTTCCCAACCTGTGTCTGGCTTATCCCGAGCGCCCAGACGCACCCGTTTGCTCCGCTCAGCTTGCCGAGCAAATCCGAGTCGTACTTTTCGAAGTCCTTGTGGATGATGACATTGACCCGTGGGTCTTTGACGTCCTCTGCCATCTTGATCGGTCTCCGGCTGAGGACTGAGATTTTTGTGACGTCCTTCATCTTGATCATTGCGTCGAGGACGCCGGAGCCGACCAGGCCCGTTGCTCCGGTGAGAATGAGATGCATGTCGTCTTGTTCGCCAATAATACAAAGTTGGGAAAGGTGAGTGAAAGCGTTGTGAAATTGGTCGTATATAGCAGCGATGTTCACGACTTAGTAAAAAAGAAATTGATCAGCTCAAGAACATATTACATCCTCACTCCGGCGAGATGGTAGAATTTATGAAATTTTGTGATGATGCGGTTGTAGGTTGCCTGGCTGACTGGCTGGCGTCAGCCAAAGCTGAGTCGAGAGGTGCGGCCGCGAGCCACACTCAATACGACGTTAACGCACTATCAGATCATAGCGTGCGGCCGCATGTTCCGCAGGTTGTACTGCATCCGCTGATGCTGGTGGAAACAACGCGGCGTTAGCATGGTATCGCCGGACATGGGCTCGATCCTTCTCACAGTAAACGCCGAAGCAGGGGCGCTCACTCATCCACGAAAAAAATCACGCTTGACATAAAGTCATCGTGTAAATAGGTCTAATTTGTATCCTCAATCTCTCTAAAAAGCTGTATATCGTAATCTAGGCTGAAACATCAACGCCTCGCGTACCAATCAACAAGTCTATCTCCCTCCAACCTTACAACTTGCTCTTCGCCCGGTTGTCCTGCCTGATCAGGTTGGGGCTGTCCGGGTTCGAGTCGTAGACGACATCGTTCAGGGGGTTCAGCGTGCTCGCCCTGTGGTACATGTCCTCGTAGACGCGGCCGTCGTGCCGGCCCAGGCTCGAGTCGAGCTGCCAGTCGGGGAACTTCCACGAGTCGACGAGGCGGACGGCGTGCGGGCGGACCTCCTCGAGCAGCTTCATGACCTGCTTGCGCGCGAGCGAGATCTGCTTGATGGTGGTGGCCGCGCTGCTGAAGAACTCGCTGCTCTCCTTCTCGAGCGTGTGCAGCGCGAACAGCTTGAACAGCGTGTGCAGCACCCCGCGCGTCTGCTCGCCCACGGCGCCGCCCATGTTGCTGCCGTGCAGCGCGTCCTTGAAGCTCTTGACCACCATGTACTGCGCGTGCGCCGTGCTGAGCCGGTAGAAGTCCACCAGCAGCGAGTTCCACGGCTGCTTCTCCTCGTCGCGCTTCTTGAGCGCGTCGAAGGTCAGGTACGCCACGCGCCACGCGAAGGCGTCCACCAGCTCCTGGTCCGAGCCCAGCACGTCGAAGGCGGCGCCGATGTCCTGCCTCTTGAGGAAGACGTTCAGGAACCGGGTGGTGTCGTTGTCAGCTGCCTTGCCGCTGAGGACTGCACGTGCAGACTTGAGCAGGTATCGTGCAACCTGCTGCGTGAGCATGTAGTTGTCTCCCTCCCAGGTGACCGTTGGCAGGTAGTCGGCATAGTATGAGCCGATTCCGCTGAACGAGCTATACCCGTGCCCACCACATGCGCGTCGGCAAACTTCCAGACCCTCGGCCGCCACGGTAGACGAGAATGCCTTGAGTGCACATGACGTGCTGTGCAGGTCAGCCAGGAGGTCTGCACCCGCAGTCAACTCCTCAGGACCAGGTCGGCGCTTGGAGTCGTTGCTGGGTGGCGGGTTGCCCGCCGCCAGGCGCTTCTGGTTCTCCTCGTACAGGCTGATCATGTTGCGGCCGGTGAAGTGCAGGGCGAATGTGGCGGCGAGCAGGGGCAGCAGGCGGAACTGCACCATGCTGTAGTTGAGCACCTGGTTCTCGCTCACGTCGCTGCCCTTGGCGTCAAGGTCCTGGAACTGGCGGCGCACCGCACAATACCTGGTGGCGATGGTGACGCCACGAGCCAAGACAGTGCCGGACTCGAGCACGATGGTGCTTCGTACGTAAGTGAGAGTGCCGTAGACGAGAGCCGGGGTTGGCGGGCGGATGTATTTGCTGGTCTCGGGGTCAACCTTGGAGAAGCGGGACAGCATGTTGACATGCGGGATCTTGACGTTGTTGAGCAGCAAGAAGCCGTTGTCCATCTACATTTATGTCAGTCCAGATCCAGCGGCGATCACCATAAGGTCTTACTCACTGTGTTGAAGCCAAACTTGGGCCCAATGTCTCCAATGTGGACATTCTCCAGCGGCTCGTGGGTCTTCAGATCCCTGATGTGAACGATGAAGGGGTGGGGCCCGTAGCTCTTCCCCTTGATCACCAGCTGCGCCATCACAACGGCGTGGTTGGCGACCTTGCCGAGCGATCCGATCCACCACTTCGAGGCCGTCAGGTGAGGGCTGTGCATCGTGAAGGTCTTGTCCTCTGGATTCCACGTCGCCGTCGTCTCGAGCCCCCTGACATTGGAGCCGTGGCCCAGCTCCGTCTGTGCATAGCACCCAATGATCTCAAACTTCTTCGCCCGCTCCAGGAAGAGCTTGTGCTGCTCTGGTGTGCCCTGTTCGCGGATCGTGGGGATGAACATCTTGTAGTGCATGGCCAATGGCGTGGCCTCGCCGGTGAGCTGGTAGGCGTAGTCGAACTCATCCTGGGACCACTTGTTCTTCCGGGAGAGCTGCTCGATGCGCTTGCCGCGGGCCAGGGCCGCCACGAACCGGTCCTCGCGGCTCTGGAAGTAGTTCTTTGACTTGTCGAAGACAGGCTCTGATGAGAGCTCCTTCACGATTGCCGCCTTCTGGTCGAGGGTCTTCTTGGTAAAGAGGAACTCGGCGAGTTGGTCAACGTCGATGTTGCTCTTCGCCCGCTCCTCGACCAGGATGTCAGCCCCCTGGGGCGACGCTGGCTTCAGCTGCTTGACCCAATCTGGATTCGGAGGCATGGTGAATTAGTGTTGGTGCAGGAGTTGCAAAGGTAAGGTGATCAGCGAGACATGGGAGGAAGGACCGAGTTAAGGGATGAGGTTAAAGACATGACAAGTGGCTTGCCGTCGAAGTATGTCCTAAAAGATGCCGAGGTTAAAGGGAGTGAGCGATGGCGGATCGATGACACGGCCGAAAAAGTGACCGTTAGATCCACATGAATCATGATAGCGTTCAGCTGGGGTACCCCGTGCTGCTATCTTGGTGCCGTAAGCGGGTCTGGGGGTCAAATGCCATGTGAAAGACGACAGGCAGTGAATCCCTTGCTGGGCAGGATTGACTGCAGCTCATTCTGCCTCTGCCACCGCCACGAGAGGTCACGCAGCATGGACAATCACGCGAGGCTTGGGAAACAATCAATGTTCCCGTCAGGAGCAGTGAGCCGGTATCGGGCTCAGGGGAAGCCTGTGTGTTGTACAGAGCCGCGTTGCACTATCCTCATTCAGTCCATGACGTGCGACAAGCTGTTAGTCGCCCCGGAGGGTGAGACCGTTACATTCGGCCCACGCTGAGCCTAGCCAGGGGTTCGCCTCCCTGGGGCTCGGCTCCATCTAGCTGGTACTGGGGCGCCGTGCCGAGGCGACTCTCGGCTCTGGTGACTGCACTTCGGGCCCCCCTAGCCCGGCCTTGAGCGCCTGTATATCGCCAATGTCCAAGCCTATACGCTTCGAGTCGCCGAGGATGCTGCCGTGCAGATGTGCGGATAACCACATGCAGGTTACCTGCAACCTGCCACGGGATGCCAACCTGTGGTGAATTGACTCCCTCGCTTAAGATAACCTACCATGGGATCATCTCCAGGCTGCTATGGGCAAGCCTTCCACAAGATAACTTCCCAAGGAATTACCGCCAGTTGGATTACCTCCACCCCGGCTATGGACTTTGAGACTCTGGGGTCTGGCCGGGTAGAGAGCTGCCCGACGCGAGGAGCAACATCACCTGCCAACTATCCTCGTGCTAAAAACGGGAACTCATGTTGGCAGGCACCGGAAACCGCCGGGCAGTGCGTAGCAAATACAGGACGTATTCATGCAAGCTGAGCAGGTTTATTGATTCCAGATGATTCTGAGCGCACCTTCCAACTTTGACTGGACACGCGTTGGAAGGGAAGGGGCACATATCCATAATCCAATGCTCGCGCCTACCATCGGACAACAGCCACGTCGCGTCATAATCACAGACCTGGGCAGCTCGCTGACCGCGCCTCCCAGCAAAAAGACTATTGGCAGATGTGTTTGGTGAATCTTCTCCGCAATGTTTACCTCATTGATCTACACCAGAAGCATACTTGTCTTGCTTGCAGATTTTCACTCCACGAAGCATCAACACTTCACCCAGCCTCTCGATTCTCATTCTAGCCATGGCGTCTCCTGATGTCATTCAACATATTTTGCACAGTTACAACAGGCCAGTGTCGCGTGGCAACAGTGTCAGTATGGCGCACGGGAAGGGCTGTTGAGCTTCTGCCGTACTTTGATTGCTGAACTGGAGTCTCCCGTCGAATCGCTCTAGCGGATGTAGTGGGCTGAACGAAATTCCAGCTGCCCTAAGAAAAGTCTTGCCAACCACCTATCTGGCATCGTTGAAGGCTGCAAGGGATGCTGATTGCCGAATCGCGGTAGAACTCGGGCTGTTCGAGCACATGAGGCGGGCCGAGCAAGCTGGTGAGCAACTTGAAGGGATCACTGTCAGGGACCTTGCAAAACAAGCCGGAGTTTATCCGGCCATGATTTGTGAAATGATCAGCTATCATCAACCATCTTCCTCTGAGTATTCGATTTGAACTGAAGATCACAAGCTCGACTGATGAAGCATCTTGTAGCCATCAGTGTTGTCCGCGATCCTGGCTCTGATATATACCTCTTGCTGCCTTCCAGCCGCTCATTGACCCTTCCAGTGCTTCGTCACGGCATCATTATCAAGTAATTGATCGAGAGCATTGTTTGTTTCCTTCCTCTCCTGCTATCTTCTAGGTGCATCTGCTGGCGGCCATCGTCAACCTTGATCTCACCAGCCGCGCACTCAACCATCTCCCTAAGCATCTTCAAAACACTGGATACCAATATCCCATTGACCTGACGAACGAACTGTTCCATTTCGCTTCCGGTACTTGGGTGATTTATTCTGCAGTCTATTATCCCACAGCCAGGATTCGGAAACCCTGAATATGTTAGGTGTGAGGTGCTTCGGGGATTGTAAGGGAGGTACACGAGCGACGTTTCATAAGTCAACATGATAATACCCGCCGCTCAGAGTGCGTGTGGAACAACTACATCAATGAATGGGTATTGCAAGGGGAAGATCGTGTGAGGGAAACATCAGTGATTACAAACTTTCAAAACTCGGCGTCATTCATACTACTGTATTTGACATGACTTCACTGCGTGAGGTTGTCCAACGCAAAGCAATTGTGGCGTCTATCAACGTGTGATCTGCATGGCGGAGGATATCCCTTGCTGCGTCCGCAAGGACCATTCGTAGAATTAAAGTACTGCTAATTTATAGCCAATTAGGAATTCGTGGATGAGACAAGGTCTCTTACACTAGGCGTTAAGATGCATATTCGAAGAGGACGGCGGGCAAGGGTGGTTATATGTATGAGGCCTACCATCTGCGGTATGCACGTTCAAGATTGGGAAACCAAAACCTGATATCTTGCAAGGGTGATTTGTTGGTACTCCCGTGGCGCTGAGCATATGATTGCCAACGAATTGATCCAGGGACCAGTCGGAAGCGTCTCCCACCGGACGGCAGATGCATAAATGATTTGATATGGCGGACCGCTGTCCAGACCAGGCCAAGAGTGGCAAGTCCAAGAAAGCCTTGCTGCACTCAGTTACAGGCGCGTATGTTGTGACATTCTGCCATGAACGTGTTCAGTTCGGGCATCAGGCCGCATGGAAATGGTCAGCGAATACCGTCATATTGCTGCGAGCGCCAATCTTCAAACCCGCGGTGCATGTTGACTAGCCACTCTCGACGCGTGCATATACTGTACTGTAACCCACCTGTCACTGCCACATCCAATCGCCTCCGCACGATAGATATCGAGACCGTTTTCTTGCACCTCCCGAGACCTTGCAAACGGGGCTTACCTACTGACCGGTGAGGCCACCCAACGGCCTGAAATGGAGCACATCATCGACGCGGGCTTGAGTAACCCGAGTGCGGCTCAAGCCACGTCTTAACGAGGAGATAAAATGCGAGCCACATGGCTCCTCGAGGCGTACTGGTAAGCTGGGACGAAAAGCAATTGAGGTTTCTTTGATGGCGTTTACTGACGTTTGAGTAACCCCCGGCCAGACCCCATATTCATGCATGCATTACCATGCATGCTTTGCCGATAGACGATGTTTACACCGAAACAGCCCCAGCGTTATTCTCTGCCCATAGCGACGGCCCCGGGAGGTCGTGGGGGCCAGGATGCAGGTATGGTTCAGAATTATTTCCTGGCTGCAGACGGCGGCACAGTCTTGTTCGGTTGAGTGCTGATAACTTGCGTCGTGTAGCACTCGGATATCCCAGGAGATCAATGCTAAAGAGAGACCAGTCCAGCAATGATAACTCCGCTCGAACGGGCCTAATCGTTTTCGGTGTTGTGCTGGCTGTCAGTCTTGTCTTCCTAGTTTGGTTCTGTTGCGTCTACCTAGATCGGAAAAAAGCGATCATCTGTCGACGACCTCCCAAAAGGCCAGATATTTGGATCGGCCCGCAAGGTCCCCCAGGGATACCCGGACCCCAGGGTATGCCCGGGCCCCAAGGCGAACAAGGCTTCCCTGGTGTTCCCGGTGTTCGTGGTCCTGAAGGTATGGCTGGTCCTGGTGGAGCACAAGGCGCTCAAGGCATTCCCGGACCACAAGGCATGACGGGCTCTCAGGGCTTTCCGGGTCATCAAGGACCTCCTGGACGTGACGGAAGGGATGGAATATCTGGCAAAGATGGAGCACAAGGACCAAAGGGCGATACGGGGCCTCAAGGAGAGCCAGGCGAAGGAGGCGAGATGGGGATACCTGGTGAAGAAGGCTTACCAGGAGAGCCAGGAATTCAGGGTGAACAGGGCATTCAGGGCATTCAGGGTGATCAGGGTGCTCAGGGTGTGCAAGGTGAACCAGGCGAAAAAGGTGACCGAGGCGAGCAGGGCGAAGCAGGATGCAGAGGACCACAGGGTGAGAGAGGAATACCTGGAGAAAGAGGCTGCCAGGGTGAGAGAGGATCACCTGGAGAAAGAGGATGCCCAGGCGAGAGAGGAACACCTGGGGACAGAGGGTGCCCAGGCGAGAGAGGAATACAGGGAGTACAAGGACTGCATGGGTTCCCGCTGCATTGCTTACCTGCTGAGCCGAGACGACCAGGTGGCATCAACATGATCATCAACCAGACCTAGTATACATTATAACGGGGTCCTTCCAGATACTATCTTAAAATACACGCCATAAGTATTTTTAACTTAATTTATAAACTATTTATATTTTTTAAGTTTCTTTATTAAGCTAAAATAATAATAATTATTTTAATAAAATAAGAAATAATATAAATTATAAGTAATTATAATTAAATTTATTATATAAAGCTTTAAATAATAATTATTTAATTTTTTATAAATTAATATTATATTAAAAGCCGCTAATTTGCATTAAAAGTCTTAATATTAAGCCGTGCTTAATCTTTAGTGCCATTTGTGCTGGCGCTATCAAGCCATTGCAATAAAGCCATCTCTAGCCACCAGCTTAACTTAATTTAATACCATTAAGCACTATATTTAAGTGCCTTCGCCATATAACTTAGGCCTTTTACATATAAATATAAATTACCTAAAATAAACAATATAAAGTTATCATTTCCTAAATTACATAATATATGCACAAGATTTATTTCTACTTTTACAAATGCATAATAATTATAACCTTGCTTCTTTACATAAGACTTATATTATTTTTTAATTATTACTTTTATAATTTAAGTTATAAATAAAATTATTATTATATTAAAAGATTATAAGAGCGTTTCTTACTTGAAAGGCTATTAAGTGGTTCATGTGGGTGGTCCGTGCCTGGTAAAACCGCCGTTTTTACTGGTACGAATCTCTACATTCTTATAAAAGGATGCATCGTTTGAGAATGTATCCTATCTTGGCCAGAGAAAAGTGCTCAGTACCGCGTTCTTGAAGCTCTCTCCCTTAAGAAACGGAGCTCATTTCTATGCACCGATGCTTGCTCACAAATCAATATAACAGCCATGAGATTGAAAAGTCTCCCAGCGCTGACTACCATGTATCCAGCAGTATAATAATCTGATAGTATATGAACTTGACTCCAAATCATAAATCAATTGTGCGCCTTTGCCACACCCAGTGGTTGTCAGCTCATGAGGGGCAAGCTAGGGTGTTTGCCTCCAGGGCTGGGCATCATCTCGACTTCAGCGTCATCCTTGTAATGGTTTCTGAACGTTGATTGAGTGAACAAAACGTGCCAAAACCTGATCATATGTTATTAATGGATTCACTAGGGAGGCGGGACACCACGTGGAACATTTGAAGCCCAGCATACATGTGAGCGCAGACGTAGCGACTTGCGAAAGAGGCTCTTTGCTAGCTGGAGTAACGCAGAGCCTCACGAAAAGAACGAGGCTGACATCCACGTCACCAGTCTGCCAAAGCGCAGACTTTACAAGACACGAACAAGCGCGCATTGGCCACTAGCGGAACCCACAACCGCTTCGGAGCCTCGCGAAAAGTGCCCAGCTTTTGCCATTGCACCAGGACCGTGACTCTGATCGACACTTGATACATCAAGGGGACCTCGGGAGTATTCTCCGATTCCCACTAGCCAGGATTCTGTCCCTGACTCCTGTCGCTCCCTCGCTCTTTGATCTAACACCGTTCACATGCATCGTGATCTACAGGTGACAAGGTACTGTGGTTCTGGAATAGTCGACGATACTTGCACCCAAATCAACTCTCTGCCGGCATCCGGTTGAAGTGTGGCAATGTGGAGCCGACATCATGAAGTGCTGAGTGCCGGCATGTGTGCGGATACTCTAGATTGAAACACTTCGTTCCACTTCTTGATTGCCCTGATGAAGCTTAAATTTAGGCCTGGGAAGAAGCTGACTAAGTCTTCGCCTCTTGCGCCTATGCGCGTTTAGAGGTAGTATGTCGGCAATATGGTTTGGGCCTGTAAATTCCCGACTCGTCGAACCATCTGGATGTGCTGTGCGATGATCTCATGTCAAGTAAGGACGAAATGAAATGTATTTGCTTATCATACGCGCTGATAAGGCAGGCCTCTATCAATTTGCTCTTTATCCAAATTAAACCCGGATTCTAGCTCCTGCGCCCCAACGCCGTAAGACGCAACAACATCGAAAAGCCACAATCTTACCTCGAACGAGGGGGCCCGGAGTGCAATCATCCGTGACTGAATCCATGAAAGCGTGTACTTCCTAATGACCAGGCTGTGGGACATGTCTCGGCGAAACTGAGAAGGGATGGAAGACCTTGCTGTTGCTGGATGCGAGCCCGGTATTACGGCCCGCGGTAGCCTTTTTCTCGCTGGCAGCTGCGATCATCGAGTTGGCAGTGGGGCATTGCTCCTCAGGTACTCAAAATCAGCACCACATATGACAACAGCGTAAGCCGTGAGCAAACGGGTCGAAGGACAACAATATCGCGCAATATATTACTCTCACGGACTACATGGAACTGTCTTCCGCGTGAGGCTTGCTCGGGCGGCAATCGCCCTCGTGCCATCTCAGTACCCACAGCAGCCTCGATACTCAGCCCTTTTCGGTTCTCAGAACTCTCTGCGAGATGACCGTGCTTCTCGAGACGGGCCGAATAATACGACTCACCCGGTTCGGGAATATTTGCCTAGCCATTCAACGAGTTCCATCTAGCCATGGTACGTACTTCTCGCATCTTGATCGGGCTATTGGAGCAGGCAGTCGGGCCCGGGCTTGATCCCCCAGGCCTGGTTAAAACTCGCCCTCTGGCAATCCGCTGACGACTTCCCTGTCTCAAGTCATCCCTGCCCCGCCGTTTCTCAGAATTTGTCTCGAAGCCTCGCAAAGAGTCCTCTCCTCACCATGGCAATCTCACCACAAAGCCACCTTGCTGGTAACAGCAGCCTCGACTCTGTCGATGATGCAGAGAAGGGCATATATGACAGCTCGGTGGAACTAAGGGCGCCTCCACCTTTCGTCTACATGGGCCAGAGGAGGGAAAATTACTTGGACACCCGGCTTTCCCCCGCCTCGCCAGTCCACGAAGGCATCACGCCGCTATCCAGTGTGCCGGAACTGTCACTGTCATGGCCAACAACTCAAAAGGCCACCAATGCCAACGTACTTGAGACGACTGTCAAAAAGCCGGCACCACCAAAACTAAAGATCAGTCGATGGATAATGGCAGAACTTTGGTTCAACACATACCGGAGGTTCTTCACATTCGTTGTTTTGCTAAACTTGACTGGAATTATCATGGCGGCAGTGGGACACTTTCCTTACGCTGAGAATCACATGGGCGCCTTGGTTCTAGGCAATCTTCTCTGCGCAATCCTAATGCGAAACGAACTTTGGATACGTTTTCTATACATGCTTTGCATATACGGCCTGCGGGGTGTACGTAGCTCTCCCTGTTGATCACGGAAAGGCTGCTGACAAAAGATCCAATAGTGGGCTCCATTACGCATCAAGCTGGCGGCGACATCTGCTCTACAACATGTTGGGGGCATCCATTCGGGATGTGCGCTTTCCGGTGCAGGGTAGGGGAACTATATAATGCAGTGCTGAAAAGAGGCTGACTTGCTTCACAGCTGGCTGGTGTTTAAAATCGCGGACATTGTACGGTACCGTGCCGTTCAACATCCTGCTGTGATAGTTAGCGGCATCGTCACGAATGTCTTTGTCATTATTTCCGTCTTGAGTGCCTTTCCTTGGGTTCGCAAGTAGGTGGCTTCGAATTCTATTTAGGCTTTAACAACTGACGCTTCGATCAGTACTTACCATAACGTGTTCGAAAAGCATCACCGATTTGTTGGATGGCTTGGCCTCGCAGTATGTACCGTAATCTAGCCTGTTACTTCAGTAAGTGTAACTAACCTGAAATAGACTACCTGGATATTTGTAATCATGGGTAACACCTATGATATCAAATCTGGGCGATGGAGACCCGATTCTCACTCCCTACTAAGTGCACAAGAGCTTTGGTTTGCTGTGTTTATGACGATATTGTACGTCTGTTCCCACCTACTTTGTGATTGCCACTCATTTTGCTTAGTGTTCTCATCCCTTGGGTCACTCTTCGAGAAGTACCTGTCGTGGTCGAGCTCCCGTCTCCCAAAGTTGCGGTTCTTCGGTTTGAGCGTGGGATGCAGCAGGGTCTCCTAGGAAGAATCAGCCGTACTTCAATCATGGAATACCACGCTTTTGGTATCATTAGCGAGGGCCGGAAGTCCAACCAGCACTATATGATCTGCGGCGTTCAAGGCGACTTTACGAAAGAGCTCGTTGCCAACCCACCTAAGACAGTATGGACCAGAGAGCTAAAGTTCGGTATGTTACTTCTGCTATATTTCTTCTTACCTTTGACTGACATACTACTATAGCTGGCGTCGGGCATGCCTCAGCGATGTTCAAGAGAGGAATTCGCATCTGTACCGGAACCGGTATTGGAGCAGCACTGTCCACCTGTATTCAGAGCCCTAATTGGTTCCTCATCTGGATAGGTTCTGATCAAGAGAAAACATTTGGGCCTACCATTACCGGACTGATTCACAACAACATCGAACCGGAGAGAATGATCCTTTGGGACTCGAAGAAACAAGGAGGTCGACCAGACACCATGGAACTTCTCAAAGACACTTGGACGAGATTTGGCGCCGAGGTCATCTTTATAACATCAAACATGCAGGGCAATGATGAGATGATGCAAGGTTGCCGCGCGGCTGGATTGCACGCATTCGGTACTCTATGGGATTTCTGATAATACAGCATAGGCATTTTAGAACAAGTGTGTCATAGACAGCAGGGTAGATCTTACATTCTAGAATATGATATTTCAGGGACAAGTCAAACTGCTTTACCTCCCTCCGGCTCAGTGCATGTATCTGTTACTGCTTCCGGCGACCGAGTGTCTGCGTCAAAAGTCTCGATGCCAAGACGATCAAGCAATCCAAGAGAAGACGGTTTAAGTATTAAGAATCCTTCGCCCAAGATCTGTCGGCTCGAAATGTTGTCTTCGCAGCGACCTTCTCAGAAACTGGCGATGAGCCCGAGAATGCACGAGTGATTGAACGGAAGAGAACATTATCAGTCCCGGATTCCAAGTTGATCTGAGCCAAAGCTCAGCCAAATGTCAAGGAGGGAACATCGCAAGAGTCATCTTGATCCAAAGGTGAAAGCGTGGCTCGCCCATGACGAGCTCTATAAAGGAAACAATCTCATAGTTGCACGACTCGTCAATGGACCTGGGTCGTGCATCTGCGATTCCACGGCGCTGAGTTTATCAAGACGGATTGACAACGACCAGCGCTTTGAAAGCTCATGTTCGGTCTACAGAACATAAACGTGGCAGGATTGGAAATGTCAAAATAATCGTATGTCCCATTCCTATTAAAGACGTCCACGCTGTTTAAGACACCAGAGGTTTGAGCTTCCATCACACTGAATTGACACGGTCAGATGCCGGTCACTCTTCTATCTAGTCTGGTCCATAATGAGATGTTGATCGACACAGAAGCGTGCTTCACCGGCAGAAAGATCGCGGCTCCGGAGGTCATCCCGGGTCCAGAGGGTTATCCCGGACGCCTCTGAATGTCGGCTTACTTCTGCTTGAGGAGCAGAATCCGTAGCATTTAATTCAACTCACACTGACACATGAATTTCAGACTAAGTTCTTGCCAGTCGGCTCGTATCTTTATAATGCCAGCGCCAACTGGGCAGACATCCTCGGTGTCATCGGCATGCCGGCCGGATGTTGTGTCCTTCCGGCCGGTCTGTCTAGTTCTTGTAATTGCGCAAGTCAGCGGCTCGGTTATTCTTCGGCGGCGTCGAGAAGATGTGCCTCAGCTTTGTTAGAGGCGCTATGAGCTTGATTTTTGTAACATCTTCCTTGGGCAACATAACTAGAGCTGGAGCAACTGCTGTTAATAATTGTTAGTATATAGTTATAAAGTGTGATTATATTATTATATTATAAGTATATTATTTTATTATATTAAGGAAGTTATTATTAAAATAGCAGTTAGCGTAGCGTGCCCATGTAGTGGGTGCGCTGCATGTAATGCAGAGATTTAAAGGTTTACTGTAACGAACTGCCGCCAGTGCCAGTTGCGCTATAGGACCAAAAGATCGAGCAGTGCCCCAGCTCCTGCTGGGCACTCTGGCGGGCCACTATATAGGTCATTACATTTACGCGTTAAACTAGCCTTATTAATAGCAACTATTAGCTGCAGCTAGTTAGCTGCCAGCTAGTAGTTATATGCTTTGCATATAATATTTATAGCTAGCTTATAGCTAGATTATTATAAGCTGCAGCCTATAGCTGCACTTTATACCTAAACAACCAATATAAATTTATTATACCAACTTAATTAACATATTTAAGTATGTAACCCAACTAACACTAATCAGTAATTGCTAGGGCAATTACAGACAGTTAAGTTTAAAGAGACAGTCTATTACTTTAATAGCAATTCAACTCCATCGCCAATAGCAAACCACAGGTATCTTTTCTTAGCTAGTAATAACTTTAAAACGGCTAATTAAAAGCAACCATGCTAATTAATAACTATTGCATGCTACGAATCTGCATAGCACTGAATAGTGTCCTGCCTTACAGAGGAGTAGATGTTACTGGTTCGAGTCCGAGACATGTATGAACGATTTTCGGTGCCTGGTCCCTGGCTCAGGTTTCTTGGCTTCCAATTATCATGAAATGTAAGGGCATTGCTTAGCCAGCGACTGTTATTAAGCATGAGTAACGCAATGATATATTATCACGACAGCGACCAAAACGGGACTCTGTGACAACTACTTCAAGGGCGAGCCTCATCCTCTCCTCTATCTTACGGACGGTCCTCACTTTCTATGCCCTGCCCGACTCCGAAGCTGGCTGCTCCGCGCCGCATGGACAAGGGCCGTCGCAAAAGACCGTGATCATCGATTATCATTGGTATCGCCATGCACCACCGAAGCCACACGACAGTTTGATTTCAGAAAGGGCACCGACGGCTACGGATACCGAGAAAATGAGAACATGTAAGGAAAGAGAGAAAGGGGGAAAAAGGTCCTCGTAGGTGATTAGGGTTTTGAATATATCGAATAGTGATTCGGTCCGCTTCCGACTAGTTGTCCAGAAGACGAGCACCACTAAAGCAGACCTAATGTCATGTACCACGTAGGGCTGAACCTGTATCACAACATTTCGAGATAATGCGTCACAACGGAGGCAGGTTATTTCACATTTCACTTTGGCATGCCGCTCATGGGATGATTCGATTGACCGACGCGTAGGTCCAGACATAAGACCGGGGGGCTGCACGCTCAATACGCGACCAATCAGAGAGAGCAGCAAGGTTCAGAATCCTTCCAATGCAACGACGTCAACACCATCACGCCTGCTGCGCCTCCATTACGCAGCTTGATCACAACACCTACAGAACCAATTCAGGTACACACACAATCCGGATTAACCGAGGCGGCAATCGAACACCGGCGAGTGCCCCTCTTTGACGGGCAGTCTCGTAGCTGCCTACCTTGAAGTCTTCCAGCTGCACTCTTGCACCGCCAAACCCCACAGCAACAGAGCCCCTGGAGCTGAACGGATCATGTGGCCTCATAATGAGGCTCCTGAACACCACCACCCTGGAGCTGAGGACATTTACAAGGCGATGCCCTGAATACGCAATTCTGTCACACACGTGGGGTGAAGAGGAGGCGCCTTTGGAAGCGTTCCTCCCCAAGCCCAGGTGGCAGCGTGCCGCGGCTCGATGGAGGAAGCGCAGGTATCCCAAGGTAGTGGGATCCTGCCGCCTCGCCAAGTCCCAGGGCTATGACTGGTTATGGATTGACACCTGTTGCATCGACAAGTCCTCGTCGACCGAGCTTTCCGAGGCGATCAACAGCATGTATGGCTACTACGAGAAGTCTGCCGTCTGCTTCGCATATCTCGTCGACGTGGACGTGGACTATTCCTCGCCGAGGGTGGACGTGGGGATCGCACTGGCCGAGTCGCGCTGGTTTACGAGAGGGTGGACGCTGCAGGAGTTAATTGCGCCGTCGAGCGTAGAATTCTTTAACAGGGATTGGGTCTTCATCGGAAACAAGACATCCCTCTCCTCAGCCCTCGAGAAGATCACCTCCATCCCCGCCGGCCTCTTCTCCCCGGCATGGTACAACCTCTGCGCGGGCGGTATGGCGCGCCAGTCCTTGCACCTCCTCTCAGTGGCGCAGAAGCTGTCATGGGCGTCGACGCGCCAGACGACCCGGGCCGAGGACCTCGCCTACTGCCTGATGGGCCTCTTCGACGTGCACATGCCCCCGCTCTACGGCGAGGGGGAGTCCAAGGCCTTCGCCCGGCTCCAGGCCGAGATCGCGAAGCAGACCAACGACCAGAGCCTGTTCGCGTGGGGCGGGTGGTACGACCAGGAGGGGTGCGACAGCACGGTGCTCTGCTACTCGCTCTACGCGCCGCACCCGAGCCTCTTCGCCGGGCTGGGCGACATCCGCACGTCCTACAGCCGGCTGGTCAGCATCCTCGACCACTGGGCGCCGCCGTTCGAGACGCCCAACGACGGGTACCTGCGCATCAAGATGCGGGTGTGTCCTAATGACGACCAGGGGGTCATGGGGTTCATGGATGATGATCACATTGCATTCCTGGAGTGCGAGATGCACGGGACAAAGGACACGGTGGTGGGGCTGTTTGTCAAGAGGCTTGAGGATGTTAATGGAGTGAAGAGGTTCATTAGAGTACGCCGTCTACTAGGCAGGTTTCCGAAGGCGAATGCTCTGAAGTGTGAGATGGAGGATATCCTGCTGGGTGCATTGCCCCGTCATATTCCGCGGTTTAATTTTCTGGGCACAGCCTAATTCGGACAAGGTGCAAAACATTTATTTCGTTGAGAGCTTGGTGAATGCCCATCTACTCCGCTAGTGAAAAAGAGAATACTGCTATGTCGGGCAGTGAAATGCCGATGTAAAGTAAATGTTGTCAGGAGGGAAATGCGATCTCAGCATGGGAAAGCCGATGACCTGTTTCTGGGATAAGACCCAATTTTCGATTTCGATCAGGCCAGGCGCGGCTTCGTGGTCTGTTTCCTCCATACATACCACACCGCTTAGGAATCTAGTCATGTCTAACTAACCTTCATCGCTCGTGCCGTCGTTAATTCTTGAACACCTTAGACTTATTTCCTATAAAACTGATATCGCCATTTATAAATATCCATGTCAGCCTCTACATACCAAATCTAGATGTCCTCCATGATCAGTTTCTTGATACTAAATACCTAAATAATCTACCGCGGTTAAAGGGAAAAACATCACCTAGGGTATTTTTGCCCTTTTGAGCACTCAATCACCGCGGCAAGTGTATTAGCTGTCATATAATATACGCCGTGTATACAATGCGCGGGCATGCCATACCCATCACTAATCCCACAATAACATGAACTAAATCATGCAATCCAACCTTGAAATGCACACTTTCTTCAAGTAAACGGAGATTCGCAGACAAAATCAGAGGGCGTACAAACTCCCCTGCTTATTAAGCAGCCCGCGGCCATTGCAGCCAATTATCTAAAGCATATCTCTCACCACACGCCCTCTTTGCCCCCCTTCGCATGCCTAACTTGCACGCCTAATTTGCACGACCCTCCTTGCATGCTTAATTTGCATAAGTAATTTACATACTTAAGGATAATTTATATACTTAAGGTCAACTTATATACTTAAGGCTAATTATCTTTACAATTGGTTTTAAGGGTTTAAACTAGGTATGTAAATTAGGCTTATGAATTAGGCGTATAAGTTAGGCGTGCGAGTTGGGTGTGAGCGTGGGTGTGCGAATTGCTATTTGGTATACTAGGGGTGGGGGCTATAGGGGAGTCTGTACACCCTCTGATTCAGTCTGTACGAATCTCCGTTTTCTTCTTCAATGGTTATCAAAACGCAGAGGCGAGAGGTGAGACAATGGGGCTGTCGGACCGGATAAGGGGGCTGCAGGACGCACAGCTAGATATCACAACCTATCAAATGCCGAACCAATTCCCTTGTCATACCCTCCTTCCCTTCATCGGTCTCCCAATACATCTGGGAAAGCAAAACTTCACAGCCTTCTATAAAGTTGATTCGACAGGGACTGTTCCGTCCATCCGCCAACGTAACCACATTTTCAAACTTTCAATATGCAGGGGAGAGCTTATCCAATCATCATGTCTCTGTAATTGAGCTATTATTCATTTGTCTCAGGTGGAGAGCATCCATTAATCAAGCTATTGATGACCAGAAGGCCCTTCTTTGAGTTCTCTTGTTGCCACCACTTCTCCTGGGCCTTTGCATACGGTCCATCCATCACACGTGAGACGTTGACAAGATTTGAATTTTTTCGTCTCATATTGATAAGCCTTTCATCCTTATGGCTGGGGAAAATGGCAGCATACGAATATTCCCATCTGTCTGACGCTCACAGTGACTTCAGACTAGTAGAACTACTGCCAGATAAGGGGGATCAAGAGATACACATTCGATTGTTTCACGTGGTTCTTAACGACTCCTTCGTGGATATCATGAAACGCACCGCAGCAGTGGATTTGAAATATCTGGCGTCTACAATACCTCCAGGTTGGGATATTCGGGAAACGTGCACCGGCCGAATCGCCTTCCTCCACCTGGAAACCGATACAATCTCTTGGGTGCATCCCGATCCACAGATCAGTGTATCTTCTTATCAGCAGTCCAACGATGATGTTCCCACGCAACCCACGGTACCCGAATTCGAGGCTCTCTCGTACACATGGGGCTCTGCAGATCATCAGGAGACGATTTATGTGGAAGTAACTGGCAACGGCACCGTACCAGAAAGACGTACTCTTTTGGTTCAGCCCAATCTAGCTACTGCATTGAGATCTCTTCGACGCAACCTGACATCCAGGACACTTTGGATTGATGCCGTGTGTATCAACCAGAAGGAAATAGGGGAGCGAAACATCCAAGTTTGTCGAATGGCAACGATCTACACTCTTGCTCAGCGAGTTATAGTATGGCTGGGCCCAGGGTCGCACAATAGTGGGTTGGCGATGTCAACTTTGAGTCATCTGGGGTCTCAAATAACCTATTGCAAGAGTCACTCTTGGTATTCCGCTCCAGGAGCTGAACATGCCGAATGGTACCGCTCCACAGCAACCTTACCCTACACCCAAGAGGAATGGCAATCCATACTAGAAATTGTCAAAAGACCATGGTTCAAGCGTCTCTGGGTCACGCAGGAAGTACAACTCGCCAATCAGCACGCATTGGTTTGCTGCGGCTTGGATGAGACTCCCTGGGAGAGATTCCGTGCTGCCTTGGCAGTGCTAGGAGGGAAGCAGAAGACAGAGTTGCCTGAGCTACGACAGCGACTAACGGAGATATCGTCATTGGCACGCGTCTGGAATGGTCGTCCAATGCAGACGTTGCTTAAGTGGTGTGAGGATCGCGAATGCTCAGATCCACGTGACAAAATTTACGGACTCCTGGGTCTGGCACCAGCAACTCTCGCAGAAAGGATCAAGCCAAATTATCTGGCTCCCGTGGCAGACGTGTACAGGGATGCTGTCGTTGTTTTTCTGGAACAGACGAGAAGGTTGTATCTGGCCAACTGCGGACGAAGCCCAACCTACCCATGCTTGCCAACGTGGGTGCCCGACTTTTCCAAATCATTTGCATCGAGATTTGATGACCTCGGGCACTGCTCTGGATTTTCTCGCGCTGAGTTCTCCACGGAAGGCCGTTCAATCCTCAAGGTGTGCGGTCTGCGCCGTCTTCGCGTCTCCGAGGTGAGCCAGCCCATGCGAGTGGCTCCTGAAGATGCAAGAGAGGATCTTCGCCACGCCGAAACTTTGCGCGCTTGGGCCAAAAAGGTTATCCCACAGAATTATCCGACCGGAGAAACTTCCTTGGATGCATTGGCGGCCACTTTGGTGCTGGGCCAAACGGGGGACAAATTCGTTTCCCTCCATTTATACTCTACACTACAAGAATGGTCTGCTCAACTTCACGAATTCCTGTTCGGGTCATCTAAAACACGCCTCAGTGAGCTTGGAGACAAAACCATGTTCAGACGGATGTTCGAAGGTGAAGAGACCTTGTTTTTGACCCGAGAGGGCTTCATTGGACTCGCACAATGCAAAGTTCAGCCAGGTAGGTGTCTAATCGTCCTGATCGGATCTGTCATTAACGCCGCAACTGACTGAAATAACAGGGGATGAGTTGTGTGTCGTTCTGGGCTGCATGGGCATGGTCATACTTCGCCCAAGGATTTCCAGCGAGCGCGCCAGATTTGAGGTGATCGGAGAATGCTATGTGCATGGTTTTATGGAAATGGAAGCTGTTCTGGGACCATTGAAGAGCCCATGGGTTTTCAAAAACAAAGTAAAAGAAGACGGTACATGGTATCCATGGTTCGTCAACTCTGTCAGTGGCCAAGCGTGCGAGGACGACCCACGACTTGGCCCATGTCCTGAAGAGTGGGAGAAGATCACACGGAACAGATTGCCTAAGGATCCGCTCTACTTTGTTCGATTCAAGAACAGACTTACTGGTGAGATTATCAACTCAGACCCTCGGCTACTCCCTGCGGCTTTACGAGCGCGAGGTATCAACTTAGAATGGCTCGAACTGGTGTGAAGGCAAGGGGATCAGTTGGGAACTGAACAAGTGGTGTTTTTTCCTTGCTCATGAGAATGAACATAATTGGTTTGATTGATGCCTCGAATCAGAAAATCAGAGTATTGGATGAGTCCGATCTCGGCCCGGAATAATTATAATTTGACTCGGTTATATTTTGAGTTGCATTCCATTAGGTCAACATGATACGTGCTCAAATCTTTGAGTGATATGATGAGAGACAATAACCGGTAGCAGAGACGTTTCAATAGACATCCGGTTGGGTATTCTACGAATATAAGCCTCGCGAGGTCGAACACCGAGCGTTTATCACAGCTGGTAGTTGATTATCACTATGAAATCAGGTTGTCCAGGACATGTAAACCTTTACACCTTGTCATTAGAACTCATCAATGGAGCCATCTCATACCGGCGCAGTCTGGAAGACGCCGTGTGTGACCCGAGTACAAGAGATAAATCAGTGCCCAAGCCTTTGAAACCATCTGCACCTGTGTCGTGAATGCTCCTATTGACCTCATCCATGCCTCCACCCGGGGTAACCGGATGATCGCTGCCGTTCGCAGAACTGTGTTTTGTCGATGCAGCGATAGCGTGCTTGCTGAGTGTGTAATTTGTTGGACTGTAGAGGGTGGTAAAATATTTGCCTGTCATATTATCGATGCTCTTCACGATGGCAGAACGCGTGTTCTCGTCGAAGACGCCCTCGAAGACTGGCCGTGGTTCAAAAAGGTCGATGGCAAGTTCTCGATCATTCAGAAGGACCTCGGCCAACTTCTGCCAGTCGCACTGTCCGATAAGGCGCCGAACGTGGCCACACGACTGTCCGCGCTGTACTGCGGCGACTGCACGTATTTTTTCCTCGACGTGAGCTTGGTTCAGGCCCATTTCTCCAAGCGGAGAGACGATCGAACGTTGATACTCCAAATCGGAGTCATTGGAATCACCCTTGACGGTGCTGTGAGCCTCTATCAGACCGGCCATGTCACATGCCCATTCATGGACATTGGCGCTTTTGGTGTCGTGGAGGGCCGGCGTCGACGTGTATTCGTCAACTAGAAAGTGAGTAAGAAACCGTTGATGCAAGCCAATATATGCCAAAAGAGATGACGACGTCATGTAGTTGTCATGGAATTTGCACCAGTGTTCTGAGACTCGGTCGTGTGCATTATCCAGATCTCTCAGGAGCTCTGTGTTGGTGGTGAGGTCAGGCTGTTCAACAGCTTCTGAATGTATCTCTATGGCGTGTCGTATCTCTTTGAGAAGAAGAGGCGTGAGACCATTGACAACCCTTTCCTGGATTTGTAAGGATGTGATGCGATGCCTCACCAGTGATCTGGCCTGTTCGTCGTTGTCTTCCATTTTGTCGTTTTAGAGAAAAGTCCTGGTAGACCTTCAGGAAGATAAGCAGTGTGCGGGGAGTGGCATGCGCCTACCATCTCAAATATTATCCATGTCTTGGCTCTATGTAGTGTGATGTAACGAAGACACGCAGCATGCAGCAGTGCAGTGACTCAGCAACCAACCGCCTTTCCGCGAACCAACAAGAAACAGTCTTCAGAAGAGTTCCCACCTGAAGTTGCTATTTATGGGAAGGTGATGGTCTGGAATGAACAGGCAACTCTAGAGCTCTGGAAGGGGAAGTCTGCATGTGCGTATGGCTAACGGTCTGCCCGGATGCTCATCAATATTGGTCTTTATTCGTTCGCGACGAGTTCTAGGGATGGAATCCTGTTTTCGTACTGACAGACCGGGCTAGGTTTATTGATAATTTTATATACTGGTGTAGGGCTCTTCGGGGCCAGTTATTACCAGCTGTGTCTATGGTGGAAGCCGCAGTCAAGTCGATAAGCTGTGCGATTCTGGGCGTTAGAACCGGATCAAGTTTGATCAGCCCACGGGAATAAGTAAACGATGGTCCTTGCGTCTATAGTACCTCTCCACTCAATGAGGTCCTTGATCACCAGGGCATGGATAGCGAAAGCCTGTCAACAGCGGAATTTGTCCTGGATTGAGCACGTCCGAGACTGCTCCTTCGGTGATGAGATCGTCCACCCGCATTCTTCGACAACAGTCTCGAAGATAAGTGTACTTGTCTTTGTATCCCAGTGCTTCTATTTTACAGGAAAGATTGAGTCGGGTGCTAAAGGTATCTTCACTTGCTTGAAGACCATCACCAACGGGGAGACATCGAGCACAGATGGCGCTTCAAACGAGACGATCTGAGCACAAAGTGTGTCGCCTCTTTTCCCCTCCGTCACACAGCGGTCCCCACACCATCCTCTCCCACAAAGACAGTCCGCCGATGATCCCAAGCATCCGCCAGGGTGTGGCTCCCATCCTCGTTTCGGGCCCACTGCACCAGGTGCTCGCCCTCGCCCCGGTCCCGGTACGCCCTCTCCAGCCTGCACGGCATCTCCAGGCGGCCCTCGGACAGCCTCGACTCGACCTGCCGCGTCAGGATCCACTTGGTGGTCCTCTCAACCTTCTCCCTCACCCCAGGCTCCCCGGCGGGGTCCGCGTTGAACGCGATGTAGATCTTGCCCGCCACGCTCGCCGACCCCTTGGAAAGTATGAAGAAGACCCGCACGTCCCGCGGGTCCAGCAGCTTGCTGGACGTCCCCATGTCACAGGGCGTCTTCATGGCCTCCTCCTGGTACCTTATGCCCATGAGGCCGAACCGCTCCCGCTTCAGCCGGAAGAACGTCTCCCGCACCTGCGTGGGGCTCCCGGACGCCTTGGCCTCCCTCCACGCAGCCCTGTGCCTGCGGAGCCCCCTCTGTAGCTCCGTCTTGGGCAGGATGTCGACGCCGAGGGCCGTGTACAGGATGTCGAGGCCGGCGTACTCGTCGAGCATGACGAACGCGGCCCCGAACAAGAGGGCGTTCCAGAGGTAGCCTGACAGGCCGCCGCCGCCGCCCGCCTTGCGCGGCTTCCCTACCGCGCGGACCTTCTCGATCGCCGCGTCGCGGGTCCTGGAGGCGAGGACCTCGACTGGCCCCTCCGGACGCAGGACCCGGAAGGCAACCATGGCGGTGGGCAGGGCGACGACGAATGCGATCGGCCACGCGATCCGCTCCAGCGCCCTAGGCCACTGCGAGGATATCGATGACATCGTGAGGGGACTGGGCAATGTGAGAGGCGAGTTGTGGCGACGAGACGTGGGATGAAGCAGCCACGAAAGTGATCAAAATGCTTCTGTTGGGAAACAGTGAAGCATAATAAGGGCAGAAGAACGGGGGGAACGGAAGACGAGATGGGAGGTTTGCCCTCAGCCACCACCCAGGCAGGGATTTGGACGGGTTGGGCTGGGCGAACCAGCCCGGCCTGCAATGCGCGAGCCTGCATTTGCATTGTATGTCTAGGGAGTGATGTTGGCGGACACGGTTGCGGATCAGTTCCGCAAAAGCAAGGGGCGAGAGGGGTCGAGGACTCTGACAAGGCTGGAGTGCATTTGTACAACGAAGCCCGGCGATGATAATTGACCCTTTCAAGGCACGCGAGATTGCGTTCCTCTACTGACGCAGCCTGTGCCGTGCATGGAAAGTCGCTCGCAGCGGAAAGTTGGCATGCAGACGTGCAGGTCCAACCGCACATCAAGGGACGACAATGTCAAAGCTGACCAGTAGGCAGTGGCGTGGCGCAAATCAGTGCTTCTGCGGGACGGCAACATGCAAGTTTGGGCCGCTCTCGCATCGCGATGCGCAGATGTAGGATCTCGTTCGGAGCAAGTATGAGGTACCTGAAAGGTTCATGTCGGTAAGCTCCCAGGGCTCTATTAAAAATGTTCTATCCCTCATGAAAGCTTCACTTGTGGGCCCGCTTCGCGCCCCTTCCTTATTGAATGGATCTCAGACGAGCCCGTGTTCAAATTCCAAAATACACAGCAGGAATGCATGCTGCTGGAGAAACCACCTTGACGTGGTATAGGGCAATCGAGTAGAGGAGTCGAGGTATTGAGCGATACCTTTTCCACCATCGTACATGCCAAATCGTGAAGTATCCGCTTCAATCGCGCTCTTGCTCACGCATACTGCGGCATCACCCTGTCGTTCGCCTGATTCCACAAGGTATGGGTCCAGTTCTCCGGAAGCACATGCGATATCTGGAAAGAAGCAGACGCTGACGTCAGCATTCGATTCGAAAGATGTGCATCAGTGGCGACGGAGGAGGTGCACTTGACTGACCCTGGAGAGATGCAGCTGCCAGTTGTTGGGCCTCGGGCCCCTTACGACGGTGCAGCGAGCATGGTCGAGCATGCCGTCCTCGAGGTAGCTGCCCGGTAGGCCCTGCAGCGGTGCCTCGCCTGGGATGTTGGGCAGGTAGAGGACGAAGTTCCGGGCCCTGGCCTGGAGGAGCTGCTTGAGGAAGCTCCGCTCGTTGACGCGCTTGTGCCAGGGGCGGAGGTCCTCGGAGTCGAGGTAGATGTGGAGCTCGCGGAGTTTGGGCAGGGCCGACAGCCGGCGGCTGAGATCCTCCCACGGGTTGTCCTTTGCGGTGACAGGGACGCCTGCGATGTGTGGCTGAGGCTCGCCGTCCGGGCCGGGAAAGTAGAGCTCGGATATCAGGGGTTTCACGCGGAGGCTGATCTCGATGTTGCGGATGTTCCGGGTGGGTGCGTTCACGGCGAGGAAGTCTCTAGCCACGATGATATCGGTGAAGCAGAAGGTAAGGGCGTTCTCGAGGGGCCCGATGCTCTCGACGTACCTGGCGTGGTGTTAGTTGTTAAGCCAATTTCGAGGAGTGGAAGGGGGAGTGGCAGGATCAAAGAGCATAAGAGATGGGCAGCCAACATACCATCGCTTGCAAACCAAGAGGGGAGAGGAGGGCGATGCGAAACTAGGCCGGCGTCGGACATAGTCCCTCGGTGAAGCTGTCCGTCCCGTCCTGGGGTTCGTTGCCCTGACAGCAGCTGCCTCGGCGCATCTCCAGTGCGTGTTCCACGGTGACCGCAGCCTCGACTCCCAGGTGAGGGCCTCGACACCGCGCGAAGCCTGGAAGCGGGCGTATCTCGTGTCCTCCTCGTGCGCGTCGGTGATGCAGGGGAACACCGGTACCGCATGGTCTCCGGCAGAGTGAACATGCCATCTGGTATCGTGGAACGCCCAAAGCTCGTCGAAGATCTTCTCGCGGATCTCAAAGGGAAGCTTATCGAAGAAGGGCGATGAGGTCTGTAGCTCCGCCGTTGCGGCCATGGCGGACCGGAGTTGGGCCATGCCGGCTAGGGAATTAGGGCGTTGCTAAGGATGCGCAGTGGCGCTCGGGACTGACGACACGGGCAAACTCCAAAGCTGGACGTTTGTAAAGGGTCGGCTGAGAACGAAGGACGACTACAGGTGGGGTTGGGCAGCTCTGCGCGGTCTCATGTGACTGACAGGAATGAGGAGCCGTTGGAGGGTATCGTCAAGGGGGGAGAGAACATAACGGACAGGCAAAGCTCGATGTGGCAGAGGATGGTGGAAAAAAGAGGGGATTGTCGGGATTTGCATCGGGCCTGCACCAAAGTAGATTTAATCCCATTCTGGTGTGGTCTGGCGACTCGAGTTCGAGCTCTCGTGCACCCATATTCCTGGGCAATGGCGACTGCGGGCCGTCTGGATAGGGAAATGCTGCCTGACAATCCATCATTCTCACATACGTATGACGCCACTACCTCCTCCAAATCCCACTGGACCCTGAATTTGTTCGCTCGGCTGGGGGACCAAGACTGGCACCCAACCGTTGGTGCCCGCTTCCGAGCTACACCAGTTTCAGCTTACGGCACCCTTGCACCGTTGTAATCTTGCCAGGTCCAGGGGCGTAGCAGCTAGATGTTAGTGTCTGTTCTCCCCCAATTGGGTACGGCAAACTGGGCATCGGACGCCCTGAAATGTAACCCTCAAGGTTCTCTTATTCCCGAGGGCCAGAGATTTAGGATTCGAATTATCAAAATTATATCCGCTATATGACGATAACACTCACTGTGCCTGACTCGCAACCGCTTGTAACCTGGACGAGCGGAACCAGATATGGGAAAATACAGGGGGTGCCAGTTCATTTCTTGTTATGGCGCGACACCGACACCGAATGTTTCAGCGTCTGCAGGTTGGTCCTCTGTTCCCACAAACCTTGTGATCGGCCCCAAACAGGCCTGAAAGCATACCCTGTGATACCTACCCATTGTAACTCTCATACTTCTCATAATGGGAAAAGGGCCGTGTGGGTTTATGTATGCCGATCTGCCATACTTTTCCCCCGTCCTGCGATCGAGTGTGACCAATGGTGGTCGGCTGTCTCACGAGTTCGACCGAGCGGTCACACAAACGACGAAAATGGGCATTCGGCCAGTGCAATAACAAGTTGCTTGAGCCACTGTACAGTCGTGCAACCTCATGCCTGATCTCCAGATGAAGGCTTCCAGACAGGGGGTTGCAGTATATGGTGGTCAACGCCGAGATGGACATGCCTGCACGACTACTCGGCCGAGTTTCAACGATGATATCCATCCAGACTTGATCACTTAGGCTACCGGTCTCACTTTACGCAGCACAATTGCAAACCACCCGTACCCATCAAGCCAGCTTCCACAGCTTGTCGAACCGGTTCGCCGGGTCGAACTTCTGCTTGAGCTCCTTCAGCCTCTTCGCATTCGACCCGAAAGCCCCCTCGGCACTGATGCTGCTGTCGAGGTAATTGTTGTAGTGACCAACGCCCTCACCTCCGACCTCGTCACCCTTGAAGCCCTTGTCCCTGATCAGAGCCGCAACCTCCTGCTTGAACGCGCGGACTTCCTTGTCGCTCTCCGGGTTCTTCCAGCTCATGAGCACGGCAACGTTGAAGTACTTGCCCCGGTTGGCGAAGGCGGTCGCCTCAGGGGCGATCTCCCGCGCCTTGTCGTTCGGGAACAGCTCGTACCCAATTATGCTGCCGCGGAGGTCCTCCTTGCTCGGGTCCGAGCTAAAGCGCTCGATGCCCTCCCACCACTTCTTGGCGGCTGACTGCACGACCCCAACGTCGACCGGGTAGGTGACATTGGCCGCGCCGAACTGGTACCGGCCGCCGTGGGGCACCCCGGCGTTGGCAAGGCTGTTGACAACCTTGTACGGGACGGTCTGCACGGCATTGAGGTGCGGCCCCACCTTCAACAGCGGCGCGTACGCCTTCTCGCCCTCCTCGGCGCTGCCGTTGTGGAACACCTGCGCGACGATGACGCGCGCCCTGTCCGGGGGCGGCGAGTACCCAAACGCCAGCAGCATGGCCTGGTTGCCGTCCTGCGCCGCCAGCACGCCGTTGCACCCCTCGACCACCTCGGAGAGCTGGTCCGGCGTGAAGATCAGCACGCCCGCCCAGACGTCGCCCTGCGGGAACGCGCGCGACGTGAACCTCGTGACCACGCCGAAGCTCGTCCCCGCGCCGCGCAGGGCCCAGAACAGGTCCGCGTTTTGCGTTTCGGACGCCGTCACGACGCTCCCGTCGGCGAGGACCACCTCCACCTCGAGCAGGACGTCGATGGTGAGCCCGTGCCTCGGGCTGAGGAAGCCGAACCCGCCGCCGAGGACGAGGCCGCCCACCCCCGTGTGGTTGACGGTGCCCCCCGGCGTGGCGAGCCCGTGCTGCGCCGCCGCCTCGTCGACCTCGGACCAGAGGCACCCGCCGCCGTAGGTGATGGCCTGCTTCTGGGTGTCGACGCTGACCTCGCGGATAAGGGAGAGGTCGATGACAACCCCCTCCTCGCCCTTGGACGACTGCCCGGACGTCGAGTGCCCGCCGCCGCAGACGGTGAAGGGGAGCGAGTGCTCGTTGGCGAATTTGATGGCCGCGCTGACCTCTGCTGCCGACTTGGGCTTGATCACTGCCGCCTATCTCTCGCACTCAGTGCTCTGTAGCTAGGGGGGGGGGGGGTAACCAATGTGATTCACTCACGGCTGGCTTGATG
Organism: Diaporthe citrichinensis; assembly: GCA_014872995.1. Lineage (NCBI taxonomy): Eukaryota > Fungi > Ascomycota > Sordariomycetes > Diaporthales > Diaporthaceae > Diaporthe > Diaporthe citrichinensis. Next base: position 715,011 of record JADAZR010000022.1, read on the forward strand.
CAGCTCGCGCTCCAGCGCTTCAGGCTGTCGTCGTAGTCGGCATCGCCCGGCACGACGACCTTGCCGGTCTTGAGGTCCTGCTTCAGCGAGTCGAAAATGGATGCCATCGTTTGATTTTCTTTTCTAGTCCATGCAATTTTTCAATCAGGATATCTTTCTACCCAGCGCCGACGACGACGGAGGATAACAATAAATGTCAGCCCCCCATCTCACCTCGCACATAGAGCGGGGTGATAAAGCACCCAATCCACACTAACAAGACCCAACGCCCAGGGCCCCATACCTGATTGGGTAAATGCGTGTGCCCTGATCGACAGTCTGCTTCTAGGGCTTACACGACCATCTTAAAACTGTCTTGGGGACATGATATTGTCGATATTGACAATTGCGTGACCAGATGTGCTGAGGCACAGCCACAGCCCACTTCGGGCCAGTCAGGGAAATATAGTCAATCGGTGCAATGCTCAACAGCGGAAGGCAAGTTAAGTATTGACTGCATTTCATCGTCTTCATCTGCAACCGTCTTGCATGTCCCGCGGCCGCTGCTGTAATAAAACCCGAGTCTCTCTGTCATCTCATACGAATCCATGCGACATGAAGATGCACAGGTCTATTTCTCATGGCATGCTGGTTGGGTTTGGAGAGAGATTGGAACTTTATATGTCTTACATGCGTCACTTCTACATTTGGAAGAAAGACATACTCACGCAGACGATGTTGAAGTGAAAGGTGCAAGGTCTCTAATATGATTGTGCTTTGCGAAGTATGTGATTGAAGAATAGCTACAAGAGAAATGAAATGTCTATGAGATCTACAGCTGTCCGCTCAGTGTATTTGCTCCTACGAGGCCCTTCAAAACCTCATGGAACGGTGACGAAGCTGTCTCCTGGCAGGGGAAGCAGCCGGAGCAGCGGTAGAGTTGGAGAGGGGGCACGAGCTGTACATGACGCCACGGCCGTTGGTGCCAACATACACGACGTTGGCCTCGTTGGCAGAACCAACAAGAGCAGCACCGTCAATAGCGCCGAAGCTGTAGGAGCCCTGGATGTCGACCCAGGTGGCGCCGCCGTCGGCGCTGGCGTACAACTTCTTGCCCTCGGCGCCGTTCCCGAAGACGTACAGGTTCCAGGCGGTGCCGTCGCCCTTGCCGACGGAGACGGCGTGGGCGTTGGAGGGGCTCGAAGCCAGCGGGGAGAAGGCCTGCCCGAAGTCGGTGCTGTGGAAGATGCCGGCGTCGGTCGAGACCCAGATCTCACCCGCGACGGACGGGTGGGCGGCGATGTGGCGGATCTCGGTGGCATTGGCGAGCGGGGAGGACTCGGCAAAGGTCGCGGCGCCGTCGGCGGAGACGTAGAAGGCGGCCTTGGACCCGGCGTAGAAGACGGTGCCGTTCTGCTTGTCGCTGGCGATGACGCTGCTGGCGGGCAGGGTGACGTTCTCGAGCTTGCCCTGGCCGCGGGAGGCGAGCACGCCCTCGTTGAGGGTGGACCACAAAATCACGTCGCCGTCGGCAGAGTAGGCGACGGTGCCGTCTGCGGCGGTGGTGCCGGTGGCGTTGACGACGGCCCAGGTGGCACCGCCGTCGCTGCTGAGGGCCAGCTGCGGGGTGCCGGTGGCTTTGCCGATGCGCGCGACCTTGGCGACGTCGTTGCCGGCGAAGTCGACGGACACGCTGCTCGCCCACCAGGGGTCGGTCCAGGCGGTCTGCGGGGCCGTGGCGAGGTCTGCGGCGGAGTCGTAGGTGAAGCCGTTGTTGTCGAGGGTGGCCATGAGGAGCTCGGGGCCGCCGGGGGCGGAGGCCAGGCTGGAGATGGCCATCTCCTCGATGCCGGAGGCGAGACTCTCGATGGTCACGGTCTTGTTGTTGTCCCAGTTGGTCAAGTCGTGGCCGCCGTAGATGGTGACGCCGGTGCCGTAGAGCCACCTGTCGCTGTCGTGGGGGTCGATCTCGAGGGACTCGATCATCCAGCCAAGCTTCTTGGTGTCGGTGTCGAGGAAGTTGGTCTTGATCCAGGGAGCCTATATATGGTGAGCCACAATTTTTCATCGCGAGGTGTTAATGCTTACGTTCTTCGCGCCGATGCTGTACTGGGGCGCGACGTTGCCATCGGCTCCCCAGTTCCAAATCTTCTTCCAGGTGGCGCCGGAATCCGTAGAGCGGAAGAGCTGAGCATCGGGGTACCAGCTGTTCAGGGTGGCGACCACGATGGTGCCGGGCTTCTGCGCATCGATGGCAAGACCACCTGTTTGAAATTGTTAGGCCAAGCTGTCCTAAAACACATCCAGAGCCAACTTACCGAAACCGTAGAAGAGATCGCTGCCCGAGGTTGGTGTAATGTCAGTCCAGTTGCCGGAAGCGAGGTCGTATCTGTAGACGCCACCCTGAGTACCATCGTATGGGCCAGTGCCATCGGAGTAGGTAAAGTAGATGACCTAGGCGAGCTCTTATTAGCAACACAGCTTAATCATGCAATCCAGGCGCGTATCCTCACCTTCTCGGCAACAGAAAGTCTGGCCTTGTGGGGGAAGAACTTGGCAGGCTGGTCGGCAACAGGGCTCCAGGTAGCGCCAGCGTCGGTGCTGACGTAGACAGAAGCAGTAGTGTTGTCAGCGGTACCAACAAAGATGCGGGAAGTGGCGCCGTCGACGGCCTCGGAGGTCTCATCGAAGGTGACAAAGGTCAGACCCTGGAGGTCGCCGTTGTACGCATCAGTCTCAGCGCCGGGGCGGAAGGTACCGACGGCCTCAAATGAAGAGACCTTGGAGAAAGTCGCGCCGCCGTCGGTGGACTTCCACAGGCCGTTGCCGCTCCGCGCGCCGAAGTAGAGGATCTGGGAGTTCTTGGGGTCGACGGCGAGACGCTCGCCTGTGCCGCGACCAGGCATGTTGCCGCCGACCTTGAAGGGGAGTGTGGTGACCTCCCAGGTCTCGCCCTTGTCAGAGCTGCGTGCAATGGTTCCATTGTTGGGGTCCCTACAACAGTCAGTAAGCTTGCTCATTTGCAAAGCGCACAGAGGGAAGTATAGTACCAGTCGTTGGTATACATGCCCGCCGCGATGTACACATTGTTCGCGTCAGAGGGGTCAAGGGCCAATGCGTCGATGCCCCATCTGTTCCAGTTGCCATCGTGGGCGAAGCCGTTCGCGTCGGTGACGGGAGTCCACGAATCGTCGTCGTTGAGGCGGTAGAGACCACCAATATCAGTTCGGGCGAAAGCGACTCCCTTCTCGGTCGGGTGGAACTGAATCGACGCGACGAAGCCACCGCCGCCTCCGGTGTGGACGTTCTTCCAGTCGCACGCCGCGCGGACGGATGCCGCCGCTGCCAGGATGAGTCCGGCGCCTCTCATCTTGGGGTTTTTCTGTAGTCTGGATTGGTCACTCGAAGTCTCTAAAGAATGTGTGAAATCTTGAATGGACCAGCCAGGTTGAAGCGAATGTCGTCGATCGAAAAGCAGATCCGATGAAAGCCAACGTCGGTCAAAGCAAAGGACTGGACTGAACAGGTGATGTAGAACGAAACAGCCTCGATTGGGGGATCTATCTATTATCTACACACGGAGTGTCCGCCACTCACTCTCGGAGCGCATTCTCCTCCTGGTTAGTGATCTCTCCGATAGAGTCAGAGGTGGACAATTCTATGTCAGTCACGCCTTCAGGGGCAGAAACATTTCGGATAGACTGACATAGAGCCCCAGAAAACCTTAATATCACGAAAGGACCTGGTCACGTTTCCGAGAGCCGAGGTGGGATTTTCGCGGGCCGCCCGCTGCAACCCATCAATCAGACGGGGCGCCAGCAGGCTGGGCGGGCCATCAGGCTGGAAATGTCCACCAGTGGAAGGGGAGCTTGGCCAGGAAGAGATGTGATGCGGCGATTAGCCTATGTGGAGTGAAGTCATGCCAACCCGGAGAGCGGATAGAGTTGAAAATATTAGCCAATTGCTCATGTGTTTGTGCTGACTACTGTGTCAAATAAACATGAGCCCCCTGGAATTTGGGATTAAGGGGTGCTATGGGACGACTGAATAGAGTTAGCGAGTGCAAATCCCTGCATCTTTGGGCCCATTTCAGAGACGGAGTCAGGCATGCTTGGCGGCCGGAAAGGGCAGAGGCCTAATTGATCCTCACGCCTACACGCACGACATGTTGTGATTAGAAGGGGGCTCACCGTTCAATGACTTGCATTATTGGCCGATTGTTTCACTTTCACCGGGGCAATGCATTGGCCTGCTCAAAAGCCCAGTCTAAGTATGGCACCTCGTTTCCCGCCGAGTCGTAACGCCGGCCGATTTGGCAATGCCGACCACTCCACGATATCCGCGTAGACACACATAGACCTTGGGATCTTTCTGGACCCATGGACACTTATGCGCTTTCCCAAGCTGTGTCTCTCTTTCTCTGGCACAAGATATAGTTGCCACATTGACCTTTCCATGATTGATACACCCACCACAGTGTAGCCATTGGCGAGCTGCTAATCGGAAATAGGGGGGTTGGGGGGAGGTGAAAACCCAACATGCCGACTTATACTATGAGACTGGAACCTGACTCCAACAGTACATCTGCATTTGATACTGAACTTGTTTTTATCCTGGGTTCCTTCGATCCTTTCTGGGTAGGTGAAGCCGATTTCTTGTTGAATGGCCTGGCATTGGCCTACCCTCGACCTAGTGTTACATCAGACGAGGACACAAACTGACCCTGTACAGGACCGCGGACAAGTTTTACGCAGCATGCGCATCACCTTAAATCTACTTCGTTTTTACCTTATTACGCACAGAGTTTGTGATATGTAGTAGTAGGAACCTGTTCCCTCGCGAAGGATTATATTATGTAGAGGGGTTACTGTACACAACGTTAAGTTTATTCGCTCTCACAATTTATGATTCATGATATCTATCACACTGAAGTGTCTAAAGTCAATTGACCTTAGCATCGCTGTCCTTGTATGCCGCCAGTTTGAACAACCGCTTCGCATTTTCCCTGCCGATTTTGGACCTGTCCGCAATGCTCATCTCAGCATTATCAAACCACGTACAAGCCGGCTCGAACTTCTCAAAAGGATAGTCCACGGAGAACAAAATCCTATCCGATCCGACCTCGTTCATACAGAAATTGAGCGTGGTGGAAGAAAAGTGGCCGCTAGTGGTTATCCAGATATTTTCGTTGAAGTATTCCCGAATCGTCCTTTGACAGTCCAGGCCCAGCGGCTTCTTGACATCCTCAAACCAGTGGTTGATTCTCCACAGGTCGAAGGGAATATGTTCTCCCAGGTGACCCAAGATGATTTGCAGCTTCGGATGGCGGTCGAAAACTCCGTTCGTCACCATCCCCAGGACGTGTAAAGACACCCCGTGCGCAAAAGAGAGAGGAGGGCCGACGAGCCATTGGCGGTCTTTCCAGAGCTTCTCATACACGCTCCCTGTCGGGTTGCGAGGGTGGAGGTAAAAGGGGACGTCAAGCTCGGTGCAGGTCTGCCAGAAGACGTCCCACTCGGGCTTGTCGTAGAAGATCATGTCGTCCCCGTCCTTTCCCGCGCGTTGGGTGTCGTTTACCAGCGCGCCCTTGAAGCCATACTTGGTGACACAGCGGCGAAGCTCAGCAGCTGCCTCCTTGGGGTCATGCATTGAGAGAGTCCTTCGCCATTGGTTAGTGAAACAGCGCCGCGGATATTGCTCTAACGATTCGCACTTACGTGAATGCACCCAGACGGTCCTCGTGCCCTTTGATTTGCCCGGCCACGTAGTCATTGATCTCGACAGCCAGGGCTTGGGCCTCCTTGGGATCACTGACGTCTTGGACACCTGGAGCAGTGTAGGAAAGGATTGTGTACCCGACTCCATGCTTGTCGGCCTGCTTGATGCGGATGTCTGTGAGGTCCATAATCTCTTGTAGGTGGCGATCTGGCTGAGGGCTGAAGAGACCGGCCCACCACCGCGCCTTCTCAGAGAAGCGGGGGAGGTCGAAAGCCTCCTCGAGAATGACCTTGCCGTGCATTGTGATTCAATGAGATGTGATGTGCCTAGGTATGGTTTAGGGGTATACTATGCTTGAGATCGAATTGGGGTCACACATTTGGGCTTTCTCTGCCCACAGCACTCGACTTTATAATATTCGATGTATGTAGATCTCCCTCATCTCCGAGTCGCGAACCCGCGAGCGTCTCCCGTCTGACACGTCGCGCCAAACATAAAATGGTCTGGGTGCCATCATTTGGTTACGATTTGCCCTCCAGGACATGCACAGTCCCCTATCCGCCCGAGCTTGGCGGAAGCGGGCCGCGGTCTTCGTGTGGGGATGAGTACAGCGGGAGCCTCAGAATAATCCGGGGTAAAACCGCGGGGGTCCTCCTCCCTCACCCGCTTACCCCCTGGTCTCGAAGCGGCACAGCCCCTACCATGCGGGGAGGACACACCCGACGCCATCGAAGTGAGACTGAACCCGTAGCGAATGGCATGACATTGATTTTCATAATCCGGGGTAGTTGTATGTGCGCAAGCCCGAGACCGTTGTTGGTGAACGACAGTCCACTGTCGCTGATTTGTTGGACTTGCCGCCAACGGTAATTCTTCAGGGTTCACATCCCTACTAGTACCTGACTGCCCAAATCCCTCGTCGGTTCTTCGTGAAACTTTGTCTCCATCCATATTCTCCCGAGGTATGTATTCTGAGAAAGCCCTAGGCTGGTAACGATAAGTCCACTTCCTTGAATACGCAAACTGTCGAAAAGAAGACTAAAACTTTGGAGAACGACCCGGTCTTTGCTCTCACAGATGACCTCGTGAATAATCAGCCGAATTTCGCAGTGGTGCGATGTCCTCTCGTGTGTTTTTCAGAAATCATTCGGAAAATGTCCATGTTCCCGTGAGGCCAGCGGGCTTGGGCTAGACTATGCAGTGAAGATGTGGCTTTACAACCTTTCTAGTTGATCGACTATCTTAAATTTTATATTGAGATATGATTACCTATTTCCTAGGCCAACACTAGGTCCTGCAACAATACGTTCGCTAAGAAGAGTAGAAGTATGAAGAAACAAACTACACAAGGATACAAAATGAGGTTTCACACATCTTCAAGCCTTCGCCGGATGGCTATCCACCCATTCATCCAAAATGCCAGCGAAATCAGGAGGTATGTACGGCTCAACCAGTTCCTTCACCCATGAAGTCTTCCGATTCGTCCTCAGCCCCATATCTCTCATCAACATGTTGGCATAGGGCAGTCCTTCAAATACGAAGTCCGGCAGACTTGCACCGTACCCACAAGGGTACCGCCACTTTCCCCATTGAGTGTGCAACATAATTTCCTGTGTGACCTCATCTGGCGTCTCCGCGATTCTGTCTAGTCTCCCGTCGAGGAACGCCGCGATCCAAGCCGCCTGGACCGTGGCGCAGACAGCTGTGCTGACCGTCGAGACCATGCCGGCGAAGGCCAGGTTTCTCGACTTCAGCATCGTCGAGGGTACGATAAAGCGGTAATACCGCAAAGGGTCAGCCTCCTTGGGCTGAAAGCGCAGCTGAGGTTGGTCCTGGAGGCGCGGGAACAACGTGAGAACATCGTTGTCGGCTTTCGCGTTCAGCTTGAGCCTATCTGCCTCAACCTGGGCCTGTGGCAGACCGAGACCCACGTCGTCGAGGCCGGTGAACTTGATCGATGATTCCTTCCTCCAGCCCGTGGAGCAAACCATTCCATCTGCTTCCAGAATTTCTCCAGAGGACATCACTACCTTGCCTGGCTCAAGGTGGTCGATGTTATCAATATGTACCCGAATCTTGCCCTCTTTCACCAGGTCAAACAGGGGAGTGTCATAGTTCAGAATGCTCAGACCACTCCCGATCCAAAACGCCGAGTTCCACGGCTTCAACTTGGCCAGTTCGGGATGCGAATCATAGCGGATGGCACCCAACACGTCCCCTTGCAAGACTTTCCAAAAACAGTCCACCAAGAGCCTGCCGACTCTCGTCCCGTGCAGGAAATTCGTAATACCCGCGTGGCCGCCCTCTGCGCCCCACGGACACGGGCTGAACCACGTCAGGCACCGCGTGTTGAGCAGCGTGTCCAGCCTGCGCTTCAACGGCGTGACGAGCCGCGGCGCGATCCACACGGGCCCGTGCCCGTTCGGCCGGATGATCAGGTCCACCGTTGCGCCGCCCTGCACGAGCGCGTAGGCGACGTCGTACGCGGACTTTGCGCCGCCGACGACGACGGCCTTCTCGGCGGACTTGAACTCCGAAGCGCGACGGCAGAAGTCCTTGGCGTGGAAAAGTGGTCTGTCGAAGGACTCGGCCCCGGCGTACTGGGGAAAGTTGGGCGTGGAGGTGAGGCCGGTGGCAAGAATGAGCTTGTTGGTGGTAATTTGGCGCTGGGTGTTTTCGGGGGTGGTGGTGGTCACCATGAGCCTCCAACCCGTGATATCACTGGGCTCAGACTCAGGGGAGCGCAGGGCCTCGACGTTGTCGACCTTGGTGTGGAATTGAATGCGCTCCAGCACGCCGTACTTCCTCGCGAAGTCCGTCAGGTAGCGGTGGAGCACGGCGCCGGGGATGTGGCCGCCCTCTTTGACGCCATAGACGTCCTCGGACATGGGGAAATCGGGGTACTCGTAGGATCCCACCATGTTGTTGGACTTGAGCCCGGGGTAGAGGCGGGCTTCTGACCAGGTGCCTCCGCAGCTCTCGGCTGACTCCAGCACGGCGATGCGCTCATGCGCATGAGTCTCTATGTAGGCCCTGGCAGCTGCCAAGCCGAACCAGCCTGGGAGTTGTTTGTTAGGATCAAGGCGAGCAGCATAAAGGACGAGGCTCCATACCGGCTCCGACTACCACGATATCATAATCACAAGTCCGCTCGGCCATGCTGAGATTTACAGGCGATGAGACCCAATTCGATTTTTTGTCTAAGGATAGAGGAAAGCTTGCAGTACTTCTGCTTCATCAATGATAAGCGCAGCGATGTTGTTCGAAGAGAAATCACGGGTGCTGTTCTAGTCCATCTTTGTCGCCTTTATGGTTAACACTGTCCTCAATCCGGCTGGCGGCTACTGCGCCGCTGAACATCATTATCAGCCCATAACCGACGTGGCTATCTTGCGACATAGGATCAAGATAGTAATCGATGCCCGTCGACGCGCCTCCACGAAACCTCTAGTGCGCCCCTAAATTAGAGTTCCCCTTATCTCTCCGGCGCTGCGGTGTGGTCGCTTGTCTAGACTGGCGACCTGAAGGGAGGGATCCTTGACTAGTTAATTGCGGGGTGCATGAAGTGTCAAGATAAGCGGAGGTCGATCGTTGGGACGTCTGTATCTTGTCGGCTATTGCACCTGGGGATAGCAAGCACATCCCTGAGCACTAGTCCGTAGTGGCGGATAGAGCTCAGACAGGGGCTGCCTTTGTCCCATTGGGGAAAAAGGTAACCTCCTAGGCGTGTAGCGGAGCTGGCTGTCGTTCCGGTGCTCCTTCTTCGTGATGTAGCTGTTTCCGTGAAGGCCATTATCAGTTGGCTCCTGTACCAGGTTCCTCGTAATCTGGTGACAAATATTGCGGCGTAAGCATATGCGATGACTCGGAATGGAGGAAGAGACTTGAGATGGTAGATTTCTCTCGCATTTGAGCGTTCCGACCCGATCTTCCATATTTGTGGCACCTAACTTTGACAACAGCGTACAACTCCCGATTAGTGCCTCAAAGTGGTGTTGCACTGCCAGAGACTAGAGGCTCATAGTCGGAGCTGATGCCAGAAAATTCCTGAGAGACATGCATTGATACCGCCTGGCCACTGATATGACATCATGCCTTCATAGGACCGAGGACAGAACATGCTTAGCCATAACACACGCTAGCTTCACGTAAAGCACTTGTTTGGTTGCCACTGGGGGAGGAATATTTTCAGAAAGAACTATCCAATAAAGTGTTAAGTCAGGATCATAATGCCCCGAACTTACTCTTACCCTATATACTGGTAGTGAAAAAGGAAAGAGCTTAGGAATACGCCGATGAATACACAGACTATGATACGTGCGATGTAGTATATAGCTAATTTGATAACAGAGAAAAGTATGAGCTATCTATATACATTTTCCATAAGCTCTGGCCTCACGCATTGGCCTGACTGTGACAACACAAGAATGCTACTCCTTGAGCCAAAGCAAGGACTTTCAGCAACAGATGTGATTTACGTTTTCCAGTGAGTAGAAAAATCAGGTTCATAACTCATGCCTAGTTGTCCACTTTGAAACTCAAACCACCTACGAGAGGTAGAGTTGGCAGTTTTTCACGCCTCTCTGAACAGAAGGCTTCTACATGTGATATTGTAAGTCATATGCCGCTGGGCTGGGCCAACGACCTGGGTCGACTGTATGAAATGTTGGCACGGAACATCCCGTGGTGCGATGATTCACATTCTTGGATTGCCACATGCGCCTAGTTCAGCTCAATTTTGCTGTATATGAAAGTTTCTGTGACGACCGGACGGAGGACTTGAACCAAAGGGAGCCGTGAATACATTCGCGTCGTGATATGGCAGGCTCTGATCGAACAGAGTGGCAAAGAACCAACGCTAGGCACATGCATCTGAGTAGCTTTCTACCTCATTCATGGCATACCGGAAGAGCTGACTCGGATGTCTTTTTCAGTCAGGCTTACGCCTGATCTGCTTTGAGGGGCATTAAACCCAGAACCAAGGATGATCTCTCAACTTGTTGTCCCGGTAAGATTTGAATAAACCCCTTCCCCCATAACCTTTCTCGCATCTTTCCATCAACACCGAGACTTTTCTGGTAATGAGAACTGTGGCATCATCCTTTTTGAACCAATTTGAGATTTTAATTTGCATCACCCCGGGAGATGGTCTGAAAAAGGAGAATAGAAGTTTCTGTCAGATCTCCCTGTCATCCAGACGGCGTCCTGGAGGACTCCGTGGGTTCTGGACTGGAAATCTTGACCTGAATTGGTCTCCGCAAGACCACGCTTGACTTCTTGAGAAACTGACCAAACAGCGTTTCATTCACACTCGGCCGTAGGCTTGGTAACCCGGCGTATGCAAACCCAATCTCATATATTTTTAGAAATAATCGGCAATTACCTAGGTGGCTTGAGTCATCTGTATTATCTACCGGACCAGACACCGGGTAAAACTCAAAGGTCTGCCCTGACAGATTTGTGTCCGGAAGTATTTTGAATACTGAGCTAAGAAAAGTCCTTGAGGCATCACTGATGAAGGTACAAACTTTAGTATGTAATGAGCATAATATCCTACTCGTAGCTTATGACCCCGTCGATGGTTCCAGCATGCAAGCCGCCCGTGATCTGAATGTCCGCCGCCGTCGTGTGCCTACTCGCATCGCTCAGCAGATATACCACCGCCCCCGTGAGATCATTCTGAGTACTGAGCCTCTGCAGCGGCGGAGCCAACCACATTTGGTCACCTTCTCTCTTGCTCTTCATATCCCGCACTTTCCTCGTCATTTCACTATCCACGAAGCCGGGGGAAATAGTGTTCACACGGATGTTATGTGGGGCAAGCTCGACGGCCAGAGCTTTAGATAGCATCAGTATGCCTCCCTTGCTTGCGTTATACGCTGCCATACGACTAGTTGCTTGTCAGCATGATATGTTACCTCTTCGGCAAAGGAGATAGACATAAAGAAGCGGGCTGCACGAGAATGTCTCTGACGTTTTGTCGCGTCATGATAGCCCAGCACCGCCCAAAACTGAATAATAAGACTTTCCACTGTGAGACTTACTAGCCGGGGAGCGCAATGTGGCTTGACTGCGAGGCGATAAGGACGATGCTGCCGCCTTTCCCTTGCGCTAAAAATTGTTTTGTGGCCAGTTGAGCCGCGAAAAACGTGCCCCTGACCTGAGGTAGGCATTAGCGAGGATTCAGTCAAGGCGACGGAGGAGACACTCACATTGATCTCCTGTATCCTGGTAAACTCCTCCCACGTCTGCTCAATGAACGGCTTGTCAATGGCAATGCCTGCGGCAGGTACCAATCCATCTATAGAGCCCAGCTCTTGGACAGCTCTGGCGAACGCGGCGTTCAGACTCTCCTGTTTCGTGACGTCTGTCTGTATATAGACTTGTTTTGCGCCAAATCTCTTGCTGAGGCTATTCCACTCTTTCTCATCGACTGGCTTGTCCTGAATGTCCATCACGGCCACGTTTCCGCCCATTTCACATATGGCTCGCGTTACTGCGAAGCCAATGCCTTGGGCGCCCCCGGTCACAACGTAATTGCGCCCGCGCAGTTCGAACATAGGACGAACATCTTCTAGAGCGTCAGACATTTCCACAAATCGCTCTCTGGTGTCGAAACTGAGGGATTGCCGTTTTGAAACCTTCGGGCGGGATTCCTTGATGGTGCAAGGTGTCACTCAGTAGACGATGGTTAACGTCAAGTACTGGAACTCTCAAGAGAACGTGAAGGGAGGGGGTAGTAGTTTTTTGCCCCAACGCCAGGGATGGCATCGGCGGGTAATGCACCCATCGCTCAAACCACATCGGGGATGGAGACGTTTAGCACATTGCCGCCAACGCCAACGCCGGAACGCCGGGGGCTCCTAGCCTGTCTCCGCTCAGATAAGCGGTCGGCCGATTGCCGACTGCATCATGAACGGCAGAGTCCATAGCGAAGTAGCACTCAACGACAAAATTACAAAATATCAAATAAGATTGCATGTTGGGATCATATCGAGAGACATTGCCTTTCCATCAATATCCATCTGAGTATCTGGAAGAGTTACTTCACCATGTTCAACGACATCAGCAAGCCCCCTCCTCCACTGCCAAGCCCGGAGCCCACACAGATCGTGCCCGGCGTGTCTCTCCTCCGGCCTCTGAGTCGCCTCGGCAATGGCCCCGGGATAATCATCCTAACCCACAACTACAAGGACTCGTTATCAATCAAAGAGGGCGTGCCATCACCGTTGGTCAAATGGGCAGAGGAAGGATATGCTGTCATTGAGATTCAGGCCACAGCACTCGGCAGTGGCGAGGAACATGTTATCAAATCTGCTCTTGAGGCCCTCAGAGATTGCGACAAATGCGAACCAAAAGACAAGGTTGGGCTGATTGGTCAGTGTCCCCCCTGCCAAACAACATTATGGACAAAGTTCGCCAGTCTGACAAGCATACAAAGCCTATGAGCCCGAACTGTGGAATACAGTGGCGTCAACACTTTCAAACCATCCTTCCATCGTTGCGGCGGCCGTGTATGCAGACGCAACTGATGAGACTTCATCAAATTCTCTTGCTGGCGTATCGATCCCAGTAATACACCACCTCGCTGGCAAAGGTCCGGCTGTACCGCCGAAGTCAGATGTCTTGAAGAAGCAGTACTTCTACCCTAATGCCAACTCCTATAAATTTGCTACCCCTTTCCAAGCCTCTTTTCACTATAATACCGAAAGCATCTCTCATACTCGAAACCTTACTCTCTTGAAGGAGAAGATGGCCGGTCCATACTTTGATTTGGAGACCATCTGGGAAGAGCATACTTATTATGAGTTTGCGGACCGGTCCATGGAACATACAATGAGTACCATGGTCCAGGAGCCGTACGTAAATCATGTACCAACAGTGAGTTAATTCGTTGGGTCCAAGAGGGAAAAGTATCGGAGAGAAGAAACTGACCACGGTACCTTAGATGACCGGCGGCATTGGCCGCGAAGCCCTCTCCCATTTCTACCAACATAACTTCATCTTCAACAATTCTGCGGATACTGAGTTAGAATTGATTAGCCGAACCAAAGGCATTGACCGCATCATTGATGAGTTCATTTTCAAGTTCACCCACGATCAAATGATTGATTGGATGTATGTTGCCGCTGTTCTTGGTACTTATCTTGCTTCAAGCCCACAGATCTTCGACTGACTTCCTTGCAGGCTACCTGGAATCCCTCCCACGAACAAGAAAGTTGAAATTCCTTTCACAGCCGTAGTAAATATCCGTGGTGATCGGCTATACCATGAGCATATAGCTTGGGATCAGAGCAGCGTCTTGCAACAGCTTGGCCTCTTGCCGGAATACCTTCCTTTCCCATATCCCCTACCAGAGGAAATGGCGGCAGCGGCAGGCAAAAGTTATGAGTATCGCCTACCAGTAGCAGGCATTGAGACCGCTCACAAGATGAGGGACAGAAATTCGGGGCCATCAAATGGAATGTTCGAGTTCAAGGTTCGCGAGGTCTGATTTGTCGAACTAGAGTGTACCATATATGCATAACCATCATCTACCCGTGTTATTCAAATTACTGCGGTGATCAAGCAAAGGGATTTAGTTACGAATTGAACATCAGTAAACCAAATAAATTTCCAACCAACAGGCGCGAAGAGAATGTTTTTCAAGTAAGCTCTCAATGTGAACTTCAAGATTAATCTGATCCTCAGGCATGTGTTGATCAGTTGGCCAGCTAAGTAAGTATATACTTCATACAGTTGTGTTCCCTGGAGCACCAACTTGCTGCAAAGGATCATCAAAGCTCATCGTGTATCCGTCCCAAAGGATCCGCAGCATGAGCTCATTGTCTGCCGGTGATGACCACTGGTCTGGGAGGAACTCAGACATGGTAATTGAGCTGAGGCTGTCACTTCCATCCCAGAGCCCCGCCTCGCCGGCAGGGTTGTCGTCCGGATTGAAGTCCGGCGTTGGGAGCTGCGACAGACCCGTGCCTCCGCCAAGAGTATGGCCCTGCCCCGTATCAACAAAAATGGCGCTCCCTTCGTTGTTCTCATCAAAGACTCTACTGTCCTGTTTCTGTGCACTCGCAGCTGACGCAAAATCATACGACAATATCTGCTCGACATAAGGGACTCCCGAGCCGTTCCTTTCCCGCCGCATTTGTCGCTTGTAGTTGTCGATAGCGTCGGAAAATGCAGAGAGGATCCGGTGATACTGCCGTGCCTGCGCGCTGAGCCGACCGAGGATAGAGAGGACGTGCTGGGACCCGCGGAACGCCTCTCGGGCCTCGGTATCGGAGGAATCATCCACCAGCAGGGCGAAGCCTAACACCAGGCCTGCTGCGAATGTCCATGCTTTGATAATGCACATGTTGCCCATGAAGACGCCGGCATCGACGGCTTCCCGGCACATCTGGGCCATGTATGTTGCAGCTCCAATGCAAGAACGGGAGAGTGCGGCCACAGCGTCCGCACCCTTGCTCCCTTTTTGATTATTCTGGCGTTGCCCCTCCTTTGTTTTGGATGCGTGGCCATGCAACTGGGGCATGACATGCTGGATAAGGAATTGCCTCGTGACGAGTATGATACCAAAGTAATACGTCCCTGCCACATGGACGTTCGCAATCATCTTCTCTCGGTACCCGGGCTCGTCCTGCAAAGATTTGTCTCCTTTCTGCGGCCGTTGGCGAAGGGATACGGGTAGTACTTGGCTCCACTCTTGTAAAAGCTGAAGGAAGTGCTCGGCCGAGGAAGACTCCAGTACTCCGTCATCAGCAAATTTGCCAACCACGGTCTCAAGGATTGAACATGATTCGTAAGTAGCCCTGAGCGCCAGGGCTCGATGACAACTGATGTTGTTTTCCTGCTCGATGTCACCAGAAGTGACATCTACAGACCTCAGAGATGAAGCACTACCTCGTCTTCCTAGAATTGAAGAGCATATGATGTCGAAAACTCTGATACTCTTGGCTACCCTGAGTCTGAAATTGGGAAAGTTAGAGATACCCTAAAGACTGAAATAGGATGTAAGTAGAAAATAGCTGACCTGGAATCTTGTTCAGATTTCGAAGTGTGCTTGTGCTTGGCTGCAGCATGAAGCCCAAGGATATCGGCGGATTTTGCCGCAACACCCAAGTACATGAAGGCCGAGTTTCGACGGCAAGCCCCGAACATATAGAATGCGAGCAGAATAAATGCCCGGGCTAGGTTTATCGTTGGATCTTCTAGCATCTTCTCGAAGGCAATCAGTCTGCCCTGATTGAAATACTTAGAAGCAAGCACGAGGTCGTCCCTCGAGCCCCCTCTGACCTGACACCCGATTGCGATCATGAGGTACAGCGAAGCAAGGGCTGCCCTGTCTATTGGTCGTGAAGCTGGTGATTTGTTGGCGTTTTGGTCCTCTGTGGCCAAGCTAATAAGCTCGGTAAGCTCATCTTGAGTGTACAGGTCCAGAAATCCGCTCGACTGTAAGTCTCTTAGCCGACAAATGACTAGTATTTGACGCAGCGCATGGGCACATGACCTACGGCATCCAAAAAGCAATGAATGAGATCATTCTTTTCGTTTTCACCCAAGCCATCGTAAAAGGTTCCACCATCGACATCCGATCCAGTCATCTCAAACCAGTTGTGACTGTGCTGGCGGTCGGTGAAACCCGATGGGCCAACATAATGTTTCAGTGTCTTTTGCAAGAACCGTAAGAATGAGAGTGCGGCCGTGTTACCGACGAAGACTAGTTGCCAGATGAGTCAATTTGGGATTTGTATGGCAGGGACATTTTATCGTAGGAAGGGTAATCGAAGGCAACAAGTTTTGTGTGAATCTCACAACCAGAAATTGCTTATTACCTTTGTCACCACTCGAACTATTCAGCATCAAAGGCCGCTGCTGGCTCGTTCTTTCAACGGAATTTCTCGAGTCCGGAACGTAGTCAGTTTCACTGTCTGCATCTTCGTCTACTATATCGTCGGCCTCCGCGTCCTCTGACGGAAGAGGTTGGTCGCCAAACTGAGCTCTTGGCCGCTGGGATGATATGGTGGTTACTGATCTGAAATCCGCCGGAGAGACATCGGTGGCCACAGCAATGGAGGTTGCCCGGGACGACTTGGATTCCGAGTGCCGACTGCTCCTGTCCCTGGCCGTCGGCGTGTAATTGCACGTGTCCTGGGTCCCTTTTTTGAGACACAGTCGGCAAGGCTCATTACCGTCACACCTCTTTTTCGAGGCCTTGCAGGCATCACATGCTCTAGCTGAGCGCTGTCTGTCCTGCGGCTTGACCTTTGGTCGTGGCATGGCTGGAGTCCGCGATGCGTCGATGCATGCGGCGGAACGGAGATCGCGGAGGCTTGCCGGCGCAGAGGACCCACAGGCGAACAGGCCGAAGCGGAGCCGGGCTTGAGTGGACTCTCGGTAGGCGTCTCGTACGATATACGGCATGAAAACGTAAGGTTACCGCAGCGGGAATGTGTCGTTTCTTTCCCTTCAATCGGCGGCTAGTGTTATTGAAATCAAGCAGGACGCGGGTCCTAAGGACGAAGTGCTCCAGCCGAAGCGGGAGCGGGAAGAGATAAGCTTGCCCGTTGCCGACCCCTGCGGCAATTCGCCTTCTCCAAGTCTGTTGCGGGAGCACGTATCTACCTCGTTACTTGAGTGCACTATCCGCAGGTCTGAAACATCTAAGCGGTAGACCAACTTTCGAGTAACCGCTCCAGGAGGGCGGACGAGGTACTGATCGGCGAACTAACTAATAACATCCGAAAGATAGAAGCAGCACCATGTCGTTATCCGCATTGAAAGGGTTGGAAGGCGTGAGACGTCGTTATAATGGAAACCGAAATCATCATGACAGTCCAACACATTTTGCATCGACTGACACAGCCCACGTTAAACCTGCCAGCCCCTGACCACAACACTGCTCTGAAGTTATATCACACAGCACTATCTCGTTACCACCTATCCCACTTTCATACCGTTTGCCACTATACGAACTAAGTCACTACGAAAAATGGGCTCTCACTCCGACCCTGCGTGGCGCCACCTTAACGTGGGTGTTGTCGGCGGCGGTATCGGTGGCATGTCTGTTGCTATTGCTCTTCGTCGTGCTGGCCACAGTGTGACCATCTACGAGCGAAATGACTTCGTTGGAGAGGTTGGAGCATCGGTTTCCTGCGCTGCCAATGGAGCACGGTGGCTACACGAGTGGGGTGTCGACGTCGAGCAGGGCGACCCCGTCGTTCTGAAGAAACTCATTAACAGGAGCTGGAAGACGGGTGAGCCGGTCAGCGTCTATGACTTGGACGACTATAAGGAAAAATGGGGATACCATTATTACATGTTCCACCGTCAATACATGCATAAGATTTTGAAAAATTGCGCTTTGCAGGAGGATGGAGAAGGAGAGCCAGCCAAGTTGTATGTGAACCACAAGGTAAGTTCAAAGGCAGATTCTGTGACTACGAGGCTTCAGCTGATCTTCAATCCAGTGTGAAAATATTGACCCCAAAGCTGGCGTCGTCACCTTCACCAACGGCCATACAGCTCGACACGACCTCATCATTGGCGCCGACGGAATAGGCTCGGTAGTGCGCAGGCTCATCGGCCTCACTCCAGACAAAAAGCCGGCAGACTCTTCCTGTCTCCATGCCAACGTGCGGACAGAAGACGCTGTTCGTCTAGGCCTGGTTGATTACTCAAAGAATGCGGCACTAGAGTACTGGGGCGGCCAAGAGGGCAAGTGGGACAAGATTGTGCTCAGCCCATGCAACGGCGGCAAGTTGTTGTCCTACTACTGCTTCTTCCCACGTGAAGCTGGTGACTACACGAGCCAAAGCTGGGGCGGAGAGGATAGGCCAGTCGAAGAGCTGCTAGCTCCGTATCCACAACTGGACGAGCAAGTTAGGGATCACCTCGCCATTGGCACCGAGATTCAGCCGTGGCGGTTGTGGGTACAGTAAGTATTTGACCTCCGGGGCGCTTGAGGTTCACATGCTAATCCGTCAACCTTTAGCCAACCATATCCCTACATCATCAAGGATACAACATGCTTGATCGGTGATGCAGGCCACCCGGTACGTTACAACCTGACCACCCCAACATGTTTTCGGACGCCGAGCTGACTTTGCTATCAAGATGTTCCCCCATCAGAGCCAAGGTGCCTGTATGGCCATTGAAGATGCTGCAGCGCTAGGCATATTGTTCAGCAAGCCGTACTTCAGCGGCGATGTCGCTGAGGCCCTGGAGGTGTATCAGAAGGTCCGACTACCGCGAGCGACCAAGGTCCAAGCCTCTGCAGCAAAGGCTGCGATTAATATCAACGAAAGAATCGGTACGTCAGAGATGTCTCAACATTTGGAGGCTTCTATTCCTTTATACTGACTGAAGGCTCCAGGATTCTCCAGTAATACCAACTTCAAGGGGTACAAGGTTGCAGATGAGAAGCAAAAGTTAACAATTGAAGAGATGAATGCGTAAGTCTTAGATGCAACGCTGAAGTAGCATTAATATGTGGAAAGGCTGCTGACCTCCCGCTGTAGATATGATATGTACAAGGATATCGAGGAGAGTTTGGCCGAACAAAGGCACATATCATACACTGACAGTTACATCAAAGGGCTGCCAGTCGGTTTGGAGATGTCAAACGGTGTCACAGTAGGGAAGGAATGAGAGTAATGGAAAGAGTCCTTAACCACAGAATTCAGATGTATTTCGGATACGTTGGGCATGTTTCAATATTAGCTAGGTAGCTTTGGCATCTAAGAAGCCCATCGGAATCCCTACGCGACGTAATGGATAAGACAGTGCAGTCACCATCTGCCTCCCTTCGTCCTACTTGATGTTTGCTATCCGCTATGTCTTCAATGTCACATAAACAATCGTAACCTCCTGAACAGACCCACGAAACTTACGCCTAACCTCCTCGTCCTCATCCTCACCACAGTGGAACCTAGCCACGACCTCGCCCCGGAACGGCTCGGGCGGGTGAGCCCACACACGAAACACAGCGTCGTGGAGGCACTGGATCTGGATGCCCCGGAACCCCGCCGCCGCCGCCTCGCGCATCATGTGCCGCGCGAGGATCCCCATGAACCCCTTGCCCTCCTCGCCCTTCCTCGTCGCCGTCGAGTTCCGGAACAGCACCTGGCCCGGCCCCGTGGCCTCCCAGCTCGCCGGGTCCCGCCTGTCGCGCTCCTTCAAGATCCTTGCGCGCTCGCCCAGCAGCGGCATCACCCCGAGAAGCGGGCTGAGCCGCGCCGCGTCGAGGGTGTCGTGGCTGTCGTAGACCATCGCCACGGACACGAGCGGGAAGTCCATCTGTTCGAGGAGCTTGTCCCCGTCGGCGGCGCCGTCGTCCAGGTCCCAGTGCAGCTTCCCGCCCGACACGGCCGAGTCCTGGCGCTTGAAGGTGTACTCCTTGTCGAATATTCCGAGGGAGCGGCCTGAGTTGATCGCGTGGTCGATCAGGTGGGTGCCCAGCCTGAACAGGTTGTAGCACAGTGCTGTTTTGTCCTGGGTGTATATCCTGGACCAGACTGGCGAGGCGAAGGCGTTGCCGTACATCACGAGCGCGTTGGCCCAGTCTGAATGCTCTGGGCCAAGGGTGCGGATCTCGTAGCGGGTTGGGAGACTACGTTCGACCGCCATGGTGTATTTCGATGCACCGGCTCAGTGTCTCATGAACCAAGTCGATATTTCGCAAGATATGGACGCTGGCCCGAGGGTTCGTTGTCAGTAATAACTGCAACTCGCCACACAATGACCACGGCGTAATGTGAAGCAGTCGCGGAGTCAGCTGACGCGTCTGTGTGCCACCGATATGCAGTGCCGCCGTAAATCATCATCCGTGTGATGCTGCCGCTTTAGCCGACTAGACAGATGCCTACGTAGGCCCTCACCGTCAGCTCGGTCAACCCGCGGCATGCAGTAAGCAGCGGGTTACTACAGTAGCTGGATACCCTGCCCTTGTTGTCCGCCAGTATCTGCAGCGTGCATATCTGGACCGAATGGCAAGTTGTTGTACAAAGAAACCGAGCTAGGACGTCGAACTAAGATGACGGACAGATCATGACTGAACATACTCTACGGTTGACTACAGTCACTGCCAAATTTGTCTGCCTCCGTCGTAGGACCACAAGACGTCTTTTTGGCCGCGGTGCCGCTAGAGACGTAATTTCACGATGTTATTGTGGCAAGGTTATATATCAAGCTATGAACAAGACTTGCAGCCTGATCAGTATGGTGGTCCATTCTTCCAGCGAATTAGCCCACAGTCGGGAAACTTCCGCATAAGAATGGCGTTCAGTTCATGCATGGGCCGCTGCTCCATCGCAGAGTGAGCGCAGTGATCGGTGTGAACCCACTGTGACAGGTACGAGTCGAGTGTATTCAGGCCTCTCCTGGCCACGGCAGTGAAAAACCGGCGGCTCATCTCGGCGCAGTGGCGCTGGTGAACTGCAAGTTGAGAGCAGGTGTTAATACATATCTTCACGCATCAAAGAATCCGCAGTTTGAAGGGCTGAACTCACATTCCCACTCAACGAGTACCCACTCGTGCTCTCCCTTGGCCACCTCATCCCAGCTGACCTCCTCCGTTCGGTTCGGCTGCATATAGAATCTCCAGTTCGTCCACTTCTTGAAGTTCTCCTCTGTCTCCTCGTCGTAGCACTCCTCGGGAAGCCATGCGCCGTACAGCATGCCATAACGACAGCCAGCGGCTCTGGCCTCGGCCGCGCTGCTGCCACAGGGGTTTACTTGCGTAAACTCTGCGCCCGGGTCCTTGTATTCAGAGGGCTTGACCCCCTCGAAGCCGTACTGGATGTGATGTGTACTGTCCGTCTGGCACGAGCTGTCGCTGTGCCCTCCGTGACTGTGCTGCCCATCCATGCCATTGCTTGTCATGTTGGCACGAGAACCACCCCAAAGAGTAATTCCAAACCAGTTCAGTAGGAAGGCTAGCAAGCCGGCGTGTAGTATCAATACACACAGCAAGAGAACTGATTTCAGGACCAAGTGCAAGCGCCTCTGCGCGGGTCGCCTTCTTTCAAATCCGGGGATCTTCTCATCGTGGGATAACAATGACCGAGACCCGTCATCAGCACTGAAAGACCTCCGACCCACTGGTGAGTACTCATCTCTGCTCGCCATCTTGTGGATCTTGTGCGAAAGATGAATAGGTGTCAAGATGGAGTGGAGGAAGAAACGAGCACGGGGATGGGGAGAAGAAGGCAAAATGCAGTCGGGGTGTGGGAAAAGGATCGTGTCTGGACTAGAAGGACCGTAAGACATAGACACCCAATGATATTATATCAACATCTACCGGAGGAGCTACACCGAGTTTGTGGGCGAGGGACTGCCGTGATCATCTTTCTTCCCCACGGGGTTTTCAAAGGATTCAAAAGGACTCCGCATATGCATTAGTGATTCCTCGGGCAACCATGTCACGGACAGAAAACAACCCCAATTGGCTCTACGTTTCGGCCAGACGTGAGACACGCGGGGAAAAGGATTCATGAGTATGGTCACGATAGGCTCGGATATGTCGGTTACTAATAAGATAGTGACAGGTCTTGCGCTGACAGGTCTGAAGCCCCGACTCCACAAGCCGCTGGCCAAGACATGTAAGCAGTAGCAATTATCTAGTCACTCTTGTGTAACGATACCCATACGCAAGATCCCATCACACACACACCATCGTGTGCGGCTCTAGAGCATTGAGATTGAGCGGTGTGACGGTCCATCGACCTGTCACATACTCGCCTGTCCAACCATGAGTTGATAGCCAGCACGTAGGTGACCAGTTGTGCATATTCGGTCAGCTGATTATTCCGGAGGATGAAGCATTAATCCTTCGGGGATTGACATATGTAGTTAGCAGGAGCTCCACCGTATTGCGTTTTATAGGGGAGGCATAACTTCGCAAGCGGTAATTCGTTGATATCGAGTCACTTGATACATGAAATGGTGAACACCTCATTCCCATGGGGACACAAGCAGTAAGCGCTACACCGGGTTGCAGCCACAGAAGCTATCATGGTACAAGTATGACGCGAATGATTCGGGTGTACAACTGTCCATGGATTCGTGGGAATACAGCGCGCCAAGCGAATGCTTCAAGAGCGAGGCGGACGTGGGGGTCGGGTTCCGAGAGGCAAGATGTAGGGGTCGTGACAATTTCCATGACGCGATTGCATTGGCTGGACTCGGTCCTGTAGACTTTAAAGAAGACGCCGTGCTTCCCAGTATACCGTGGACTCTGACTTCACCGCGATTTAGAACACGAATCGCCTACAGTTATTCACTTAACAGAAGACCAAAGCCTCCTCCATTCATCATGAAGACTTCTCTGACTTCCTTCGTGGCCACTCTTTTCATCGCAACAGCGGTAGCTCTTCCAGTCGCTCATGATGAGGTAAAGGCCGTCGTCGGTATCAGGGAGGAGGTTGAGCCTTTTGCCCAAATCAAGCGTGACGACGAAGTCGAGCCCTTTGCGCAGATCAGACGTGAAGAAGTTGAGCCTTTTGCGCAGATCAAGCGTGACGACGAAGTCGAGCCTTTTGCTCAGATTAAACGGGACGATGACGTCGAACCTTTTGCTCAGATCAAGCGTGAGGACGACGTTGAGCCCTTTGCACAGATCAAGCGGGACGACGAGGTCGAACCCTTCGCGCAGATCAAGCGCGAGGATGAGGTCGAACCATTTGCGCAGATCAAACGTGACGATGACGTCGAGCCCTTTGCTCAAATCAAGCGTGAGGAAGTTGAGCCCTTTGCGCAGATCTAGCTCCAGTAAGCAGGTTCTTTGGCACATCTTTACAAAGTTCAACCTATGTCTACACTGTCCTAAACATTTGCGTTCCGGACTAACTATCAAAGTCAGATATCGAGGCCCGCGATCACCTCCGCGACTCAAACTTTCGTTCAAACCAGAGTCGTTACACAGGGTGGTTGCCTGACGTTTGGGGTGCGTGAAGGCAGTTAACCTAAGCAATATTGGAGACTTGCGTGAGCTGGGAATGGAGTCATGACGGAAGAGTCAGGGTCCAAGATCATCAGCTTTTTCACGAACCACACGCTCACTTCATATCAATCTAGTTTCCGTTTGATGATAGGCTTCTGTTGTATTCAACATGAATCTGACCTTCTTTGTCCAGGCCCGTCTGCTCACATTATTGCCAGCATTGCCGCTCCTGACGAAATAATAGATTGCACCTGGTCAAGTTATATTCTGAGAATAGTTATGCTATCGCTCTTGATATAGTATGAGAAGATATTCATCGTTACGAAAGTAGCCTTGCAAGACTTTCATCCTGCTCATCATTGTTAGAGGCCATGGAAAAAATATTATAGTTCCCCACTTTCTCATTATTCATAAACAAGTATATAGACAACAAATCCAATACAATACTCACATTCAGTTGTAAATAATTCCACCATCAACAATCTGTGTCTGCCCAGTAACGAAGTCGCTATCACTGCTGCACAGGAAGCTCACCAGCTTCGCGACATCCCCCGGCACACTCACCCTCCCCAGCGCCGTCAGTTCCGAGACGTACTTGTCCATCATCGCCCCCTTCTTGACCTCCTTGCCGCTCTTCCTCGCCAGGCCCTCGTCGATGAGCTCCCACATGCCCGTCCCCACGATTCCCGGCGCGTACGCGTTGACGGTGATGTTGTGCTCGGCCAGCTCCATCGCGTAGGCCTGCGTCAGCCCCCGCACCGCCCACTTCGACGCGCTGTAGTGCGAGAGCAGGGCGAAGGGCTTGAAGCCGACGATAGAGGACGCCCCGATCAGCTTCCCTGGTGCGTCGGGCTTGCATGTCCCCTGGCTGATCATCTGCTTGGCTGCTTCAGCGTAGCAGTTCTGTACGCCGTGGACGTTGACGGCGAACATCCGCGTGAAGTCCTCCTCCGTGAGGTCCAGCAGGGCCTTGACCTGGGCTATGCCGGCGTTGGCGATCCTGAGCTCGAGCATTAGTCGATGAAAATTCCGGACGGGGTCTGGGCTTGAGCTACTGACATTGTGTGCAAAGGACCCAGCTCTTTGACACTCTTCTGTATCATGTCCTTGACGTCCGACCTCTTCGTAACATCGCCAACGGCAGTGCATGCCTTCCCGCCCATGGATTCAATCTCCTTGACGACTTCGTCACAGCCTTTCTCGAGGGAAGGGATGTCGTTGATACAAACATTGTACCCGTCAGAGGCGAGCCGGAGGGCGATCGACTTGCCAATGCCCCTCGCTGAACCTGTTACGATGACATTCTTGCCGTCCACCTTCTTCCGGAGTAACTCGGCCGGTGCAGCTTTGCTGGCGAATCCAAGACGTGATGTCTGTCCCAGGAGCTGGGGCCTAACCGCCCTTGCGAGAGGCGCTGATTTCTTGAGGGTATTCATGGTGCTGTCTGGTGATTAGCGACGTTGCGGTTAGTGTATATTACTCTCGCCCTTGAAGCCGTGGATATCGGAATGCCAAAAGCGCATTTTATAGCAAGTCGTTGCTCTCCCCCGCATCGTGAACGTGTCACCTTATCCCCTCACCACTTCATTTTGCCAATGTTTCGTCGGGATACTCAGATAGGCCTTGTCATACGACGTAGGATCTCCCCCGCATGAACTTGCGGGGACGCTAACTGCATCCATGAACGCACGCGATGTTGTGGATCTACTCCAGGTCTGGTATACCAGATCCAGTATTTTTGTGAATTTTCCAAGCTCTTTTTACCTGATCTACGAGCAGCAACATTGGTGACTTCTCACATTCCGGGTGTCCTAGCTGGCCTGGCAGTCCCTGACATGAGTGCCTACCTATGTTTGGTACCTACCTAGGATGAATGCAGAGATTTGTACCGGTAAAAACGGCGGTTTCACTGGGCACGGACCACTGCACGGACCACCCCTGGTGCGCCAATAATACTTATGCACTTAATATTATATTTTATATACTTAATTTATTTATTTATTTACTTTATATATATAATTTATTAAAAAAAAATTATAAATTAAATAAATAAATAA